>JAJVHD010000019.1:0-1200000 GCA_022207745.1 Brachionus rubens | reverse complement strand
ATCACGTATAGGTGAACAATTTAGAAGATATGTGAACAAGACTAGATTTAGGTGAACAAACTTAAAATTATGTAAACTATTTTCATGTGTAAAATTATGAAAAAAGTGTCTTTTTAAAAATATACTATACCGTAAACCCCCGATAGATGTACCCGTACAAATCCGAAAATTTCGCTTTTGCCCCATGGGATAAATTCGTTTATCTGGTCATTTTTTGGTCTATAATTGTACCGGTACATTTGTGAAATTATCCCAGTCTTAATTCGAAAATGTCCCGGTAAATATTTGAAAATCAAAAAATTTTAACATGATAATTAAATTAAACTTTATTTCCAATTTTTTTTTTTTTACCATAACAAACCATAAAAACTTTTTTTAAAGGAAAAAAATATTTTCGTTACAAAAACTATTTTAAAAACAAGAACATTATTGATGTAAATTGAGAAAAAACCTTTTGGAATAGGAAAAAAACATTTTGTGAGCAAAATTTTACATTTTTACAATTAAAATTGAAAAAAAAAACCTTTGGAATAGGAAAAAACTTATTGAACTATCTAAACAAAAAACTATAAGTTCTTTTTTAGTCTCTTAGGATAACGCCTAGGAGGGCTTTTGGGTTTTTTAGGTGATGCTAGTGAGTATAAAATTTCATCATCTGACGATTCGTCATCTATATCTTGATCATCATTAAAGCCATCATCGTCTTCCTCGATTTCATCTTCATTGGTACTACCACCTCGGAGTCCATCTCCAACATCATCATCATCATCTTCAAGGTCTTCTTCTTCGCGAACTGTTCCTTTTACATCAGATACAAATTACTTCTCGTCAGAGTCACTTAACTCAAATGATTCATCAATTGATTGAATCATCGTCACTCATCTCTTCATCAAATTCATCACTCACGTCACTCTCATCGGATTCACTAAATCCATTAATGTCATTCTCACCTTCGTTTATTTCGATTGTCTCTTCGACATTAATTAAAGTCAAGACTGAGTTAAGAGTCATATGAAGACAGATAGCCAACTGATCGCTTTTACAAAACCAGGTGACTGTAGATTGTTACTTTTTGTAAAACACTTGGGATCGTTCAAATACCATTCTATCCAACTTTCTTGGTACGATTTTTTTACTGACCTAAACCAGCATACGTCGGCTGGCTAAAGTAAACCAGTATACCGAGGTGGAATGAATTCGTATGCTATATTCAGGTCAGACATGAAACTTGTGGTCGACGAACTTTTATGACAAGGAGCATTATCCAAATAAATTAACGGCTTTTTCTGTGACTTTTGTAATATGTGAGGTAAAAAAACTCTTTGGACAAACTGGTTTTTGAAGGTCTCATTGTCAAACGTACTCGATGGCTTGTAAACTAGTATAACATTTGATGGTGGATCAAAATCCTTAAGAACTTTTTTTCTCGGAACTAATACAACCAATGGCAATTTTGTACCATTCGCAGACGCACAAAACGCTACAGATAATCTAGTACGTTCATTTCCAGTCGTTGAACTAATAATACGCTTCGTCCCACGTAGATCATACGAATAGTTTTCTGGTGAGTCTAAATAAATTGCAGTCTCATCAATATTGTAAATTTGGTCTCTTGATCTTCCGACTAAGTTATCGGCACATTTGGAAAGAAAACCTTTTATCAATTCTATGTGGTTTTATTGCAAGCTTCGTCCTTTTGAGGTTATTCTTCTCAATACAGAGTTGTGCCGATTTATGAAACGAAAAAGCCAACAAGACGAGGCTTTGAATTGTAAATCCAAGCTTCGGGCAACTTCCAAAGCTTTCATTTGGATCATTTTACCAGACACGCAAATACCGTTATCACGGGATTCGTGAATCCATTCAACAAGTTCTATTTCTAATCTCTCGAATAGAGATGACCTGGAATAACCAACATTGAATCGAGTAACTTTAGTGCTCATATTTTTGATTTTTTGTTTTTGCTTTACCTAAAGCCCGACAAGTTAACGATTGATTTTAAACAACTTAGCAACTTTTAAATAATTTTGTATCAAATCAAAAGCACGAATTACTCGTGATTTGAAAGTTAAATTGAAAACTCTTCTTTTCATTTTGTGAAATGAAGACTCTGATTTTTGTAAATAAAAATTCTAAGCGATCATAGCAAAGATTGTTGAAAGTATAGTTCAAGGACATTTTAAATCATCAAGATTAGGAACAGAGAATTTTGAAACAGTCACGGATTTACACTGTTAGAAAATTAAAAAAAAATGTTAATCCTAGCTTCTTTCTTTTTGGATTTAATTTTAGTAAGGTTTCTAATATTTATTTAAGCTGAATTAAGATAACATAAAGAAAATAATTATTTATTCAGAATTATCCCTGCGACATATACGAAATTAGTCTGGTATATTTTCGAAATTGGGCCGGGATAACTTTTTGTCAAAAAATGTCCATAAATGTGGATTTAGCACATGGGACAAAATCGAGTTTTCGGATTTGTCCCTGGGGCATCTATCGGGGGTTTACGGTCCATTAATCAGTAAAAGAGTAAGGGGTAAAAGGTCCTCAAAGATTAATTTAAACATCTTTACATGATTGATATAATATAAAATAAAAAAATATGATTAATCGTTTTGACTTCTAGATACATACTTTAAAAACGTTGTCCTTGCTATTAAATAATATAAAAAAACAGAACAAGTTTCAAACAAGCAATGTATTTATTGACAACAAAAATAGAAACTGTCTCTCTTTAAATAGAGAGACAGGAGAAAGAGAGAGAATAATTGGAGGGGTGTTACATGTCTCCCCCCTCTCTCTAAGACATGGCCTCATGTCGGGAAAAAATAACAAAAAAAAAACTGAACAAACAAAAAACAAAAAATATTTCAAAAGAAAAACTAAAAACTAAAAATATCCCCAAAAAAAAATTATTTTAACCAGCATCAACAACTTCATAGCCTCTGCACTTCAGCCTTGTTCTTATGCGGTCGAGTTGATGAAGAGTAAGGGCCGATCTAAAAATTCTCGCTCTTCCCAAGCCGTATTTGGGATGAACCTATATGTCCGGGTTAAACTTTACAAATATCTTCGGATAAACATTTATTGTTGGCGGGGCTGGAACCTGTTGAATTGGCGGGGCTAGAACTTGTTGAGTTGGCCGGGCTAGAACCTGTTGAGTTGGCTGGGCTGGAGTTGGTTGCATTTTTGGTTTATAAACCTCAATATCTGATTCTGGCCACACTGTGAGGATCCTACGGTTTAAAAGGGTTCGTTTTTACATATCGAGGAGCTATCCATTCTCGTGAGGCCTCCTCATCGAAAAGAATAGAGAGACGGCACGGAATCTCCCTTTTCCCCTTCGGACTTTCCCTCCGTTATTGAGAATGTGTCTAACCTCGTACTTTTCGGTTCTGTCTCGTCGGATGTTGTCGATCCCATCTTTTATCCATTCTTACAACTTGAAAACATTAGAGTCCAATAGTTGTGTCGTCTTCTTTTACCACTTCCTCCATTTGGACTTCTTTTACGGCGTTTACGGTTCGCGATAAGTACTTGGAAGTTGGGCTTCCGACTTTGTCTCTTTTACTTGTTTCTGCACCGGCATTAGTTTCGTACCCAGAGCATCCCGGATACTGTTAAGTTGAGATTAAAAATCAGACATTTTGAAAGCAACGTCGAGACCCAATATACAATCATACACAAGTTTCTTCACAATAACGACTTTGACTTCACCACTGAAGCTTTTGACTCTCAAATTACATTTACTCGTTCCTATAACTTAGATTGGTTCTCCACTTCAAGTTTCTATCGTTGCATTTAGAGGCGTGAGCTTCTCGTTGCCTAATCGGCACTTATACCAAATTCTTTCATCAATTATAGTTTTGACAGTACCCTTGTCAAATAAGAACTTTACCGGCTTGTTGTTAATGGTACAATCTCCAAATATGCCATCAGTACATAAGTGGAGGGGTGTTACAATACATTTTTATACCCTTTTTTACTTTTCAAAAAAATTCCAACGCAATTTATATTAATGTTTTTACCATTCAAATAAGTTTCAATCTTTTTTTTGCGTACCGAGTTACATTTTTTTAAAATTTTTAAAAAAATTGTCAATTATGTGAAAAATTATAACTTAAGTGAACAATTAAATCGTTAGATGAACAATTGGATCTTTACGTGAACAAATTGACACTTAAGAGATCAATTCGAAAATTAAGTGAACAAGTTGTTCACCAAACCTGAGAACATTTATTGTTGGCGGGGCTGGAACCTGTTGAATTGGCGGGGCTAGAACCTGTTGAGTTGGCGAGGCTAGAACCTGTTGAGTTGGCTGGGCTGGAGTTGGTTGCATTTTTGGTTTATAAACCTCAATATCTGATTCTGGCCACACTGTGAGGATCCTACGGTTTAAAAGGGTTCGTTTTTACATATCGAGGAGCTATCCATTCTCGTGAGGCCTCCTCATCGAAAAGAATAGAGAGACGGCACGGAATCTCCCTTTTCCCCTTCGGACTTTCCCTCCGTTATTGAGAATGTGTCTAACCTCGTACTTTTCGGTTCTGTCTCGTCGGATGTTGTCGATCCCATCTTTTATCCATTCTTAATAATTTCAATTCAATCAAACGACAACTGTCAAACCTTAAGGATTAGCTAAAGGCAGATTGAACCCATTTATTAATTCAAAAAAATAAAGTAAAAATAAAACAAAATAAACAAAAATAAACAAGTTTAAAATTGAGTTTAGTTTAATAAGTTTTGTAGGCTAGATCAAATTTAGGAAACACTTTATAAAATTTATTAAAAATTAAGTTTATATTATTTACAATTCGAGATTTAAAAAGGTTGTAATCTAGGCGAATGTCTTTGATAATGAAATTGTTGATAAATTTTGAAAAGAAGTATTCATACGTATCTTCCATACGATTGTTAAAGGATCCTTTTGATGGGACCTTTATCTCATTTGAATTTCTCAAAACATGTTGTTTGTCAAGTTCGTAATTAAAGATGAAACAATTTTTTAAATCGATTGGCGCTTGCTTATTATTTAACATTTCATGAGCAAATAATGAGATTCTCTTGATAATACGATGTTGAAAACAGTCCAAATTGCTCTCGTTTAAAATGATGTTTAGTTTATTAAAATCGTCAGCATTAAGAACATCGGAACGAACTATCAGAAGCCTGCTTAAACAATAATTATAGTAGTTCGAGAGCTTTTGAATTGCTTGTTTGGGAAAATAAATAACTAGTGACAGACAGTAGTCAAAGAAGGGCAGTATAAACGTTTTGAGAAATTGGAGTTTAACTTCATATGACAGATAGAATAATTTACGGATTGAATGGAGACGTCTATTTATTGCAAGTTTTAGATCACCAACGTGCTTTAAAAAATTCAGTTTGTTGTCTATTATTATACCCAAGAGTTTAAAATTTTCAACTGCTTCAATATTATTTTCACCAACCATTACACTTATTGGTGGAACAACATTTTTTATGTTCGTGACGAACATTAATTTGGTCTTTGTCCAGTTTATATCGATTCGATTAAAACAGCACCAGTCCGTTAAACGAAAAATTTTTGTGTGAAATTGATTGAGAAGATCCTCGAGATTATTGTCAGTTATGACAAGAGTAGTATCGTCCGCGAAAAGCTTAACTGAGAATTCTGATAAATAAAGAACGAGGTCGTTTATGAAGATTAGGAATAGAAGTGGACCCAATACACTTCCTTGAGGCACTCCTTAGAATAAAGGCCGCTCGCTTGAGACCGATTGGTCAACTTTAACAACCTGATGTCGATTAACAAAATAATTTTCTATAAATTTGATTGCATTTTGGTCAAACCCATAATGTTTCAGCTTTAAAAGCAGAATACTAGAGTCAACTGAGTCAAATGCTTTTTTAAAGTCAATAAAAAGAAGCAATCCGATCATTCTCTTGCTTTTAATTTGATTAATTTGAGATATTATTCCATGAAGTGCTGTTTCACAGCTATGATTGGTACGAAATCCATGCTGGGCACTGGTGAATAAATTATTACTATCAAAATAGAATTTTATTTGTTTAGACACCAATTTTTCAAACAATTTCGAAATGGGAGGTAAGATTGAAATCGCTCGGTAATTGTTAATGTCTTCAGGTGATCCTTTATTCTTGAATAAAGGGGTGACCACGGCCTTTTTCCAATCATCAGGCATAGTATTCGACAGAATGCACGAGTTAAACAGATATGCAATCGTAGTTAACATTTTAGACGAACCATTTTTTAATATTCTTGATGATATCACACAAGTTCCCGGGTTGTTAGAATTAGGTAAATCTCCACAAAATTTTTCTAACTCTTTAGCATTTGTGAAACTGAACTTGAAGCCGGGAGTCTTTAGTTTTAGATTGTCAATCATTCCTTCCATTTGTGAACTCACTTTATTGCTTGTTTCTTGTGTAATAGAAGTAGGAGTTACACTTAGAGATGTAAAAAAGCAGTTGAATAAGTCACAGATTTCGGAACTTTTTTCAACTGAATGAGAATCCTTCGTTAAACTCGAGATAGGTTCATTTGCACTTTTGTCCGATCGGATTTTAATTTTTGACGAATAAAATTGCCAAAATTTTTTCGAATTTTTGAAATCATTTGGATTTTGGTTCTTGAAAAATTCGATCATTTTTTTATCATGAAGTTCGTTGAACAATTTTTTGAATTTTAAGAACTCTCCTCTGTCGAAATAGTTACCGGTTTTGATAAAGTTTTTATAATACTCATCACGGCGATGTCTAGTGAATAGTAGCTCATCGTCAAATCATGGAAAATTGTTCGAGTTTTTTATGCGAATAGTCTTAAATGGTGCAATAGAGTCCAATATATTAGTGAGTTCCTTTTTCAAGAACTGCCATTTCTGGTTGACATTTTCAAGTGACTTGATAGGCTGTAAGTTGATTTGATCAAATAATGAGTTGATTAATAATATAATATCCTCGTTTAGATTTCTACAATTAATTGTTTTATAGACATCTTTTGGTTTAATAATTTTAAGATTTGTAATAACAAAATCATGATCGCTAAACGGACACTTAACAACATCAGTATCTTCAATAAGATCACTGTTATGGAGGACAACATCGATTAGAGTTTCACTTTTCACATGACTTGCGGTCTTTTTGTAGAATTTAGTACATGAGCGTGTTGGAGATTCGATAAAGTTAACTAAGCCATTATTGTCAATGAATGATGCTAAGTTCACGTTTTCATCGTTTAGGATATTCATGTTTAGATCACCGATGACAAAAAGTGGATCATCCAGATTTAACGAATGAATAACACTTTCAAGACGATCTAAAAAGATTTTTTCGTTTAAGATAGGACGACGATATCAATAAATGAAATTATAGACTTGAGATTCGATCTTAAGTTGGAAATATATCAGTTCTATATTCGTAAAAAATTTAGATTTGGTTATTTTGAGTCCATTTTTAATAAAGATCACTAGGCCTCCACCCTCAATGTCACGATCAAGTCTAAGTTTATAATAAAGGTGATTATTATAAAATGAGTTTGGAATAGAACTGTTTAGATGCGTTTCTGAAAGCATAAATATGTCTACGAGTTTAGAATTTAGTATTAAGTGTATTTCGCTGAGTTTATTTTGAATAGAATTGACGTTTAAATGAATTATTTTAATATTTTTAGAGTTGTTTACAGGTTTGAGAATGGTGTTGATATAAGATTCGGAAGTATTCATGTCATTTTTGGAGTTGAAAGACGTATTTAGTCACGACTGTTGACTGAAGTCAAGACAAAAATTACGGATATCATTTTGCATTCCTTTTCGAATCTTTGGAATGTCAGATTGACTAAAATCAAATTTTTTGTCTAATGCCAAATACTTTGCATATGAACATACAAATACTCCACAGTCAGTTAAATTGGCGAATTGTTTAGGGTAGATTTTAGTAAGGTTACATCTCCATGATAAACAGGATTTAAGTTTCGGTATAATTTGACAAAGAACTTCACATATATTTTTTACGATTTTTGTATTTGGTTTGTTGAGTGAATCAAAGTTATTTACCGTATTTTTCTTCAAAAACAATGAGTGACCAATGATTTTGATTGAGGTTTACAGGGAAAAACAACAGTTCGAAATCAACTTTCTGTAGGTCTGAACACCAGACTGTCAGGGTCTTGATATCATTCAGGATTACTTTCGAGTAAAAGAGAGAGTCTAAAAAAGCACATTTTTTCACGGAAGTTTTACAGATAAGATCTAAATATGCATTAACGATCACATCGTTTAATTCATTCTTATCATTTAGTCTCACTAGATCATCTTTGAAGACAAAATTTTTTCCAATTTTTGAGACCGGTTTATCTTGGGAAGACAGAAAATGATCACTTTCGGTCAGATCTATACATTGTGAGGAATATGTCTGAACGGACCAATTAACTTTATCAGAGCAAGTAGACTGTCTCCTAGTTAGATCGGGTGTTGGTTCACTAGGCTTCTTTGAATCAACTTTCTTGATGACTTGAGTAGACTGTCTCCTAGTTAGATCGTGTGTTGGTTCACTAGGCTTGGTTGAATCAACTTTCTTGATGACTTGAGTAGACTGTCTCCTAGTTAGATCGTGTGTTGGTTCACTAGGCTTGGTTGAATCAACTTTCTTGATGACTTGAGTAGACTGTCTCCTAGTTAGATCGGGTGTTGGTTCACTAGGCTTGGTTGAATCAACTTTCTTGATGACTTGAGTAGACTGTCTCCTAGTTAGATCGGGTGTTGGTTCACTAGGCTTGGTTGAATCAACTTTCTTAATGACTTGAGTAGACTGTTTCTAGTTAGATCGGGTGTTGGTTCATTAGGCTTGGTTGAATTAAATCTATCTGGATTTATAGAAGTCATAGAATACACTTGAGTATACTGCCTTCTATTCGAATCTCCAAGTCTCATAGCTGAACTTGATGGTTTTTGAATTTTTATGTTTGAATATTCAGAAGTTATTAGTTTCTCAACATTGCAAAGCGATTGATTCGCTTCCTCTTGGTTGGCAAAGAAGCATAGAATCGGATTACATTGACTATAAATTCGTTTATTTATCAGCCGCTTAAATTTTTTCGGTTTCGGAGTGTTTAATATATCAAAAATCGCGTTTAGTTTTCGTCTATCATCGCCTTTAGTATATTCGAGGTTTGATATCAAGATTCGTTTAGTATTTTTTGACGCTATTTCAGATTCGACATTGATTGAATTTAGCACCGCTGCTCTAAAGCTCGTTCGGTTTGCAAGTAAATGACTAGACCTGAATTGTAAGGGACTGGGTTCATTAAAGATAAAAGTAGAATTGTTAATACTAACCTTCTCATCTTTCAGGGTTGATAATTTTTTATTTATCGAGAATTGATTTTTTTCAAACGACGAAAGATTTGAAGATAATCTTGTAATTTCTTCGTATAACCTGTTGACCCATATGTTATCAGCCGGAGCAAGTTCACAACTTGGGAAATTCAACATTCGACAAAAGTTTCAAGAAAAGGACGTAAAGTCAAATTTGTTGTACGTTTGTTTATTCGAATTGGGTGTTAAAAGGAAGCTCTTAAACTGTAGTTTTTGTTTTAATTTGAAAAAATCAACTTGGAAGAACCGAAAAACGGGGAAGATCGATAAAATCGATTTTGTCAGGTTTTTAAAATTTTTTCAAAAATTTTGAAAAAAAATGTTAATTTTATGTTAATTTTTTGGTCTCTTGATCTTCCGACTAAGTTATCGGCACATTTGGAAAGAAAACCTTTTATCAATTCTATGTGGTTTTATTGCAAGCTTCGTCCTTTTGAGGTTATTCTTCTCAATACAGAGTTGTGCCGATTTATGAAACGAAAAAGCCAACAAGACGAGGCTTTGAATTGTAAATCCAAGCTTCGGGCAACTTCCAAAGCTTTCATTTGGATCATTTTACCAGACACGCAAATACCGTTATCACGGGATTCGTGAATCCATTCAACAAGTTCTATTTCTAATCTCTCGAATAGAGATGACCTGGAATAACCAACATTGAATCGAGTAACTTTAGTGCTCATATTTTTGATTTTTTGTTTTTGCTTTACCTAAAGCCTGACAAGTTAACGATTGATTTTAAACAACTTAGCAACTTTTAAATAATTTTGTATCAAATCAAAAGCACGAATTACTCGTGATTTGAAAGTTAAATTGAAAACTCTTCTTTTCATTTTGTGAAATGAAGACTCTGATTTTTGTAAATAAAAATTCTAAGCGATCATAGCAAAGATTGTTGAAAGTATAGTTCAAGGACATTTTAAATCATCAAGATTAGGAACAGAGAATTTTGAAACAGTCACGGATTTACACTGTTAGAAAATTAAAAAAAAATGTTAATCCTAGCTTCTTTCTTTTTGGATTTAATTTTAGTAAGGTTTCTAATATTTATTTAAGCTGAATTAAGATAACATAAAGAAAATAATTATTTATTCAGAATTATCCCTGCGACATATACGAAATTAGTCTGGTATATTTTCGAAATTGGGCCGGGATAACTTTTTGTCAAAAAATGTCCATAAATGTGGATTTAGCACATGGGACAAAATCGAGTTTTCGGATTTGTCCCTGGGGCATCTATCGGGGGTTTACGGTCCATTAATCAGTAAAAGAGTAAGGGGTAAAAGGTCCTCAAAGATTAATTTAAACATCTTTACATGATTGATATAATATAAAATAAAAAAATATGATTAATCGTTTTGACTTCTAGATACATACTTTAAAAACGTTGTCCTTGCTATTAAATAATATAAAAAAACAGAACAAGTTTCAAACAAGCAATGTATTTATTGACAACAAAAATAGAAACTGTCTCTCTTTAAATAGAGAGACAGGAGAAAGAGAGAGAATAATTGGAGGGGTGTTACATGTCTCCCCCCTCTCTCTAAGACATGGCCTCATGTCGGGAAAAAATAACAAAAAAAAAACTGAACAAACAAAAAACAAAAAATATTTCAAAAGAAAAACTAAAAACTAAAAATATCCCCAAAAAAAAATTATTTTAACCAGCATCAACAACTTCATAGCCTCTGCACTTCAGCCTTGTTCTTATGCGGTCGAGTTGATGAAGAGTAAGGGCCGATCTAAAAATTCTCGCTCTTCCCAAGCCGTATTTGGGATGAACCTATATGTCCGGGTTAAACTTTACAAATATCTTCGGATAAACATTTATTGTTGGCGGGGCTGGAACCTGTTGAATTGGCGGGGCTAGAACTTGTTGAGTTGGCCGGGCTAGAACCTGTTGAGTTGGCTGGGCTGGAGTTGGTTGCATTTTTGGTTTATAAACCTCAATATCTGATTCTGGCCACACTGTGAGGATCCTACGGTTTAAAAGGGTTCGTTTTTACATATCGAGGAGCTATCCATTCTCGTGAGGCCTCCTCATCGAAAAGAATAGAGAGACGGCACGGAATCTCCCTTTTCCCCTTCGGACTTTCCCTCCGTTATTGAGAATGTGTCTAACCTCGTACTTTTCGGTTCTGTCTCGTCGGATGTTGTCGATCCCATCTTTTATCCATTCTTACAACTTGAAAACATTAGAGTCCAATAGTTGTGTCGTCTTCTTTTACCACTTCCTCCATTTGGACTTCTTTTACGGCGTTTACGGTTCGCGATAAGTACTTGGAAGTTGGGCTTCCGACTTTGTCTCTTTTACTTGTTTCTGCACCGGCATTAGTTTCGTACCCAGAGCATCCCGGATACTGTTAAGTTGAGATTAAAAATCAGACATTTTGAAAGCAACGTCGAGACCCAATATACAATCATACACAAGTTTCTTCACAATAACGACTTTGACTTCACCACTGAAGCTTTTGACTCTCAAATTACATTTACTCGTTCCTATAACTTAGATTGGTTCTCCACTTCAAGTTTCTATCGTTGCATTTAGAGGCGTGAGCTTCTCGTTGCCTAATCGGCACTTATACCAAATTCTTTCATCAATTATAGTTTTGACAGTACCCTTGTCAAATAAGAACTTTACCGGCTTGTTGTTAATGGTACAATCTCCAAATATGCCATCAGTACATAAGTGGAGGGGTGTTACAATACATTTTTATACCCTTTTTTACTTTTCAAAAAAATTCCAACGCAATTTAGATTAATGTTTTTACCATTCAAATAAGTTTCAATCTTTTTTTTGCGTACCGAGTTACATTTTTTTAAAATTTTTAAAAAAATTGTCAATTATGTGAAAAATTATAACTTAAGTGAACAATTAAATCGTTAGATGAACAATTGGATCTTTACGTGAACAAATTGACACTTAAGAGATCAATTTGAAAATTAAGTGAACAAGTTGTTCACCAAACCTGAGAACAAGAATTGTTCACATATTATGTGAACAGTTGTTCACCAAACCGAGTAGACTCCATTCGTTTTAGTAAATTGTGATAACTCAAAAGAAAGACTTATTACTTAAAGGAATCAAACATGATCTTAAGACAAGTTTGTCAACGAATTACAATTGAGCAACGAAATAATTTTATTAATAAGAGTCAATATACCTTAAATCAATGAATATTACAAAGATGAGTTTTCCCCTCTCCAAACTAATAAAGGATCGAATAGATGTTATAAAAACGTTAAATTACCTGACGCAGAATTATGAAACGAGTTAAATATATTATGTTGAGAACAAAATAGTGACGGAAACCGTAAAGTTGACTTCGAAACTTGAAGGTATGTTTAGACAACTCGACCTGTTTACCAGGTATAAGAAATTCTTTAAAGTTGTAGTGGGAACAATAATAGCTTTAGTGGGATTATAATTGTTTATTTCCTGATTGAATTTGATATGGAACTTTTACAAATTGCGTTGAATTGATAATAGTAAAAATAAACAAAAGATGAAAGTACATATCTGAAATAAGTTGACACTCTGCCTAAGCGATGCGCATCATGTTCCAAAGCTATGCCTAAGTCGCCCATGAGTAACTCGTCTTAAGCAAAGTTTCGAAACACTATATTCTTTGCGCACAAGAGCAATTAGCAGGAGAAAATGCGCAGGAAAATTCGAATAAAATAATACGGATTAAGACTTTTTAATTACATTAAATGCTCAAAAATTTAGAGGGTGGTACTATATGATAAGAAAAATTGAAATCAAAAACTTTTTTTTGTTAACTTTGAGGAAATCTTAGACCCACCCCTTAAGACACCCATCCGAAATTGTTTTTTGAAAAACAATAAAATCGATTGTTAAAACCAGAATTTTCTCTAACGAAGCGGTAAATTCAACTTTTAAATCTTATTCAAAAAGATAATTATGTTATATGTGACGAAAAACGTTTATATTTTATTAAAAAGAATTTATCTTAACTCTGATGGAGGCGGTAATTTCCGCTCTTCTGCAATTTTCTTGCATAGGTAGGGGGAAAAATTTTTTTTTTCAAATTTTTGACCAAAAGCCAATTAAAATAATACACATAAAGATGACACTTTGTTTTTTGAGTATAGCACTTTATTTGTTAAAAAATATTAATTTATTTTTTTTTTGTAATCGCATAATTAACATAATGCGCATGGGCGTGAGCAATAGCATGCTCCTGTAATAATAGAGATAATGGCGATTCATTGTCATTAAAAAATTGCAATTCAGACAAAGTTGATGAAATTTTTGAACGATCAAAATAGTTCAGAAAAATATTTATGTCTGATCAAACGATACGGTTATCGAGAACGCAATGACAATCGCTTTATCCTGAATTTCGCTCGACAAAATAACTAAAAATATATTTGAAACTTTACGAAAATAGTTTCATTTTACAAAAATGAATTTTTTTCAGAGCTAGCTAAATTTGTTTTAAATAGGACGTCAAGATGAATAAAACGCCCCCTACAGGCAGCATTTTGGCTATGACCCTTATGAGCATAGCACGATCAACTACCAAGGTAACTTATACAGTAGCCATGATCTGAATTTTTTTATCTTCCAAAAAACAAGTATCAATAGAAATGCGTTTCAACACTTTACAGCTCAAGCTTTTGGTTTCATTAGATTTATTAAACATTTGAAACAAAATTGCGATGAAAGATTCAAAATCTCATTGAGAGTTGAAAATATGACTTGCAAGGCTCGTCTTAACGCTTGTAAAAAAGATACTTAATTGTTTTTTATATATATTTTTTTAATTACAATAATAATTCTCTTTTTATAACTAAGATTATTTAAAGGGTCGATAAGTTCCATCTTTGTTGTTCATTAAGTCTTAACGACATCTGGTTTTCAGGATGAGACGCTAAAATTATAAAATATAAAATTTTATTTGAGAAAAAGATTATGATGATTCTGACATAGATGATAATGATGACTCGATTTCCGCTCTTTGTTGAATGTTTTCGTCATATAGTTTCTTCGGAGTGTCCGCTTCATATTTTGCGTTGTTCGCAATACATTTTGGCATTTTTTTTAATTTGATGGTGTTCTTCTACACACGTTTGGTTTATCGCACTCCTAATATTTCGAAAAATTGATTCGCCTGTTTCATAAAATTTTTACCATTTCAATGTTTCTTTTTTAACATGTTAAAATGCTCGTTTATGACGACTCCATCGAGGAATTTGATTGGTTTTATTCCGATAGAGGTCCAGCCATTTTTTAATTGTTTCGTTATCACACTTGCACAAGATTCAAAAAAAAAGGGTTGGTACTGTTTGCTGCCATGTCAAGCGGGTCATTAGTCCTTTTAATTTTGTTTGCGTTATCATATAGTAGATAAACCAACTTCTCTTTGTCTAATTGCATTTTCGATTTTTGTTGATTTGAAATTGTTTGAGCTTGCTAGAGTTTGTTTAAATATTTTTGCATTTGAGTATAATAAGTTAAATAAATATCCTAAAAATGATTCGTTTATTTCGTCTCCGCCTAAAATCTCAAAATTATTTCCATGTGTATTATCATTTAATTCAAAACAATCTATTTATTTTTTCAAACATATTTTACTCGAGTATTTTTTTATCGTGTTTAAATGGTGGAGCTGGGTCACAAAAATTATTTTTGGAGGTTTGTCGATTATTAATTTGCGAGCCTTACTTTAATCTAAACAAATGTGTAAGCGATTGAGCATATGCTGTGTTACAATAGAGTAAAGGCATTGAGTTAAGTAGTGGCAAAAGTTCTTAAAAAAATTTAATTCAGTTAATTCTTTAAAGTCAAAAACCGTATGAAAGAGAATTTATTTAATACAATGGAAGGACTAATGATAAAACAGATGTTGTCGCTAAGTAAAAGATCGAGAACGATCAACCTGCTTTATGCACTCAACATAGAGCCAGTTGAATCAAAAATTAGAAAAACGAAACTCAGCTTTGCAAAGAGAGTCTTGGAGAATGAATTTACAATTAAAATCCTTAAAAACAACGAAAACAAGGTCAACCGCCCGAATAGATTCATTAACGAACTTCAAGATATATTAGGATCTTGCGAAGAACTAACTAAAGAAAGAATAGATGAGAAAATAAGACAAATCAAAAATGAAGATAAGAAAAACAGCCAAAATGGAATTAGTGAATCGATAAAATACTGCCTAAACAACATAAATGAAAGAAGGAACGAACTAAAATTATTAGTAAAAGTGTACTTACCGTAGTACACTTTTGAAATAAATTAAATTAAATTAAATTATTTCACTATTTTTCAATTTATTTCAAGTTCACAGGAAAAAAAACGAAAACATTTTCGAAAAAATCTCTAAAATTTTCTATTAAGGACATAATTGAGCAAGCTAAGAAGTTTATAAACTAATTTATTTTTTCTTTCAAAAGAAAGATGGAAAATTTCTTGTTTTCAACTTTTTTGGTTCTTAAGTTTAAGTTAAAAAAAGAATTTATGCAATTGGCAAAAATTGGGAGATTTGAAGTACATCTTTAAATATATTTTATACAAAGAAAAACACATTTATTTTACTTAAATTTAAGCACCAAAAAACTGAACTGAGTTTATAAACTTTTAAGATTGCTCAATCATGTTTTTAATTGATAATGTTATGTTTGTCATGTCTTTTACCTGTCTTGTCTGTCATTTATTTAACCTGAATACAGAATTTTTTAATCTTATTTTGGAAAAAAAAATTATTTAGTTTATGAACTTCTTAGATAGCTCAATCATGTCTTTAATTGATAATTGGGTAAATTTTATCACCAAGGTTTATTTCCTTTTGAAAACATGAATAAAAAGAAAAAACTAGGCCTTTATTTAGTTTTTTAAACAAAAGCATTTACATAATTTAAATTTTTTAAAGAATTTACGCAATTGGCAAAAACTGGGAGATCTGAAGTACATTTTTAAATAGAATTCTGATCGGTCACACATTGATTCCGCGAACGTTCATGAACGTTGATCGTTCTTCAGATTATTCAAACTACAATTTATTTTTTTTTTTAAATTTTCAATTTTTTTATTATATTAAATTATGTAAATAATATAACGGGTTTCATGTTCTTTTCATGCTTTTCGTTTTTTTTTTAATTATGATTTAAGCAAAATTTAAAAGGAAAAACAGTGAGAGAAATTCAGTTTTTCATGTTTTTTTTATTCAAAGCTTTTTTCAAAAAGAAAAGAGAGAGAGAAAAACATTGTTTTCATGATTTTTCTATTCAAAGCTCGTTTTTTAAGCGATTTTTAAACGAATGAAAATTAAGTTGCTTCAAAACTATAAATTTCTGTGTGTTATTTCACTTTTCTTCTTATTTTTTTCAAGTTAAATTCTAAATCATAAAAAAAACATTTTTTCTTCAATTTCCAACAAAAGAAAAGCTTTAACAAGCTCTAAACTTCCTTCAAAAGTTAAACACTAGGTCATCGAGGACGACCAAAAAGAAAATCATCATTTAAATATCATATAAGTAGCCAATGCTAGAGCTAAGTACACAAGATTACTCAGTGATGATAGTTCTAGTGAGGAGGATATTGTGATGAAGAGAGGTAGACCAAAGTCAAAAACAGAAAAAGACGAAGAAAAGTCGCCGATCAATTTATCAAAGACTTTAAAGATAATTACGAGATAAAACTTAACAACCACTTCAAATTGTTAAATGAAATTTAAACAGATAAAGAACTTCTTGGCGATTGTTTTTTCGAGTGAAAAATCCACGTTGGCTAACTTTGAAAAGGTTCGCCTACTTTTTGCTAATTTTAGTAATATTCATGTTTTTTAAATTTTTTTACTACAGAACATGAACAAAGATACAACAAAGATACAACTACAGTTCCATTAGTTCCATTAAGTTAGATTTATAGAAATTGTCTTTTTAAAATTATTTTACTTTTTTCTTGTAAAATTATTGATCACAAGAGAATTCTTCAAATCTGCCAACAGGCAACTCACCATCACACGACGCTGTTAGGCGACGATGTTGGTGACTGAGTTGTTAAAGGTTGAACAACTTATTGACAATTTGAACGTGAGAGGGATAACAATAAACGGTGCCCCCTAAAAGAAACCATTTCGACAGTGATAGGTAAGAGATAATAAAAAGATATTCATTGGATGGGTTGGAAGGAAATGCCAAAGAAGCCACGTTGAAAAGCTGTATTTCAGCATTAAATAAAAAAATGTATTTCTCTCCTTCTCTTTTAAATTAAAAATACTACAATTCAAAGGGGATAAATCTCAATTACCTCAAATACTTATACAGTTGGTGCGGCGATTTTGTTACCTAAAATGAGCATGTTTCTCTTTTTGAGGATGAGCATCAGGCACTTGCTCAATTTGAGGATGAGCCTGGAAATAAGAATGATGATTAATTTAGCGCTAAAAATTCAATTTTTAAAATTTTTAAAAATGATGGTTTAAAACTTTATTAAAAATAAATTTTTTATGTTTATTTTCTATTAACTGTCCACTCCCCATCTCTGTTGATAATCTCTTCGAGAACCTTTAATCGAAATGAATTAAATAACTTAAAATTTGAATTTTTAGTTACCTACTGTTCTAAAATGAGAAACATAGTTTTCACAGTGATGAATTTTTACTTTTCTATAAAATACCCCAATAGATTCTTCCACATCATTAACTGTTGGTTTGACCTTGAAGAAATTAATCTCTTTAAACTTTCCCAAAACAACTCGATCACATTGATATCTGGTGAGTTCGCTGTCATTTTTTCCTTAAAACAAAGATTTCATAATTTGAAACAAAAAATTAAGAAAATTTTTTTACCCATTTCACATTATTATTCTTTAAAACTTCAAAACACAATTTGGACGTATGCTTTGAGTCATTATCTTGAATTAAAATTGCATCACCGTTTTTGTAACGGGTTTTGATGAATGGCAACAAATGTTCGTTTAATAAGCTTTCATATCCATAGCTATTTAGAATATTGGTAAATACCTTTTAATAACGAAACAGGAAATGAAAACTAATTAATAAAAAAATTCTTAAAATTAACCACAAGGTCTGTTAATCCCTTAGAACTTATACCTAACCAAACATGAACTTTTTCTTTGTTTTTTTTACTTAATACAACTGCTTGAGGAAAGGAAGTTTTTTCGCGACAGTGTTTGACTCTGTTTGAGAAGGTCCAAATACTTGTTTCGTCTACAAAAATATATCTATCATGATCAATTTTTAGATTTTTTTTTTGCAAAATTTAATCTCAGTTCAATCTCTCTACGTGATAAAATTGGTCTTTCTTTGGGTTTATAACAGCCGAATCCTAAATTTGAAATTTAAATCAATTCAAAATTTTTCACTCAAAAAGAGGTTGAAATAAATATCTTAAAATCCCAGCCAATCTTTTTTTGATGGAAAAAAATTAATTCATTTTTACCCATTGAATGTCTTTTCTCTAAAATAGTTCTTGGTCTTAACTTTACATTAAACAGTCTATTTATTTTAACGCATAATTGTTTTCCAGTGATGAAGCCTTTTTTTCTTAGTGTAAGACACTTAAATAAATTCTTTCAGTTTGTGTTTAAAAATAAATTTTTTTATTGTCAATACTCGAATACCCAATAAAATAGCCGATGTAATTTTTTTGTGTTTTCGTCCATCAAATTTCTTTTTCGTGTCTTTTTCTTTACTTAGTCGATATTTAATTTGCTTAATGTTCTTAAAACGTAAAATTTGTAAAATTTGAATAAAGCAAAACTTAACAAAAATTTACATCATAATTTATGTTCGGACATACATCATTCGCCAATGAAACTGTTTCAAATATTTTTTTAGACCGAGTCCTTTTTTCAATAAAATTTTGACCTGATTTTTCAAAACCTTCGGATCGACATTCATTCTAGATAATTTTGAAAACAATTCCAGATATTTTAAAATTTTTGTTCATCGTTGTTGTTCGATAACTAGATCAGTTAAAATAGAAAAAATTAAGTACACTCGATTGTTAAGTTAAGGACACTGAAGGACATTTTCTCGACAAAAAAGTAGTGATACCCAAATTTTTTGTATTTTAATGTTCTGGCCCGTTAGAAGAGAAGAAACTTTAAGTTTTTACCATGAAAATAATTTCAGACTTACAAGTCATTAAGATAATTTTTTAATTTTATAGACAGAAATTTATAAAATTTGTCTTTTTTGAGACAATAGGACCATTTAGGATGACTGTATGGTCATAATTTACTTTTATTTTACACTGAAAAATAATCGTGCTAAATAACGGGTGCAGTTTGTTTCTCTAAAAAAAACAATTTTTGACCTATTCCAACTCATGCAACATTGGCCTTTAAGAATAAATGTTTGATAGTTGTAGATCGAAAGGAAATCTTAAATTTTCAAGAGATTTTTATGTTAAAACTTATTATTACGAAAAAAATCAATACATAATATCTTATTATAAGAAAGAACTAAATTTTAATTCATTAATTTTCTTTTTTGTATGCAAACTTTAATTTTTTTTTCACGTTTTTGTCTTTACGAATAAGTGTAAATGCAGTAAATTTTGCTATACATGTTTTTTGAACATTTTTTTTTTTGAACAAGAATCTTTATGAGTTCTTGTCAGGGTTTCAGCAAGTTCAGTATATGAACTTATAAGAATCCATTAAGTCATTTTAAGAAATCAAAAATCTTTTTTTAACTTAAGAGTTTCAATAAAATATACATAATGAAATTATTAGGATCTTAAAAAAAATCTTAAACTTAAAAAAACTTGATAAGGCCTTGCTTCAAAAAATTGTTTTTTTTTTGAGCATTAATCAAGTTCCATTAAATTAGCGTAAAAAAATCATTTCTTTAAAAATCTTGATCATATCATAATGATGTCAAACAAGATAAATGATGAATCTTAAAATATAAATCAATTAAATCAAAAGGATAATATTCGAATTAAGATTCGTATAACAGTTTTAAAAATTTTTTAAAGATGATAAAAAGAAAATTAAATTTTTGTTCGTAATTCATTTATTAATGAAATTTAATTGTTTAAAAAAAATGATTTTCAATGCATTTTCCTAATTAGGCTTTCAACAATCAGCAAAAACCTAAATTTAAAACCTAAATTTTGAAAAAAAAATTAGAAATTTAAAAATTAATAAAAATTGAAAATAATTCTTTTAATCATTTTAAAATCAAAAGCTAAAATTATATACATAAAAAAAAAAAAGAATAATGAAAATGAATGCCTAAAATAAAAAAATCCTGATAATAAAAGTCTGTTGTAAATAATTTGAAATTTGAAATAATAAATCTGAAAGAATAAAAATCTCTATGTCTTACCTATTTTGAGTACACGCTTTGCGTCCAAACATTTTTGTCTCAAGCTCTTTACTATAGAAAGGCCAAAATTGAACAAATGCATCAATTGTCCTTAATTTTTTCAAGTAACATACTTAAAAAAATAATTAGAAATTATAATTTTATTTTAAATAAAAAAAAACTTACTCTTTTTAAATCAATTCTCATTTGATCCAATGACCTCGTTGTCTTTTTTACTGGTTCAACTGACCCGTTCAACAAACCGCTATTTGGATGAGTTTGAGCTTGAGCAATTACAAGTTAATGAATTCAATCTAAAAATTTTATCAAGTGTGTGGCTTTCTTTTAATCGGAAAATATTTCATTCAAGTGAATATAAAAAAGAAGGTCAAAATTAGTGTAGTTTTATAATAAGCTATATTGATGGCAATGAAAAAGATTACTTTTATGCAAAGATAAATATTTTCGAAATAATTTCGAATTGTATTTTAAAAAATGCAAAAGATAAGCTTCAAGCTTCTTTACAACGTTTAAAGAACAACGAGGTATTTGATAATTTCTTCTTTGCTTGTAAAAAAACTGATGAATACATTTTAATTAATGTATCAAATATTCGACGAAAATGTATAGTTTATGAAAAATCAGATAATATTTTATATGTTTGTAAATTTTTTAATGAGAACGAGCATGACTAAAAGGATTTAAGAATTAAATTGAATAAAAAATTCAATAAAAATTTAAAATAAAAAATTGATTGATTTTTTTTTGCAATCTTGACTGAATCTTAAAATATTCTTGAAAATATCAATTTTAAGAAAACAAATAAGATAAAAAAAGATTATAAAAGTCTATCTTGGAAAAATTTCTCTTAAAAATTCTTAAACAAGATCTTGAAAGATTGTGAAAATAATCTTGAGATAAACTTTATCCATAATTCATTCAGATTCTTATTTAAGATCTTATAAAATTCATTTTGATTTCTTGTTTTTTAAATTGGTAAGATATATTGGAAAGATTCTTAAATAAGATTTTGTTTTGATTTATTTAAGATTTTGAAATTTAAGCACTAAAAATTTTCTTAAATAAGAATCTTAGAAGTCATCTTGAAAAAAATTGCTCAAGTAAGATTTTTTAATTATCTTGACACGATTTTTAAAGATCAGAATAAGAATCTATATCTTGAATTATCTTATAAGATCCATTTTAAGAATTAGCTCCTGGGTAACTATATTTCGTTATTTTTAAACAATTACTATTAAAAATAGTAAATATATTAAAAAATGGTGTCTAAAGACTGCATTATTGTAGGATGGCCAAGAGAAAATCAAAGAGAAGTCGGATTCGAAATATTAAACGATAATAACGATCTGTTTTTGCTTCCAATTGAAAATATTCTATCTGGAGACGTAAATTTTAATCTCGTTCATATTAAAACAAAATACTTATGTCTTTCGTTCAAGTTTGAGACTGATAATGAGATACTTTGCAAACTAGTTATCGGAGACGAAACGATTGAAACCGATGTTTGGGTTGAAGATCGGAAGTTCAGGCACCGTGAATTTCAAAATACCACAATTAGAGTAAGGTTAAATTTTTAAAAAAATTTGGGAAATTTGAAAAACATACACCCTGGTGTAACTTTTACACGAAGTGTGGTATACAAAAAAATATTTAAATATAAGGTAGAGTAATTTAGGAGCTACAAAATGATAGCATATTGAGCTCTTGAGTCATTTCTGGACGAAAACTGATTTTTCACTTTCAGTCTTAAAAGACCCTCAAATACCCCCTAATAGTTAGAATTAAAATTTATTTTAACATTTAAACTTTTTTCACTAATGATAAAGAAGAGGTAAGCTGGCAGTCCTGAATTCGTTTTACCGCCAACAAGTGTCATGCGAAAGCTCTAAACAAGATCTACACAATTTTAAATTCATTTATAACTCGGATGCTCAGTTTAGAAAAACGCTATTTTTCTTTATCGATTTGCCTTTATCTGAGCATCCCATTTATAAATGAATTTACATCTGTGTAGATCTTGTAGAGAGCTTTCGCATGACACTTTTTGGCGGTAAAACGAATTCAGGACTGCCAGCTTACCTCTTCTTTATCATTAGTGAAAAAAGTTTAAATGTTAAAATAAATTTCAATCCTAAAGATGTCGAGAGGTCTCAGGTTATTTAATTTAAAATTAATCATTTTTGCATGGTCCAATGAAGATCACTTAATAGGCGAGGGATCATATTGTCTTTTTGAATTAGAATTAATCAATTTTTTTTAAGCAAGTAATTGACGAAAATCAAAATTTTGAAGTAGTACGGAGACCGACTACATTCAAGCTTATTAATCATAACAAAAGACAAACTAAAAGGAAAGCAGTAGTTTTGAATCGAATATTTTAAAAGATTCAACAAATACTCGAGGAGATTCTGAACCACAATACAAAAACAATAGTCAACCCAATATAAGCATCTTTTATTGCGCTACAAATAAATTTACAAGGGTACTAAGATTTTAAATGTACTTTAAAGGTTTCACATCTTCCCAAAAATTAAATTTAAATAAAATCTAATTTTAGGCCTCTCCAGTAGCTTAAAATCTGTCTTTAATGAACAAATGACTAGTTTAATTAAAACAACAAATAATATTGCTGTTTGTGTAGTTGTAAACACTAATCAAGTTCGTTTTTATTCTTAAAATTTTACCAAACATTTTAAAATAAATTTTTTAGATCAAAACAGACATGGTAGAAAACTTAAAATTGAAAAAAGCGATTCTTGAACAACAGAAGATTAATAAATCTGGTACCGATTGCTTTAAAAATTCAATGGAACTCATCACAGATAAGATTGTTTCACAGCTTTCGGTATTAATGTTATTTTTTGATTATTTAATAATCAATTTATATTTTATCCAAAAAGGTTGTTAACGATTTATCCAAAGCCTTTTTTTGTTTACAGTCCGAAATGAAATCTTTGGTAATTTTTTTATTCATTACTCATGGCAAGTTACTTTGTAATGTGTTCAAAATTATCGAAATGATGTATTCAGTCATTTTCAACAAAATTAGAAAAATTTTTTGATCAGGATGCTTTTAACGTAAGTCGAATTATCTTATCTGAATTGTGTATTTTTTATATAAGTTTTTATTAATGCTGCATCGAAACTATTTAGACTTGGTAACAAAATTCCTAAAAGAGCATGCAAGTTATATTCTGAATATCTGGTTTAATCCTAGACCCAGCTTTACCTCATAGTGAGTTTTCGTCAGCTAATTAAGTCATTGTTAAGACGATCTCATTAGAATATTAAACCTTGATTACCGATCTCCTCGTTTTGCTCAGCAAACCGTACCTTCACCGGAGCCTATATACCGTACCGTACTTTCCGAACTCATCGTCTGTTTTAAATTTTGCGATTCTTTATGATTGCTGCAAAAATAACTCTAAGAAAAACTAAAAATTACTCAAGTGAGACTTACACCAATGGAAAAGAAAAATTAATTTATTCCTTAGATTTTGATTTTAATTTTGTTTAAAATTAAAATAAGTGTATTTTAAAATTAATTAATTAGAAAATTAAAAGTCGGTAGGTGAGCTACTGTACGGTTCGCTCAGGATTCGCTTCGGTACGTTGGGACGGCGTCTTGTTTTTTATTAAGAATTCTTCAAGGTTATCGAGGCTAATTTTCTTACATCCCAACAACTAACATCAAGTTTATGGTAGTGAGGTTTGTTAAGCTTGGTAAGCCGGTTAATCAAATATGGTCAAACATATTTAACCAATTTTTTGGTCGATAATTTTTGGTAAACCAACATCACTAGTTTATGCAGACAGGTATATTAAGTAGCCTTTGGTATATTAAGTGTACTGAGGTTTTGTATTTTTTATAAAGAATTTATCTCATTCAGATCTGAATTGAACAATACGCTTGACTTATGTGGTGAAAACGATTCGTTGATGATATTTTTATTGCACAGAAAAAAGGAATACTGTATTACCTTGATACGAGGTGCATGCACTTAAAATCAAAAACAAAAAAATACCCCATGCATAAGCTACAATCACTCCCATGTTATAGTGGACTTAAAAATAAGTCCATGGTTTATTTTTCAGTTTATAAGTTTTAAAGCAGCGTTTACTTGTAGATCAATGATCTCGTTCTAGATCCCTTAAAATTTTTGCATAGGAAAGAAGCCGTGATCAAACTCAAGTAATCGAATTAACTGGACAAGATTGATTAGAAGATTCTACCAAAGGCTGTGCTGAAGATTTTATTGAAGGCTGTACTGAACAAAATGACTTATGTGAGACAAAAACGAAAAAAAATGTTATACATAAAAAAGATTTAGAAAAAAACAACAGTATTGATGATACGGATGAGAGTGATGACGAAAAAATAGCAATACGGAACAAAAAAACAAAAAAATCAAAAATAATTGAATCAAGTTCCGAAGACGAAAAGAGCGATGTAATTAATCTCAATTTTAACTGTTAAATATTTATTTTTTAATAAAAAAGAGCACAACAAGTTTTTTGTAAAACTAATAGTGGAAAATAAAATATCTAACATAAAAAAGTGCCAATCAGACAAAAATTCAGACCTTTATGATAAAGTTAAAGATAAGCAAGGAAAAAAATTTATCGGCTATTTTTCTTAATTGTCCTTTAAATCATATTATTTTTTTAAGTAAAATTGTGTTAAATCTATGTCTTTTTATAAACCAGCTTTGTTTCACATGAGAGTTAATTCTTTTTTATTTTCTTGTTGAATAGTGTGAAAAATCAGATAAAAATTTGTTAAACGTAAGATACTTAAAGGGAATTCAATACCAAAGTTTTCTTTTCAATCTCAATAAGATTCTTTTACTTAAATTAAATTTGTAATAAAATTTAAAAATATTTAAAATATTCGTATGAATAAACTTTTTTTTTAAGATAAATTTTTTGATGAACTTGATCGATACACGGAAAAGTACAAAGAAAAGGCATGGTAATTAGGAATTAAATCTTTCAGCAACTATAAACTTCGTAAAAAAGATGAATTTAATTAACTCTTTGGAATTGCATGAAATGATAATAAAACGAATTTAAAAAAAGGTTCAAAAAAAAATAAAAAAAAAAAAGATTGAAGTTTAAAAAAATATTTATTTTCTTTCATTATTTTTCTGTAAATTTTATGTAAATTTCAATTAAAAGCTAAAATTTGTTTTTTTTCTGTTATTTAAATTTTTTAAAATCACTAGAGCTCTAAACTGCCAAATTTACTGAAAAAGTAAAATAGACAAATGTTAAATACGGCTTATAATTAAAAGGTTAAACATTTTTTTTCGTATTTAATTGTTTAGAAGTATGTTTATGGTTTTTTTTTGTCAAAAAAGCGAAATTTGTTTTTTTCGATTCCCAATAATAAATCGTTTTGCTTTATTCTTATTTTTTTAGTTTAAAAAATGATCGTTATCATACACGATCGGTATGTTTTATAAACAGTAAAATAATTGAGCTTTTAAGATGTCGAAAAAATTCCTTCAGCCGTTAACCATAATTCGATCAAAAAACTTGAAAATACTATATATTTATTCCAATAAGTGATATATTAACTCCTGAACAATCTGAGGTATTTTTTTAATATTTTCTGTTAGAATCATAAGTTAGGGTTATAACCCTAATTTTAATAAATATTAATTTTTTTTAAAGTTTGATGTTGGTGATGAAATTACATTTATAAAAAATAAATTTATAGTTCGTGCAGAGAACCGATCCAAAAAAATACTTAGTAGATCCAAAAACAGCTGTCTTAGTAATTTTATCTGTATAATATAATCGGTTTCATTTAATATAATATTTAAACAAGCATATAGTAGAAGTCTTCACTTTTAAAAAGATTTCAATTTATTGGAATTTAAAAATTATCAGTCTTCTTCAGAAAACGATAGTTTAGTTGAAAACTCTGATATAAGCTATAATAAACGAAAGTACAAAAAACATGTATGCATCGAAGGTATAAGTATTTTTTCGATTTTTTTTTCGTATTTTAACTATTAATTACAAATTGCACATGGAATTTTTACTAAGTTATAACATAGTTCTATCATTAATATCTCTAGAGATAGGTGAAGTTATGTCATCAGACAAATATCATTTTAGATATCCGAGGAAGAGCCTTTAAAATTACGAATAAGGAAGCGTTTGTTTTTCATCTTTAGCTCTCAAAAATTATTAATGAATTGGGGCATCTAAACTTGATTATAGCTAATTCTCGATTTTACAGCCCGTAATTTTTTTATTAGATTATAATCATCCTAACGGTGATTTAGATGATGAAGAGGTTGATGCGCTTCAAGTACTTCATGCATTTGAAAAAATAAATTCAAGCATGTCTTTCTTGGATGATCAAATTAATAAAAATATGATACAAGTAAAATAAAGAATTTATTTATTTATTTAAAAATTTCAATTCCCTTTTTTTTAAGCAAAAAAAAATGTCGAAAAAATATGTCGAATTTAACAACGATCATCACAATCTCATGAAAGAATTTTTTCCTGGGACAACTTTAAAACGTAAACTATCATTAAATTATATGTTTAAAAAATATATACCTAGTTTAACAATAATCCAGATAATGATGATTGTTTGAGAGTTCCGGACGAGTATTAAAAATTTTTGTCTTAAAAATTGATTAATGAATTTTAATAATAAAAAAATTTTAACTACCGACAGCATCGACAATTCAAGTGATCATTAAACTTCAACTCTTTGTGAAAATGATGACACGGTCAAAAGGTTCAATTTCTTTTTTCAAAAATTAAAAATTGCAGATAGAATTAAAATTTATAATGAAGGTTTGATTGCAAGAAAATTATTTTCAGTTCAAACAAGTAATATTTCTAAGACTTAATTTACCGTAAATATTTGTTTTTTTAACGCTGCACTAAAAATTAAAAAATACACTTATAGAGCGGCACCTATTACCATCGATCCCATGTTATTATGTGATCGATTTGGAGTGACTCCCTTAAACATGTATTTTCAAGATTTAAAATGCACCATGTCCAATAAGATATGAAAAATAATCAAAAAATGAAAGATATTTAGTTATTTTTCAGTAATTGTTGCGTCACTAAAATCAAAATTAAGGAAAAATAGATAAAATAAAAATATTCAAAAAAGATCAAATTGACCTTTGAGAAAGGATCAGAAAATATGGAGGAATGATTAGATTTAGTAATTTTTTTACACTATACATTGCATCTTATTGTTTTAAAAAAAATAAAGGGATTTAGAAATCTTCGATTTACCGGACATCTCAAAATCAATTAAAAAATTTAGATCCGAGAAAGAAATGGAATTGATGTCCCATAAGTAAAATTAACGAACAAAAAATTAAAAGGATTATTTTATATTTTCTTTGAATAAATATAAGACTAAACAATGTTCTTGTAATTAACCAGCCTTTGAATTCAAAGTCCTCAAATAAATTTAACTTATTTGGGTAAATATTTCGTTTTATCGGTCAAAACAAATAAATGAAAATCATAAATCTACAAATAGTGAAGAGCAGATTGAGATTGAAACTGAAGTATCTCCGAGTCAAGAAAAAAACAGCACCAAAAGATCAAATAAGTGAAATTGGTCGAGAGTAAGCATTTTTTATGTTAAGGGTTAATTCAATAATTTTTTGACTCATAATTTAAGTCAAACTGAAGAAAATGAAAAAAAAATTTCTCAAAATTTAGAAAATGATTGGCCTGAATCTGCACAAACGAAGTAATTAGATCTATTATTCCTGATTTATTTTGTTTCTCTATTTTAATTTTAATCTTTTTATAAGTCAACCATTGTCTACTGAAAATAATGAAGATAATTTAAGCATACAAACAAGGTTTTTTAAACTTAAAAGAATTAAATTTTTTAAAATTTTTACTAGAATTTTTATTTACGTACGTTCCAAAAAAAAACGAAAAACATAAAAACGAAAAATAACGAAAAATTCGTTTTAAAATTTTTATTTTTCGTTTTTAGAAAAACGAAAAAAAAACAAATTTTTTTTCTATATTTTGTTGTTTTAAAAAAATTAACAAAAACGAATTCAGGTTTTTATTTTTATCGTTTTCAAACACAAAAAAAAGAATAGTTTTATTGATATTATTTTAGGAAAAAAGTATTTGACGCATAAAAAAAAATTAAAATCGCATATGAAATTTTAATTTAAAGCATGAAGAAATTTTTTAAAACTACTCAGAATCCAAACGAAATTTGAAAACAGAATAACAATCCAGTGTTAGGACAGTGGTCTTTCTTGGCAACCAACAAATTCCATTAGATGTTCTGTTACCTATCTAAGTAAAAAGATTCTTGACCATTTTTGAATTTCATTATAATTTGGGCAAGAAATTAATTTTTTTAGCCTAAAAAATAGAGTTTTCTGTAAAGTTTTTTACCTAGATGGATAGCTTTAACCAATCTGTTACTAGGCCAAAGTTTTTTCATAGACCTTGATTCGAAGTCTGTAATTTTTTGAAAATAAAAATTTTCATATGCTATAGTTACACAAATTATATGCTGTACTTTTTTTATTTTATGCGATAATTTTTATTTTTATGCGTCAAACACCCTCGTCCTATTATTTTATTCGAAAAAAATATGTAAAAAAAAAATTTAAGATACAATTAAAAGATTAATTAATGTTACAAATGATACAATGCGGTGATTTAATCTTGAAACTGAAGCTTTTGAAGCAATTATTGTGAAACGCTCGAAAGCATTTTAAGAATTTTAAAACATTTTTTTCAGTTGCAAAACCACAAATACCACAAAAATTTTCGTATGAATCTAAAAAAAAATTTTTAACGATTTTTGAAGACGGTATAATTAGAAAACTCAAATTACCTAAGGCTTTTTCGATTACTGAATTTATTAAACAGCGTTTATTCGATAGGCTTATTTTATCAGTTTTTACGGTTTCTAAACTTTTGCTCAGTAAAACTTCTAGAAACCAGCATATAACAACACCACAATTGTAACTATCTGATTGTATAGGATGCTCAACTTTACGAATACTTCATTGAAAGTCTCCAATATCTGCCCGTTTGGATCAAAATTTGCGCCAGTTTTTAAGTTTTATTTGGGTATCGTTCGCTCCAAAAGATCCATAAATTTAAATGTCTTAGTTGTAATACTTACACAAAAGCAAGTCCAATGGTTAATCGAATCATAAGCTGATAAATTTCCTAAAAAAATAGATTTAATAAGATTAAAGATAATTTAAAAGACAACTAAAACTTACCGTTGAAAAGCAGTTTTCTTTGCCAGTAGTTATAATCAGAATCGAAATTGAAGGCGTGATAACCAGAACGCTATCAATATTTTTTAAAACCGTTATTAAGTACGAGTCTATTAACGTAAAGGCGCGATTTCTACGACATGTCGTTAAAATCGAATTGAAAAAAAAAATCCAATCTTTTAACATTGGAGCGACATGTCGTTAAATTCGAAATTCGATTATAACGATATGTCGCAAAAATCGCGCCTTTACGTTATCTATAATAAATGTTATCAGATTATTAATTTATTGATTTATTATTAACTTATTTAAAAAGTTAAAAATGAAACTTACTTCGTCATGAATCCATTCGGATGAAAGCAAGTTATTAATCATCAATTGAGTGATTTGTGTCGAACCAATTTTATAGATTATTAAATTATTTATTGTAAAACTTGGATTGTTTTTTTTTTTTTTAGAGTTTTGCTGTCCTTGTTTTCTTCCGCGTTTTTTAGGGTTCACAGGCGCGTCGTTGGCTTTGTATGAACTATGACAAAAGGCTTCAAAAAATCGACTTGGGAAGGCTTTTGATAATGTCCTTCATTTTTTACCGCATACCGTGATTTCGGTCTCTTACTCCAGTTTTCGGTTGCCTCTTGATAATTAGTTTCCACCACACTCCTTTGCTCAAATGAATCATCTTCATCTATGACGATTGAATCATCTATCTCAACGGCATTTGTACCAACTAGTGTTTCATTGTGTCTACTTTGATGTTCAAGAGACTCTTTTAATTCGTCGTTTTTGTAATCATTTAAGGCTGGATCTTGTAAACTCAGATAATTAGTTTCATTTAAATCATTAGCATCTTTTATATGCATTTTAATTTCAGATTGAAATTTTTCAAATTGTACCACTTGAGCGAAAGATGCCCAAATGAAGGTATACGGCCTGAACTCGTCTTGTAAAAACTTGATAAAATCTGTACAAAAATAATCGTTCATAACTGTTTTCGAATCCGACGGATAACTGAAGTGACCATTTCACTGACATTTAACGATTTAGTCCGGTCAACGCCTAGGACTCTGCTGTCTTTTAGAAACACAAAGTGATTCAATAAACGTTTATACTCATGTATTTCGTGTGCTTTTCGAACTAGTTCTCCACTGGCGTCGAGATGAAGAATTCGGTTTTCGGGTGGGACTAATTCAATAGCTCGGATTTGAGACTCGGTGTGCATAAAATATTAGAATTGGTTAAAAATTGTTAATTCTCGAACAAAGCCGTTCAAAACCGATCCTTGAATATTGTCAAATTGTGAAATTGCGACATACATCATGTTTGAAAACAAATCTTTGTATGGTGTCTCTTTGTTCTAGGCATTGTGAAGTTTAGTACAAAAGAACAGAACAATTTTGGAAAATTGAAATAATTTTTTATCTGTTGGTCTTATGACGGATCTGTACATGTAACAAAGTGTAACAAACTTTGTTACACCACTGAGTAAACTCTGCAAAAACTCTGCAGTCTAATTGCGCATTTAGTTTCAATACTTTTTAATAGTGTGCATTTTGCAGAGACTTTGCATAAATTTAGCAGAGGTTGCCCAATGGTGTAACAAAGTTTGTTACACTTTGTTACATGTACAGATCCGTCATAAGACCAACAGATAAAAAATTATTTCAATTTTTCAAAATTGTTCTGTTCTTTTGTACTAAACTTCACAATGCCTTTGTTCTATCACGGTGCAGAAGTTTTCTACAACACTAAAAAAAAGTTAAAATTAGTTTTAAAAAATAGTGTCCGCTTGAATTAATTAAGTTTACCGCAGCTGATGGTAAGTTATCTGGATTTTCTTCTCCTCCCATTAGCTTATCGATGTAAGCCTGAGAAGAACCACCAAGATCCTTTATTTCATTAATTATATTTGCTTTTTTTTCTTGGTCTCGTATTTGTTTCGGTTTCGTTCGTGGAATGTGTCGGTGTTCGCCTTTTTTTTCACTTCCAACTCAATAGTCAACATGTCGTTTGTCGGTTTCTTCTCAATTGAAAAATCATATTTTAACCCATTTGAATCGCAATCAGAACAAATCGTATATGTAGTCAGGTATTTGGTTGAGGTTTTTTTGAATTTTTCAAAAACTCTCGAGTTTAGATGTCTTAATTTTATAGACTCGTTCTCGATTTCTTTTAACTCGATCTCAAAAATTGGTAAGTATTTTGTGTTTAATTTGAATTCGCCTTCTGGATTTTTCTTCGGTTCAATCAAGGCGATGATTTCGTTCCATATTCGTCGAGTTAGGTGTATTTTGAAAGTTTTTTCCAATAAAGACTCTTGTGGAGCTTCATTTTCAGATAAATTAAGATCAATAGACATTTTCACAGTTATTATTTAAAATTAGAAAATTTTCTTGGTGAAGATAATTTATAGTTTTTTGGTTCTGTCCAAGAATTAGATTTGTAATCTATATCGGTTTTGTTTCAAAATTAAAAATTAATAAGTTAAATTTCTTTTTTAATTCAAATCAATCGTTAGTTCCGAGCAAGTAATTTTTTTAGCTTTGACTAGTTCTCGTCCATAGGTCGAATCGAGTAACTGCATTTGATTATTTTATAGTAAGCGTTAGAGAAAGGATCATCAAAATTGTTTTCAAACTTTTTAGAAAAGATAATTCGTTTTTATTGTGCGGTTTAAGTTTTTTAAGTGCAAAATTGATAATTCCTTTAAGCGACAATGAGAAAACAAAAAAAATTAGGACAAATTTGGAATAAAAAAAGCCATATGGAACCTCAGCAAAATGAGATTTATCTAACATGAATTTAAGACAAATCGATTTTTAAGTTTTTTTTGTTTTGAATTTCTTGTTTTTAATAAAAAAAAAATTAGTTTTTTTTCGGAACGAACGTTTTTTATTTAGTGATGTTTACGAAGATGAATCCATTTCAAAAGATGATTTTACAAAATTTTGATAGAAAGTAATTATTTATTTGAAAATCTCTATTTGAATTTTTTTAAAAAAATCCGTTACTAGATTAATCGAAAACATTAAGCTAGAAACATTGATTCAAGTTTGTGATCAAAATTTTTTCAAATGTAACGATGAAGCGAAAGTAATTTTTCAAAATTACAATATTCATTCATAAAAAAACTAATGAAAAATTTTAAGAATTCAAGTCGTTTTAAGATTTATAATTTTTTTCCGTCAAAAAATTTCCAAAGAACCGAGCCAAGCAAGAGGTTTTTTGATTTTATATAACCTTACAGCATTTATGAATTCGGCATCAAAACAAGATTTTTGCCATGAAGTTCAGCAAATATTTCATGAAAATTTGGACACAGTAAATTTATTAAAAAAAATTATGTTTTCAATTTTTCTATTTTTTATATAAAGGTGGTTGTTTTCGTTTTTATTTTGGGTGTTTTTATTCCCCAATTTTTGTTATGTTTGTGACTGAAAGTATCATTGTGGATATAAGCCAGTCCGAGAAAATTCTGATAAATTTTTGTACAATAATCAGATATGAAAAATACAAAGAAATACTAGATTATTATTATGACAAAAGTTTAAACGAATAAAAGCTTTTGGTAAGATGATATAAAATTTTGAATAAATTTTGATGGAACGTTTTGTCACTGCAATTTGTAACCATTATTTGTAATCATAAAAATTCAAAATGATCTAAACTCTCATTCCGATCCTCAAATCAGTAAGATCCTCACCCTCATCCTCAAAATGAGCAATTGCCTCATCCTCATCCTCAAAACGAGCAACATGCTCATGCTCATCCTCAAAAGAGCAACATGCTCATTTTAGGTAACAAAATCGCCGCACAAACTGTAGTTTGAATTAAAATGTAACCATAACTCAAGGAACTGGACCGATAACAAACCGAAGTAGTTTAATTCCAACTCGTTCTGAAAGAATATCATTTGAGCTTGTAAGAAATAATGATGATGTTTTTGAAACAAGGTCAAGTCTAAACTGATGTTCTTTCGATGGTCAAATGAGTAGCTCCAATCAAACACCAACTTCACATTCTTTAGAACGGCAAGCGAGAAATACTGAACAAACTCCAGCGCTCCCTCATGAATTCGATCCATTTAGACCATTGAGCCCTTACGTTGATAACAATGATACTAATAAAACAAGCACGATTTCAGTCGCAACAAGTTCAAACAGAAATGTGAACTCAATTCTAAATCGTCAAACGTCAAATGTTGTGTTCCTCAGTCACAACATTCGTCTCCACAAACTTTTTCTTTAGTGCTTTAACATGTTTTAGTTTTATACTAATACATGTTAAGGTCTTAAACATAAATTAAATTAAAACACCACAATTGTAACTATCTGATTGTATAGGATGCTCAACTTTACGAATACTTCATTGAAAGTCTCCAATATCTGCCCGTTTGGATCAAAATTTGCGCCAGTTTTTAAGTTTTATTTGGGTATCGTTCGCTCCAAAAGATCCATAAATTTAAATGTCTTAGTTGTAATACTTACACAAAAGCAAGTCCAATGGTTAATCGAATCATAAGCTGATAAATTTCCTAAAAAAATAGATTTAATAAGATTAAAGATAATTTAAAAGACAACTAAAACTTACCGTTGAAAAGCAGTTTTCTTTGCCAGTAGTTATAATCAGAATCGAAATTGAAGGCGTGATAACCAGAACGCTATCAATATTTTTTAAAACCGTTATTAAGTACGAGTCTATTAACGTAAAGGCGCGATTTCTACGACATGTCGTTAAAATCGAATTGAAAAAAAAAATCCAATCTTTTAACATTGGAGCGACATGTCGTTAAATTCGAAATTCGATTATAACGATATGTCGCAAAAATCGCGCCTTTACGTTATCTATAATAAATGTTATCAGATTATTAATTTATTGATTTATTATTAACTTATTTAAAAAGTTAAAAATGAAACTTACTTCGTCATGAATCCATTCGGATGAAAGCAAGTTATTAATCATCAATTGAGTGATTTGTGTCGAACCAATTTTATAGATTATTAAATTATTTATTGTAAAACTTGGATTGTTTTTTTTTTTTTTAGAGTTTTGCTGTCCTTGTTTTCTTCCGCGTTTTTTAGGGTTCACAGGCGCGTCGTTGGCTTTGTATGAACTATGACAAAAGGCTTCAAAAAATCGACTTGGGAAGGCTTTTGATAATGTCCTTCATTTTTTACCGCATACCGTGATTTCGGTCTCTTACTCCAGTTTTCGGTTGCCTCTTGATAATTAGTTTCCACCACACTCCTTTGCTCAAATGAATCATCTTCATCTATGACGATTGAATCATCTATCTCAACGGCATTTGTACCAACTAGTGTTTCATTGTGTCTACTTTGATGTTCAAGAGACTCTTTTAATTCGTCGTTTTTGTAATCATTTAAGGCTGGATCTTGTAAACTCAGATAATTAGTTTCATTTAAATCATTAGCATCTTTTATATGCATTTTAATTTCAGATTGAAATTTTTCAAATTGTACCACTTGAGCGAAAGATGCCCAAATGAAGGTATACGGCCTGAACTCGTCTTGTAAAAACTTGATAAAATCTGTACAAAAATAATCGTTCATAACTGTTTTCGAATCCGACGGATAACTGAAGTGACCATTTCACTGACATTTAACGATTTAGTCCGGTCAACGCCTAGGACTCTGCTGTCTTTTAGAAACACAAAGTGATTCAATAAACGTTTATACTCATGTATTTCGTGTGCTTTTCGAACTAGTTCTCCACTGGCGTCGAGATGAAGAATTCGGTTTTCGGGTGGGACTAATTCAATAGCTCGGATTTGAGACTCGGTGTGCATAAAATATTAGAATTGGTTAAAAATTGTTAATTCTCGAACAAAGCCGTTCAAAACCGATCCTTGAATATTGTCAAATTGTGAAATTGCGACATACATCATGTTTGAAAACAAATCTTTGTATGGTGTCTCTTTGTTCTATCACGGTGAAGAAGTTTTCTACAACACTAAAAAAAAGTTAAAATTAGTTTTAAAAAATAGTGTCCGCTTGAATTAATTAAGTTTACCGCAGCTGATGGTAAGTTATCTGGATTTTCTTCTCCTCCCATTAGCTTATCGATGTAAGCCTGAGAAGAACCACCAAGATCCTTTATTTCATTAATTATATTTGCTTTTTTTTCTTGGTCTCGTATTTGTTTCGGTTTCGTTCGTGGAATGTGTCGGTGTTCGCCTTTTTTTTCACTTCCAACTCAATAGTCAACATGTCGTTTGTCGGTTTCTTCTCAATTGAAAAATCATATTTTAACCCATTTGAATCGCAATCAGAACAAATCGTATATGTAGTCAGGTATTTGGTTGAGGTTTTTTTGAATTTTTCAAAAACTCTCGAGTTTAGATGTCTTAATTTTATAGACTCGTTCTCGATTTCTTTTAACTCGATCTCAAAAATTGGTAAGTATTTTGTGTTTAATTTGAATTCGCCTTCTGGATTTTTCTTCGGTTCAATCAAGGCGATGATTTCGTTCCATATTCGTCGAGTTAGGTGTATTTTGAAAGTTTTTTCCAATAAAGACTCTTGTGGAGCTTCATTTTCAGATAAATTAAGATCAATAGACATTTTCACAGTTATTATTTAAAATTAGAAAATTTTCTTGGTGAAGATAATTTATAGTTTTTTGGTTCTGTCCAAGAATTAGATTTGTAATCTATATCGGTTTTGTTTCAAAATTAAAAGTTTATAAGTTAAATTTCTTTTTTAATTCAAATCAATCGTTAGTTCCGAGCAAGTAATTTTTTTAGCTTTGACTAGTTCTCGTCCATAGGTCGAATCGAGTAACTGCATTTGATTATTTTATAGTAAGCGTTAGAGAAAGGATCATCAAAATTGTTTTCAAACTTTTTAGAAAAGATAATTCGTTTTTATTGTGCGGTTTAAGTTTTTTAAGTGCAAAATTGATAATTCCTTTAAGCGACAATGAGAAAACAAAAAAAATTAGGACAAATTTGGAATAAAAAAAGCCATATGGAACCTCAGCAAAATGAGATTTATCTAACATGAATTTAAGACAAATCGATTTTTAAGTTTTTTTTGTTTTGAATTTCTTGTTTTTAATAAAAAAAAAATTAGTTTTTTTTCGGAACGAACGTTTTTTATTTAGTGATGTTTACGAAGATGAATCCATTTCAAAAGATGATTTTACAAAATTTTGATAGAAAGTAATTATTTATTTGAAAATCTCTATTTGAATTTTTTTAAAAAAATCCGTTACTAGATTAATCGAAAACATTAAGCTAGAAACATTGATTCAAGTTTGTGATCAAAATTTTTTCAAATGTAACGATGAAGCGAAAGTAATTTTTCAAAATTACAATATTCATTCATAAAAAAACTAATGAAAAATTTTAAGAATTCAAGTCGTTTTAAGATTTATAATTTTTTTCCGTCAAAAAATTTCCAAAGAACCGAGCCAAGCAAGAGGTTTTTTGATTTTATATAACCTTACAGCATTTATGAATTCGGCATCAAAACAAGATTTTTGTTATGAAATTCAACAACTTTTTCATGCAAATTTGGACATAGTAAGTTTATTAAAAAAAATTATGTCTTCAATTTTCTAATTTTTTATATTAGGAGAGTTGTTTCAGTTTTTATTTTGGGTGTTTTTATTCCCCAATTTTTGTTATGTTTGTGACTGAAAGTATCATTGTGGATATAAGCCAGTCCGAGAAAATTCTGATAAATTTTTGTACAATAATCAGATATGAAAAATACAAAGAAATACTAGATTATTATTATGACAAAAGTTTAAACGAATAAAAGCTTTTGGTAAGATGATATAAAATTTTGAATAAATTTTGATGGAACGTTTTGTCACTGCAATTTGTAACCATTATTTGTAATCATAAAAATTCAAAATGATCTAAACTCTCATTCCGATCCTCAAATCAGTAAGATCCTCACCCTCATCCTCAAAATGAGCAATTGCCTCATCCTCATCCTCAAAACGAGCAACATGCTCATGCTCATCCTCAAAAGAGCAACATGCTCATTTTAGGTAACAAAATCGCCGCACAAACTGTAGTTTGAATTAAAATGTAACCATAACTCAAGGAACTGGACCGATAACAAACCGAAGTAGTTTAATTCCAACTCGTTCTGAAAGAATATCATTTGAGCTTGTAAGAAATAATGATGATGTTTTTGAAACAAGGTCAAGTCTAAACTGATGTTCTTTCGATGGTCAAATGAGTAGCTCCAATCAAACACCAACTTCACATTCTTTAGAACGGCAAGCGAGAAATACTGAACAAACTCCAGCGCTCCCTCATGAATTCGATCCATTTAGACCATTGAGCCCTTACGTTGATAACAATGATACTAATAAAACAAGCACGATTTCAGTCGCAACAAGTTCAAACAGAAATGTGAACTCAATTCTAAATCGTCAAACGTCAAATGTTGTGTTCCTCAGTCACAACATTCGTCTCCACAAACTTTTTCTTTAGTGCTTTAACATGTTTTAGTTTTATACTAATACATGTTAAGGTCTTAAACATAAATTAAATTAAAACACCACAATTGTAACTATCTGATTGTATAGGATGCTCAACTTTACGAATACTTCATTGAAAGTCTCCAATATCTGCCCTATCGTTTGGATCAAAATTTGCGCCAGTTTTTAAGTTTTATTTGGGTATCGTTCGCTCCAAAAGATCCATAAATTTAAATGTCTTAGTTGTAATACTTACACAAAAGCAAGTCCAATGGTTAATCGAATCATAAGCTGATAAATTTCCTAAAAAAATAGATTTAATAAGATTAAAGATAATTTAAAAGACAACTAAAACTTACCGTTGAAAAGCAGTTTTCTTTGCCAGTAGTTATAATCAGAATCGAAATTGAAGGCGTGATAACCAGAACGCTATCAATATTTTTTAAAACCGTTATTAAGTACGAGTCTATTAACGTAAAGGCGCGATTTCTACGACATGTCGTTAAAATCGAATTGAAAAAAAAAATCCAATCTTTTAACATTGGAGCGACATGTCGTTAAATTCGAAATTCGATTATAACGATATGTCGCAAAAATCGCGCCTTTACGTTATCTATAATAAATGTTATCAGATTATTAATTTATTGATTTATTATTAACTTATTTAAAAAGTTAAAAATGAAACTTACTTCGTCATGAATCCATTCGGATGAAAGCAAGTTATTAATCATCAATTGAGTGATTTGTGTCGAACCAATTTTATAGATTATTAAATTATTTATTGTAAAACTTGGATTGTTTTTTTTTTTTTTAGAGTTTTGCTGTCCTTGTTTTCTTCCGCGTTTTTTAGGGTTCACAGGCGCGTCGTTGGCTTTGTATGAACTATGACAAAAGGCTTCAAAAAATCGACTTGGGAAGGCTTTTGATAATGTCCTTCATTTTTTACCGCATACCGTGATTTCGGTCTCTTACTCCAGTTTTCGGTTGCCTCTTGATAATTAGTTTCCACCACACTCCTTTGCTCAAATGAATCATCTTCATCTATGACGATTGAATCATCTATCTCAACGGCATTTGTACCAACTAGTGTTTCATTGTGTCTACTTTGATGTTCAAGAGACTCTTTTAATTCGTCGTTTTTGTAATCATTTAAGGCTGGATCTTGTAAACTCAGATAATTAGTTTCATTTAAATCATTAGCATCTTTTATATGCATTTTAATTTCAGATTGAAATTTTTCAAATTGTACCACTTGAGCGAAAGATGCCCAAATGAAGGTATACGGCCTGAACTCGTCTTGTAAAAACTTGATAAAATCTGTACAAAAATAATCGTTCATAACTGTTTTCGAATCCGACGGATAACTGAAGTGACCATTTCACTGACATTTAACGATTTAGTCCGGTCAACGCCTAGGACTCTGCTGTCTTTTAGAAACACAAAGTGATTCAATAAACGTTTATACTCATGTATTTCGTGTGCTTTTCGAACTAGTTCTCCACTGGCGTCGAGATGAAGAATTCGGTTTTCGGGTGGGACTAATTCAATAGCTCGGATTTGAGACTCGGTGTGCATAAAATATTAGAATTGGTTAAAAATTGTTAATTCTCGAACAAAGCCGTTCAAAACCGATCCTTGAATATTGTCAAATTGTGAAATTGCGACATACATCATGTTTGAAAACAAATCTTTGTATGGTGTCTCTTTGTTCTATCACGGTGCAGAAGTTTTCTACAACACTAAAAAAAAGTTAAAATTAGTTTTAAAAAATAGTGTCCGCTTGAATTAATTAAGTTTACCGCAGCTGATGGTAAGTTATCTGGATTTTCTTCTCCTCCCATTAGCTTATCGATGTAAGCCTGAGAAGAACCACCAAGATCCTTTATTTCATTAATTATATTTGCTTTTTTTTCTTGGTCTCGTATTTGTTTCGGTTTCGTTCGTGGAATGTGTCGGTGTTCGCCTTTTTTTTCACTTCCAACTCAATAGTCAACATGTCGTTTGTCGGTTTCTTCTCAATTGAAAAATCATATTTTAACCCATTTGAATCGCAATCAGAACAAATCGTATATGTAGTCAGGTATTTGGTTGAGGTTTTTTTGAATTTTTCAAAAACTCTCGAGTTTAGATGTCTTAATTTTATAGACTCGTTCTCGATTTCTTTTAACTCGATCTCAAAAATTGGTAAGTATTTTGTGTTTAATTTGAATTCGCCTTCTGGATTTTTCTTCGGTTCAATCAAGGCGATGATTTCGTTCCATATTCGTCGAGTTAGGTGTATTTTGAAAGTTTTTTCCAATAAAGACTCTTGTGGAGCTTCATTTTCAGATAAATTAAGATCAATAGACATTTTCACAGTTATTATTTAAAATTAGAAAATTTTCTTGGTGAAGATAATTTATAGTTTTTTGGTTCTGTCCAAGAATTAGATTTGTAATCTATATCGGTTTTGTTTCAAAATTAAAAGTTTATAAGTTAAATTTCTTTTTTAATTCAAATCAATCGTTAGTTCCGAGCAAGTAATTTTTTTAGCTTTGACTAGTTCTCGTCCATAGGTCGAATCGAGTAACTGCATTTGATTATTTTATAGTAAGCGTTAGAGAAAGGATCATCAAAATTGTTTTCAAACTTTTTAGAAAAGATAATTCGTTTTTATTGTGCGGTTTAAGTTTTTTAAGTGCAAAATTGATAATTCCTTTAAGCGACAATGAGAAAACAAAAAAAATTAGGACAAATTTGGAATAAAAAAAGCCATATGGAACCTCAGCAAAATGAGATTTATCTAACATGAATTTAAGACAAATCGATTTTTAAGTTTTTTTTGTTTTGAATTTCTTGTTTTTAATAAAAAAAAAATTAGTTTTTTTTCGGAACGAACGTTTTTTATTTAGTGATGTTTACGAAGATGAATCCATTTCAAAAGATGATTTTACAAAATTTTGATAGAAAGTAATTATTTATTTGAAAATCTCTATTTGAATTTTTTTAAAAAAATCCGTTACTAGATTAATCGAAAACATTAAGCTAGAAACATTGATTCAAGTTTGTGATCAAAATTTTTTCAAATGTAACGATGAAGCGAAAGTAATTTTTCAAAATTACAATATTCATTCATAAAAAAACTAATGAAAAATTTTAAGAATTCAAGTCGTTTTAAGATTTATAATTTTTTTTCCGTCAAAAAATTTCCAAAGAACCGAGCCAAGCAAGAGGTTTTTTGATTTTATATAACCTTACAGCATTTATGAATTCGGCATCAAAACAAGATTTTTGTTATGAAATTCAACAACTTTTTCATGCAAATTTGGACATAGTAAGTTTATTAAAAAAAATTATGTCTTCAATTTTCTAATTTTTTATATTAGGAGAGTTGTTTCAGTTTTTATTTTGGGTGTTTTTATTCCCCAATTTTTGTTATGTTTGTGACTGAAAGTATCATTGTGGATATAAGCCAGTCCGAGAAAATTCTGATAAATTTTTGTACAATAATCAGATATGAAAAATACAAAGAAATACTAGATTATTATTATGACAAAAGTTTAAACGAATAAAAGCTTTTGGTAAGATGATATAAAATTTTGAATAAATTTTGATGGAACGTTTTGTCACTGCAATTTGTAACCATTATTTGTAATCATAAAAATTCAAAATGATCTAAACTCTCATTCCGATCCTCAAATCAGTAAGATCCTCACCCTCATCCTCAAAATGAGCAATTGCCTCATCCTCATCCTCAAAACGAGCAACATGCTCATGCTCATCCTCAAAAGAGCAACATGCTCATTTTAGGTAACAAAATCGCCGCACAAACTGTAGTTTGAATTAAAATGTAACCATAACTCAAGGAACTGGACCGATAACAAACCGAAGTAGTTTAATTCCAACTCGTTCTGAAAGAATATCATTTGAGCTTGTAAGAAATAATGATGATGTTTTTGAAACAAGGTCAAGTCTAAACTGATGTTCTTTCGATGGTCAAATGAGTAGCTCCAATCAAACACCAACTTCACATTCTTTAGAACGGCAAGCGAGAAATACTGAACAAACTCCAGCGCTCCCTCATGAATTCGATCCATTTAGACCATTGAGCCCTTACGTTGATAACAATGATACTAATAAAACAAGCACGATTTCAGTCGCAACAAGTTCAAACAGAAATGTGAACTCAATTCTAAATCGTCAAACGTCAAATGTTGTGTTCCTCAGTCACAACATTCGTCTCCACAAACTTTTTCTTTAGTGCTTTAACATGTTTTAGTTTTATACTAATACATGTTAAGGTCTTAAACATAAATTAAATTAAAAACTTTTTCTTTATAACTTTACATCTTTACAACACATCTTCATATGAAGATTTTTCGGACACAAAACGAAGGATTGAAAAATTATAATGAACTTATTACAAAATTGCAATCCTTTAATCTTATTGGATTAAATAAATGTTTGAACTTTATTGAGAGAAAAAAAATGGGTGGGTTGTAATAATTTATGTATGAAAAAAATGCAACATTACATAAAATTATAATAAATTAATTTTGTTTTCATGTCCGGATTTACATGTAAAAATCTTCATATGTTTTTACATCAAAAAATATCTTAAAACATCTACTTATAATAAACTATTATAATAAACCCGAAACAGCCTTTTAATTAAACTTGAGGTAAGCCGGCATCAACATTGGCGTCCCTAGGAAACGAAATTTAAATCAAAATCGAAACGTTAGGAAAAATCCTTCAACTCGTTGATAAATTAACATAATTTAAACGTATTCGAGATTTATTTTTAGAAAAATTATAAAAACAAAAATAAACGAACAAAAACGCGCTGAAAAAACGAAATGGCAAACTTAGTAATTCTCGTATTGATTTTGAGTTCAATAATTCCTCGAGAGGTTAAACGCAATATGTATCTTCGACATTTGCTATGGTAGAGAACCAACCCGATGTGAACAATTCAAATCGATAACAGTAGATATTATTCAATATTGTTTCAAAATATTGTAAAAAGAGAATTAACGATGGAATTTAAAGTCCGAATTTAATTTCGACAAACAAAATTCCAATATTAAACGAAAAAACAAACCTAACCAACTGGCTAGAAATCGTTCATTACTGTCTCAAAGATAGACACATGAAAGATTGGGTCGGTATCGTTGTAACATAAATCGATGACAAAATTGTTTCAAAGATTAATAATCTTGAATCATTAATAACAAACCAAGATGGTTTTGAATTATTTAAACAAGAATTGTTGACGATTTGGAATCGTAATAGACAAACAAACGTTCATTAAACAAGAGAAAACCCAATTGATTATAAACAATTTGCGGAGAGAAATCAACACCCAAATGAAAAATTGTTTACAAAAATGGTACAATTTCGACAGATACTAGGTCTACAGTTGAAATAAACTTGTTAGATTCCGAGATTGATATTTGTAAGAATTCAAACTCGTTAAATAAACAACAAGTAATTGATGACAAATAACAATCAATAAACGAGCTCCAACTAACCGAGATGAGAGGAAGAATACTCGATTCTCTCAAAACTGTATCAGCTAATTCTGTAATCGATCTTGAGCCAGACAAAAACAACGATTTTGCGTTTAAAATTGAATTAATAGATCCAAACTTCAAACCAATTACGACAAAATGCCGTCCATTACCTTATAATTTAATAGATAAGGTCAAACAAGAAAAAAACATCTCAAGCAGGCATTATCAGACCTAGTATAAGCGAATGGAGTTCAGCTCTTCGTATCGTAATCAAACCGGATGGATCTATTCGAATAACAGTAGATTATAAACAACAAAAAAAAGTCATTAGAGGTGATAGTTATCCACTACCATCTATCGAGGACTTGTATAATAAACTCGCGGAAGCAGACGTTTTTTCAAAATTCGATTTGAAATCTGCTTACCACCAAATCCCGGTCGACGAGGACTCAATCAAATACACCGCTTTCATTTGTGAATTTGGTTTATACGAGTATCCTTCGATCCCGCAGGACATAAAAACAGCCCCAGCATGGTTTCAAAGATTTACTGAAAAAGTATTTAAAAACTTAATTGTTTAATAACTTTATTAAAGAGCTGATTGATACTTTGAATAATTTTTGAGACAAAACATTATCCGCTTCCTTTAAAAACTTTTGAAATCACATTATTTATTAAAACTGGGTAAAAATAACCAAACTTCCCTATTTCCTGAAGAACTATTAACGAAGAAGATCGTTTTTGTTCAATTAGTCGTAAGTACATTCACGTTCGGATCGAACAACTAAACACTGCTTTAAATTACTCGGAGAAGAATCTTTTATCTTGATTTGGTCGACAAATGTTACCAAGCGCTTAATTAGCCGATGTTGATAACAGAATAAATTGTATTTATTGAGTTTAAAGTTAAACCGATTAAAGTCATCATTAACTATAATTTTTTCTTCGAACTTAAACAGCCTATACAAACACTGGTTGTATGTATTTGCTAGTTTTTGAATTGATCTTTTGGGAAGTAAATACAAAGTGTTGAACAATAATCAAAAACGGCAATATAAATGTTTTGAAAAATTGTAATCGGACTGAAAACGAAAGTTGAAAATCTCGATTAATCGAATACATCCTTTTGTTAATTGATTTACGTATGTTCGAAACCGCGATGAATGAATTTTTCACTTAAATTTATTAAAAACTACCATAAAAATAATAATTAGATAATAAAATTAATAAAAATTGACGATTTTAATAATTATAGAATAAATATATTAAAATGACAATAAATTGACAAGTCACACCATAAATTGATTAAAAACACACTTTTTTATAAAAAATCGAATACTTTGATTGATTATCTCTTTGATTAATTAATTATTTACTCTTAACCTTGAAAATGCTAATAATCTCAATTACTATACTGATTTATATAGACGAACAAATCTCAAAATTTTACTTATCTTTAATTTAAACTCAATTGCTGAAACTTTAAATGGCTCAACAACCTACTCAATCATCCGATAGTTTCCTAGGTAATCCTAGTGATGACACCATTTTTGATGCCGAAGAAATAGAGCATCAAATAATTAAAACTCCCACCAAACGTAAAACTCGCGGTCAAGCCATCACATACGAATTTCAGTCCACTTTCGAAGACCTCGACGAATTTATGAAAGAAATCGAAAACGATGACGTTCATGGTGGAAATATGAATTTGAAATTCAAAGACGGTGACAAGTATCGTTATTATTGCACGTTTCAAAAACAAGGTTGCAAAGCAGCTTTATACTTACAACTTACCGAAGGAGCAAATGGAAACTGCTTTGTTTCTAGCAATGAGCATACAAATCACAACGAATGCGTTAAGAAATATCGAAAAGTGGACCCACAAGATCCATTGATCAAGAAAATTTGGGAACTCGACGATCTCAATTTAAATCCACAATCAATTAAACAAAGTCTGATCAAAAATGGATTTCAACCACCTACAAATACAAGACTGAATTACTTGCTTTCAATTAATCGAGCGAAAAAAAAGGTTCAAAACAGCCAACAATGCGTGATTTCAGAGAATGGTGTGAGAATATTTCAGAAATGCCACTCGATGACGACACCGTTTTTGTTGGTAACTTCGATTATCAATCATTTCCAAATCAGCATTTTCGAGTTTTTTTGACTACAAAGCGACTTATAAAGTTTGCAGTAGAAGCAAAATTCATACTAGCGGATGCAACATATAAACTAACTTATGGGAATTTCCCAGCGTTGACTGGTGGTACAACCGACCGAGCCAAAAAATTCCACCCTTTTGGACTTGCGTTATGCAACACCGAAACAGAATACGACTTCGCATTCTTTTTTCGATCGATAAAAATTGTCGCTGAAAAAGTCTACAACGTAACAATTGATCCTCGAACTGTTATCGCCGATAATGCTGGGGCAATTCCTAATGGATTCGAACAAGTATTTATCTGCGAAAAAAGGGTCAATTGTTGGGCTCACGTAATTCGTAAAATTGATACACGTTTAAAAACATTTAAAGATATGTTTAAAAAGACAATTCGAGCGGATATTTTCAAAATACAAACCTTAAATACTCCAGAATTATTCAACCGAGCAGTCGAACTTTTTGATGCAAAATATCGTCGATACAATAATGAAGTCTTAAACGAATTTTTGGATTACTTCAAAGACGAGTGGGTACACAAAAACGGTGGTTGGTTTGAAGGCTACGCTATTGGAATGCCTAGCACGACAAACGGACTAGAATCAAGCCACGAGAAGATAAAAAAAGCTCTTGAACACAAAAGACTCGGACTTATAGAATTTTTAAACGAGTGCAAAAATAATTTGTTAAAGTTCTGGTCACAAGATAGATCCGAATCGATCGTAATCCAAGATCCTGATACCGAAGAGTTCATCGAAGTCGATAATCTTAATTGCAAAGAATTTTACACAGAACCGATTGTAAGTGATGGTGATTTGAAGTTTGCTTATGAGTGGAACAGAAAAGACAAGCGTATTGTTCATTACCAAAATTCGTACTATGTCAAAGCTCAAGAAGAAAAAGAAAAACCCAACAAAGAAACAATCAAAGCGTATCTTCAGACATTATCAAAAAAAAATTGGACGACATTCGATGATATGGTCAATTGCATATACGAATTTTATAAAGTCGACATAAATCAAGATAATTGGAAATTGTCAACATGCTCATGTCCTTTTTGGTTAAAGCATTACAAATGGAGCCATATCATTTCTTGTGCATATCGACTCAAATTAATGGACTTCAATTCAATCGGAATGGATATACCAATTCATAACAATCGTAAAAAAGGCGGTGTAAAAAAAACAGTTGGTAGTTTATATCATCAACCGCCAGATTTAGTTCATTTGTCAGAAAATAATCAAATCTACGAAGAAGAAGTTACTGAGCCGGCTTCAAAAAGAACTAGAATCGATGATGATGTGAATGAAACAGAATCGAACATTTGTAAAATGTGCGGTGAAAAATTGAAAAAGAAAAAATTTTTTTACTGTCCTAATAAATGTAGTCAAAAGGCTAAAAATAATTAATTGATATTTCATTTGATAATTATTTTTTTCTATATTTTATTTTTTTCTATTATTTTTATAATTAATGTAATGAAATTATTCTTTTTTCGTAGTTTTATGGTATGTTTAATAAAATTATTGTTAAAACATTAAATTTATTATATTCTATTAATTTTATGGTAAGTTTTATTAAAATTATTATACATTTAATAAATTTATGGAGACTGTTTAGTCACGGCCGTTCGAAACGTGCTCTTGAGAGTTTAATTTTTGATCAATATGTATCCCAAGAAGTTTAAACGATGTTACAACTTCCACATATTGTGAATCAATAATTAGTTCTTTCGGGTATCCAAGTTTATATTTGTTACTAAAAAACATAATTTTGGTTTTATACCCATTGATATCCAATCTGTTATAACGACACCATTCTAAAACAGCAGGGATGGCTTTATTGAAATTTTCTATTAACGTTACAAGGTTTTGATCCGACAAATACAAGGTGGTGTCATCGGCAAAGAGATTACATAAGAACTCAATATGCCAAACTAAATCATTTATATAGATGAGAAAAAATAAAGGACCAAGCATACTTCCTTAAGGCACACCAAGTTTGACGTTTTTTGACTCAGATTGTGTTTTGTTATAGACTACGAACTGATAGCGATTAACAAAATAATTTTCGATTAGTTTTAACGACTTTTTCGAGAAGCCGTAGAATTCAAGTTTTCTTAAAAAGATGCGGAACTAAACTGTGTCAAAAGCTTTTTTGAAGTCAATAAACAGAAAAAATTCAATGAGCCTCTTACTTCTAATTATGTTCATATCAGACAGTATTTCATTGAGGGCTGATTCACAGCTTCGATTTCGTCTGAAGCTATGTTGATTTTCTGTAAATAAGTTATTGTTGCTAAAGTGAAAGGCAATCTGTTTCGCTAAGAGCTTTTCAAAACACTTAGCTATCGGTGGTAAAACAGAGATAGCCCTGTAGTTATTAGCATCTTCGATTTGTCCTTTATTTTTATATAACGGAGTGACGACCCCTGTCTTCCAGTCTTTTGGAATGTAGTTTTTGTTTATACAGTCATTGAAAAGATTTGTAATTGACAAAACAATTTAAAAGAAGGGAGCTTCAAGATTTTTGTTGGGATACCGATGCACCCTGGGCCGCTTGTCATATCGATTTCGTTTATCATTTTATGAGTTTCTTGCATTGTTGTCATATTAAATTGGAATAACTCGGGTTTTTTTATTTTACTGTTTTTGAGGATTGATTCAAAAGGTCTCTTATTAAAGCTAGCACATTCATCGATATCTTTACTTGAAGATGAAGACACTGAAGTGAAAAATTCATTGAACATATTACAAGTTTCATAATCATTATTAGATACAAGATCACCATATCTTAAGCTTGATAAAATTGGCTGTTAGGGTTAGACGTAAATTGGCTGTAAAATTGGCTGTAAAATTTTTAATCGCTCAGTCATCAAATGATAAACCCGCCTCAAATATTTGAACACTGACTTTATAAATTCCCGTCAATAACTATCCTTCTTCGTCAACTAACTTCTCGCGAATTTTTATCAACTTTGAGTAAAAATCCCAAAACATTTTTGGAGCATTTGAAGTCGCTCATCGATTTATCTTTAAAATATTCGATTAGTTTTGGTCGTAAAGTTTTTTAAATTCATCTCGAACAACAATGAAAGCTCGATAATTTTCTTGGTTTTTTGTTTTATAAATCGGTTATAGAGACCATTTCTTTTATTTCGTAAATGTCACAATTCGTCAAAGTGATTTGTTTCTTTTATACGTATTGTTTGTACCGGAGATATCCTATCGAGTATTTCAAGAATCATTATTTTTAATGTAATCCATTTTTGCTCTATATCATCAATTTTTAGAATCGAGTTGAAATCAATTTGATCAATCGATGATTTTATCTTCTCGAGGTTAACTTTAGATAGATTTCTGAAGTTAATTGTTTTATAGATATGTTTCACTTTCTTTATTGTCAAGTTCACAGAAACAAATTGATGATCACTTAATGGGCAGGGTACTACATTAACTTGATCTACGAGATCACCATTATGAATAACGTAATCGATTAGAGAGTCTTTGAAAATGTAATTATTTGAACTTTGATGAAATTTTGTGTTGATACGAGTCGGTACCTCAACGTAATTAATTAACGAATTACTTAATAAGAAGTTTTTGATGTTTTCATTTTTTGTGTCGTCCAGTAGATCCATGTTCAAGTTCCCTATAATTGGAGGGACAGTTCGATTATTCACAAAAAGACGTTTAAATCTTCTTGGCGCCGAAACGTTTATGGAATTGAATAATCGATTAATCTTAGATCTGTCATTACCTTGGGTAAAAGTCAACCCGAAGATGATTATCTTGTTTGAATTTCGAGTAGATTGTTCTTCTTCTGTTCGTAAAATGTTTAAAACGGCAATCGAAATGTTTGGTTTTCAGAAAGGTCCAATTTGGACGATTCGAGATGATGGTATGGGTCGATTAGGAAAAAAGGATAAGAAGATTTACTTACCTTAATATTATTGTGACATTCATGACTTATGAGAAGGTTTGAAAGAAATTGTAGATTTGTTTCAATCAATTGAAGTTTCGTAAAAACTTAGCTAATCGAACAATGATATTATTTTATACATTCATAAGATCAAATACGTTGTTAAAATGATCTTGGTTCATTTTGAGGGTTTTGAGACGAGTAAATATTTAGATACATGCTCAAAAAAGTAAAGAGGAAATAAAGGAGGCAACAATTATTTGTAAGAATCGTAAGGTTACGAGAAAACTCGTTTTTTTATCATAATTTAATTTTTTTTTTTTTAAATTTGAATATTTAAAATTTGCATGAACATGCAATTTTATTTTTTTTTGAATCAAATACACCGCTTTCATTTGTGAATTTGGTTTTTTCGAGTATCTTTCGATCCCGAAAGGCATAAAAACAGCCAGTGGCGTATCTACGTGAGGGGAAATACGGCGGACCGCCGTACATGAAAATTTCGGGTGAGGCGTCGCCTCATATGAAAAAATTAATTATTTATTCTAAAAATATAAATATTTTTGTTTCGCTTTTTAAAACAAAAAAGTCCATTGTTCTTTTTTTTCTTGTTTTCTTCATAATGAGAAACTTGTAACCGCTTTATCATGAGAAAATTTTTAATCGCTCAGTCATCAAATGATAAACCAGCCTCAAATATTTGAACACTGACTTTATAAATTCCCGTTGATCCAATCCTTCTTCGTCAACATAGTCCTCCATAGTATTTGTTTGGCGAACATAGGGACCCTAGTTCAATTCACCACGACTGCTAAAAATTTCCCCCCCCCCCCCATCGGGGCCAGGGGGTATCTCGCCGTATATCCCATTGAGCTCTGGCTACGCCACTAAAAACAGCCCCAGCATGGTTTCAAAGATTTATTAAAAAAGTATTTAAAAACTTAATCGATTTATACGTAATGCAAGCATTTCTCGACGATACCTTTATTTTTACAAACAGTAAACAAGGTTTAGCTCATCATGAAGAGATAGCCAAAGAAGTCGTAAATATTTTTTTCGACATTCTAAACGCAAACGTTGAAGAGATAACCACAGACGCTGAATCAAGTTATGAATTTTCAAACGAGAGTTCGGACAGTTTAAACGAAGATGAATCAATAAACCAAGACATAAACGAATTTAAAAATCTAAAAACAGAACAACCAAAAGATTTCGATATTAAATGGATTATTGATTTGATTAAACTAAACGGCAAAAATAAACCGAACATTGAATCGTTTAACAATGTTAATCAAAGAGCTCTTTACAAAGAATACAATAATTTAAAACTTATTGATGATACTTTGTATAGAATGAGACTCAATAAAAATGGACATTATGATTCTCAATTCGTTTAACCAAAACAATGCGAAGAGGAAATAATCAAACATGTTAATAGTTCTATTTTTAATGCTCATTTAGGCCGAGATAAAACAAAACAAAAAATTTTAACTCGATTTTATAGACCGCTTTTATCAAAATCTATTAAACAATTTGCAAGTAGAGGATCGGAAGTTCAATCCCCGCAAGGGGAGAAAATTTTCTAACTGTTTCTGTATTACAGTGGTGCTGTAGGTATGGAATCCCAGAGGGAATTCTATCAGACCAAGGTCCTCAATACCAGTCTAAGCTTTTAGATCTTGTCTATGATCACATGGACATTAAACGTCTAAAAACAACCCCATTCCACCCTCAATGTGATGGTCAAAGCGAACGTACAGTTCAAACTTTAAAAAATATGATCAAATGTTATTTTGATGAAAATCAAGAATCATGGGATTTAGATTTTCAAAAATACGCATTTGCTTACAATTCATCAGCGCATTGCGTAACAAAACAAACCCCATTTGAGATGATGTTTGGGCGTAAACCGAGAATCCCAATCGATATATTGATACCCAGTCTAAACGAGATCAATCGAGAACCAATAATCGAAAGCTCAACTTTTGCAAACGAACTTGGTGTCATTGAAATATTACAAGATCAAGAACCTATTGAATACAACGGACCCGAAGAGGCCAAAAATTACTTAAAAAACTAAAAACGAACTTTAGCACATTCTTTCGAGATAGCCAAACAAAACCGTGACATCCGAACGAAAAAAGTTAAAATAGATCACGATCGTAAACTAAGAAAATTTGAGTATAAAATCGGAGATTTAGTTCTAACTGATCATCCAAAACTCAAACGTGGACTTTCTCAAGGCAAAGCTCGTAAATACTATGGACCATTCGAGATAGTTGGTAAAAACGTAAACGGAGTGGACTATTTTATTAAACGTATGGGATCAAAGCGTAGTAAAATCAAACAAATTCACAAATCGAGGTTAAAAATGTAAACTTTTATTCAAAGCCAGAGATTAAAGCGGAACCAAGTGACAATGAGATTAGTCTCCCAAAACAAACAAAAATAAAACAAAAAATAGAAAAAAATAAACCTCATGTTGAAAAACGAATAAGTTCAGAGAGTGATACCTACGAAAATAATTCAAGATCTTTAAGAGTAATAAATAAGCCACCACAAAATTCATCAAATTTTAGTCAAATAAACCAAAACAATACTTTGTTAGATCAAACGAGTATAAACGATTTCGATAAAGACGAAAATCAAACATCAGAAGGTGAATTTATTGAAAAATTATTTTGGCTTTTAAACGATAAATCAGGGAAAAAACCTGCTGAACAAAACAATCTTGAAGTTAAAAATCAAACATCTAGTGTCACTGAAGAAGAATCTAATGATTCAGGCTACGTACCAAACAAACGAAAACTAACTAAACTTAAGGTCAAAAAACAAGTTGTTAAGACTCGTAAAACACGAAAAGTGAAAATTGCGGAGATCTTAAATGATAAAAAAATCACTAGTGAAAGTGATAACCAACTTGTATAATTTAAGCGTATCAAAATCTAGTCAATTAAATCGAAACTGTATTTATTTTTATATAACAGTCAATAATTTCAAACATTTTTTTAAACATTAAACAGTTAAAAACATTTTTAAAACACTTAAAACAATTCAAACAGTTAAATATAGAATCCAAAAAAAAAAAAAAATTTTCAACTCAATAATAAAATTGCAAATTTAAAGTTCTAAATTACAAAGCAAAATTTCAATTTAAAATTTTAAAATTAAAATTTTTAAAACTTTAAATTCATTTAAAACTGTTCGTTATTCAAACAAAAATTCAATAAAAATTTTTGCAAGTAGAGGATCGGAAGTTCAATCCCCGCAAGGGGAGAAAATTTTCTAACTGTTTCTGTATTACGGGGCGATGTGTTTGATGGGAATGGTTGCCTATTGGTATCGTTGGTAGATAAATGCTTCACGAAAGTGTCAGTTCGAATCCCGCTCGGGTAAAATTTGTTTCAAAGATGCAAAGAAGCAAAGTAACTAGCAAAAGCTTTTAAATGCCATTGGTGTAAAATCGAGTAAAACACCGAAGCCTTAGCTCTTAAATAATTTCAATTCATAGTTAAAATACTTTGTATGTGCCACTAACTGTGCTAACATTATTTAATTAAATAAAGAACTTATAAATCTCATAAAACGTAAAATAAACAGGCGACATTTATATGAAAAATATTAGCTCGGGGTTGAGTGACCCAATCGAAACATCGATACTAATTGACATACAACTAAATACAATTATGGATTCATTCGGATTAAGAAAACGTTACGGCGAAATTGATTTTGTAATCGTTAAGAGCCGTACATCCTCGCTAGATAACCCGAACAATGTAGCTTTTGTATCGCTATCAAACTCGGCAAACAATCACGAATTTCATGAAAACCTTCAGAACTTCTATTTTAACCACTCAAAAATTTCCGTTTCAATGGGTCTGAAAATAACTATGAATTTTTCTTAAAAAATACCCAATCGAAGTGTTTGAAATTCAAAGTATATTTAAATAAAAAAACTTGAAACAAATCCATTGACATTTTTTTTAACCGAGCTCAAGAAGTATTTACCTGAGAATGCTAATTTTGACCATGTTTTTGAAAAGCCTGTAGGAAATAGGAGAAAAAAAATATGTCACAGATATTCATTATGATAAGCAGTGGCAGGTCTTCCTGGTATTTTATGTGCCGATAAAAAAAACAGAAATTTCTTTTTTAAATAAAACTTTTTTAAATTTAATTTAAGAAGATATTCTTTAATGTTTATTTTCACACCAAGGTAACACCATTACCATTCAAAGTCGATTTCCTTAGACGCGATGTCCATTCAATGTCAGGTCAAGTCAATTGTCATCAAGTGACATGGAATTAAAATGGAATGGACATGATATAGAAAAATATTCGGTTTCTATACCATTGCCGGTACTGTATAAAAAGATTCAAAGATTGAAAATTTTAAGTTTGTAATTATTTGAAACTCGTAAGAAAATTTTTTGTATTAAAAGGATAGGAAACGATTTTGAGTTTGAAAATTGGACATATAACGTTCCAAATTGTCAAGAAAAGCTTATTAAAATCATGAATAAGATTTTGATAAATTTTTCTAATATTTCCTTCAGTTAAAATGAGGAACCTTTTCATATCTTGAGGAAAAAAAAAGGTGTTAAATACTAAAAAGACAAATCATTTTAGAATTCAGAAGAAGCTAGGTTCATTCAGGCATATTTTTTAGGGTTCATGATGGCTTTAAACAAATTTTAACAAAAAATTTAAGTGAAATTTTTTATGAAATTTAAGACTTTAAGAATTTAAAAACTTTCAATTAAAAATTTTAAATTTTAAAATTTTACATTATTTTGTCCTCAAAACCAAATATGAAAATTAAAAATAAAAATTTTCGAAATACAGTTAAGCAAACCGGTTTTCACAAATATTTTTATAAAATTTTTATAATTTACAAACATAACTTGACAAAATTAGAAGAAAAAATACGAAAAAAAGCCTTGAAAGCATTTTTGGTCCGAAAGATAACTCGGGCTATTATCCTTTTGATAATATTTTTATTTTTTTTAGAATCAGTAAACCTGCTTTTACAATTTTTATATTAAATCTTTTTTGTTTGAAATAATTTATCAAAATAAAAAGAGAAACAAAAAGGCAATTTATTTTTTAAATGTCTAATGCTAAACAAACATGTGAAAAAAATATCTCAATCGAAAGATAACTGGGACTTTTGAACTTTTTGTAATATTTGCCGTTTCCTAACCAATTAAAACTTGACTGCCACATGCTCTCCTATGAAAAAACTAGTTCCAATGCTGTTTTAATGTATTTATGAACTTTGAATTTAAGAGTAAATTGCTTTGAACTTCATTTGTTTAAAATCAGTCGAATTAAACAATTTTTTAATTCGACCTTTAATTTATGATTGTAAGAGTAAATTTTTTTCTTTAAAGATTAGAATCATTTGTAAAAGTTGGAAACCATGTGTGTATTGATGAATATGAAGTGTATATTTTTTTATTTGAAAAATCTTATTTATAAATATAAAATGTTTAAAAACATCAAATAATCCATTTTTTAAATTAAATAAAATGTCGAGTCGATTTTTTTCTAAATAAAATTCCAAAAAATTAAAACTTTTATTTTTCAAGAGAAGTAAAGAATCAAAACCTTACTTGTTACACAATTCACAAATTAAAGATTTTAATTTTTAATAATAAAGAGTTAGTCATGGATATTATTAATTGTTCAAAGATTTAAAGTTCTTTTGCTGAGGCTGGGATTCAGTTTTCTCGAGTAGGAGGGTGTGAAATTGAGACCAGAGAATTTTCGAATCTAATTTTGTACTTAAGCTTCAAAGGTGATAAAAAGTTTTGGGACTTCTTGTTATAATGACGAACGTGAAAATACAGTATTTATTGGTTATTACAATCAAAAACTTTTTGAAAAAAATTGTATATTTTGATTAAAAGATCTGCTTATTATTTTATCTCTTCTCCTCAATCTTTCTTCTACCCTGGTCGTTCACTCGTTCCAAAAATGAAAGTTCAAATGTCTTCATTTGTATTCAATGAAAATTTTTGAACGCTCATGAATTCAAATGAAGACATTTAAACGTTTATTTTTGGAACATGTGCACGACCAGGGTAGTAAAGTTATAATTTTCGGTCACTTTAAATTTTCCTACGGCTAAAATGTATTTTCACTTCCTTTAAAAAAGGCTTGAAAATTGATTAATCAATTTTTGAATATACGACTATCAATTTCTGTATCACATATAAAAAAAAGTGATTCTAATTAAGGGAAAGGGGAAATATTCTAAAAGATGGATTACTTAAAAAACATTTGATTACGACGTTGTAAAGCTAATTATCAATCATTTTTCGTTTTTGTATTAGCAATCTAATTTTTTTTTTTAATTTTAAATACAGCTTTGGACTTGTTTCTCTTGAGAACCTTTATAAACCAATGTTTTCGAAAAGCAGCCTTTGATTTATAGTTATCTAAAAAGTTCAAATTGAACAAATCGGTGGTATAATTTAATCTAGTAAAAGGTTAATTTTTTGGAAGTGAAGATTCAACAATTGTATTTGCTGCCTTGCTATCCTTAATGATTCTTCATATCGACAGAGAAAATTTTTCATATTTAAATTTTGAGATTTTAAATTCTCAAGTTCAATAGAATGTTTTTAATTCATGAAGTTTTCTTCAGCGATCCTCTGAATGAAATGAAAATTTATCTCCATTTGATCTTTTTCAAATTGGCAGCGAAATGCATAAAAACAACCGTCTAAGTTAAAATTTGAAGTTCTAAAGGTCTCAACTACAAATGTAATTCCTGATTTTGTTTTTTTAAGAAATCTATTTCAGGTTCTTTTGCTTTCCTCTATTATAAATGCAAAGCATTTCCAAAATCTGTTCATTTGAACGAACAAAAACAAGAAAGTCTTGATGATTACTCCAAAAAAGATTAGACATTCGAAAAAAAAGTTTCTGTTGAACAGTCTCTTAGTTAACGGGAATATCTAAGTAGTGTTCGTATGTGTCGTCATCTCTTGAGTCTGAAAAAGTTTCATCCGACTCTTTTTGTAAAGCTTGAAGAGTATTTTTAGGTCTGCCAACTGTTCTTTTTTGACCAATTGGGATGGGTTTTACATCCGGCTAGTAAATGATTGTCAATCAATTAACTATCTTTCAATTTGATAAGTTTATATAGTGATATGTTTAATTTATTTAATAGTTAAAGCTATAATTAACTTAGTTTATTTATCTTTGTTTTTTTCAAAATATATTTCAATTAAAAATTTTAGCTAGTGTTTATTAGAATATCTAGTAAACTTTATCTTTTTTATCTAGTAGTTTCATCTTTTTGTCTAGTATCAATCAATAAATTCTCATTAAAAACGTTTAAATTAAATTTTTTCTTTTGATCTTTCTTGTCAAAACCATTTAGAAATGCTTGTCGTATTTAAGCCTGTCTCTTTCAAGATTTTTGTTGTTCTATTCCTAAAGGGTGTTTATTAAAAATTATTAAAATATTTTTTCAAATAGAGTCTTTTGGAAATAAAACTGTAATTTGCTGATATGTTTTTTTTCAATCTGTATCTCTTTTCTTGTAACCATTTGTTTCCAAATTCAATGAAACACATGCTTTTCTGGCTAACAAAAGCTTTTGATCCTTAGCATATGATCGAATTCGATTGACTTTTTTATATTATAAAATTAATAGAAAATTTTAAACTTTTTTTCGGGTTTAGTCTTTATTTTTTAAATAAAATGTTGTTTTTTTTTAAATTGTATCATTAAAGAATTTTATTGGTACCATAATTTTTCTTGTAAAATAATGAATAATTATTCGTATAAATTTAACTTAAATAATTAATATATCTTAAAGAAAATGGCAAAAATTCTTATGTATTTAAGAAATCCAGTAAAAATACTTTCAATTAGTAAAAATAGCATAATTCATTAATTTCTAAATTTAACTCCTTCGTAATTTTTCGAATGAGCAAATCCTATTTTAGCATTAGTTGTTTTTTAAAGTTCGATAAAAAAGCTCAGAGTCTATTTGAATGAAACGCAATTAGTTACTTTTAAGATCGGAAGATTCGTTTAACATAAGATTCATGATTCGATTCATATAACTTAGTTTTAGAATCTACTTATTTTCCAATTAAGAACTTTAGTAGGTTAGATAAAACTCAATCATCTAGAATGAAGAAAAGACTTGTGATGAATACAGGATATGAAAAAAAGATGATCTAAAGAGTGTCGTTAATTCAAAATAAAAGGTATTAATAAAATTGAATACAAAAAAAATCGAATTAGAATTTAAAAACCTTGTAGAACAATGTATTGAAATATTCAATCATTATTTAACATTTTCCATTGACGTTGCATTAATTAATCTATTTTGCGAATTTTTTCGTTTTCAATATTTCGATTTCTTAAAAAAATTGAAACGGTATTTTTCAATTCTTATTCAGCAATTCAGCAATGTTTTTATTCCATTAGAATGACTTCTTAGGTTGAACGTTAGTTTGCTTACCTAAAACTAAACCGGAAATTGTCAAATTCAACCATTGAAATCTGTTTTTCAATTTCAATAGAATTTAATCGACTTTTCTTTTTCTCAATTTCTTTATATTTTTTAACAATTTAAAGTAAATTTGTAAAAGTAAAGTGTTTTTTTTTTATCTATGACAATAAAAATAAAGTCAGATATATGCATATATATGTTTGTTTCCAATGTGGATTTTCGACACACAACGGGCAAATTAAAATTAGGTAAGGTTGCGGCGATTCAAAACTTCCACGCTATCAAAAATTTTCAATTAAAATATCAGATTCGTAATCCGCGCCCCAAAAAATGTATTTTTTACATTTTCGAAAAAAAATATTTGTTAGACCCCACCCCCTCCTCTAGTTTAAAAAAACAAGAGTAAGTTGGTCATCGTTTTTGATCGATATCTCAGATTTTTGATCATTAATCATATATAATTTGCAAATATTCTGAAAGCGCTTATTCTAAACTACAAGTAAATGTGTTTAATATTGCGGGAAAAAAAATGGTGTGATTATATCCTAGGAAAAAAGCGGATAAATGCGCAAAATTCCAATTAAATTTTATCTCGTGCTTCAAAATACCCATTACCCCTAATTTTTAATGTTTGGACATTTTTTCAATCTTTTCTTATGTTTTTCTAAAGATTTAATAGAAAGAAATCTTATTTAAAAAACATATTATCATAACTTGTTTTGAATTTAACGTTTGTCTGTACGAATGAGAATGAGCAAATCCTATTTTAGCATTAGTTGTATTTTAAAGTTCGATAAAAAAACTCAGAGTCTATTTGAATGCAACGCAATTAGTTACTTTTAAGATCGGAAGATTCGTTTAACATAAGATTCATGATTCGATTCATATATAACTTAGTTTTAGAATCTACTAATTTTCCAATTAGGAACTTTAGTAGGTTAAATAAAACTCAATCATCTAGAATGAAGAAAAGACCTGTGATGAATACATGATATGAAAAAAAGGGTAACTCGTAAGAAAATTTTTTGTCTTAAAAGGAAAGGAAACGCTTTTGAGTTTGAAAATTGGACATATAACGTTCCAAATTGTCAAGAAAAGCTTATTAAAATCATGAATATGATTTTGAAAAATTTTTCTAATATTTCCTTCAGTTAAAATGAGGAACCTTTTCATATCTAGATGAAAAAAAAAGGTGTTAAATAATAAAAAGACAAATCATTTTTGAATTCAGAAGAAGCTAGGTTCATTCAGGACTTTAAGAATTTAAAAACTTTCAATTAAAAATTTTAAATTTTAAAATTTTACATTATTTTGTCCTCAAAACCAAATATGAAAATTAAAAATAAAAATTTTCGAAATACAGTTAAGCAAACCGGTTTTCACAAATATTTTTATAAAATTTTTATAATTTACAAACATAACTTGACAAAATTAGAAGAAAAAATACGAAAAAAAGGCTTGAAAGCATTTTTGGTCCGAAAGATAACTCGGGCTATTATCCTTTTGATAATATTTTTATTTTTTTTAGAATCAGTAAACCTGCTTTTACAATTTTTATATTAAATCTTTTTTTGTTTGAAATAATTTATCAAAATAAAAAGAGAAACAAAAAGGCAATTTATTTTTTAAATGTCTAATGCTAAACAAACATGTGAAAAAAATATCTCAATCGAAAGATAACTGGGACTTTTGAACTTTTTGTAATATTTGCCGTTTCCTAACCAATTAAAACTTGACTCCCACATGCTCTCCTATGAAAATACTAGTTCCAATGCTGTTTTAATGCATTTATGAACTTTGAATTTAAGAGTAAATTGCTTTGAACTTCATTTGTTTAAAATCAGTCGAATTAAACAATTTTTTAATTCGACCTTTAATTTATGATTGTAAGAGTAAATTTTTTTCTTTAAAGATTAGAATCATTTGTAAAAGTTGGAAACCATGTTTGTATTGATGAATATGAAGTGTATATTTTTTTATTTGAAAAATCTTATTTATAAATATAAAATGTTTAAAAACATCAAATAATCCATTTTTTAAATTAAATAAAATGTCGAGTCGATTTTTTTCTAAATAAAATTCCAAAAAATTAAAACTTTTATTTTTCAAGAGAAGTAAAGAATCAAAACCTTACTTGTTACACAATTCACAAATTAAAGATTTTAATTTTTAATAATAAAGAGTTAGTCATGGATATTATTAATTGTTCAAAGATTTAAAGTTCTTTTGCTGAGGCTGGGATTCAGTTTTCTCGAGTAGGAGGGTGCGAAATTGAGACCAGAGAATTTTCGAATCTAATTTTGTACTTAAGCTTCAAAGGTGATAAAAAGTTTTAGGACGATTCTTGTTATAATGTCGAACGTGAAAATACAGTATTTATTAGTTACTACAATCAAAAACTTTTTAAAAAAAAAAGTATATTTTGATTAAAAGATCTGCTTATTATTTTATCTCTTCTCCTCAATCTTTCTTCTACCCTGGTCGTTCACATGTTCCAAAAATGAACGTTCAGATGTCTTCATTTGTGTTCAATGAAAATTTTTGAACGCTCATGAATTCAAATGAAGACATTTAAACGTTTATTTTTGGAACATGTGCACGACCAGGGTAGTAAAGTTATAATTTTCGGTCACTTTAAATTTTCCTACGGCTAAAATGTATTTTCACTTCCTTTAAAAAAGACTTGAAAATTGATTAATCAACTTTTGAATATACGACTATCAATTTCTGTATCACATATAAAAAAAAGTGATTCTAATTAAGGGAAAGGGGATATATTCTTAAAGATGTATTACTTAAAAAACATTATATTACGACGTTGTAAAGCTTATTATCAATCATTTTTCGTTTTTGTATTAGCAATGTGATTTTTTGAGGTATCGTCAATGAGCCGGGTAAATTCCAGCTGAACCTCAAAAAGATCCGTCTGAGCTAATTATAATTTAGATTAAAATTTTTTTTAACTAGGAATTGAATAAAAAAAAATCTCAGGCTAACAATACATTTCGGCTGAACCGAGAGGGGAGGACCCCCCTCTTTTTGATCTTTTTGACCTTTTTGCCATTCAGTCCCATGTATTTTTCCCTCCGTTAGAGGTTTGTTTGAGAAATTTTGACAAAAGGTTTGACCTTTTTGGTCTTTTTAAGCTATTTCCTATTTGTTACACGTATTTTGAAAACCAGTAGAGAACCAGTTGAAACTTTTTGAAAAACGGTTAGAAAAGGTTCGAAGGATAAAGCTCCTGTGTCCAACAAAGTATTAATCTAAGTTGAACTTCTTTATCTATTTAAATTATTGCATATTTAGTTCTATAATTGAAGTTTATCGTAATAAAATGAAATATTATGTAATGGAGCGAAGAAATAGATATTTAATTTTTTTTTTTCATTTTTTTTTCTTAGAAAATAAGCCTAATCAATTGATACATTTGACTGGGGAGCGTTAGGTAGTTGAACCGACGTCGACGGCCGTAATTTGGATTGGCCGTCTACGCCGGTTCTAACTACCCTGATAAATCAAATGTAATTGGCTTTTTTTATAAGCTTGTCACAGTCTCCCCCTCTAATCTCAAAACCCCGAGGTCTCACAGCACCTTTGACATTTTTTTCTTTTCTTTTTTTTGAATCTCTTTCAAATAGCTTCAACTGCTTTTCAAAATAATTGTAAAAGTTTTTCAAATTGGCCAAAAAATTTAAAATAGATTCAACTCTCAAATGGATTCAACTGGTTTTATAATGTTTTTTGAGTTACATGCAAAACAATAGCAAATAGCTTAAAAAGACCAACCCATTTCTCAAAATTTCTCAAACATACCTCAAACTCAAACGGAGGAAAAAATACATGGCAAAGAATATAAAATTTTTAAAATTTTTTTTTCAAATGGTTCCAGCTGGAAATTTTTGCTCCGCTTAAAATAGGTGGCAGCCTTTGATTTATAGTTATCAAAATCGTTGATTCAGAAAGCTTAAAAGCTCTATCAAAGCTTGTAAAACCAGCTTTCATTTGATATCCATATATCGAAGAGAGCTTTTCGGAATCATTAGTTTATTAAGGTTCACAAATAGAACAAGTGAAAGACCACAACTGTATAACCGTGTTTTTTTAAAAGGTTTATCCACTTAATTTAAACGAATATTCAGTTAATTCGGCTGAAAATGAAGTTCAAATTGAACTAATCGGTGGTATAATTTAATCTAGTAAAAGGTTAATTTTTTGGAAGTGAAGATTCAACAATTGTATTTGCTGCCTTGCTATCATTAATGATTCTTCATATCGACAGAGAAAATTTTTCATATTTAAATTTTGAGATTTTAAATTCTCAAGTTCAATAGAATGTTTTTAATTCATGAAGTTTTCTTCAGCGATCCTCTGAATGAAATGAAAATTTATCTCCATTTGATCTTTTTCAAATTGGCAGCGAAATGCATAAAAACAACCGTCTAAGTTAAAATTTGAAGTTCTAAAGGTCTCAACTACAAATGTAATTCCTGATTTTGTTTTTTTAAGAAATCAATTTCAGGTTCTTTTGCTTTCCTCTATTATAAATGCAAAGCATTTCCAAAATCTGTTCATTTGAACGAACAAAAACAAGAAAGTCTTGATGATTACTCCAAAAAAGATTAGACATTCGAAAAAAAAGTTTCTGTTGAACAGTCTCTTAGTTAACGGGAATATCTAAGTAGTTTTCGTATGTGTCGTCATCTCTTGAGTCTGAAAAAGTTTCATCCGACTCTTTTTGTAAAGCTTGAAGAGTATTTTTAGGTCTGCCAACTGTTCTTTTTTGACCAATTGGGATGGGTTTTACATCCGGCTAGTAAATGATTGTCAATCAATTAACTATCTTTCAATTTGATAAGTTTATATAGTGATATGTTTAATTTATTTATTAGTTAAAGCTATAATTAAGTAACTTAGTTTATTTATCTATGTTTTTTTCAAAATATATTTCAATTAAAAATTTTAGCTAGTGTTTATTAGAATATCTAGTTAACTTTATCTTTTTTATCTAGTAGTTTCATCTTTTTGTCTAGTATCAATCAATAAATTCTCATTAAAAACGTTTAAATTAAATTTTTTCTTTTGACCTTTCTTGTCAAAACCATTTAGAAATGCTTGTCGTATTTAAGCCTGTCTCTTTCAAGTTTTTTGATTGTTCTATTCCTAAAGGGTGTTTATTAAAAATTATTAAAATATTTTTTCAAATAGAGTCTTTTGGAAATAAAACTGTAATTTGCTGATTTTTTTTTTTTCAATCTGTATCTCTTTTCTTGTAACCATTTGTTTACAAATTCAATGAAATACATGCTTTTCTGGCTAACAAAAGCTTTTGATCCTTAGCATATAATCGAATTCGATTGACTTTTTTAGATTATAAAATTAATAGAAAATTTTAAACTTTTTTTCGGGTTTAGTCTTTATTTTTTAAATAAAATGTTGTTTTTTTTTAAATTGTATCATTAAAGAATTTTATTGGTACCATAATTTTTCTTGTAAAATAATGAATAATTATTCGTATAAATTTAACTTAAATAATTAATATATCTTAAAGAAAATGGCAAAAATTCTTATATATTTAAGAAATCCAGTAAAAATACTTTCAATTAGTAAAAATAGCATAATTCATTAATTTCTAAATTTAACTCCTTCGTAATTTTTCGAATGAGCAAATCCTATTTTAGCATTAGTTGTTTTTTAAAGTTCGATAAAAAAGCTCAGAGTCTATTTGAATGAAACGCAATTAGTTACTTTTAAGATCGGAAGATTCGTTTAACATAAGATTCATGATTCGATTCATATAACTTAGTTTTAGAATCTACTTATTTTCCAATTAAGAACTTTAGTAGGTTAGATAAAACTCAATCATCTAGAATGAAGAAAAGACTTGTGATGAATACAGGATATGAAAAAAAGATGATCTAAAGAGTGTCGTTAATTCAAAATAAAAGGTATTAATAAAATTGAATACAAAAAAAATCGAATTAGAATTTAAAAACCTTGTAGAACAATGTATTGAAATATTCAATCATTATTTAACATTTTCCATTGACGTTGCATTAATTAATCTATTTTGCGAATTTTTTCGTTTTCAATATTTCGATTTCTTAAAAAAATTGAAACGGTATTTTTCAATTCTTATTCAGCAATTCAGCAATGTTTTTATTCCATTAGAATGACTTCTTAGGTTGAACGTTAGTTTGCTTACCTAAAACTAAACCGGAAATTGTCAAATTCAACCATTGAAATCTGTTTTTCAATTTCAATAGAATTTAATCGACTTTTCTTTTTCTCAATTTCTTTATATTTTTTAACAATTTAAAGTAAATTTGTAAAAGTAAAGTGTTTTTTTTTTATCTATGACAATAAAAATAAAGTCAGATATATGCATATATATGTTTGTTTCCAATGTGGATTTTCGACACACAACGGGCAAATTAAAATTAGGTAAGGTTGCGGCGATTCAAAACTTCCACGCTATCAAAAATTTTCAATTTAAATATCAGATTCGTAATCTGCGCCCCAAAAAAACCCAAAAAATGTATTTTTTACATTTTCGACAAAAAAAATTTGTTTGACCCCACCCCCTCCTCTAGTTTAAAAAACAAGAGTAAGTTGGTCATCGTTTTTGATCGATATCTCAGCTTTTTGATCATTAATCATATATAATTTGCATATATTCTGACAGCGCTTATTCTAAACTACAAATCCGGTCTTTCACAATGCTCATTTCTGAAAATTCATGAACTTTCATGAACTTTCATGGCTTTCATGAACTTTCATGAGCTTTCATGAGCTTTCATGAACTTTAATGAACTTTCAAACTTTGTCAATTTGTATAAGAAAATACTTAAAGTAATATTGAACAATCGACCATTATAAAAATATGAATAAAATTAATTTTATAAAGGAAAATAAACAAAAATGAATTTAATTTTCAAATTTTATTTTTAATTTTATTAGAGTCCTGTTGGTTTTCCTTGTAACAAAACTACCTATTTTAATACTCTTTGAATATGATCAATTTTTTTGCCACAATAATCCAATTTTAAGGTTGACCAAAATGCTCAAATCCCTTTAACTAATTCTTGTTTTTTTGACGGTTTATTTTTGAACATAAATAAAACTTGAGGTCATTCCAAACCATTTCAATCGGGTTGAGATCCTTTTTATTTAAATAAAATTAGCTTATCAGTGCTAAAGTTATATTAAATAATAAATACCGGTGATTGAGTTGGTGTTTTAAAATGATTTATATTATTTCTAACTAGAAATCTTTGCGTTGAGGAGCTCGTATGCTTTGGATCATTGTCCATAATTAGACGATGTCCATCTGAAAACTCTTTGTTAACGAAACGTTGAATAGTTTTTTTAAAAAGCTTTTGAAAACCTATACTGTCAAGTTTTCCCTCAAATATTACACACTTTGTAGCATCTCGACGAGAAATACCAGCCAAAACATGGACCTAATTTTTTAAAACTTTTTAAATCAAATTTTATTCAGCTAAAATTATTTACTTTTGGATTATGTCGTGCTTTTCCAACCTTACCTCGATACACTTCAATGACATCTTTTTTAAACCACCTTTTATAAGTATTTTTTCGTATCTCAACAGTAACTTCGTCTATGAAAACGACGTCCTCAAACATTTCATTATAGAAAAGACACATTAAAGCGTAATGGTATCTCAATACCCTATTTCTTAATGAAACCAGTTGACAGTATCTAGTTTAGAATAATGAATGAAGAAATGAATAATTTTTTTCTTGAAAATCCGGTTAGTCCATGATAAATAAAAATCTAATAATTACTTTGTATTTATTTTACGCCTTCCTAACATTCTCACATACTTTCTAACTGTTCTTTCTGCAGCCTTTAGTTTAAGCGACCTCGATATTTCTTTAGTGGTTATTTCATTGTTTTTTAAAACCAATATGTTAATTTTTATCGATTCTTGGTTACTTATCACCCGCCTGGAAGCACCTTTATTTAAACAGTTCGAAGGACTAAGCTTCGCTGAAGATATAATGTTAATTTTTTGAAAGAGGAAAACAGAACAAAAAAAAAACCAACTTGACGACTTCCATTTTTTTAAGATTCTTTTAATCGACCAAGGTGAAATCATGATTTTCGATTTTTTTAAGTCCTCGGACATTAAACTGAATTTTTTTTTTTTAAACCGGTATTTTTGGTCTTTGGAAACAATAATGATAAAAGCCTTTTGCTTGGGAGTCAATCTCATCTTCTTTTTTTTCGGTTTCCAAACAAAAGTCCTAAAAGACAAATAAATCTTGTCACCAAAATTCTTATGATGCGTAACCCTTCTGTTAGTATCGGTATAACTTTTAGAGTAAAATTGTTTGTCATGGTTCAAAGTATTTAACTCAAATCGTAGTTACAACAATAAATTTGAAACATGAGAAAAATTCAGATTCACAAAATTGTCACTAGTACTTATAGAGAGGGTTTACGGTGTGTTTAGCGAATAAACAGTTGGTGATAACTTTTATAATTGAACACAATACGTTATAACTCTTTGAAATTTGGGATTATCCACTAAACCAAGATTTTTAACAAGCTTTTTTTTTAAAACCAAGATATTTTGGACCTGACTTTATGTATTTTTAAGTTAGGAATTGGGTCAAGTAAGGGATTCAGAATGAAATATTTTTTTGGAGAAAAAATTAATTTTAAAAGTTTTTTAATAAACTAATTTTATGATTTTAATTCTAGAACACTAACATTTAAATTAAATAAACATTTTATAAATTTAAAGCAGAAAAAAGATAAACAAACGAACGAAACAAAAAAATATTTACACCGGTATCAATATTTTTAAATTGTTCAAAAAAAAAATATAAACAAACAACATTAAATTTAATCAAAAAATTTAACTTAAATATTAATTTCTGGAAATTTGATTGATAGCTGATATTTTTTTATTCATGGCTGTGACACACTGGCGCCAAAGCATTTCTTTGTCGGTTACGTCCTCGGCTTGTTCAAGACAAAATTTTCGAATCGTTTCTATTCTTTTTACATCCAAACCTTTTTTGGGGACACCACCAGCCATCGAGACACCGCGGAAGTTTACTTCTCCAATCAGTTCTCTTTCAGTAAAAAACTCCATCAACATTCTTGTTGCTAGATTAGTAATACTACTCGATTGATCTGCTAACTCGAGCATACGATCATAATCGACTAAAAAAAAATATTTTAATTAAAGTTTAATTTAATTTATATTATATTAAAAAATTACTTTTTTTTTCATTCTCTTTTGAACTCGGAGTTGAACACACACTAGAGCTACTAGCGTCACTCGTTTTCATATTACTCAAGTTGTGGTTTTTATTTTTGTAAATAACGAATTTGAAAAAACACTCGGAACTGAAAAATCGGGGTTTGGGTTGTTTGTTGTAAATATCCGAGTAGGTTCACCAAAACTGGAGTAATTTGTTAACAAATACGGATTTTCGTTTAACTTGTAGCTCTTATCATCAGATCTCCTCTCATTATAAAAATTATTAAACTTAAGATTTTGAAAACATTTCTATTTTTTTAATTTACTTTAATTTTAATCAATTGCTTTAAACATTGGTTCAACTCTTCGAGGCTCTATAAAAACAAAAAAAATAAGATTTTATCAAACATCTAAAATTTGTTGAAAATTCTTACTTTATTTAATGAGACTTCCAATCTCGACATTGTATCGTTAACTTGCTTAAAATAGTTATTGAGTTTTAAGTCATATTGTTTCTTAAATTGTTCTAAATATTCGTTGACTATGGCTTCCTCATCCTTTGATGACTTTTTTGTCTCTTGTTTTGTTTAAAATATTTCTTCAATGTCTGAATCCGAGTTCGATTCGAAGTTTATCTTTGTTTTTGAGTCGGATTCAGGTTCACTCTCAGATTTAACACGTTTTTTGGGCCTCGTAACTTTTTTTTCTACATTTGTATCGACAACTTTAAGGATAGATACCCTATTTCGTTTTCTTTCTTTTGCATCATCTTTGTCGACTTGCTCAGCTACCACTTGTGGTAGTTTAGAGCTTCTTTTAGAACAAAGCATTTTTGTAAATTTTATAAATTTGAGAAAATTTGATGATTTTTGATGAAATTAAAAAGGAAAGTTTCCTTTTTATAAAGTTTAAAAACGTGATTTTGAGGTGAAGTTATTTTTGTTAATAAAAGTTGGGACTAGTGAAAATTACTAAAAGTAATTTATTTTTAAATCAAAAAGGAATGTACAGCGATTTTATTTTTGGATTATTCAACTTTTTGTTAAGAGATTAAAATCTGCTAAATCATGTGATCTTTTAGTAATTTTTAATCAAAGAAAAATGAATATGATTTATTTTTAAATTTAATTTTAAAATTTGCTTTTTTGCATTCTTGTTTGTCAATGTAGTTAATTTTTTGTAATTTTTTTTTTCGCTTAGTGAAAATTCATGAAAGTTCATGAAAGTTCATGAAAGTTCATGAAAGCCATGAAAGTTCATGTAAGTACATGAATTTTTAGAAATGAGCATTGTGAAAGACCGGATTTGTACAAGTAAATGTGTTTAATATTGCGGGAAAAAAAATGGTGTGATTTTATCCTAGAAAAAAGCGGATAAATGCGCAAAATTCCAATTAAATTTTATCTCGTGCTTCAAAATACCCATTACCCCTAATTTTTAATGTGTGGACATTTTTTCAATCTTTTCTTATGTTTTTCTAAAGATTTAATAGAAAGAAATCTTATTTAAAAAACATATTATCATAACTTGTTTTGAATTTAACGTTTGTCTGTACGAATGAGAATGAGCAAATCCTATTTTAGCATTAGTTGTATTTTAAAGTTCGATAAAAAAACTCAGAGTCTATTTGAATGCAACGCAATTAGTTACTTTTAAGATCGGAAGATTCGTTTAACATAAGATTCATGATTCGATTCATATATAACTTAGTTTTAGAATCTACTAATTTTCCAATTAGGAACTTTAGTAGGTTAAATAAAACTCAATCATCTAGAATGATGAAAAGACCTGTGATGAATACATGATATGAAAAAAAGATATTCATTATAAGGGTCAAAAGAATGTAATTAGTGTCGTCTGAAAATAACTATGAATTTTTTCTTAAAAAATACCCAATCGAAATGTTTGAAATTCAAAGTTTTTTTAATTAAAAAAACTTGAAACAAATCCATTGACAATTTTTTTAGCCGAGCTCAAGAAGTATTTAACTGAGATTACTAATTTTTACCATGTTTTTGAAAAGCCTGTAGGCAATAGGAGAAAAAAAGATGTTACATATATTCATTTTGATAAGCAGTGGCAGGACTCTTCCTGGTATTTTAAGTGCCGACAAAAAAACAGAAATTTCTTTTTTAAATAAAACTTTTTTAAATTTAATTTAAGAAGATATTCTTTAATGTTTAATATCACACCAAGGTAACACCATGTCCATTCAAAGTCGATTTTCTTAGACGCGATGTCCATTCAATGTCAGGTCAAGTCAATTGTCATCAAGTGACTTGGAATGAAAATGGAATGGACATGATATAGAAAAATATTCGGTTTCTATACTATTGCCCATATATCGAAGAGAGCTTTTCGGAATCATTAGTTTATTAAGGTTCACAAATAGAACAAGTGAAAGACCACAACTGTATAACCGTGTTTTTTTAAAAGGTTTATCCACTTAATTTAAACGAATATTCAGTTAATTCGGCTGAAAATGAAGTTCAAATTGAACTAATCGGTGGTATAATTTAATCTAGTAAAAGGTTAATTTTTTGGAAGTGAAGATTCAACAATTGTATTTGCTGCCTTGCTATCATTAATGATTCTTCATATCGACAGAGAAAATTTTTCATATTTAAATTTTGAGATTTTAAATTCTCAAGTTCAATAGAATGTTTTTAATTCATGAAGTTTTCTTCAGCGATCCTCTGAATGAAATGAAAATTTATCTTCATTTGATCTTTTTCAAATTGGCAGCGAAATGCATAAAAACAACCGTCTAAGTTAAAATTTGAAGTTCTAAAGGTCTCAACTACAAATGTAATTCCTGATTTTGTTTTTTTAAGAAATCAATTTCAGGTTCTTTTGCTTTCCTCTATTATAAATGCAAAGCATTTCCAAAATCTGTTCATTTGAACGAACAAAAACAAGAAAGTCTTGATGATTACTCCAAAAAAGATTAGACATTCGAAAAAAAAGTTTCTGTTGAACAGTCTCTTAGTTAACGGGAATATCTAAGTAGTGTTCGTATGTGTCGTCTTCTCTTGAGTCTGAAAAAGTTTCATCCGACTCTTTTTGTAAAGCTTGAAGAGTATTTTTAGGTCTGCCAACTGTTCTTTTTTGACCAATTGGGATGGGTTTTACATCCGGCTAGTAAATGATTGTCAATCAATTAACTATCTTTCAATTTGATAAGTTTATATAGTGATATGTTTAATTTATTTATTAGTTAAAGCTATAATTAAGTAACTTAGTTTATTTATCTATGTTTTTTTCAAAATATATTTCAATTAAAAATTTTAGCTAGTGTTTATTAGAATATCTAGTAAACTTTATCTTTTTTATCTAGTAGTTTCATCTTTTTGTCTAGTATCAATCAATAAATTCTCATTAAAAACGTTTAAATTAAATTTTTTCTTTTGACCTTTCTTGTCAAAACCATTTAGAAATGCTTGTCGTATTTAAGCCTGTCTCTTTCAAGATTTTTGATTGTTCTATTCCTAAAGGGTGTTTATTAAAAATTATTAAAATATTTTTTCAAATAGAGTCTTTTAGAAATAAAACTGTAATTTGCTGATATGTTTTTTTTTTCAATCTGTATCTCTTTTCTTGTAACCATTTGTTTACAAATCCATAATTTTTCTTGTAAAATAATGAATAATTATTCTTATAAATTTAACTTAAATAATTAATAAATCTTAAAGAAGATGGCAAAGTTTCTTATATATTTAAGAAATCCAGTAAAAATACTTTCAATTAGTAAAAATAGCATTATTCATTAATTTCTAAATTTAACTCCTTCGTAATTTTTCGAATGAGCAAATCCTATTTTAGCATTAGTTGTTTTTTAAAGTTCGATAAAAAAACCCAGAGTCAATTTGAATGCAACGCAATTAGTTACTTTTAAGATCGGAAGATTCGTTTAACATAAGATTCATGATTCGATTCATATAACTTAGTTTTAGAATCTACTTATTTTCCAATTAAGAACTTTAGTAGGTTAGATAAAACTCAATCATCTAGAATGAAGAAAAGACTTGTGATGAATACAGGATATGAAAAAAAGATGATCTAAAGAGTGTCGTTAATTCAAAATAAAAGGTATTAATAAAATTGAATACAAAAAAAATCGAATTAGAATTTATCGATTAAATTTTTTTTACATGCAAAATAATTCAAAATTGAAAAATCAATTGTAAAAATGGTTCTGTTATTATAAACTATAAATTTAAACTCATACCCATATAAAGTCCTAGAAAAATAATACACAATACAGTAACAATTTTTAAAATTTATTTTCCGAACGATAATCCAGTAAGCCTTGAAAAGTATGCTTTTGCATTTTTTAAGCTCTTTGGTGTCCTCAAACATTTATTCAATCTTTATTTAACATTTTCCATTGACGTTGCATTAATTAATCTATTTTGCGAATTTTTTCATTTTCAATATTTCGATTTCTTAAAAAAATTGAAACGGTATTTTTCAATTCTTATTCAGCAATTCAGCAATGTTTTTATTCCATTAGAATGACTTCTTAGGTTGAACGTTAGTTTGCTTACCTAAAACTAAACCGGAAATTGTCAAATTCAACCAGTGAAATCTGTTTTTCAATTTCAATAGAATTTAATCGACTTTTCTTTTTCTCAATTTCTTTATATTTTTTAACAATTTAAAGTAAATTTGTAAAAGTAAAGTGTTTTTTTTTTTTATCTATGACAATAAAAATAAAGTCAGATATATGCATATATATGTTTGTTTCCAATGTGGATTTTCGACACACAACGGGCAAATTAAAATTAGGTAAGGTTGCGGCGATTCAAAACTTCCACGCTATCAAAAATTTTCAATTTAAATATCAGATTCGTAATCTGCGCCCCAAAAAAACCCAAAAAATGTATTTTTTACATTTTCGAAAAAAAATATTTGTTAGACCCCACCCCCTCCTCTAGTTTAAAAAACAAGAGTAAGTTGGTCATCGTTTTTGATCGATATCTCAGATTTTTGATCATTAATCATATATAATTTGCAAATATTCTGAAAGCGCTTATTCTAAACTACAAGTAAATGTGTTTAATATTGCGGGAAAAAAAATGGTGTGATTATATCCTAGGAAAAAAGCGGATAAATGCGCAAAATTCCAATTAAATTTTATCTCGTGCTTCAAAATACCCATTACCCCTAATTTTTAATGTTTGGACATTTTTTCAATCTTTTCTTATGTTTTTCTAAAGATTTAATAGAAAGAAATCTTATTTAAAAAACATATTATCATAACTTGTTTTGAATTTAACGTTTGTCTGTACGAATGAGAATGAGCAAATCCTATTTTAGCATTAGTTGTATTTTAAAGTTCGATAAAAAAACTCAGAGTCTATTTGAATGCAACGCAATTAGTTACTTTTAAGATCGGAAGATTCGTTTAACATAAGATTCATGATTCGATTCATATATAACTTAGTTTTAGAATCTACTAATTTTCCAATTAGGAACTTTAGTAGGTTAAATAAAACTCAATCATCTAGAATGAAGAAAAGACCTGTGATGAATACATGATATGAAAAAAAGGGTAACTCGTAAGAAAATTTTTTGTCTTAAAAGGAAAGGAAACGCTTTTGAGTTTGAAAATTGGACATATAACGTTCCAAATTGTCAAGAAAAGCTTATTAAAATCATGAATATGATTTTGAAAAATTTTTCTAATATTTCCTTCAGTTAAAATGAGGAACCTTTTCATATCTAGATGAAAAAAAAAGGTGTTAAATAATAAAAAGACAAATCATTTTTGAATTCAGAAGAAGCTAGGTTCATTCAGGACTTTAAGAATTTAAAAACTTTCAATTAAAAATTTTAAATTTTAAAATTTTACATTATTTTGTCCTCAAAACCAAATATGAAAATTAAAAATAAAAATTTTCGAAATACAGTTAAGCAAACCGGTTTTCACAAATATTTTTATAAAATTTTTATAATTTACAAACATAACTTGACAAAATTAGAAGAAAAAATACGAAAAAAAGGCTTGAAAGCATTTTTGGTCCGAAAGATAACTCGGGATATTATCCTTTTGATAATATTTTTATTTTTTTTAGAATCAGTAAACCTGCTTTTAGAATTTTTATATTAAATCTTTTTTTGTTTGAAATAATTTATCAAAATAAAAAGAGAAACAAAAAGGCAATTTATTTTTTAAATGTCTAATGCTAAACAAACATGTGAAAAAAATATCTCAATCGAAAGATAACTGGGACTTTTGAACTTTTTGTAATATTTGCCGTTTCCTAACCAATTAAAACTTGACTGCCACATGCTCTCCTATGAAAAAACTAGTTCCAATGCTGTTTTAATGTATTTATGAACTTTGAATTTAAGAGTAAATTGCTTTGAACTTCATTTGTTTAAAATCAGTCGAATTAAACAATTTTTTAATTCGACCTTTAATTTATGATTGTAAGAGTAAATTTTTTTCTTTAAAGATTAGAATCATTTGTAAAAGTTGGAAACCATGTGTGTATTGATGAATATGAAGTGTATATTTTTTTATTTGAAAAATCTTATTTATAAATATAAAATGTTTAAAAACATCAAATAATCCATTTTTTAAATTAAATAAAATGTCGAGTCGATTTTTTTCTAAATAAAATTCCAAAAAATTAAAACTTTTATTTTTCAAGAGAAGTAAAGAATCAAAACCTTACTTGTTACACAATTCACAAATTAAAGATTTTAATTTTTAATAATAAAGAGTTAGTCATGGATATTATTAATTGTTTAAAGATTTAAAGTTCTTTTGCTGAGGCTGGGATTCAGTTTTCTCGAGTAGGAGGGTGTGAAATTGAGACCAGAGAATTTTCGAATCTAATTTTGTACTTAAGCTTCAAAGGTGATAAAAAGTTTTAGGACGATTGTTGTTATAATGTCGAACGTGAAAATACAGTATTTATTAGTTACTACAATCAAAAACTTTTTAAAAAAAAAAGTATATTTTGATTAAAAGATCTGCTTATTATTTTATCTCTTCTCCTCAATCTTTCTTCTACCCTGGTCGTTCACATGTTCCAAAAATGAACGTTCAGATGTCTTCATTTGTATTCAATGAAAATTTTTGAACGCTTATGAATTCAATAAAGACATTTAAACGTTTATTTTTGGAACATGTGCACGACCAGGGTAGTAACGTTATAATTTTCGGTCACTTTAAATTTTCCTACGGCTAAAATGTATTTTCACTTCCTTTAAAAAAGACTTGAAAATTGATTAATCAACTTTTGAATATACGACTATCAATTTCTGTATCACATATAAAAAAAAGTGATTCTAATTAAGGGAAAGGGGATATATTCTTAAAGATGTATTACTTAAAAAACATTATATTACGACGTTGTAAAGCTTATTATCAATCATTTTTCGTTTTTGTATTAGCAATGTGATTTTTTGAGGTATCGTCAATGAGCCGGGTAAATTCCAGCTGAACCTCAAAAAGATCCGTCTGAGCTAATTATAATTTAGATTAAAATTTTTTTTAACTAGGAATTGAATAAAAAAAAATCTCAGGCTAACAATACATTTCGGCTGAACCGAGAGGGGAGGACCCCCCTCTTTTTGATCTTTTTGACCTTTTTGCCATTCAGTCCCATGTATTTTTCCCTCCGTTTGAGGTTTGTTTGAGAAATTTTGTCAAAAGGTTTGACCTTTTTGGTCTTTTTAAGCTATTTCCTATTTGTTACACGTATTTTGAAAACCAGTAGAGAACCAGTTGAAACCTTTTGAAAAAGGGTTAGAAAAGGTTCGAAGGATAAAGCTCCTGTGTCCAACAAAGTATTAATCTAAGTTGAACTTCTTTATCTATTTAAATTATTGCATATTTAGTTCTATAATTGAAGTTTATCGTAATAAAATGAAATATTATGTAATGGAGCGAAGAAATAGATATTTAATTTTTTTTTTTCATTTTTTTTTCTTAGAAAATAAGCCTAATCAATTGATACATTTGACTTGGGAGCGTTAGGTAGTTGAACCGATGTCGACAGCCGTAATTTGGATTGGCCGTCTACGCCGGTTCTAACTACCCTGATAAATCAAATGTAATTGGCTTTTTTTATAAGCTTGTCACAGTCTCCCCCTCTAATCTCAAAACCCCGAGGTCTCACAGCACCTTTGACATTTTTTTCTTTTCTTTTTTTTGAATCTCTTTTAAATAGCTTCAACTGCTTTTCAAAATAATTGTAAAAGTTTTTCAAATTGGCCAAAAAATTTAAAATAGATTCAACTCTCAAATGGATTCAACTGGTTTTATAATGTTTTTTGAGTTACATGCAAAACAATAGCAAATAGCTTAAAAAGACCAACCCATTTCTCAAAATTTCTCAAACATACCTCAAACTCAAACGGAGGAAAAAATACATGGCAAAGAATATAAAATTTTTAAAATTTTTTTTTCAAATGGTTCCAGCTGGAAATTTTTGCTCCGCTTAAAATAGGTGGCAGCCTTTGATTTATAGTTATCAAAATCGTTGATTCAGAAAGCTTAAAAGCTCTATCAAAGCTTGTAAAACCAGCTTTCATTTGATATCCATATATCGAAGAGAGCTTTTCGGAATCATTAGTTTATTAAGGTTCACAAATAGAACAAGTGAAAGACCACAACTGTATAACCGTGTTTTTTTAAAAGGTTTATCCACTTAATTTAAACGAATATTCAGTTAATTCGGCTGAAAATGAAGTTCAAATTGAACTAATCGGTGGTATAATTTAATCTAGTAAAAGGTTAATTTTTTGGAAGTGAAGATTCAACAATTGTATTTGCTGCCTTGCTATCATTAATGATTCTTCATATCGACAGAGAAAATTTTTCATATTTAAATTTTGAGATTTTAAATTCTCAAGTTCAATAGAATGTTTTTAATTCATGAAGTTTTCTTCAGCGATCCTCTGAATGAAATGAAAATTTATCTTCATTTGATCTTTTTCAAATTGGCAGCGAAATGCATAAAAACAACCGTCTAAGTTAAAATTTGAAGTTCTAAAGGTCTCAACTACAAATGTAATTCCTGATTTTGTTTTTTTAAGAAATCAATTTCAGGTTCTTTTGCTTTCCTCTATTATAAATGCAAAGCATTTCCAAAATCTGTTCATTTGAACGAACAAAAACAAGAAAGTCTTGATGATTACTCCAAAAAAGATTAGACATTCGAAAAAAAAGTTTCTGTTGAACAGTCTCTTAGTTAACGGGAATATCTAAGTAGTGTTCGTATGTGTCGTCATCTCTTGAGTCTGAAAAAGTTTCATCCGACTCTTTTTGTAAAGCTTGAAGAGTATTTTTAGGTCTGCCAACTGTTCTTTTTTGACCAATTGGAATGGGTGTTACATCCGGCTAGTAAATGATTGTCAATCAATTAACTATCTTTCAATTTGATAAGTTTATATAGTGATATGTTTAATTTATTTATTAGTTAAAGCTATAATTAAGTAACTTAGTTTATTTATCTATGTTTTTTTCAAAATATATTTCAATTAAAAATTTTAGCTAGTGTTTATTAGAATATCTAGTAAACTTTATCTTTTTTATCTAGTAGTTTCATCTTTTTGTCTAGTATCAATCAATAAATTCTCATTAAAAACGTTTAAATTAAATTTTTTCTTTTGACCTTTCTTGTCAAAACCATTTAGAAATGCTTGTCGTATTTAAGCCTGTCTCTTTCAAGATTTTTGATTGTTCTATTCCTAAAGGGTGTTTATTAAAAATTATTAAAATATTTTTTCAAATAGAGTCTTTTAGAAATAAAACTGTAATTTGCTGATATGTTTTTTTTTTCAATCTGTATCTCTTTTCTTGTAACCATTTGTTTACAAATCCATAATTTTTCTTGTAAAATAATGAATAATTATTCTTATAAATTTAACTTAAATAATTAATAAATCTTAAAGAAGATGGCAAAGTTTCTTATATATTTAAGAAATCCAGTAAAAATACTTTCAATTAGTAAAAATAGCATTATTCATTAATTTCTAAATTTAACTCCTTCGTAATTTTTCGAATGAGCAAATCCTATTTTAGCATTAGTTGTCTCTTAAAGTTCGATAAAAAAACCCAGAGTCAATTTGAATGCAACGCAATTAGTTACTTTTAAGATCGGAAGATTCGTTTAACATAAGATTCATGATTCGATTCATATAACTTAGTTTTAGAATCTACTTATTTTCCAATTAAGAACTTTAGTAGGTTAGATAAAACTCAATCATCTAGAATGAAGAAAAGACTTGTGATGAATACAGGATATGAAAAAAAGATGATCTAAAGAGTGTCGTTAATTCAAAATAAAAGGTATTAATAAAATTGAATACAAAAAAAATCGAATTAGAATTTATCGATTAAATTTTTTTTACATGCAAAATAATTCAAAATTGAAAAATCAATTGTAAAAATGGTTCTGTTATTATAAACTATAAATTTAAACTCATACCCATATAAAGTCCTAGAAAAATAATACACAATACAGTAACAATTTTTAAAATTTATTTTCCGAACGATAATCCAGTAAGCCTTGAAAAGTATGCTTTTGCATTTTTTAAGCTCTTTGGTGTCCTCAAACATTTATTCAATCTTTATTTAACATTTTCCATTGACGTTGCATTAATTAATCTATTTTGCGAATTTTTTCATTTTCAATATTTCGATTTCTTAAAAAAATTGAAACGGTATTTTTCAATTCTTATTCAGCAATTCAGCAATGTTTTTATTCCATTAGAATGACTTCTTAGGTTGAACGTTAGTTTGCTTACCTAAAACTAAACCGGAAATTGTCAAATTCAACCATTGAAATCTGTTTTTCAATTTCAATTTGAAATCTGTTTTTCAATTTCAATAGAATTTAATCGACTTTTCTTTTTCTAAATTTCTTTATATTTTTTAACAATTCAAAGTAAATTTTGTAAAAGAGAACTGTTTTTTTTTTTATCTATGACAATAAAAATAAAGTCAGATATATGCAAATATATGTTTGTTTCCAATGTGGATTTTCGACACACTACGGGCAAATTAAAATTCGGTACTTTACAAAAACTTTATTTTAGAAAAAATATCTATAGCCTTATGACTTTATATTACTATTAAAAAGCGAGTTTCTAAAATATAGTTTTGTTTTTACGAATAAATTTTGTTTTTTTTTAGGAATTCAATTTTATGCAATCTATCTTTAATAACTTTGAAGGTTTGTCGAAATGGGTAACAGTTTCCATTTAATTCACCCTGAATTATTGAATATATATGCTTTTATACCCCTGCTTTATTTTTTAAAAGTAACGGACCGGCCGGAATTGCACTCTTATATCTGATAGATTATATGATTTTTGAAATATATTGTTGTCGGCAAAACTAGAGCTAACCTTTTGTTTCATTTTAAACTTTCATAAAAGCTAGATTTTGTAACCAGTCTTGTTGCTATTTTAAATATACATATAAAGTTAGTTTTAATTAGATTTAGAATGACTTTAACTTTATTTCAGTCTAATATGATAATTTCAATTTTTTTAAAATAACTATGTTTCTCAAGTATCTTAATTTCATTTAGTTTTTCAAAATGGAAGCAATTAGAATCAACACCTTTACCTCACACAATTATCAGAGTGTTTTTTTTCTTATGCAAACACTCACATGTTGCATATTCTCCATTAAATACATATTTTGCTTATTTTGCATTTTTGCTTCAATTATTTCATAAAGTTTAATTTTAGGGATGTCAGTTTTACTTTACCCATTCAATACAACTAAAGTAAAGTAAAAAAAAAGATTCATTTTATACTTTTGATAATCGACATTTATTTATTTATAAAATCGATTTTTTTGAAAATAAATTACACTTCGATTATTTTTAGCAAAAGTATCGAAAGTGTTTTCTGATATTTTTTTTAATTTGTTGATATCTGGAAGCCTTATTTTGGTTCATAATGCAAAAATTCGGGAGAAAAAAGTGATTTTAGCAAAAGTATTTTTAGTATTTTTTCGGATACCTAATTCAGGTAAAAGTAAATTGAACAAATAATTTCGATACTTCTGATACTTTTCAAGTATTTAAAAAAAAAGTTGGCTTGATTTTTCGTCATTTATTTAAATTTTACACATAAAACACACAATTTTTAAGTCTAACAATGTAAAATGTGAAAAATCAAAATTTATTTTCAAAATGAAATATTTTATTTGCAATGTTAAACAAATGAGTTAAATAAGCAGGGTCTTACTATTGTATTTAAAATCTATTATGTTTGAATTAGAAATGAAAAATCTTTCAATGAAAACGATTTCAAAGAAAACGATTTTTCATGATTCAAAAAGACTCTGAATCTTTCAAATGCTCCTAGGCATCATGGTAATCATGGTAATCTTTTCAGCTGCAGTTTTTAAAAAATTTCTGATTTTGGTACTCCAAAAGCTTATCAATATTAATCGAAAATTACTGATATGAATACTAAAAGCTGTTCAAAATGTTTAAGTCGTTTAAGTATTTTTTCCAAGACAACATTTATTCAAATGCGATTCGTATTCAAAACTTTTGATAAATAATGCTAGTTGTTGACAATAAATGTTATAGATTAAAACAAAATTTCATTTTGATTTTTCAAACGTTAACCGAATTCTAGTGTTGGTTAATTCGGTTTTTGCGACATGTCATAAAAATCGAGCTTTTACATTATACAGAAGGTGTTAATAAGGCAAACTATACATTTTTGAATCAACTGCAAAATGCTAATAAATTTTTAAAGTTCGTAGAAGTTCGACATATTCTTGATTTTAACTAAACTGGAAGTCGGTATGCTTATGACTAATTAAATTGATAGGAAACTTTAGACCCCCAAATCGAGATTTCATTTTTGTTATTTTTGAAAAACCGACTTGATAGGCGTATTCTTAATAACAAACCAAGATTGTTTTGAATTATTTAAACAAGATTTGTTGACGATTTGGAATCGTAATAGGCAAACAAACGTTCATATAACAAGAGAAAACCTAATTGATTATAAACAATTTGCGAAGAGAAATCAACACCCAAATGAATCAATTGAAAACTATTCGGAAACATTAAAATCAATGTTAACGAAATTATTTCCAAAAGTCCCAATTGATAGTTTGGATATAAACTTGAAAAAGAAATTCACAGAAGGTCTCTATAACCCTCGACTTCGAGAAAAGTGTAGAGAAAAACATTCAAAATCGAATCGTTTGAATTTAAAATTCACATTCAAAGATATTGTTGACTATGCAATCGATAAATTTAATGGTTTTGACACTCAATCTGAAAATAACCAAAACAATTATCAAAACAATAATCATAACAACTGGAATAAAACCCAGTACGTTAATAAAACATATCGAACCGATAATACTCGATTTCAAACAAATTACAACGTAAAACCAAAGAATGAAATCAAAACATCAAAACAAGAAATTCGTGAAAATTTCAAAAAATATGAACTAACAAGAATCGTTTAAGAAATTTCAATCACCTAAAAACTCAACTAATTCGATCAGCGAACCAACAAATGAATAAAGTTTAAACGATCAAGTTGTGTCAAATCAAAAAACGATAATAAGTGAATCAAAACTGAATAGTCACATAGATTCTATCAATTCACTAAACGTTAATAATAATTCAAATAATCTTGAGATGCATTCAAGCGACTCAAACAACAATTAATCTGAGAGTGAAACTGAAAAATTGTTTACAAAAAATGTTACAATTTCGACAGATAGTAGGTCTACAGTTGAAAAAGACTTGTTAGATTCCTAGAATGATATTTGTGAGAATTCAGAACGTTAAATAAACAACAAGTAGTTGATGACAAAAAACAATCAATAAACGAGCTCCAACTAACCGAGATGAGAGGAAGAGTCGTAATTGGAAGAGATCCAAACTTCAAACCAATTACGACAAAATGCCGTCCATTACCTTATAATTTAATAGATAAGGTCAAACAAGAAAAAAACAACCATCTCAAGCAGGCATTATCAGACCTAGTATAAGCGAATGGAGTTCAGCTCTTCGTATCGTAATCAAACCGGATGGATCTATTCGAATAACAGTAGATTATAAACAACAAAAAAAAGTCATTAGAGGTGATAGTTATCCACTACCATCTATCGAGGGCTTGTATAATAAACTCGCGGAAGCAGACGTTTTTTCAAAATTCGATTTGAAATCTGCTTACCACCAAATCCCGGTCGACGAGGACTCAATCAAATACACCGCTTTCATTTGTGAATTTGGTTTATACGAGTATCCTTCGATCCCGCAGGACATAAAAACAGCCCCAGCATGGTTTCAAAGATTTACTGAAAAAGTATTTAAAAACTTAATTGTTTAATAACTTTATTAAAGAGCTGATTGATGAAGTTTTCTTCAGCGATCCTCTGAATGAAATGAAAATTTATCTTCATTTGATCTTTTTCAAATTGGCAGCGAAATGCATAAAAACAACCGTCTAAGTTAAAATTTGAAGTTCTAAAGGTCTCAACTACAAATGTAATTCCTGATTTTGTTTTTTTAAGAAATCAATTTCAGGTTCTTTTGCTTTCCTCTATTATAAATGCAAAGCATTTCCAAAATCTGTTCATTTGAACGAACAAAAACAAGAAAGTCTTGATGATTACTCCAAAAAAGATTAGACATTCGAAAAAAAAAGTTTCTGTTGAACAGTCTCTTAGTTAACGGGAATATCTAAGTAGTGTTCGTATGTGTCGTCATCTCTTGAGTCTGAAAAAGTTTCATCCGACTCTTTTTGTAAAGCTTGAAGAGTATTTTTAGGTCTGCCAACTGTTCTTTTTTGACCAATTGGAATGGGTGTTACATCCGGCTAGTAAATGATTGTCAATCAATTAACTATCTTTCAATTTGATAAGTTTATATAGTGATATGTTTAATTTATTTATTAGTTAAAGCTATAATTAAGTAACTTAGTTTATTTATCTATGTTTTTTTCAAAATATATTTCAATTAAAAATTTTAGCTAGTGTTTATTAGAATATCTAGTAAACTTTATCTTTTTTATCTAGTAGTTTCATCTTTTTGTCTAGTATCAATCAATAAATTCTCATTAAAAACGTTTAAATTAAATTTTTTCTTTTGACCTTTCTTGTCAAAACCATTTAGAAATGCTTGTCGTATTTAAGCCTGTCTCTTTCAAGATTTTTGATTGTTCTATTCCTAAAGGGTGTTTATTAAAAATTATTAAAATATTTTTTCAAATAGAGTCTTTTAGAAATAAAACTGTAATTTGCTGATATGTTTTTTTTTTCAATCTGTATCTCTTTTCTTGTAACCATTTGTTTACAAATCCATAATTTTTCTTGTAAAATAATGAATAATTATTCTTATAAATTTAACTTAAATAATTAATAAATCTTAAAGAAGATGGCAAAGTTTCTTATATATTTAAGAAATCCAGTAAAAATACTTTCAATTAGTAAAAATAGCATTATTCATTAATTTCTAAATTTAACTCCTTCGTAATTTTTCGAATGAGCAAATCCTATTTTAGCATTAGTTGTTTTTTAAAGTTCGATAAAAAAACCCAGAGTCAATTTGAATGCAACGCAATTAGTTACTTTTAAGATCGGAAGATTCGTTTAACATAAGATTCATGATTCGATTCATATAACTTAGTTTTAGAATCTACTTATTTTCCAATTAAGAACTTTAGTAGGTTAGATAAAACTCAATCATCTAGAATGAAGAAAAGACTTGTGATGAATACAGGATATGAAAAAAAGATGATCTAAAGAGTGTCGTTAATTCAAAATAAAAGGTATTAATAAAATTGAATACAAAAAAAATCGAATTAGAATTTATCGATTAAATTTTTTTTACATGCAAAATAATTCAAAATTGAAAAATCAATTGTAAAAATGGTTCTGTTATTATAAACTATAAATTTAAACTCATACCCATATAAAGTCCTAGAAAAATAATACACAATACAGTAACAATTTTTAAAATTTATTTTCCGAACGATAATCCAGTAAGCCTTGAAAAGTATGCTTTTGCATTTTTTAAGCTCTTTGGTGTCCTCAAACATTTATTCATGCTTTATTTAACATTTTCCATTGACGTTGCATTAATTAATCTATTTTGCGAATTTTTTCATTTTCAATATTTCGATTTCTTAAAAAAATTGAAACGGTATTTTTCAATTCTTATTCAGCAATTCAGCAATGTTTTTATTCCATTAGAATGACTTCTTAGGTTGAACGTTAGTTTGCTTACCTAAAACTAAACCGGAAATTGTCAAATTCAACCATTGAAATCTGTTTTTCAATTTCAATTTGAAATCTGTTTTTCAATTTCAATAGAATTTAATCGACTTTTCTTTTTCTAAATTTCTTTATATTTTTTAACAATTCAAAGTAAATTTTGTAAAAGAGAACTGTTTTTTTTTTTATCTATGACAATAAAAATAAAGTCAGATATATGCAAATATATGTTTGTTTCCAATGTGGATTTTCGACACACTACGGGCAAATTAAAATTCGGTACTTTACAAAAACTTTATTTTAGAAAAAATATCTATAGCCTTATGACTTTATATTACTATTAAAAAGCGAGTTTCTAAAATATAGTTTTGTTTTTACGAATAAATTTTGTTTTTTTTTAGGAATTCAATTTTATGCAATCTATCTTTAATAACTTTGAAGGTTTGTCGAAATGGGTAACAGTTTCCATTTAATTCACCCTGAATTATTGAATATATATGCTTTTATACCCCTGCTTTATTTTTTAAAAGTAACGGACCGGCCGGAATTGCACTCTTATATCTGATAGATTATATGATTTTTGAAATATATTGTTGTCGGCAAAACTAGAGCTAACCTTTTGTTTCATTTTAAACTTTCATAAAAGCTAGATTTTGTAACCAGTCTTGTTGCTATTTTAAATATACATATAAAGTTAGTTTTAATTAAGTTTAGAATGACTTTAACTTTATTTCAGTCTAATATGATAATTTCAATTTTTTTAAAATAACTATGTTTCTCAAGTATCTTAATTTCATTTAGTTTTTCAAAATGGAAGCAATTAGAATCAACACCTTTACCTCACACAATTATCAGAGTGTTTTTTTTCTTATGCAAACACTCACATGTTGCATATTCTCCATTAAATACATATTTTGCTTATTTTGCATTTTTGCTTCAATTATTTCATAAAGTTTAATTTTAGGGATGTCAGTTTTACTTTACCCATTCAATACAACTAAAGTAAAGTAAAAAAAAAGATTCATTTTATACTTTTGATAATCGACATTTATTTATTTATAAAATCGATTTTTTTGAAAATAAATTACACTTCGATTATTTTTAGCAAAAGTATCGAAAGTGTTTTCTGATATTTTTTTTAATTTGTTGATATCTGGAAGCCTTATTTTGGTTCATAATGCAAAAATTCGGGAGAAAAAAGTGATTTTAGCAAAAGTATTTTTAGTATTTTTTCGGATACCTAATTCAGGTAAAAGTAAATTGAACAAATAATTTCGATACTTCTGATACTTTTCAAGTATTTAAAAAAAAAGTTGGCTTGATTTTTCGTCATTTATTTAAATTTTACACATAAAACACACAATTTTTAAGTCTAACAATGTAAAATGTGAAAAATCAAAATTTATTTTCAAAATGAAATATTTTATTTGCAATGTTAAACAAATGAGTTAAATAAGCAGGGTCTTACTATTGTATTTAAAATCTATTATGTTTGAATTAGAAATGAAAAATCTTTCAATGAAAACGATTTCAAAGAAAACGATTTTTCATGATTCAAAAAGACTCTGAATCTTTCAAATGCTCCTAGGCATCATGGTAATCATGGTAATCTTTTCAGCTTCAGTTTTAAAAAAACTTCTAATTCTGGTACTCCAAAAGCTTAACAATATTAATCGAAAATTACTGATATGAATACTAAAAGCGGTTCAAATGTTTAAGTCGTTTAAGTATTTTTTCCAAGACAACATTTATTCAAATGCGATTCGTATTCAAAACTTTTGATAAATAATGCTAGTTGTTGACAATAAATGTTATAGATTAAAACAAAATTTCATTTTGATTTTTCAAACGTTAACCGAATTCTAGTGTTGGTTAATTCGGTTTTTGCGACATGTCATAAAAATCGAGCTTTTACATTATACAGAAGGTGTTAATAAGGCAAACTATACATTTTTGAATCAACTGCAAAATGCTAATAAATTTTTAAAGTTCGTAGAAGTTCGACATATTCTTGATTTTAACTAAACTGGAAGTCGGTATGCTTATGACTAATTAAATTGATAGGAAACTTTAGACCCCCAAATCGAGATTTCATTTTTGTTATTTTTGAAAAACCGACTTGATAGGCGTATTCTTAATAACAAACCAAGATTGTTTTGAATTATTTAAACAAGATTTGTTGACGATTTGGAATCGTAATAGGCAAACAAACGTTCATATAACAAGAGAAAACCTAATTGATTATAAACAATTTGCGAAGAGAAATCAACACCCAAATGAATCAATTGAAAACTATTCGGAAACATTAAAATCAATGTTAACGAAATTATTTCCAAAAGTCCCAATTGATAGTTTGGATATAAACTTGAAAAAGAAATTCACAGAAGGTCTCTATAACCCTCGACTTCGAGAAAAGTGTAGAGAAAAACATTCAAAATCGAATCGTTTGAATTTAAAATTCACATTCAAAGATATTGTTGACTATGCAATCGATAAATTTAATGGTTTTGACACTCAATCTGAAAATAACCAAAACAATTATCAAAACAATAATCATAACAACTGGAATAAAACCCAGTACGTTAATAAAACATATCGAACCGATAATACTCGATTTCAAACAAATTACAACGTAAAACCAAAGAATGAAATCAAAACATCAAAACAAGAAATTCGTGAAAATTTCAAAAAATATGAACTAACAAGAATCGTTTAAGAAATTTCAATCACCTAAAAACTCAACTAATTCGATCAGCGAACCAACAAATGAATAAAGTTTAAACGATCAAGTTGTGTCAAATCAAAAAACGATAATAAGTGAATCAAAACTGAATAGTCACATAGATTCTATCAATTCACTAAACGTTAATAATAATTCAAATAATCTTGAGATGCATTCAAGCGACTCAAACAACAATTAATCTGAGAGTGAAACTGAAAAATTGTTTACAAAAAATGTTACAATTTCGACAGATAGTAGGTCTACAGTTGAAAAAGACTTGTTAGATTCCTAGAATGATATTTGTGAGAATTCAGAACGTTAAATAAACAACAAGTAGTTGATGACAAAAAACAATCAATAAACGAGCTCCAACTAACCGAGATGAGAGGAAGAGTCGTAATTGGAAGAGATCCAAACTTCAAACCAATTACGACAAAATGCCGTCCATTACCTTATAATTTAATAGATAAGGTCAAACAAGAAAAAAACAACCATCTCAAGCAGGCATTATCAGACCTAGTATAAGCGAATGGAGTTCAGCTCTTCGTATCGTAATCAAACCGGATGGATCTATTCGAATAACAGTAGATTATAAACAACAAAAAAAAGTCATTAGAGGTGATAGTTATCCACTACCATCTATCGAGGACTTGTATAATAAACTCGCGGAAGCAGACGTTTTTTCAAAATTCGATTTGAAATCTGCTTACCACCAAATCCCGGTCGACGAGGACTCAATCAAATACACCGCTTTCATTTGTGAATTTGGTTTATACGAGTATCCTTCGATCCCGCAGGACATAAAAACAGCCCCAGCATGGTTTCAAAGATTTACTGAAAAAGTATTTAAAAACTTAATTGTTTAATAACTTTATTAAAGAGCTGATTGATACTTTGAATAATTTTTGAGACAAAACATTATCCGCTTCCTTTAAAAACTTTTGAAATCACATTATTTATTAAAACTGGGTAAAAATAACCAAACTTCCCTATTTCCTGAAGAACTATTAACGAAGAAGATCGTTTTTGTTCAATTAGTCGTAAGTACATTCACGTTCGGATCGAACAACTAAACACTGCTTTAAATTACTCGGAGAAGAATCTTTTATCTTGATTTGGTCGACAAATGTTACCAAGCGCTTAATTAGCCGATGTTGATAACAGAATAAATTGTATTTATTGAGTTTAAAGTTAAACCGATTAAAGTCATCATTAACTATAATTTTTTCTTCGAACTTAAACAGCCTATACAAACACTGGTTGTATGTATTTGCTAGTTTTTGAATTGATCTTTTGGGAAGTAAATACAAAGTGTTGAACAATAATCAAAAACGGCAATATAAATGTTTTGAAAAATTGTAATCGGACTGAAAACGAAAGTTGAAAATCTCGATTAATCGAATACATCCTTTTGTTAATTGATTTACGTATGTTCGAAACGTGCTCTTGAGAGTTTAATTTTTGATCAATATGTATCCCAAGAAGTTTAAACGATGTTACAACTTCCACATATTGTGAATCAATATTAGTTCTTTCGGGTATCCAAGTTTATATTTGTTACTAACAAACATTATTTTGGTTTTAGACCCATTGATATCCAATCTGTTATAACGACACCATTCTAAAACAGCAGGGATGGCTTTATTGAAATTTTCTATTAACGTTACAAGGTTTTGATCCGACAAATACAAGGTGGTGTCATCGGCAAAGAGATTACATAAGAACTCAATGTGCCTAACTAAATCATTTATATAGATGAGAAAAAATAAAGGACCAAGCATACTTCCTTAAGGCACACCAAGTTTGACGTTTTTTGACTCAGATTGTGTTTTGTTATAGACTACGAACTGATAGCGATTAACAAAATAATTTTCGATTAGTTTTAACGACTTTTTCGAGAAGCCGTAGAATTCAAGTTTTCTTAAAAAGATGCGGAACTCAACTGTGTCAAAAGCTTTTTTGAAGTCAATAAACAGAAAAAATTCAATGAGCCTCTTACTTCTAATTATGTTCATATCAGACAGTATTTCATGGAGGGCTGATTCACAGCTTCGATTTCGTCTGAAGCCATGTTGATTTTCTGTAAATAAGTTATTGTTGCTAAAGTGAAAGGCAATCTGTTTCGCTAAGAGCTTTTCAAAACACTTAGCTTTCGGAGGTAAAAAAGAGATAGCCCTGTAGTTATTAGCATCTTCGATTTGTCCTTTATTTTTATATAACAGAGTGACGACCCCTGTCTTCCAGTCTTTTGGAATGTAGTTTTTGTTTATACAGTCATTGAAAAGATTTGTAATTGACAAAACAATTTAAAAGAAGGGAGCTTCAAGATTTTTGTTGGGATACCGATGCACCCTGGGCCGCTTGTCATATCGATTTCGTTTATCATTTTATGAGTTTCTTGCATTGTTGTCATATTAAATTGGAATAACTCGGGTTTTTTTATTTTACTATTTTTGAGGATTGATTCAAAATGTCTCTTATTAAAGCTAGCACATTCATCGATATCTTTACTTGAAGATGAAGACACTGAAGTGAAAAATTCATTGAACATATTACATATATTGAACATAAAAGTTTCATAATCATTATTAGATACAAGATCACCATATCTTAAGCTTGATAAAATTGGCTGTTGACTAGACTTCTCGCGAATTTTTATCAACTTTGAGTAAAAATCCCAAAACATTTTTGGAGCATTTGAAGTCGCTCATCGATTTATCTTTAAAATATTCGATTAGTTTTGGTCTTAAAGTTTTTTAAATTCATCTCGAACAACAATGAAAGCTCGATAATTTTCTTGGTTTTTTGTTTTATAAATCGGTTATAGAGACCATTTCTTTTATTTCGTAAATGTCACAATTCGTCAAAGTGATTTGCAAACCATTCAAAGTGATTTGTTTCTTTTATACATCTTGTTTTTACCGGAGATATCGTATCAAGTATTTCAAGAATCATCATTTTTAATGTAATCCATTTTTGCTCTATATCATAGGGCTGCTTCATTTACTTTACTTTCTGTTACTTTACTGAGTAAAGTAAAGATACCCTTTACTTTCCTTTACTTTCTCAAAATCAACTCTAAATCGATTTTTTCGATACTGGAATGGTTATTTTGCCGAAATAAAGCGTTTTAGAGAAAGTAAAGGAAATAAAGGATTCCTTTACCCTTTACTAGTAAAGGAGTAAAGTATCAAAAATTTCCTTTACCTCAATAAAATCACTTTTTTTTAAGATATTGGGTCATTTGCATCTTAAAAAGCGATCATTTACTTCCCTTTACCTTAACTTTACCTGAGTAAAGGGCTTTTTTTGTTATTTTTTAAAAATATATGATTTAAGCAAGATTATGATGGCCATCTAGTAATTAAATACGGTACTAATTATTACGCACGGGTAAGAGTAATGATTATTTCGGCAGTAACGACATTAGCTACTTAAAAACTGTTCCAAATATCCCTTCAGAAGTTTTGATTATAAGTCCACAACGATCCCTTCCGGATAATTCACAACAGGGAAAAATCAAAGTCGGGTAAAAAGGTAAGCTTTAAATCTGACTCATAAACCAATTAGTACGGTTATAATATATTTACGAATCTACCGATTGAAGCTTCAAATAAAAGGTGACTTTTTCGGACTAAACCGTGCCAAACTCGATTTTTAGGGGCCCAAGAGAACTTAAGTGATAAAAGTTAGGGTGGTATGGATGATTTTATGGTTAATTTATTCGTGTCATCAAACAAGTTTTCAAGCTACAAATAGTTTTGAAAAGATTATATTGCTTGAAATGCCCTCTAAAGTATCATTTTACTATGTTTTCGATAATGAAAATTAAAAAACTGCATCTGATTTATGGTTATCTTCGCGAGTCATATATCCATTCAAGCAAAGTCTTAGCAATAGATTTGTAATTATAGTAAAACCACACTATTCACCTAGACTAAAATCAAAAAAAATTTGATTTACCACGACCCCAAAATAAATGGGTATAGATAAGTCATGTTAGATCCTATTTTTCGGCATGTTTACGCGTATACATATATGTATTACGAATACATAATATGTTTATGAAAAAGGTCGTGCAGCAGTATTCTCTGATCATAGAACTCTTTGCTTTAAAAAATGAAGATATGAATGAACATGTATACGCGAATACATATCTTATGTATACCCGCATACATACCCGATGTATTCGCATATACATGCCATGTATTACCAGAAAAAAAGCAAAATTTTTGTAAACGAATGTATACGAGTATACATAAATATGTTTTGTTTTCTAATAACCTTGCAATCAATTATTAGCTTTTTGTCTTATGACAAAAAATGGCTAGACGCATAAATGATATAAACATTGTTTCTCATTAATTTACAATGAGAAGCAATGTTTTTAGACTTTTATGTAAGCATGATATAAATGAAACATGATATAAGTGAACATGATATAACTGGGCAAAATTTAAATGTAAAAGTATTGACTACCGTTTGTCTTTTTTTATTAGATGATATAAATGAGGCTTGATATAAGTGCATAGTGATATAACCGAGGTTTGACTGTATTCGTAATACATATATGTATACGCGAAAAAAGCTCTTTTTCTGCAAATAACTTACGGTAATCGATTTTGATAAATTACGGTAAAAAATAAAGAAAAAATTGAAAAGATTAAAATTTTAATTCTGTTAAGATAAATCTGCCTTTATTTTTTTAATGTTTGTAAAATCTGTTAAAATAATAAAAAAAATGACCGTTTATTATCTTTTTAATTTCATCGTTTTTACCAAAAAATTTAATTACTAGATTCGTAAATATATTCTAACCGTACTAATTGGTTTATGAGTCAGATTTAAAGCTTACCTTTTTACCCGACTTTGATTTTTCCCTGTTGTGAATTATCCGGAAGGGATCGTTGTGGACTTATAATCAAAACTTCTGAAGGGATATTTGGAACAGTTTTTAAGTAGCTAATGTCGTTACTGCCGAAATAATCATTACTCTTACCCGTGCGTAATAATTAGTACCGTATTTAATTACTAGATGGCCATCATAATCTTGCTTAAATCATATATTTTTAAAAAATAACAAAAAAAGCCCTTTACTCAGGTAAAGTTAAGGTAAAGGGAAGTAAATGATCGCTTTTTAAGATGCAAATGACCCAATATCTTAAAAAAAAGTGATTTTATTGAGGTAAAGGAAATTTTTGATACTTTACTCCTTTACTAGTAAAGGGTAAAGGAATCCTTTATTTCCTTTACTTTCTCTAAAACGCTTTATTTCGGCAAAATAATCATTCCAGTATCGAAAAAATCGATTTAGAGTTGATTTTGAGAAAGTAAAGGAAAGTAAAGGGTATCTTTACCATTTACTAGTAAAGTAAAGTAAATGAAGCAGTCCTACTATATCATCAATTTTTAGAATCGAGTTGAAATCAATTTGATCAATCGATGATTTTATCTTCACGAGGTTAACTTTAGATAGATTTCTGAAGTTAATTGTTTTATAGATATGTTTCACTTTCTTTATTGTCAAGTTCACAGAAACAAATTGATGATCACTAAATGGGCAGGGTACTACATTAACTTGATCTACGAGATCACCATTATGAATAACGTAATCGATTAGAGAGTCTTTGAAAATGTAATTATTTGAACTTTGATGAAATTTTGTGTTGATACGAGTCGGTACCTCAACGTAATTAATTAACGAATTACTTTATAAGAAGTTTTTGATATTTTCATTTTTTGATGAATATGAAGATTATATTTTTTATTTTAAAAATCTTATTAATCAAAAAAATGTGTTTAAAAACATCAATTAATCCATTTTTTAAAATAAATTAAATTAAATTTCGAGTCGTTTTTTTTCTATATAAAATTCTAAAAAATTAAAACTTTTATTTTTTAAGAGAAGAAAAGAATCAAAACCTTACTTGTTACACAATTCACAAATTAAAGATTTTAATTTTTAATAATAAAGAGTTAGTCATGGATATTATTAATTGTTCAAAGATTCAAAGTCTTTTTGCTGAGGCTGAGATTCAGTTTTCTCGAGTAGGGGGGTGTGCAATTGAGACCAGAGAATTTTCGAATCTAATTTTCTACTTAAGCTTTAGAGGTGATAAAAAGTTTTTGGGACGATTCTTGTTATAATATCGAACGTGAACATAAAGTATTTATTAGTAATTACAATCAAAAACTTTTTGAAAAAAATTGTATATTTTGATTAAAAGATCTGCTTATTATTTTATCTCTTCTCCTCAATCTTTCTTCTACCCTGGTCGTTCACATGTTCCAAAAATGAAAGTTCAAATGTCTTCATTTGTATTCAATGAAAATTTTTGAACGCTCATGAATTCAAATGAAGACATTTAAACGTTTATTTTTGGAACATGTGCACGACCAGGGTAGTAACGTTATAATTTTCGGTCACTTTAAATTTTCCTACGGCTAAAATGTATTTTCACTTCCTTTAAAAAAGGCTTGAAAATTGATTAATCAACTTTTGAATATACGACTATCAATTTCTGTATCACATATAAAAAAAAGTGATTCTAATTAAGGGAAAAGAGATATATTCTTAAAGATGTATTCCTTAAAAAACATTAGATTACGACGTTGTAAAGCTAATTATCAATCATTTTTCGTTTTTGTATTAGCAATGTGATTTTTTTTTTAATTTTAAATACAGCTTTGGACTTGTTTCTCTTGTGAACCTTTATAAACCAATGTTTTCGAAAAGCAGCCTTTGATTTATAGTTATCTAAATCGTTGATTCAGAAAGCTTAAAAGCTCTATCAAAGCTTGTAAAACTAGCTTTCATTAAATACCAATATATCGAAGAGAGCTTTTCGGAATCATTAGTTTATTAAGGTTCACAAATAGAACAAGTGGATGGCCACAACTGTATAACCGTGTTTTTTTAAAAGGTTTATCCACGTAATTTAATCGAATATTCAGTTAATTCTGCTGAAAATGAAGTTCAAATTGAACTAATCGGTTGTATAATTCAATTAAAGTTTTCTGACTCAGTTGGTTTCAAAAAATTTACAACAATAATCTCTGAATCTTTTATACAAGAAAGTAAGTATTAGACTTTTGAAAGTAATTTTATTTTTAACTTTTTTATTTTTAAGCACGCCGTTAAATTAGAAGAAACAAAATATTATATAACAAAAGATCATCGATTGATATCATAAAGAAGTCAATTAAAAAAATAAGATATCAAAAACAGTTTCCGTAAAAATGATAACTAAAGTTTGTTTAAAAAAAAATTTAAAAAATAAATTTCAATAAAAAAATGTTGGTCTTTTTATTTTGTTAGCATATATGTAGTGCTCGGCTAACTCTTCAGCAGCGTCATTTGTTAAACGAGCTTTTCCATTCTGGATTATTCTCTAAGAAGGATGACCATGTATTCTTAGTTCTTCTAGGATGTCAGGATGAGATATCGGATTTATTGGATGTAAAATCTTATCTATACTAAATGAACAAATTTCTTTGCATTAAGTACACGATTTTCCTCTAAAATTATTACAAAAAATAGGCTTCGAAGATTTCGAGTGTCCAGCTCTTGTTTTTTTAAACAGAAGAAGTCAAAAAAAGAACTTTCTGTATTCTTTCCATGTTCATCGAGATTATCTTAAATTTTAGAAAGAGCACTGTTTAATCTTGACTCTTTTAATTTTAGATTTAAAAGATTTGGATCGTCTTCAGCTAACTTCACTTCTGGCACAATTTAAGTTATCATCAATAGTCTGATAATTGTAAAAGCTCTTAACATTTTGAATTGTGACGTTGCAAATCGATAAAAAGTTATTCTTTAGAAATAAATCAGTATTAAGGTCTAACACAATGGCAACTGTATTCATAATCATGTAATCTTATTTTTTTCACAGTAGTCGCAAAGATCGGTCCATAGATAGGGTCTCATAAAGACACCGTTGAGCTTTAGATATTTATGAAACGTTGATTTAGATATTTTCGAAACAAATGGAGATGTTTTAAAATGTTCTGTTTCTTGATCATCAAGATATCGAACAGGATTTTTTTGTAAAAATTCTTCATTTTCTTTGTTTCGACAGACAGCCTATCGATTTCAAGCAATTGATGAATGTTGGTTTAAATATGAAAAATTGAATATTTTAAATCTTGAGGAATTGATCGACCACCACCTAAATTAAAATAAAATTTTTTAAAACACAAGTTAATAGTAAAGTTAATCTCCTAATAAAAAATTGACCTTAATGTTGTTTCAGAAATTTGAAACTTATAAGCAAACAAATATAACAAATAAACGTTAATACTATCTGAATTTCTCAATTTTCACATGATGACTATAATCTAGAACCCCGAAAATTCCGAAACATCTTGTTTTAATGTAACATTAGATCAATAATTTTACCACTCTCTCTCCGCTTTTTCAGTCTAATTCTAAAATGCTTTACTAAGACATATTAGAACTCATGATTGGAAATTGATCTGAAGATATTAACAAAACACTAAAAGTCCGCCAGGATGGATCCTCATTGTTCATAAAAAACAATTCCTGGAAGTCGTACTCGAGTAACTTAAAAAAATATCTTTGATTATAGAAGAATGATGTAGATGTTTCTCAACGAGTGAACGTTAACTCAGGATTGTAAATTTAATCTCGTACCTATTTCGCATCTATCCACTAAGTTAAAGAATTTATTTCGTAAAATTTTAAACAACTAATAAATATTTGAGATGATAGTCATAACTTTATAATAATATTTGAAAAATTTAATTAAAATAAAGGAGTCACAGTGTTTAGAGTTTAGAAGATTAAGACTGATTAAATTCTATTAGATTACCTAGAACGAAATCGATCGATTCAAAAACAAAGTCAAAAATTTTATTCTTCATTCAATTGAACTCAAAGTATTGAGTAAAACGTCTGTTTTTTATAGCTTATTTTTTATAACTGTTCCTGTAAGGCGTTTAATTGTTAGCAGTAGTTGTTTTGTTTCTCATGATCATACAACCATGGTCATTCAAGGCTTCCAAAAATGAAAGTTCATGAACATTCGTGAACATTCATATGTCCAAGGTTTTCAAGGTTCAAGGGACACTGACTGTTCAAAAGTCTTCAAATATTTTCAAATTTTTTCTATAATTTTCAGTTTATTTCAGATATCAAAAAATGAAAACATTTGGAAATATTTGAAGAATAAATAGATCTTTTGAACATTCAGGGTACCTTGAACGTTCATCAATGTTCACTTTTGTTAATGAACGTTCCTTTTTGGAAGCTTTGAATCACCAGAGTTTTAGGTGTTTAAAAAGAGTTTCAAAAAGTAAATTAATTTGGCAAGTTCATTTTAACTCTAGTGTCATGAAATTATAATCGATCGTTTTAAATTTTAGAAAATTTAGAAAGTCTACAATAATTTTTAATACATAGAAAGCAACTTTAATTTATTTTATATTTTTTTCAAATAAACGAATCTACAATTAGCTTTAGACGACAATTGAAAATATTTTATAGAAACTAAATTATTTTTATTAAACTAAAATACATGGAAAAAAATTTAAAAAAGTTTTTTAAAAATAATAAAGTTTAAGCTTATTAACGAAAGCTGTTTCATTCATACTCAAATAAAGCTTCCAGGACATTGTATAAATCAAATCTCCTACTCGAGAAAACTGAATCTCAGGCTCAGCAAAAGAAATTTGAATCTTTGAACAATTAATAATATCCATGACTAACTCTTTACTATAAAAATTAAAATCGTTAATTTATGAATTGTGTTACAAGTAAGGTTTTGATTCTTTACTTCTCTTGAAAAATAAAAGTTTTAATTTTTAAGAATTTTATTTAGAAAAAAATCGACTCGACATTTAATTTAATTATTTTTAAAAAATGGATTATTTGATGTTTTTAAACATTTTATATTTATTAATAAGATTTTTCAAATAAAAAAATATACACTTCATATTCATCAATACAAACATGGTTTCCAACTTTTACAAATGATTCTAATCTTTAAAGAAAGAAAATTTACTCTTCCAATCATAAATTAAAGGTCCAATTAAAAAATTGTTAAATTCGACTAATTTTAAACAAATGAATTTCAAAGCTATTTGGTCTTAAATCCAAAGTTCATAAATGCATAAAAACATTATTGGATCTAGTATTTTCATATGAGAGCAATTAGGAGTCAAGTTTTAATTGGTCAAGGAAACGGCAAATATTACAAAAAGTTCAAATGTCCCAGTTATCTTTCGATTCAGATATTTCTTTCATATGTTTGTTTAGCATTAGACATTTAAAAAATAAATTGCCTTTTTGTTTCTCTTTTTATTTTGATAAATTATTTCAAACAAAAAAAGATTTAATATAAAAATTCTAAAAGCAGGTTTACTGATTCTAAAAAAAATAAAAATATTATCAAAAGGATAATATCCCGAGTTATCTTTCGGACCAAAAATGCTTTCAAGCCTTTTTTTCGTATTTTTTCTTCTAATTTTGTCAAGTTATGTTTGTAAATTATAAAAATTTTATAAAAATATTTGTGAAAACCGGTTTGCTTAACTTTATTTTGAAACTTTTTTTTTTTAATTTTCAAATTTGGTTTTGAGGACAAAATAATGTAAAATTTTAAAATTTAAAATTTTTAATTGAAAGTTTTTAAATTCTTAAAGTCTTATATTTCAAAAAAAAATTCACTCAAATTTTTTGTTAAAATTTGTTTAAAGCCATCATAAACCCTGAAAAATATGCCAAAATGAACCTAGCTTCTTCTGAATTCAAAAATGTTTTGTCTTTTTAGTATTTAACAACTTTTTTTTTCATCTAGATATGAAAAGGTTCCTCATTTTAACTGAAGGAAACATTAGAAAAATTTATCAAAATCATATTCATGATTTTAATAAGCTTTTCTTGACAATCTGGAACGTTATATGTCCTATTTTTAATCTTTCGATTAACAAATTTACATTTTAGAATAAATTAAGACCGAAATTTTACTCTTGGTTGTGCTTCTTGTCATTGATACCCACTTTACCGATTCATTATATTCAAGAAAGTGTTTTTTAAAGAACTTTCTAAAACTGATTGATATCGGGTCAATTTATTGAGTCTATTATTATAGCCCTGAACATTTTTGTTAGTCCTAAAACCAAATGAATTTGAATGATTTCACATAATAAAATTTCATTTAAGAATAAGATTTTAAAATTTCAAATTTTTTTGTTTAAAGTTCTAAATTAATAAATCCTAACTTTTAAAGTCCTAAAACGATAAATATTATTTATAGAAAGTTATAAAATGAAATAAGTCCTAAAAACTATATAGTCCTAGAATAATAATATACCAAATTAAATTAAAATCTTTTCTGACTTTATTTCGAAAGGTCATCCATCCATTTTGTGTATCTTTTTCTGATCAACTCGACTCGATTGACTAGCATCAAATACACTATTATTAAATTATAAACATACCATTTTTTTTTAATTGAAACTTCACAATACTAAGCTCAAGCAAATGCAATTCAAATATTCTTGTGAACTTCAATGAAATAATTTTCCTCTTATTTATACCGTAATCGCTCTATAGATTAATACTGTTACGAATCTATAACATAAAATTTGTGTCAAAGTTCTAATTCAATTTGCAAAAAATTTTTTAAAAGTAAATTTGATCGCTTTAATTTCGAACTAAAAAAATACTTAATTTAATAAAGAAAGGATAAATAAAATAAATCGTTCATTTTCAAATTTTTATGGGTTGAGAGTAAATAATCAAATATCTACTCATTTATATACGAATTTAATTGAATTTATCGAAAGTTATTTTGGGATCTAGTTTTCTTTATCTGAAGAAGTCAATAAAAAAATTTTTATTTTATGTTGTTTTTTTAGAAAAAAAAAATGAAAAAAGCATAAAAAGATATAAAATAAGTAACTGTTAATATTTTAAATTTTAATAAAAAATTCTTTCGTTGCGGCTTCCTTGAAAATCTAGAATTAGAATTGAATGATTTTTTCAATAAAATGTAAATGTAGCTTTATATTGCAAACATAAGTTCATCAGCTGAAAAAGTCTCTAGTGTTAGCGTAAAAGATACATTTTTGATGAAAGTTGATTTTGCAATATTTTGCAATTGATAAAGAGTTCAAGAAAAGTGAATAATGTCTTAATTAAATTCTCATTTAAATTCCAATCTTATAAAAACGAAATTTATTTATAGTATTATAGTATAAAATGTAAACTTTCGATACGTTCATTAAGCCTTTAATCATGGACGACTATAAGTTGCTCTAGTTATGGATAATAGTTTAGTAGTAAGGGGTAGAGTTTCTCGCATAATTAATGAGGTGATAAGCGTCAAGTGCTAATAGAAAAGCGTCAAGTGCTAATAGATAAGTTTCAAGTGCTAATTGATAAGCCTCAAGGGTTAATTGATAAGACTAAAGTAGTTATTGATAAGCTGTACGTGTTTAAACGCTAATTAAAAAAAATTATTAATAAAATTTTTCAAAATCAATTTATAATTAAAAAAGATTTTATTTTGTTTATACAACACAACAACTTATAAAAAATGATTAAAACAAAAAGAATAAATTAAATTTTAAGTAAAGTTCCAAAAGATACTGATACAGAAGTCTTTGTAAATGTTCTTACATGGCATAATCAAAATCACAAGAATGGTTCAGAATATTATACATTAAGTCCATATTACCTAAAAACTGATGGTTTCGAAATTAACAATAATCCAGGAAATTTAATTTTCGAAAACTTCTGGCAAGGTTCGAAAGTTTGGTCGTATGTTTCAAATATTAAAATATGGGCATATTTTTGCCTACCAGGGAATCCAAAACACTTATGGTGGAGTTATAATTGTCAAAATTCACAACAATCTGAATTTCATTTAATCAATAATCAAATACAACCAGAATACTATAAATGGAGAGAACAAATCTTTAAATGTCAAAAACCAATACGATATCCTAATGGAATTAAACGGCAAAACGAAGTTAATTTTTCTCTATTAATAGATCAAAATGGAACCGAAACCAGACTTGATTATTTAAAAGCAAGAAAATTACTGTATTTTCAAGAGTATTGTCGATTAATTGAATCAATTAATGAATTCCAAATATTAATAAATCTTTACAAAAATGGTAAAACGATAGTAATTTGTGAGATTGATGTGCCACATAATGAGACTATTACAATGGAAAAATTAAACTCTTTAATCGAGAATCCAAATAAAAAATTTGGACATGGTCTTTGTTTAGCATGGAAAATACTTGAAAATTGTACAGATAATTAAAATAAATAGATAAAAATTAAAATTATAAAAAACACGTTTTTATCTGTACTTCAATTGTCTTTATCTGTTTATTTATCTTATTTTTTATCATTTTTATTTTGAAATTTTTTTTTCTGGTATTTATAAATGTGAAATTTAAAAAAAAACTTTTTTCATTTTTCAAAAATTTCAATAAAAAATATCAATTTCAAAAACAAAAGAATAACAAAACAAGTAATTTTTATAATTTTATTTATAATATTTCTAAAATATAAATTAATTTTTTTTTTCAGAATGTATAAAATCAATATTCGTAAAATAAATCAAAAATTTTATGTTCAATGTCGTCTTTCGGATGAGTTTAAAAGTATAATGTTCGACTTAAAAGACAATAAATACAAACCTGAGAATTCTGAATGGGAAATCTCAATCGAAGAGTATCAAAAATATATGAACAAGTTAACTAAATTCACTGACCAAGCTTCTATTAATATTGTTGGAAATGATTCTGATGACGAGGATGACTTCATACAGAATACTGATTTCATTAAATCCAAATCTAAAAAGACCATTAATGAGGAATCGTCTAGTGAATCGGAAGATAATGATGGTGCCAGGAAAAATAAGAAATTAAAATCAAATGATAGTGATGAATGTGAACAAAACCGTTCAGTTCAAATGACAATAAAAAAAAAATGAAATTTTTGTCAATTTTAAGTATTCATTCGACATAAAACAAGCAATCAAGTCTTTAAAAGGAAAATCAAAAAATTCATCGGTTGTTCCAATTTGTAAAAAGTCCGACTTAATTACAAAATTAAAGGAATTAAATGTTGAAATTAATGAATAACTTTTTTAATTAAAATAAAATATTTTAAAATCGAAAAAAAACTTTTATTTATTTTCCCTATAAATAATTCCCTCTTGAATAAAATTTTCTCTAAAAAAAAAATGAATCGTGTTTTTGAACAGAAAAATTACCTTAAACTCCTGACAACATCAAATAAACGCCTGAGAAAAAAAAATTATTCAATCATCAAACAAAGAACAAATATTTTCACTTTGCGAAATTGTTTTAAATTTACTTCATGGTAATATAAATATAAGTCAGCAATCTTTTCAGAACCTCAAAAATTACAAAAACATTTTAAGGAAGTTAGTAAAAAAATCAATTCTAAAAAAGAAAAAATATTTAATTCAAAAAGGTGGATTTCTTGAAATTTTACTTCCTACTGTAGCAAGTGTCATTGTTCAATTAGTTGGAAACCTCATAAGTAAAGAATGAAGTATACACAAAAATGGATGGTTGTTCCTTTTGAAAAAAATTTTCAAAAAAACAATGAAAATGATCAAAATGTTTTAAATAATTCAATTCTTCCAACAGATGTTAAAATAAAAGTTTATAACGACCTTTTAACACGATCAATTCTAAAAAAGAACCCTGAAAGACAGTTACCAGTGACATCTGAATCAAATGTAGTTAATAAATTTGATTATTTGGAAAATTCAAATAATGATTTGCAAAAAAGTGAATTACCAAATGAAATAAACTTACCGAACAAAATTGATCAAATGAAGATCGAAGAACCTAATTTATTAAACAAAAATGAAAATGAAAGTGAACCTAGTCAAACTCAGAAACGACTATATAAAGAGCTTATAAACTCTTTAGAAAAAGGTTTCCAGAAAATTGTTCGAAGTAACGACATCAATGACTTGAAAAAAGATATAAATCTAGAAGTTCTTAAAAAATTAAAAAAAAAAAATAGTCCAAAGCGTCTAAACGAAAATAGTGTGGATTCGTTAAAAAGGAAATTTAATAATTCTTTATCTGAATTTGAACAATTTAAAAAACGCAAAACACGTAAAAACAAAGGACTAGAAACCCACTATAACAATAGTATTATAGAAAATATAGAGTCTGAACCTGCAAAAAATACTCGATTACAGCATTCATCTTATTACCAAAATAAACCGCAAACAGGGTCGAATTTAAATTGGATAAATTTCTAATTCATAATGTTAACACGTTTGATAGAAAATTCTTATTATACACCTAAAAATCCTGCATCATATTCAGGTTTCAATTCTTTTTACAAACAACTTAAACAAAATAACATACCTGTTAAATATAAGCAACTCAAAAATTGGTTTAATAATCAAAAAGATGTAAATGTCCATAAAACGAATATTTAAAAGAAATTTTCACAGAAACCGGGTATATTCATTCAAAATTGATCATATATGGCAAGCTGACTTAGTTGATATGAAGTCATTGACAAAGTATAATAATGGGTTTAGATATATTTTAACATGTATTGATATTTTAAGTAAATACGCTTGGGCTATTCCAATCAAGAACAAATCGGCAATTTCTATTCTTAATTGTTTTAAAATTATATTTAATGAGAGGAAACCAACTAAAATACAAACTGATCAAGGAAAAGAATTTTTTAATTCAATTTTCAAAAAATTTTTAAACACCATGAATATAAGTCTTTATTATGTGAACTCTGAAATGAAGTCATGTGTCGTGGAGTGATTTAATAGGACAATAAAAGAAAAAATTTGGAGATATTTTTCAAGAAATAATACATATAAATATGTAAATGTTCTTCCTGACCTAATTAATTCATACAATAATACATTCCATCTATCAATAAAAATGAAACCAATTGAAGTCAATACAAAAAACGAAAAAAAAGTTTTTCTAAATCTTTATGGAAAGGATAATTTGAATTCAATTGATATAAATTTTAAAATAGTGATAAAGTGCGAATAGCTAAATATAAAACCATATTTGATAAAGGTTATACACCTAATTGGACATATGAAATTTTTGTTATAGCTAAAATATTATTTAGATATCCTGTTGTTTATGAAATTAAAGACTTAAATGGTCAATTAATAGAGGGCGATTAATGATTAAAATAATTATTATCTTTTAAAAATAAATTTTAAAAAATGAGTTTTTATATTACCTTACCGAGTAACTCTTCAATGAAGTTTTTTCCTGATAATTCATTAACAAATTTTCGAACACAGTTACCTATTGCTCTAAAGTTTGATGTTCCATACGAAGTTGGATTAGTTGAAATGATATTTCGTCAAACATGGAGTATTGATTTAGGAATTCTTGAGTATCACCATGGAAAAGAAGTTGCTAGAATATATATTAAAGCTAAAGATGGTGATTATGTTTCAAACATTTTTAATTCAATCAACAAAGAATTAGAAATCTATTCACTTGATTACCTAAAGAGTTTATTAGAAAGCACAGGAGCCACACCTGACAAAATTTATCAAGAACAAGAAATTCTAAAGAAATCAATAAATTTACCTAAATTGATTTTCAAATATTCATTATTAACTTTTCAGTGTCCTGAAAATTCATATTTCAAATTTGTAGGCGCTTTCAAAGGTCTTTTTAATTTAATACATGATTGGTATAGTCCTAAAACACCACCTGCCATTATTGATTTAACAAATTTACATATCGTAGAGGCTTTCTATGTTTACTGTGATATAATTGATTTTCAGTTTATTGGTGACACAAAGGCTCAATTACTAAGAACAGTTGTAGTTTCTAATAACTATAATTCACTTGTCTCAGTTAATTATGAAAATCCTCATTATGTTCCTGTTAATCAAAATCATATAAACAGTATAAATATTGATTTACTCAGCGACACAGGAGATCATGTTCATTTTTTAGAAGGCAAAGTAATTGTCAAAATTCATTTTAGACCGATTAGATATGGACTTTAACTCATATTACTTACAACAATCAGAAGGTAATTATTTTCATGGAGCAGCATTTCAAAAAGGATACGGTTTAGGAGGTGCTTTTCGAAATTTTTTTACATGGTTCCTCCCTTTATTAAAGGAACATGCAGTCCCCGTAGCTAAAAAAATAGGAAAAGAAGTAGTTCGTAACGTTGCTAATATAACAACTGATGCTATGGATGGTGTAAATGTTGAGGAAAGTGCCAAAAGACATATAGAAGATAGCTTGAATAGAATAAATCAGTCCGGAAGAGGCTATAAAAAGAGACGAAATTTAAAGAAAAAAATTTTAAAATCAAATAATAAAAGCAAAAAAAGACAATTAGATATTTTTGGATAATGTCATTTTATAAAAATTCACCTGAATGTGTTAAGTCTGAACTCGACCTTTTTCTTATACCAGCAACAAACACCTCAATTGAATCAGGCATTTGGACTGATCATTCACCAATTTCATTAATCGATAAGTCAATCGACTTTTATATTGCTGGAACATCAAACTACATCCATCTTAATAGAACTCAACTATATTTAAACGTTTCAATTGTAAATGATGCAGGTTTAACTATAAGTCAATTAGATGAAGTTGGTCCAATAAATAACTTTGCAAGCTCCTTATTCAGACAAGTTGAAGTTAAATTAAATGGAAATAGTGTCGAACCTACGAATAATAGTTACGCTTACAAGGCTTACCTTAATGATTTATTGAACCATGGTGAAGATGCCAAAAATTCGTATCTTCAATCAGGTATGTTTTACAAAGATGACGCATCTGAAATGGAAAACATTGATTTTAATCAAATAAAAACTGAAAATGACAAACAAACAACTGTTAAAGTTAATACAGGGTTGATAAAGCGAAGAAAAATAGTATTAGACTCAAATGGAAATCTTGAATTATTAACTAAGATTCACTGTGACATTTTTAATACAGACAAATTTCTACTAAATGGTGTTGATATTTCAATCAAAATATTAAGAAACGAAAATGCTTTTTGTTTAATGTTTAATCCATCAAAAGGGAGATATTCAATTAAAATTAATGAGGCTAAATTAATTATTCGAAAAGTTAGAATTTCACCTTCAGTAATGATTGCACATAATTTAGCATTAGAAAAATCAAATGCAAAATATCCTATTAAACGAGTTATTGTTGAAAATTCAATTTTTTCACAAGGACTAGTTAGTTTTTCGACAAGCTTTCCTGGTAAAATTCTACCAAATCGAATTGTGTTTGGGCTTGTTGAAAACACTAGTCATACAGGTGATACATTAAAAAATCCTTTTAACTTTCAAAATTTTGATCTTAGTTCAGTCGATGTTAAAATTGATGGTCAAAGTATTACATATGGTTCAGAATTAAAATTAAACTTTTCAAATAACAACTATTTAAGAGCTTATAAAACACTTTTTGATAACATTGATAAACCTGTCTTTATAACAGGGAATAATATCTCACGTGAAGACTTTAAAAATGGATATACAGTGTTTGTTTATGATCTCTCGCCAGACTTGTGTAGTGGTGAACATTTTAATTTACTTAAAACAGGAAATATTAGTATACATATGACTTTTTCAAAAGCTGCATCAAGTGCGCTGCAGTTAGTTGTCTATCAAGAGTTCGACTCTCTTATTGAAATTTCTCTAAATCGTGTAGTTTCGTCTGACATAGTTTTAAAATGAATTCATATCAGCTAATCAAAATATTAAGAAATAATAAATATACAAAAGATAAGTTTGTTGGTGTTTTTGCAAGAGATGAGTTACCTATAAAAATATGTTTTCCATCATGTTTTATTATTAATACACACAATCGTAATCAACCTGGTGAACACTGGTTAGCCTTTTTTTTGAGTTCAAATGGTCATGTTGAGTTTTTCGACCCAATAGGTCTACAACCTGAAATATACAATCTGGATTCTTATTTACAGGTCCTTACAAAAAATAAAATAAAATAGTCATCCAAAAGAATTCAAGGATTTTTTTCAAATTTTTGTGGCATGTACTGTGTCTATTTTTTATTCAGAAGATGTAAAGGTGATTCATTTGAAGAGATTGTTCAAAGTTTTGGAACAAGTAATGAAAATGATAAATACATTGAAACAAGATTAAATAACTTTTTTTAAATTTAATTTATTTATTTTAATAAAAATAAAATAGGGAATTCAAAATAAAAAATTCAAATAAAAATAAATATTTTTTTTTGATTTTATTTTCCCCGCCTGAATTCCAATCAAAAAGCTTATTAATATTGAAGACGAATACTCCTCTTTTATTTATGTTAGAGATTTGAAAAAGTTGAACACTAGTTAATCGAATTAAATCTTTTTTAAAACATTCTTGGTCCATATATCCGACAAAATTGTTTGTTTCATTCATTAAAAAAAAGTAATTAAAAATAACGTAATTTTTTTCGCCATTAGACAATATAATAAGTTGAAATGAGTTATTTTCAGATGTCAAAAATGAATTGACGAAACGAATTTTCCATGTGATTTGAAATGCCCAAACTGCTAAAAAAAACGGTGAAACTCTTTTTATAAGATTTGAGTATTTAGACAAACTGTAATGACTTGAAATCTCATTATAAAAAACTTCGACAAACAATCGATCATTATTAATTTCAAATACTGAAACAGATGAACAACCGTTATTTAAACGAATATAACCATTTGAATATATTGAAATCAAAAATTTATTATTTTTGAAACCACTTTGAACACTTTTATAATTGTTGTTTTGACTTAAAAAAATTGAGTAGGCGTTGTGTTGATATGGCAAGAGGTAATATGAAGAAATTAATCCCATATTTATATAAAATAAGAGCATAAATATCATTTTTTAGTATAAAAAATCCTTAAATCTTTTGGTAGGATGCCTGTTTGAACACGATTTTTATCTATTGTTGTTTGTTTAAGATCTAAAAAAAGATAGCCATGTGGTTGGCTTGCAATTGCATCTAAATAGGCCTCTAAAAAAAATTAACATTAAAAGGAAACATTTGTCTTGCTAATACATTAATTTGCGATTTATCTCGTGGATTGTTAAAAATGATCATATAATGTGAATTTAAACTAATTGTTCTTGAACATTTTCCTTGAGGTAATAAATTTTGTGACAATAAAAATACACTTATATTTTTATGATGTGATTCGATGGTAAAAAGATTCTGTATTAAGACGTTGTCTTGACATTCTTTTATTAAATCGTCCATTATTAAAAGATTATTCTGTTTTGAATTAAACTCATCAATATTGAAAATACCTTCATTAAACTCAATATTTTCTACAAAACTTTTTATTTGGTCATAAAAAGACTGCCAAGTCGAATAACAATATACAATTCGATCAATTGGTTTGTTTATTAAATTGTTTAAATTTTTTAATATTTCAAATATTAAATTTGTTTTTCCTGATTGAGATGGTCCTGCTACAAAACAATTGAAAGGATGACTAAAAATAAAGTTTTCTATTTCCCATACTTTTGACGACATTTATTTAACATATAGATATTAATTGATTGGTTAAAAAAAAATAAAAATAAATTTTTTTTAAACAATTTTATTTATATAAAAATTTAAAAACCAAAAGGTAGAGTAGTCAAGTCATCTAAAAGTATTCTTTTATCATATACAAATCCATAAATTTTTTTCTTATTGCCACAACAAACTTCCCATCTTCTCTTATCTCTTTTAAACTTTAATTGATCAACTTCGATTTTTTGTTTTTGATTTGTCGTGACGATACTCTTTATTGACTCAAAGTTTATTTTCTCACGTGTTTCATCGTAGAACTGAAATCCTTTACATTTACATTCCATTTTTAACTTTTTTGTTACGTATCCATAGTTTTTTGGTCCTGCCGAAACAAACTCAGTAATATAATCATCTTGGTCAATTTATTCGGTGAGCTCTCCTAAAAAGTCTCCTAGTTTAGAAATATATTCGTTTAGTTTAGATGTAAATATCATTGAATCCGTATCAAAATACAATACTCTTTTATCAAGTTTTTCTAAATCAGAATATAATTTTAAACGGGCGTGAGCTATCACGAAAGCAGCGTGAGTAACTGAGGTCTCAACGCTTTCATCACTTACAAAAGTTTTGTAAAAAACTTGAACAGCTTTATTACCAAAAAATTGAAAATTTGTTATTACAAACTGATTATCACTAATCATATTAAACCAATCCGTAGGATTATTGATTATTTTAAATTGTGTTCTATCCATATTCATACCTAAACGCCCCCACATTGAATTTAACATTAACTTAAAAACGAATCTTTGTGCATCGTTTTTTGCTATTTTCGTCTTCTTTTTCTAAGTAAGTGTTTACATAATTGATTCTGTCTTCCTCTGTTTTAACATGAATTGGAAAACCACTTTCTTCTTGTTTTCTTTTTAAAAATGTATTTACATACGATGTAAAAATTCCACCAGTCTTGTTCACAACATCGTATTCATCAGATTTATCAAAATGCCAAACTTCATATATTTTAACAATCTTGTAACCTAATTCTATTGCTTTATTAATTTCAAGTGAAATCCATGTACCGGTAAATGCACGCTCTTGATCTGAATGAGTACAATCCTTTAATTGATGTTCCGCGCATTTTTTACAAAGTGTAAAAACTAATTTACCGTTGAATTTTTGAGGTAGTACTGGTAAGTAAAGTTTTCTAGGGGGAAGAATTTTACATTTGATTATTCCAAAATACTCATTAATATTTTGGAAATTGTCTTTTATTATTTTCAGATGTCCAATAGGATAACGACAATACTTTTGAACATACGGATATAAACTTGTAAAATCGTAATAATGGATTTTTTGAGCATTTTCGACTTGGTGATACAGTTTTACCGCATTGGTACGTCCGCCAAACAAAGCATTTCGAGGGTGCAATGGTGAAGTAAATTGGTTTTTTTTAATAAATGATGATAATTGACGATCAGTTTTGACTAACGTATCAAATTCACATTCCCATATTTCTAAAAGGTTATTACACTTTTTTCTTATGTATTCGATTCTGTTCAAATGACGATTATAAATTGTACTCATTAATGAGTTTGACATTTTATTATATTTTTCACCTGAAAAGCATTTAGGACATCCATGAAACTAATAAACTGTTTTTGTTTCTTCATTATAACCATCAACGTAGTACTTGCCTATTTTTTTTCACCATTGTTTAAAGCTGTATTTAGATTTACTTTTTTAGTGTGTGAAATATATGATAACCAAACATTTGATTTGAACAAATTATTTTTTTCCGCCAAGTTTTCGGAAATAAATGGTAGATTTTCAGACTTCATAAATTTGGTTCTGAAAATAACGTGACATAACGATGCGATCGTAATTGCGTTTTTAAACGGATCGATACCAATAGTTTGATTATCAGTTTACGATAAGTCTATGATTACTTTTCTAAATGCTAAACATCCATTTGCGAGTAAATCAACATCACTCCAACAGTACTCCTCTAACTCTTTTTTGAAGTTAAATATTTTGTTTGAGTATTGACCGTACCAGTTATTAAATTCTTTAAGTCTTTCTTTTGTAAAATATTTAACACCATAAAAAAAGGGTGATGGGTATGGACCTATGTATTCTTGATTTTCAACTGTATTGAACAGATGAGGAAAAAAACCTTTTTTCAATTCGTTTATTCCAAATGCTTTTGAAAACTTAGCAAGTGGGATTGGTATGAAAGAAAAGGAGTCAATAATTTTTACTGACCTAAAACGTAGAGCTAGTAATTTACTGCCTTGTGCAATTACAAAAGGTTGACTATCACACGGAGCAATGTTATTTATAATATAGTTCATTATAAATACACCATCGTGACCTTTCATATTGTGTGCAATTGCTATACAGTTTGCTTGTTGAAATAACCAATTACAAAACACTGTATTATTTGCAAATTGAACACGACAACATAATGAACATGATTGTTTACTTGTATTAAGACAACCATCACAAACTTTTCTTACGCAAATTAAATTTGGAACATGATCCCCGTTTTCTTGCATGGATTCATAATCAAAAAAGATATAACCATTAAATTTTTGTTCTTTTTTATTTTTGTTTCTATTTGATTTTTCCTCTTCAGTGAGGACATAACATTGATGTGATGATTTATCGACTGCTTCATTACAATTAATACACCACTTCTGATTTGTACAAATGTGTTTAGAGTTTTTTATTCCATTACAAATTGAACAAATTTTAGCTTTTAAACAACATTTTTCGACATGGAAATTTAAACATCGTTCACCATTTGTAACAATTGAACAAAATTTTCAAACAATATTTTTTTCGAACTTACAATTTTGTCTATTACATGATTTACAATTACTTAAACACTTATGACTAGTTACATCCTTGTAACCTTTTTTACAAAGATCACAAAAAAAATTCTTTTTAAAAAATCTTGAAATGTTTGTAATAGCATAGTAATGATTATTAGCTAACCAAAGATATAATTATTTTTTCTTTTGTTTACCAACATATATAAATTCACCATGACGATTAATAACAGATATTTGATATTCTGAAAAATATAAACTAAAATCAACTTTTTTAATGTCTTCTAGAGAACAAGGTCTATCCGGAATATCACAAACCTTAGCTATTTTAATTGTTTCTAAATCTAATTCTTTCGACTCAATTTTTGTATATTTTTTTATTTTTTTTTGATCGTTATCAAAATAGGCTTTTGCTATTAACAAGGCTCTAATAAAACATAAGTTATCTTTGTTAGGGACAAACTTAATACAGTTTGATTTTAAAAGATTATCAGTTTCAATATTATCTAATCCAGCACCTGCAGGAACATTTATTACATTTATAAATACTTGAAAGAGTTCGTTTATTTGAATGTTTTTGTATGACTGTATAACCTTTTCTATATTGTCTAACATTGACTGAGCTGAAAAATTTTCAAACGAAATTAATGAAAAGTTGACTGGTTCTATGAGACTAGGATGATTAAATACAACTCTTACTCTATCTCTATCACTTAAAACATATTCACTAACCATGTCATAAATTTGATTAAACAAAGCTATAATTGTTTCATTCAATGAACTAAAATTCAAATTAACATTTCTAAACCGAATATTTAAACGATACTCGTATGCATTCCATCTTTCCAAAAATGTCTGCTGTGGATTATCAACCGTAAATAAGCCAAAATTCCCCCCAATTTGATTGTTATTTATTGTGTCATTTGTTTGTTGTAAATCCAAATGATTAATTAATTCAGAGTCTGTTAAATCAATATCTTCAATGCCTGTTATATCGATGTCAACATTTGAATTTGACTCAGCGTTTTGATTGAAATCGAATAGATTGATAAATTCATCATAATTAATTCCGTATAAATCGAAGTCATCAACATTATCAGTGTTAATTTCATTAAAATAGTCATTTTCAATGTCGTAATTAGAGTTAAACATTTTTTTCAATTTCAAGAAATAATTTTTTTGATTGAAATATTAAAGTCATGTTAAAAAATTTTCGTAAGATAATTAAAGGAAGTTCGAAAAAATTTTAAGATTTTTTTTTATCAATGTTAATCTTTGTTTACTATATATGATTATTTTTAAAATCATCTTAACCATGTATTGGTTAAATTTAATTTTTTTTTTTTTTTTTGTAATCTTATTTTATTTACACATTTACATTACAAGTATTATATTGATATCTATTTTCAATTTTAATAAAGTTAAAAAATTATCTTTTTTTTTTTGTTAACATTTTATTAGATTAAGTTATTATAATATAACTGATTGTGACCAAATTGATTAGCTTAACAGTCACGTACAGCTTATGACTTGACTTTTTAACACGTACAGCTACTCAGATTATTCATTATCTATTAGCACTTAAACACGTACAGGTATACTTGACTCTTATCAGCTCATTAATTATGCGAGAAACTCTACCCCTTACTACTTAGTTTCTTAAAAAAATTTCTGAATTTTCGATCAAAAAGTGCTCGAAACATGCTCAAAAAGTAGTCCATAATTTTCGTAATATCATTAAACTTCTTAAAAGTTGCGAAAGTTGCTTTTAAAAATTATATTTAGAAATTTTGTTTTATTAAAAATCAATATAAAAAATTACTTTTAGACAAGTAATCAATAAATATTCCCTTAATACAAAATATACCCTATTGAAAACTTTAATTTTCAACTCAAGACAACTCTCACTCGTAAACAATTTTTCAGCATCTTAGTCTTTAGTTTGGGTTCTTGAATTCGTTAGTGAGGATTCATTCTTTATATCTTTTTCGTTATTAAAATATTTTAGAATGGAAAACCTCTTTTCTGGGTCTATCTCTTGTCTGAATCAAATACTTAATTTTATTTCTTAACTAAAAGTAACCTTGTTTGGAATTCGAGAACAATTTTCTTAGGGGGTGTCAATATAATGGTCAAAAGAATGTAATTTTAGATTAAAATACTTTTAATAATGTCTAAAATTTACAATATAAAGATAGAAAGAATTAATAATTTTTTAAAATTAAATAAAAAAATTAAAATGTTTACTTTTTAATGTTTTTTTCATTAGATTTTAGCATATTTTAAAAAAGTTGCATAGATTTAGAAAATTTGTGAAAATATGCTAGAATTGCGTAAGTATCTCGAGCAACTTTTCGTCGACCCTGAATATAATAAGATTTTGGACTGGATTTAATTTTTTTAAAAAATGTTTAAAATTAATAAAATTTGTATGTAAAATATTTTTTTTTAAAGGTAAGGCCACTATTTTATAATTTTTAGAGCATCCGAGTCCTTTTTTTTATAGATTAAAGAAAGTAAATATATTTTCTGTTTATCACAGCTGGTAATATAAAATGAACATCACTTTTCGGAACAAAATAACCTTGATATTCCATAGTCTAAAATTGTTGGTCACTCACAGCGACTAATTTTTTTAAAGAGCTGGAAAGATGATCTTGAATAAGAATAACAGCGAATGAATATAAGTTGATAAAAACCTATGATTACATAATAGTTTCCCTAGAGTATAAGTAAATTTAAAGTAAAAAGAAATGCAGACAAAGAGGTATGATCTAATGGTCCATATATAAAGTCAGTTTCCCAATTACATAAATAAATTTTTAAAAGTATTTATGATTCAAGCTTCTTATTGTTTCAGGTAAATCTTGGTTAAGACGTTCAGTTACTCGTGATTTCGTGAAAAAATATTATTTTTTTTTTGATTTTAGTCAATAATTTGCCATTAATAAACTTAAAATATATTTATCGAATCAGGGAAAACTATTGAAAAACTAGTAATTCAGGCATATTTTATTTATTTTGTGTTTAATGTATGGACATTTTTTCAAACTTTTCTTATGTTTTTCTAAAGATTTAATAGAAAGAAATCTTATTTTAAAAAACATATTATCATAACTTGTTTTGAATTTAACGTTTGTCTTTACGAATGAGAATGAGCAAATCCTATTTTAGCATTAGTTGTTTTTTAAAGTTCGATAAAAAAACTCAGAGTCTAAGATCGGAAGATTCGTTTAACATAAGATTCATGATTCGATTCATATATAACTTAGTTTTAGAATCTACTTATTTTCCAATTAGGAACTTTAGTAGGTTAAATAAAACTCAATCATCTAGAATGAAGAAAAGACTTGTGATGAATACAGGATATGAAAAAAAGATGATCTAAAGAGTGTCGTTAATTCAAAATAAAAGGTATTAATAAAATTGAATAAAAAAAAATTGAATTAGAATTTATAAACCTTGTTGAACAATGACAGGTCAACCAGATATTCGATAAAATCTATTAAAGTTCGATTAAATACTTTTTACATGCAAAATAATTCAAAATTGAAAAATCAATTAAAAAAATGGTTCTGTTATTATAAACTATAAATTTAAACTCATACCCATATAAAGTCCTAGAAAAATAATACACAATACAGTAACATTTTTTAAAATTTATTTTCCAAACGATAAATCAGTAAGCCTTGAAAAGTATGCTTTTGCAGTTTTTAAGCTATTTGGTGTCATCAAACATTTATTCAATCATTTTCTAACATTTTCCATTGACGTTGCATTAATTAATCTATTTTGTGAATTTTTTCGTTTTCAATATTTAGATTTCTTAAAAAAATTGAAACGGTATTTTTCAATTCTTATTCAGCAATTCAGCAATGTTTTTATTCGATTAGAATGACTTCTTAGGTTGAACGTTAGTTTGCTTACCTAAAACTAAACCGGAAATTGTCAAATTCAACAATTGAAATCAGTTTTTCAATTTCAATTTGAAATCTGTTTTTCAATTTCAATTTGAAATCTGTTTTTCAATTTCAATTTGAAATCTGTTTTTCAATTTCAATAGAATTTAATCGACTTTTCTTTTTCTAAATTTCTTTATATTTTTTAACAATTTAAAGTAAATTTTGTAAAAGTAAAGTGTCTTTTTTTTATCTATGACAATAAAAATAAAGTCAGATATATGCAAATATATGTTTGTTTCCAATGTGGATTTTCGACACAATACTGGCAAATTAAAATTCGGTACTTTACAATAACTTTATTTTAGAAAAAATATCTATAGCCTTATGACTTTATATTACTATTAAAAAGCGAGTTTCTAAAATATAGTTTTGTTTTTACGAATAAATTTTGTTTTTTTTTAGGAATTCAATTTTATGCAATCTATCTTTAATAACTTTGAAGGTTTGTCGAAATGGGTAACAGTTTCCATTTAATTCACCCTGAATTATTGAATATATATGCTTTTATACCCCTGCTTAATTTTTTAAAAGTAACGGACCGGCCGGAATTGCACTCTTATATCTGATAGATTATATGATTTTTGAAATATATTGTTGTCGGCAAAACTAGAGCTAACCTTTTGTTTCATTTTAAACTTTCATAAAAGCTAGATTTTGTAACCAGTCTTGTTGCTATTTTAAATATACATATAAAGTTAGTTTTAATTAAGTTTAGAATGACTTTAACTTTATTTCAGTCTAATATGATAATTTCAATTTTTTTAAAATAACTATGTTTCTCAAGTATCTTAATTTCATTTAGTTTTTCAAAATGGAAGCAATTAGAATCAACACCTTTACCTCACACAATTATCAGAGTGTTTTTTTTCTTATGCAAACACTCACATGTTGCATATTCTCCATTAAATACATATTTTGCTTATTTTGCATTTTTGCTTCAATTATTTCATAAAGTTTAATTTTAGGGATGTCAGTTTTACTTTACCCATTCAATACAACTAAAGTAAAGTAAAAAAAAAGATTCATTTTATACTTTTGATAATCGACATTTATTTATTTATAAAATCGATTTTTTTGAAAATAAATTACACTTCGATTATTTTTAGCAAAAGTATCGAAAGTGTTTTCTGATATTTTTTTTAATTTGTTGATATCTGGAAGCCTTATTTTGGTTCATAATGCAAAAATTCGGGAGAAAAAAGTGATTTTAGCAAAAGTATTTTTAGTATTTTTTCGGATACCTAATTCAGGTAAAAGTAAATTGAACAAATAATTTCGATACTTCTGATACTTTTCAAGTATTTAAAAAAAAAGTTGGCTTGATTTTTCGTCATTTATTTAAATTTACACACAATTTTTAAGTCTAACAATGTAAAATGTGAAAAATCAAAATTTATTTTCAAAATGAAATATTTTATTTGCAATGTTAAACAAATGAGTTAAATAAGCAGGGTCTTACTATTGTATTTAAAATCTATTATGTTTAAATTAGAAATGAAAAATTTTTCAATGAAAACGATTTCAAAGAAAACGATTTTTCATGATTCAAAAAGACTCTGAATCTTTCAAATGCTCCTAGGCATCATGGTAATCATGGTAATCTTTTCAGCTGCAGTTTTTAAAAAATTTCTGATTTTAGTACTCCAAAAGCTTATCAATATTAATCGAAAATTACTGATATGAATACTAAAAGCTGTTCAAAATGTTTAAGTCGTTTAAGTATTTTTTCCAAGACAACATTTATTCAAATGCGATTCGTATTCAAAACTTTTGATAAATAATGCTAGTTGTTGACAATAAATGTTATAGATTAAAACAAAATTTCATTTTGATTTTTCAAACGTTAACCGAATTCTAGTGTTGGTTAATTCGGTTTTTGCGACATGTCATAAAAATCGAGCTTTTACATTATACAGAAGGTGTTCATAAGGCAAACTATACATTTTTGAATCAACTGCAAAATGCTAATAAATTTTTAAAGTTCGTAGAAGTTCGACATATTCTTGATTTTAACTAAACTGGAAGTCGGTATGCTTATGACTAATTAAATTGATAGGAAACTTTAGAGCCCCAAATCGAGATTTCATTTTTGTTATTTTTGAAAAACCGACTTGATAGGCGTATTCTTAATAACAAACCAAGATTGTTTTGAATTATTTAAACAAGATTTGTTGACGATTTGGAATCGTAATAGGCAAACAAACGTTCATATAACAAGAGAAAACCTAATTGATTATAAACAATTTGCGAAGAGAAATCAACACCCAAATGAATCAATTGAAAACTATTCGGAAACATTAAAATCAATGTTAACGAAATTATTTCCAAAAGTCCCAATTGATAGTTTGGATATAAACTTGAAAAAGAAATTCACAGAAGGTCTCTATAACCCTCGACTTCGAGAAAAGTGTAGAGAAAAACTTTCAAAATCGAATCGTTTGAATTTAAAATTCACATTCAAAGATATTGCTGACTATGCAATCGATAAATTTAATGGTTTTGACACTCAATCTGAAAATAACCAAAACAATTATCAAAACAATAATCATAACAACTGGAATAAAACCCAGTACGTTAATAAAACATATCGAACCGATAATACTCGATTTCAAACAAATAACAACGTGAAACCAAAGAATGAATCTTCTTCTGAAGCACACGTTGAAGTTAATTGTGTTTAATCGAAAGATCTAATAAACATGATTGGTAAGTCAGATATATGCATATATATGTTTGTTTCCAATGTGGATTTTCGACACACAACGGGCAAATTAAAATTAGGTAAGGTAGCGGCGATTCAAAACTTCTACGCTATCAAAAATTTTCAATATCAATATCAGATTCGTAATCTGCGCCCGAAAAAAAACACAAAAAATGAATTTTTTACATTTTCGACCAAAAAAATTTTCTTACCCCACCCCCTCCTCTAGTTTAATAAAACAAGAGTAAGTTGGTCATCGTTTTTGATCGATATCTAAGCTTTTTTATCATTAATCATATATAATTTGCATATATTCTGAAAGCTCATATTCTAAACTATAAGTTAATGTGTTTAATATTCCGGGAAAAAAATATGGTGTGATTTCATCCTAGGAAAAAAGCGGATAAATGCGAAAATTCCAATTAAATTTAATCTCGTGCTTCAAAATACCCATTACCCTTAATTTTTATAATAGATTCTAAACTAGACTAAATTCTGAACAAAATGTTGGGATTTGTTTATATATATTCACAAATTATTCACAAAAATTAAAAATCACTAAGATAAGGAAATTTGGTATTTTTGACAAAAAATTCGTAATCCTCATACAAGAAAACCTTAGAAAACCTTTCGTCTGTAATTAATACATGAATATCAAAACATTTGATATTCATGTATTAAGTCACAGTAATATCAAATTTTATATCATTTTTTCATTATATCAGGTCTATTTTACCTTTAGCAGCTTTCCAAACTAAGAAAATCAAAATTTAACTTATTTTTTATAAACAGTGGTGGCCAAGGTTTTGAAATAGTCCGTCACCTAACTTCACCTAACGTCAGATGACGTCAGCTGACAACATTTAAATTTTTTCACCTGAAGTCACCTTACGTCAGATAAGGCAACCATAAAGTATTTGAAAAAGTTCAACCACAACATTCAGAGCCTAAGGCTTATTATAAAGATTATTTTCTCGCATCATCTCTCGTCAAAACCATTCAAGTGAAATTAAAAAATTTATCACTGGAACGAAAACAAAATATTTAAATATTCAATAATAGCAATTCAGCCTGCGTCTTTATTGTTTAAATTTTTTTAAATGTTCTTTCCATTTGTTATATTCAACAAAACAACACTTTGGAAATTAGTTTTATTACAAATAAAAAATGAAAATTAATAAATCATTCCATGCTCATTCAAACTTCTTAAATTCACTAAAACATTTGAATTCAAAAACAAAAACTTTATTAAAGATTTTATAATTGATATGAATATTTTTACATCTCTCTAATTCTTTAAAATAAGTTTGTAACCAGTTTTATTATGAATTTCATTGATAATTTTCATATAATCAAAATGTTAATCATTGATAAAAGCTAAAATAATTTTAGTCTGATTAACTAAAGATCTTTCCAAACTATGCTTGAAAACAATTTGTAATTTTCTAAATTACTCAATTATCTCAATAAGAAGTCTATCTATTATACTTTCGGTGGCTGTTGTAAAATCTATTAATTCAATGAAATTGAATTTTGTCAAAGATTCTGTATCCATTCACAAATAAATAGGTATAAAATTAAAAAATTAAAAATTTAAAAAATGATTAATTTCAATATTCGTGTTTTAACTATAACCGGACAAAATATATATATATCACTAATAACTCCAAAAAATCACTACTAGAGAATAAAATATAAAATAAAAAAAAACTTACATCTGTATTTTATTAAACAAGCTAAGAAACATTAAAAATATATTTTCAAATATATATTAGTGTTAGCGGGTGCTTATGCAACGTAACTGCTTACTTGGTTAAGGGTCCTTCTATACCAGGAATAAAAAGTTACTAGTCAGTTGCATAGTTTCATAAACTTAACTTGGTTATTTCTAAGCTTAAATATTTGGAATGCATATAGTTCATTCTATCTTTTATATTATAAGAGTTATGAGAAGTAATAATAATAAGAATTATATTGTAAATAATAAAGAGTTTTATCGAACAACTAACATCCTTAATTTATTGTAATTCCTACAAGTACGCCTGCCAACAAGTGGTGCAGTGACCAGTATAAAATAAAATCGATAAATGGCGGAGTTTAGTATACAGTGAATAAATTCGAAAGTTAAGTGTTGTTAAGGTATATAGAACAATTTCGAGTTCAGATGAGCTAAGTGCTGAATGAAAATGATTGAGAATAAAATATTTGTAATCGTTCTAGGAGTTTCTTCATTTGATTTTAATTCGATCTTTTTACACAACGAGCAAAAGAGTTACAAAAATTGAATCAGTTACAGGGAAGTAAAATTTGTAATACTAATACTTGGGATCATTACTACAGTTTATGGGAGAATTATTTATCCAACCTTCCCGTAGACGTCTACGTTCCTTAAAGAAATGTATCTCTCATCTCTTAGCTCAATTGTTTCGAAAAATTAAGTCTTCTAAACCAAGTTATGATATGAGTTAAACTAAAAATGTTTAAACTAGTTTTCAAATTGTTTAATTTAAAGTCCAAAGTTTTAATTAAGAAGTGATACTGTCCTCATTATGTTAAGAGTAGTTTCTTCAGGTTAAGTACTTCGAAAGGGTTCATACCTAACTGTAATAGTCGGAAACTATTCAATCAATGATATCGGGTGATTAAGATAGTGATACCGTGATATTGACAGTGATTAGGATGTTTGAATTGATTCTGATTGATAATTTTAAAATTTATGAAATATGATTTGATTAAGAAAAGAAGATTATAATGCGATAAAACAAATTTAAGATTCTGAGCTCAAGTAAAAAATGTTTGTTTTCTCGTTGGTCTGAAAATGTGTTTTTAAGTCTGAGTTGTGTTCTTTCGAATGATTTTTGTAAAAAATGTACTTTGAATGAAAAAATGTACTTTGAATGTTTACTGATCAATCAGAGTAAAGACATCGGAATGTTGATGATGTATATGAATATAACGATATATGAATATGTATATGAATATATATGTAATTACAAGACATAACTCTTAAATTGACACAAGCTGATTAATCTAAATTATAATCAATAATAGTGTCCCAATTATAAAGGATTCATTACTAAATGATTCATCATCCAGTGTTTCAATTTAATCGTTTTTAAGATTGATTTTAGTTTATTGAGCACCAACGAGAATTCAATTCCTAAATCTTAATGCCTAATGAGATTTGATTAGTCTTGCTTTTCAAAATGGAATAAATTTATTTTTCACTCGTTATCAAGTAATATTAACGCTTTGATTTGATGTTCCTATAATACTAGAGACAGTGTTCGACATTCCGTGTATTAGATTTTAGATTAATAATGTTTTGAAAAATAGACTCACATTTGTCCTGTACAAAGTGCAAAATGTAAACAGAATCGTAAACTTCAAAATTTGAATGCTTAGTCGAGATTATTTGATATTAGATTTGAAACTATTTCTGATTCCGAATTTGGTGCATATCGATACATGATATGATAAAAAGATGATCATTATAAGGGTAAAAAGATTGAAATTAGTGTCGTTAATTTAAAATAAAAGGTATTAATAAAATTGAATACAAAAAAAATCGAATTAGAATTTATAAACCTTGTCGAACAATGACAGGTCAACCAGATATTCGATAAAATCTTTTAAAGTTCGATTAAATACTTTTTACATGCAAAATAATTCAAAACTGAACAATCAATTATTAAAATTGTTCTGTTATTATAGACTATAAATTTAAACTCATACCCATATAAAGTCCGAGCAAAATAATACACAATACAGTAACATTTTTTAAAATTTATTTTCCAAAGATGATTCAACGTTCAAACTGGTAGAAAGTTTAATCCATGAAAACACGCATGATGAAGTTAAAGAAAAATTTAAAGGATTGTTTTGTAAACCAGAAACCCCCACGCATGCATATCTTCACACTTTTGTTGGTAGATTTCAAGAATCGAATGAAAGTCTAGTTCAATATGCAGCGGCGATTAATGATTTAGGTAGAAGAGCATTTCCAGATGCAAGACCAAGAGAACAATTTAGTTATGTAAAAGGTCAATTTTTGGTAGGCTTACGAAGCAGAGAAATTGCCGATAAGTTAGCTGTAATGGATATATACGACTTAGAAATGTTGGTACAGCGAGCAAGAGAGCAAGAAAGTATTTTTCTTGGTATAAATGGTCTAGCTGACAGAAGTAACAAAATGAATAACAATTTATTTGGACAACGTAACCTAACAAATAATGACATAAGAAATTTAGTTACACCAAAATTGGAACCGTATGGGATGAATCAACAAACAAACACAATTTATGCTAATCAAAGACCGATCGAAGTTAATAGAGCTCAAGATTACAGTTTCATGCCAATGAATATTACGGGAGCTAGTAATTTTTCGAGATTTTTGAACCAACCGTACGATGGATCTTACTTGAACAGTCCAGCAAGGAATGACTTTGGTTCATCGAGAGTTCCCAGAGGTAAATGTTTCAACTGCAATAAGGAAGGACATTTGAGACGCAATTGTCCACACCCAGCAAGAAGTGTTCATAATGACTACTATAGATTAAATTATGAAACTCAGAGTAGCACGCCAAGTCGTTCAAACTTGAATCAAACTTTTACCAATAATCCGAATACAAGGCAAAGTCTTTCTAGGCCTAATACGAACAATGTAAACGAAGATTCGGAAGAAACACCGTTAGCGTACGTTTATGGGTATATCGATAAGGAAAGGATTGAGTGTCTGTTAGATACAGGAAGTAGTAAAACCCTGGTTAGTGAAAGTGTTTGGGACAAGGTGAAGAAAAACAAAGAGTTTGTTAAAACTATTAATGGTTCGTTTTCAACAGCTAATGGTCAACCGCTCGTAGTAACGGGTAAATTTAAGAAAAAAATTTGCGTGTAGGAGCGAATGAAGTAGAATTAGATGTTTATAATTCAAAAGACCTTCAACATGATTGTTTAGTAGGATTGGATTTCATGGGTAGAGTCGATGGGACTAAAGATAAAATCAAAGAGATATTCAGTGCTTTGGGAGGAGAAGAAGTACCAAAAAAGAAGGTCAATTGGGCAGTAAACACAATACATTTTACAAATGAAGATAAAAACACGATGAACCAATTTTTGGAGAAAAACGAAGAAATGTTTGCAGAGACAACGAAAGAGTTAGGCTGTTGTAGTTTTACGACACATTCCATTGATACGCAAGGAAGTGCACCTATTAGAGAACAGCCTAGACGTCTTCCACATCAAATGAAGGAAGAGATCAAAAAACATCTCGATGATTTTTTAGAAGCAAAAATTATCGAACCAAGTTACTCCGATTGGGCAGCACCGTTGGTTCCAGTACGCAAGAAGAATGGTAAAATTAGACATTGTATTGATTACAGAGAACTCAATAAAGTTACTTAAAAAAGACGCGTACCCGATTCCGAGACTAGATGATACTACAGATAAATTTTACGACATCAAAGTTTTTTCTACATTGGATATGGCAAGTGGGTATTACCAAGTTAAAATGTCAGAGAAAGATAAAGAAAAAACAGCGATTACCACTCCGTTTGGACTGTTCCAATTTAAACGAATGCCATTTGGATTGACGAATGCTCCAGCTACGTTTTAAAGAATGGTTGAAAAAGTTTTAACCGATTTGGAGAGCACATTGAGCATCTAGATCAAGTTTTTAATCGTTTGAAAAAAGCATCCTTGAAATTAAATAGAGAAAAATGTTATTTTATGAAAAAAGAAGTTATTTATTTAGGACATGTTGTAAATAGTGATGGATTATTACCATGTGAAGATAAAATTACATCAATTAAAGCGTTTCCAACTCCGAAAACAATTAAACAATTACAAAGCTTCTTGGGATTAAGCGGCTATTATCGAAGATTCATTAAGGGATATGCTAAAATAGCACTTCCATTATAAAGAGCTACTCGCAAAGGTCAAAAATTTATATGGAATGAAAAATGTCAAGCCGCGTTCGATGAATTAAAGTATATTTTAACGTCAAAAGATTTTCTAATATTCCCAGATTTCACTAGCATGTTTAAACTCGAAACAGATGCAAGTGATGAAGGTTTAGGTGCTGTTTTATCTCAATACAGAGCTGGTGAATGGAGACCAATTGCTTATTGGAGTAGAAAACTAGGCGCAGCTGAGAAAAATTATTCAACAACAGAGATAGAAGCCTTAGCAATTGTTGAATCTACTAAACATTTTAGAGTTTATTTATATGGACAAGAATTTTTAATTTGTACCGATCACCAACCGTTAAAATGGATGATGAATGTTAAAGAACCTCAACCGAGAGTTGCAAGATGGATAATGAAACTTGGTGAATACATATTTCAGATAGATTATAGGCCTGGTAAAATTAATGGCCATGCTGATGGGTTATATCATAATCTAAATAAGAAGAAAGCTTCTTGACCATTTTTGTATTTCATTATAATTTGGACAAGAAATTCTTTTTTTTAGCCTAAAAAATAAGGTTTTTTGAAAAGTTTTTTACCTAGATGGATATCTTTGACACCAATCTGTTACTAGGCGAAATTTTTTTCATTGACCTTGATTCGTAGTCTGTAATTTTCTAAAATATGCTATAGTTACACAAATTATATGCTGTACTTTTTTTATTATATGCGATTATTTTTATTTTTATGCGTCAAACACCCTCGTCCGAACGAAACTTCACAATACTAAGCTCAAGCCAATGAAATTCACATATTCCTCTTTTGAACTTCAAAGTAATAAATTTACCCTTATTTATACCATAATTGCTCGATACATTAAGACTGTTACGAATCTATTACATAAAATTGATGTAAACGTTCTATTTCAATTCGCAAAAAATTTTTTAAAAGTAACTTTGATCGGTATTATTTCGAACTAAAAAGTTACTTCATTTAAATAAAGAAATGATAAATCAATTAAATCGGTCATTTTCAAATTTTTTTGGTTGAAAGAAAAAAATCGAATTTCTTCTCATGTTTATACATTTTTTATTGAATTTATCGAAAGTTATTTTGGGATTATACTAAATTTCTTTATCTGAAGAAGTCAATAAATAAATTATTTATTTCATGTTTTTTTTTGAGAAAAAAACAATGAAAAAGGCAAAAAAAGATATTAAAATATCACACAGTTAACCTTTATAAATTTTAATAGGACATTCTTTCGTTGCTGCTACCTTGAAAATCTAATAATTTTTTAAGAATTAATTGAATTTTTCAGTAAAATGTAAATGTAGCTTTAAATTGCAAACATAAGTTCATCAGCTGATGAAATCTCGAAAAGGACTGGAATAGTAAAAGATACATTTTTTTATGAAATGTGATTTTTCAATATTTTTCAATTGATTCACAGTTCAAGAAAGGTGAATAATGTCTAAATTAAATTCTCTTTTAAAGTCTAATCTGATAAAAACGAAAATTCATTTTAAGTATTAAAGTATATAATTTACAATATATTTTTTTAAAAAGCTTCGATAACAAATAAGTTTCATTATAAAGTCACAAAATAAAAGTCTTAAAATTTCAAATTTTATGTATAAAATCCTAAATTGATAATTTTTTTTTTTGAACGTCCTAAAATGAAATAAGTTCTTAAAATAATTAAATCTTAATTTTAAAATTTTAATATTGATTTGGAGGTAAGAAAGGTTATGGTTTGAATTTGTTGAAAAATAATACTGTATAAATTTTTAAGGTCATACAATTGTTGTCATAATCAAAGTTAAAAAAAATTTTGTATCTTATTCTTTTTTCCAACACGCTTCGATCTGTTAAAACAAATTAATACTTAGAAATCGACCTGTTTCTGAATCAAAAAACTCGATTTGATTTATAAGTTCAATCTATCAGTCAAAATCATTTGGTTCCTTATTTACTTACGTAAATTTTTGCAAATTTTTATCTAAATTAGCCACTCGTCTTTAAATATATACTTAATAAATTTAGAAATCTTTGATTGCTTAGAGTATCTGGAAGTAAACCTATTTGATAAGGATCGTCAATTCTAATAAATTTTAAATTGTCATTCCCTCGCCACGAACCGTAGATGAAATACTTTTTTAATTTCTCACAAGTGACCATATCAGAGAAGAAAAATTTAGTTAATTTTTCATCTTTTTCAATAAAAAATATTAAATAAAAAAAACCGAATTAAAAGAGTTTAATTTAAAAAAAAAACCTTTTTTTATGAAGTTTTTTGAGCCAGAACAACGGGATTGATTAGTAGCATCTCGAAATGAGGTCTGATCAATTCCCCTCGATACGCTTTGCGACCTCGAATTTGAGTAATCTCGGCTTATGGTTTTGTTTAAAATATTATCTTCGGATCCTATATTGAAATCAGTGGTTAACATTCTATTTTTTTGATTACCAAAACAACAACCAATCGAAGTCGTTTCTGGTGAAACTGAATTCTCCCAGATAATAGAATCATTTTGACTCATTTTTGCATATCGTCTATCAGAATCTTTTTCCTTAAAAAAGTATCAATAAGTACCTATTATAGTATTTAAAATTAAAATTATACTTACTTTTTTTACAATTAACAAGTCCAACTTATTGTTTAACATTTCCAGTATCTAATAATGGAATTTTTTAGAAAATAAATAATCTAATAACGAAATATTATTGATTTACCTCCAAAAAATTTGACTCAAGAGCATTAATACTTGAAATAAGTTGCAAAAAGTAATTATTTATTTTGAGGTCGTAACTTCTTTTGAATTCTTCTAATTATTCTTCAATAATCTATTCCTCAGTTTTCGTTTTACGATTTGTTTTTTGGTTCTTTTTAATAGTTTTTTTTGGGCTATGACTTTCATCCTCATCGTCTGACTTAACATTACCTTTTTTTAGCCATTTCGAACTAGGTTTTGACTCAGAGTCAGTAGATTCACTATTGACAACTTTAAGAATATTAATTTTATTTTTAGATTTTTCTTTTTCCTCATCCTTTTTTCACTTCTTCTGGAACTTTATTTGAAACCTGATTAGGATTACGACCTCCTGCCATTTTAAAAAATGTTTGAATAAATTGGAATTACGAAGTGTAAAAAAAAAACATAAGATTTTTATACCCATTTTTAGAAAAATAGTTTTAAGCATGTTTATTTTTGAAGAACCTAGAAAATTTTTTAATTTTAGTGAAAAACAGTTTCTAAAAAAATTTTTACTCTCGATGCAAAAAAATACTTAAAGGTATATTTAGCCATAAACGACATCTCTAGTTATACATATGTATACTCCAAGGATGTTGGCCATAAAGTATTTACTTTATGGCCAACATCTTTGACTATCGCATACTTTGACATCAACATATTTGACTATCGCATGTTTTGTTTTGAAAATTTAGAAATAAAATGATTGAATTTTAATTAATCCTCTATGAGAAGGTTTTTTTTTAATGCAAATACAAAGCCCATTATATGCACTTCAAAATGCGACCTTTTTTCTAAAAAAAATTGCAACTTTTGTGTGTTGCATTCAAAAAAAACCTGTCCATGAGTTACTAATGTAAGGAGACTCAAATCATACATTTTACTACTATAATAGGAGATACTGTACATTCACGCGTTCTTCTTTTTTATTTTCATGATTTATTGATTTTGAAAAGCTTTCATAGATTTTTGGGTATCAACTGAAAGTAAAATAGCTCAAGCCAAAGCTTGTTAAACTGGCATTCATTTGATTCCCAAAAATGAATGAAAGCTTCCCGAATCATTAGTTAATGAGAATTCACAAGAAGAACACCTTTAACCAGATGTCGTTAATTTTGATAATAATTTTTAGAAAAAAGAGCTTTTTTTGGCTATATTCGTGTTAAACGACATGTCGTTAAGTCATTTTGAAAACAACTGTTCACCAATTAACGACATGTCGTTAGATTCGAGCAAATATGTTAGTCCCTAAAATTATCTTTAAAACAAACTTATAACCAATAAATTTGGACTATCTTTCGTAAAATTATCGAGGGGCTCAGTTTACATTTAAACCAAATATTGCACTTTGGTTGGCCCTTTTGTACTGATTCCTGCCCAAATATTTACTTTTTTAATTTTGCTCTTTTTGGACTCATATGGTATAATGGGTTTCAAAATGTCATTTTGAAAACCACTGTTCATCAATTAACGACATGTCGTTGGATTCGAGCAAATATATCTAATTCAATAAAAAAATAATTTATCTAAATTGGCCACTCGTCTTTAAATATATACTTAATCAATTTAGAAATCTTTGATTGCTTAGAGTATCTGGAAGTAAACCTATTTGATAAGGATCGTCAATTCTAATAAATTTTAAATTGTCATTCCCTCGCCACGAACCGTAGATGAAATACTTTTTTTAATTTCTCACAAGTGACCATGTCAGAGAAGAAAAATTTTGTTAATTTTTCATCTTTTTCAATAAAAAAAATAAAATAAAAAAAAACCGAATTAAAAGAGTTTAATTTAAAAAAAAAACCTTTTTTTATGAAGTTTTTTGAGCCAGAACAACGGGATTGATTAGTAACATCTCGAAATGAGGTCTGATCAATTCCCCTCGATACGCTTTGCGACCTCGAATTTGAGTAATCTCGGCTTATGGTTTTGTTTAAAATATTATCTTCGGATCCTATATTGAAATCAGTGGTTAACATTCTATTTTTTTGATTACCAAAACAACAACCAATCGAAGTCGTTTCTGGTGAAACTGAATTCTCCCAGATAATAGAATCATTTTGACTCATTTTTGCATATCGTCTATCAGAATCTTTTTCCTTAAAAAAGTATCAATAAGTACCTATTATAGTATTTAAAATTAAAATTATACTTACTTTTTTTACAATTAACAAGTCCAACTTATTGTTTAACATTTCCAGTATCTAATAATGGAATTTTTTAGAAAATAAATAATCTAATAACGAAATATTATTGATTTACCTCCAAAAAATTTGACTCAAGAGCATTAATACTTGAAATAAGTTGCAAAAAGTAATTATTTATTTTGAGGTCGTAACTTCTTTTGAATTCTTCTAATTATTCTTCAATAATCTATTCCTCAGTTTTCGTTTTACGATTTGTTTTTTGGTTCTTTTTAATAGTTTTTTTTGGGCTATGACTTTCATCCTCATCGTCTGACTTAACATTACCTTTTTTTAGCCCTTTCGAACTAGGTTTTGACTCAGAGTCAGTAGATTCACTATTGACAACTTTAAGAATATTAATTTTATTTTTAGATTTTTCTTTTTCCTCATCCTTTTTTCACTTCTTCTGGAACTTTATTTGAAACCTGATTAGGATTACGACCTCCTGCCATTTTAAAAAATGTTTGAATAAATTGGAATTACGAAGTGTAAAAAAAAAACATAAGATTTTTATACCCATTTTTAGAAAAATAGTTTTAAGCATGTTTATTTTTGAAGAACCTAGAAAATTTTTTAATTTTAGTGAAAAACAGTTTCTAAAAAAATTTTTACTCTCGATGCAAAAAAATACTTAAAGGTATATTTAGCCATAAACGACATCTCTAGTTATACATATGTATACTCCAAGGATGTTGGCCATAAAGTATTTACTTTATGGCCAACATCTTTGACTATCGCATACTTTGACATCAACATATTTGACTATCGCATGTTTTGTTTTGAAAATTTAGAAATAAAATGATTGAATTTTAATTAATCCTCTATGAGAAGGTTTTTTTTTAATGCAAATACAAAGCCCATTATATGCACTTCAAAATGCGACCTTTTTTCTAAAAAAAATTGCAACTTTTGTGTGTTGCATTCAAAAAAAACCTGTCCATGAGTTACTAATGTAAGGAGACTCAAATCATACATTTTACTACTATAATAGGAGATACTGTACATTCACGCGTTCTTCTTTTTTATTTTCATGATTTATTGATTTTGAAAAGCTTTCATAGATTTTTGGGTATCAACTGAAAGTAAAATAGCTCAAGCCAAAGCTTGTTAAACTGGCATTCATTTGATTCCCAAAAATGAATGAAAGCTTCCCGAATCATTAGTTAATGAGAATTCACAAGAAGAACACCTTTAACCAGATGTCGTTAATTTTGATAATAATTTTTAGAAAAAAGAGCTTTTTTTGGCTATATTCGTGTTAAACGACATGTCGTTAAGTCATTTTGAAAACAACTGTTCACCAATTAACGACATGTCGTTAGATTCGAGCAAATATGTTAGTCCCTAAAATTATCTTTAAAACAAACTTATAACCAATAAATTTGGACTATCTTTCGTAAAATTATCGAGGGGCTCAGTTTACATTTAAACCAAATATTGCACTTTGGTTGGCCCTTTTGTACTGATTCCTGCCCAAATATTTACTTTTTTAATTTTGCTCTTTTTGGACTCATATGGTATAATGGGTTTCAAAATGTCATTTTGAAAACCACTGTTCATCAATTAACGACATGTCGTTGGATTCGAGCAAATATATCTAATTCAATAAAAAAATAATTTATCTAAATTGGCCACTCGTCTTTAAATATATACTTAATCAATTTAGAAATCTTTGATTGCTTAGAGTATCTGGAAGTAAACCTATTTGATAAGGATCGTCAATTCTAATAAATTTTAAATTGTCATTCCCTCGCCACGAACCGTAGATGAAATACTTTTTTTAATTTCTCACAAGTGACCATGTCAGAGAAGAAAAATTTTGTTAATTTTTCATCTTTTTCAATAAAAAAAATAAAATAAAAAAAAACCGAATTAAAAGAGTTTAATTTAAAAAAAAAACCTTTTTTTATGAAGTTTTTTGAGCCAGAACAACGGGATTGATTAGTAGCATCTCGAAATGAGGTCTGATCAATTCCCCTCGATACGCTTTGCGACCTCGAATTTGAGTAATCTCGGCTTATGGTTTTGTTTAAAATATTATCTTCGGATCCTATATTGAAATCAGTGGTTAACATTCTATTTTTTTGATTACCAAAACAACAACCAATCGAAGTCGTTTCTGGTGAAACTGAATTCTCCCAGATAATAGAATCATTTTGACTCATTTTTGCATATCGTCTATCAGAATCTTTTTCCTTAAAAAAGTATCAATAAGTACCTATTATAGAATTTAAAATTAAAATTATACTTACTTTTTTTACAATTAACAAGTCCAACTTATTGTTTAACATTTCCAGTATCTAATAATGTAATTTTTTAGAAAATAAATAATCTAATAACGAAATATTATTGATTTACCTCCAAAAAATTTGACTCAAGAGCATTAATACTTGAAATAAGTTGCAAAAAGTAATTATTTATTTTGAGGTCGTAACTTCTTTTGAATTCTTCTAATTATTCTTCAATAATCTATTCCTCAGTTTTCGTTTTACGATTTGTTTTTTGGTTCTTTTTAATAGTTTTTTTTGGGCTATGACTTTCATCCTCATTGTCTGACTTAACCTTACCTTTTTTTAGCCCTTTCGAACTAGGTTTTGACTCAGAATCAGTAGATTCACTACCCAGTCAACCAAAATTTCATGCACATTCTATGTGAATTTGTATGTCACATGTATGTAAATATTTCTATCTCTTTTATGCAACATATATGTTGAAATTATCAATAAATACTTGTAACATGACTGTTTAATCATAATGTAACATTACTGATTAATCATTATGTAACATTACTGATTAATCATTATGTAACATTACTTTGGTCTATTTATGCGGTTTAAATGTAACCTGTTAATCAGAATATACAGCCAGATTAGAGGTATTTGTTTGGTATTTGGTTTGAATTTTCAATTAAAAATATTAAAAGCAAAAATGAAATTTAGTTTACAATATTTATTAACAAAAAATCTTTATTTTTTATTCAAGCTAAGTAGTATCTTGTATAAAAAACCGGATTAGATAAAAACTTTCGGACCTAAGATTAAAGTCGTTTAGAAAAGCTTTATCCCGATAGTCCAATTTTTTATTGTCATATCTGGTATTAAAAACAAGTCATTAGTGGCATCAAATTATCGGATATACAAAAATTGAAAATACAACAACATACAAAAAAAATCAACTTAAAAAAAATTGGAAATTGTCAGAGACAAAAAGAGAATAAAAACTTAGAAAAAAAATTTAAAAAAATTTAATCGGAATCAATTCTTGAGCGTTTTTTTCTCAACCCTTTATTTTTCAAATCACAATCATTCATGTCCATTTTTTCGTCGCTGTCCCATTCTTCTGTTTTACTTAAATCTTCATCTATGTCATTGTGTTTTTTTACGTTCTTATTTGCTTCATCAATTATGTCACCGTCGTACTCATCATCCATCTCTACATTTTCATGATTGTTTTGTTCAACATTTACTACATCTAATTCTTGAGTGTTTTCATCGCCATCGTCTGGCCTTTGGATTATAGTATATTTGTCATTTTCATCTTTTGTACTACTAATAATAAATCCCAATTTTTTTAAATCTCTACAACGCTCGGCACATAAATTTCCAACTTCTTTCAAGCACTTAGTAAACTCCCATCCTTTTTTGAAGCCACAAACATATTCTTAAATGAAATTTTATAATTTTAAAAGAGAAAAATGTAATTCAAATAAAAACACTTACCGTAAGAAGCACTGATTTCTCGACAAAAATCTTCAACCATTGAAGCTCGAGTTCTTATTGCCCAAAGAGTAGTTTCATTTAGGAGATGTGTTACAACTTTACGAAACCCAGCGGATGGTTTTTCATGGTCATGATTCAAGTAGCTCTCTAATTTGTATTTTGTCTCAACAGATATTTTAATGTCTGTAAAATTTTTAGAAAGTACAAAAAATTTTCCATCTCCGTGTTCACTCATAAGCGGTATGTTAATAAAGTCATATTTATCCCCATAAATCTTCATGAAATTTACACTCAAATCTTTGAGTCTTTTCAAGTCTGACTCACCTTTAAAATTAGAAAAAATAAGGAGTTTAATCAGACAGGTAAATTCGATTCATATAACTTACAATAGTTATTTTTTAAAGATGTTATGAGCTCTTCTTGCTTTTGAAATTTTAATAGAAAATTTTTAATTTCAATTTCTTTATCAAGTAAGGCTTTCTCTAGCTGTCTTATTTTTTTCAAATAATTGTGATTATCTTTAACTTGAGCCTTACTTAATTGATCAATTTCGTCTGTTGACAGTGAACATTCGTTTCTAGATTTTTTACCAATCTTGGTTACAACATATTCGCTTATTTTCTCGAATTCTTTTTCACACTCTGGCTAAGTACCTTTATGTTTTGAAATTAATTAGTGATTTGGGCTCTATTCAAATGAGGAGGAGCTATTGAATAGACATAAAGCCTTGTAGAAAGACTCAACTCTTGCATGTGGCTTTTAGCTATCCAATTGTTCTCCTGTCTTCAGTTCAAGTTAAGTATTTTAAATGTTAAGAATGTATACTAGACTTTGAGCGTGCAATACAGCACTAAAATGAAACAACGCATAAAAAGTAATAGACTCGATGAAAATTTCGACATACACTAATTTAAAAACTTACCGATAAACAAAACTTTTGCCAAGTACCACTTTTTTTGAAACTGAATGCTATAGTTTTTATCTATTTCAACTCCTTCATGTTTTCCATAATTTAAGTTGGTTATTTTAACAATATCATTTGTAGAGTCTTTGTACTCGATTAGAGCATAATCGTCTTTTGAATTTTTTCGTTTTGACGTATCAAGGTCTTTAAAAAAAAAAAGAGAACAAGTGCAAAAAACCAAGACTTTCTTGTAAATTTTAATTATAATCTTTGAGAATTCTGTGATTCTTGTCGTTTTTGGCAATATTTTGAACGCTTGGGTTTTTTTTTAAATTTGATTCTGTTCCTGTCACATCTTTTTGAGTGGAACTTTTACTAATAACCGGTACGTTCATGTTGCGCTGAAACTTTTTTATGTCTATAGAACTAGTTTGAGCATTTGATGTGATCGGCTTAGCTTGTTCAATTATCTTTTTTTTGGGACTTGTATTATACATGTTTGAATTCGATATCTAATAGAAATTTTAAAAGAGTTTTAAGTCTTTTTTCTTTTTATATGCTTTTTAGTAAAAATTTTAAGCTTAAAATTGTAAAAATAAAAAAAGCATGCTTTTAATTTTAATAATGAAAAAATTTAGTAAAAAAGTTAGTTGAATACATTTTAATTTAATTTCATAAGTTTTAATTTTCTTCTATACACATAATTTATTTGGTTTGAAAGCATTGCTAAAACTTGTCTCTAGATCGTACTAGCGTCTCATCATTTTTCATAGAACTCGATTAGTCTTGCATAGAAAATGTGACATCTATTGTAAGTTGTAATTAATTATTTTTAAAATGAACCAGATTAAACTTAACATGTTAGCAGAGGCTTATGAACAACTATTGAGAATCTATAATGGGTACAAGACAAGGATGACAAACAATATTGAAAGGTTTTAATTAATTGAAAATGTGGCTTGTACGAAATTTTGATATAAAACATAGCCCATTGCTATGTTGATAAAACAATACTTTTTGTACACTATCGATACTCGTTAAAAAAAATTTATCTATCAACTTCGCCTTAAAGTTGTTTGATTTTATTTCTTTCAAGTCTTTATGAAAAAATGGATTATGCATGTAAACTATTTGCTGGCAAAACATAAATACGGTATTAGAATAATTTATTAAATGATAAACCAATCCATACATATCACGGTTATAGTCATATATACATGAATCATCGAAAGGAGTATTTTTGTACTTGTTAGTGTACACTATTCCATTGAAAACAGCATAGTCTACGGTTGTAATTTTTTGTATGTTTATACTAAACATTTCAACAAATAACTTAGAAAAGATTCACTCTCGAAGCAAAGATTACTCGAGGGTATTAAAAACTTTGTGGATTGGATTCGTTTTGAATTGGCCGTTTTAACAACTCCGTGTTTATTGGTATTGTGAAGTTTAGAGCAAAATAACAGAACAATTTTTGAAAAATCGAAATAATTTTTTTTCTGTTGATCTTGTGATGGTTCTGCATATGTAACAAAATGTAACAAACATTGTTACACCATTGAGCAATATCTGCTAAATTTGTGCAAAGTCTCTGCAAAATGCACACTATTAAAACCTATTGAAATTAAATGCGCAATTAGACTGCAGAGTTTTTGCAGAAATTGCTCAATGGTGTAACAAAATTTGTTACACATTGTTACATTTGCAGAACCATCACAAGACCAACAGAAAAAAAATTATTTCGATTTTACAAAAATTGTTCTGTTTTGTTGTACTAAACTTCACAATACTTGTTTATTTAAAAATTCATTTAACTCTCGATTTTCAGATCTCTCGGAAAATTGTGGGATAAGATGAATTAAATTAAAAAGTTTTAAAAACTCCTCCCCGACTAAATTCTGTCCTTTAATAAGAGTCGTAACTTTCCTATTTAGCTCTTCAAAAGGAAAGCAATTGGAAGAGTTGATTGGACCAAAATCAGCAATCATGTCGGGAATGTGAAATAATTCATGGAAACCTGACTTGAGAATACTTTCGTCATATAATTCTTCTAGAACTGTAAGAAATGCCAGTATAATTTGTTTTATTTTGACAATGTCTGCTTTCTTGATGGTTTGTGAATAGAAAAATTCTAAGATGATTACCAAAAGAATGAAATTGTTGTACTGCCTAATGTTCATAATTTCATAAAAGGCAATCAATGAATACAATAAAACAAAATTTAAATATTCATGACATCTCCATATTTTCCATGATAAAAGTGAACGAGGCGAATTTGTGACATAGGATGGTGGTCTAATTTTCCTAATTCGATCATCAATTAGTTCCATTTTCCCTCGAAGCGAATACTCATTTTTTTCAGGATGTTCGAACCAATAACTGAATAATGATTTAACAATTCCATTACAAATTGTGTGCATGCTATCTATTAAGGTATTCGTAATTGGATGGAAATATTTTAAGCCACTCAAAATACACTTGTCTACGATACCACAAAAATCAGTTTGACTTTCGTTACATTGTTTAACATGTTCCTGATAACTTTCTTTTGTACGCTTAGGTCCATCGACATTGTCTTGGTCGATTGGAAAAGTCAAAACCGTCCCGCCTCCTATAAAAAATCAAATTTTATTTTAATTTCTGTTATGTTAAGTGCATGTACTATTACCAGAGTACTGGGCTTGTCGCAAATTTTTTGATTAGTTGATTAAAAAATTGTACAATAATAAATTTGGTAAAAATCGAGTTCTCTGGTAATAGTGCATGCACTTCGCGGCTAGGTAATACGGCATGTCTGGTCATTTTTCCGATTTTTCTGATAAATAGTTGATTCGAGTTCCAAAAAACAGAACATGTCAATTTTAGCTTAGTCATTTTAGTCACAACCATAATGACTAAGTTGGTAAAATTCAATTGAAATTGATAATTATTAATATTTACTGTCTGTTTGGACTCTCTTTCCTTTTTGAAGACATTTTAGGCAACTATTGTATCCAGTTGATAATTTCATTTTTAGCACTGATGCCCTTGCTGGTTTATCAAAAACAGCAGATATTAAAAAAAAATTCACATAAACAAACTGATTATCGTTCAATTGGATCCCACTTTCTAATTTTAAAAGTTCTCTTTTTATGCTACTGAGCAAAAGACCAAGTTCTGGTTTACCAAATGATACCGTCAAACCTTGTAAAAAAAGGCTAATCAGTTTAGAAAATGAATTAACTTTTTTTATATCATTAGCTGCAAGAATAACATTGTCGAAATTTAAACGAAGATGAATTGGTAGTTCATTTAAAACAAGAAAAACTGGCCAAATACATAAGTTTGATTTTTCGCATAACTCGATACCGTCTGTATTCAATAATAGAGTAAAAAATTTTCGTTTTTCTATTTGACAAATTTCGGAATAAATTTGACCGTCGTGAACATCAGCGATTATGTCACGTTTAAAAGTGTGTTCGAAATTTATTAATTGTTTATTTTTTATGAAAATTCTTTTTATTTGATCAACAATCGACACTCTGAAGTCAGTTTGTAATCTAGTTTTAAAAAATTCAATTTGATATTCTAAAACATTTTTTTTATTACAATTTAGTTACTTTTTTCCATAAAAATTACATTCCGTTTTATGTTTTTCTTTAATCTCGTTAAAGTATTTTTGACAATTTTTACAATACCTGTTTTTTAAAAAACTCAATTTGTCGTCTTGAACAACTATGTTTAGGCACTGGTCAATATCGGTTGGTATTTTGATTGAAGTTTTGACCAATGTTTTAGTAAAGTCACAAACAATTTTGAAACACGATTGACTCATTTTTCCTGAATAAAAAAGGCACAGTAATGCGGCGCTATATGCCTGAGTATCATTATAATTAATTTTAGACGAGAATTCTAAAGTTTGATGAATATTAAACGTATTATAGTAGTCAGGTAGTTCTGGATCATCGATATAATTTTCAAATTCGTTTTCGAGTGTGTTTGTCGAATCGCTAGAATCATCGAGCCTTAATTCAAATTCATTTTCTGATTGGGTCTCATCTAAATCTGGTGATATATTTGAATCATCCTCTTTTGAAGCAAGTTTGGCTACGGTATGAGACAACAAAGGTGAAAAATCCTGATTAGTATTAGTGAAAAACTCGTTTGATAAACGATCATCAACGTTCGGATTAAGACTTATTTGACTAATGTCATGAACCGGTTTCGTTTTTTTATGAGACTTATAAATGGAAATACTTGGTCGGGCTTTGTGGGTTACAACAGAATTATATTTTCGTTTATAGGCTGGTATCATTTAATTGTATTTAATTATATTTTAAAAAAAATTATTCAAAATGAAGTATTAAAGTTCAATTATAAAATTTAAAAATAAATAAATGCATGCATGCACAAGATTAGAAAATATTTAATTTTTTCGAACTTGAACTCTAAAAAAGCTATTTTTTGAAAATGGGCGGATAATACAAAAAAACAAAAAAAATTATGATACACACCCTCTACCCCCCTCTACCCCCTCCCTACCCTTTCTATTTTCTCCGATTTAATTATATGATGATTAATATAGTGGGTATATATTTCAATAAAATTATAAGTAACAGCAATGACACAGATAAAAAAAAACAAAAAAATTTACACATACATATTCAGTCATTTCACATTTCAAATTCATATGTGGCATACATGTACATTCATGTGAAATGCATGTAACATTTTTATTTGGTTGACTGGGTATTGACAACTTTAAGAATATTAATTTTATATTTAGATTTTTCTTTTTCCTCATCCTTCTTTCACTTCTTCTGGAACTTTATTTGAAACCTGATTAGGATTACGACCTCGTGCCATTTTAAAAAATGTTTCAATAAATCTGATAGAATTACGAAGTGTAAAAAAACAAACAAAAGATTTTTATACCCATTTTTAGAAAAATAATTTTAAGCATGTTTATTTTTGAAGAACCTAGAAAATTTTTTAATTTTAGTAAAAAACAGTTTCTAAAAAAATTTTTACTCTCGATGCAAAAAAATACTTAAAGGTATATTTAGCCATAAACGACATCTCTAGTTATACATATGTATACTCCAAGGATGTTGGCCATAAAGTATTGACTTTATGGCCAACATCTTTGACTATCGCATACTTTGACATCAACATATTTGACTATCGCATGTTTTGTTTTGAAAATTTAGAAATAAAATGATTGAATTTTAATTAATCCTCTATGAGAAGGTATTTTTTTAATGCAAATACAAAGCCCATTTTATGCACTTCAAAATGCGACCATTTTTCAAAAAAAAATTGCAACTTTTGTGTGTTGCATTCAAAAAAAACTGTCCATGAGTTACTAATGTAAGGAGCCTCATATCATACATTTTACTACTATAATAGGAGATACTGTACATTCACGCGTTCTTCTTTTTTATTTTCATTTTGAAAACAACTGTTCACCAATTAACGACATGTCGTTAGATTCGAGCAAATATGTTAGTCCCTAAAATTATCTTTAAAACAAACTTATAACCAATAAATTTGGACTATCTTTCGTAAAATTATCGAGGGGCTCAGTTTACATTTAAACCAAATATTGCACTTTGGTTGGCCCTTTTGTACTGATTCCTGCCCAAATATTTACTTTTTTAATTTTGCTCTTTTTGGACTTATATGGTATAATGGGTTTCAAAATGTCATTTTGAAAACCACTGTTCATCAATTAACGACATGTCGTTGGATTCGAGCAAATATATCTAATTCAATAAAAAAATAATTTATCTAAATTGGCCACTCGTCTTTAAATATATACTTAATCAATTTAGAAATCTTTGATTGCTTAGAGTATCTGGAAGTAAACCTATTTGATAAGGATCGTCAATTATAATAAATTTTAAATTGTCATTCCCTCGCCACGAACCGTAGATGAAATACTTTTTTTAATTTCTCACAAGTGACCATATCAGAGAAGCATAATTTAGTTAATTTTTCATCTTTTTCAATAAAAAAAATAAAATAAAAAAAACCGAATTAAAAGAGTTTAATTTAAAAAAAAACCTTTTTTTATGAAGTTTTTTGAGCCAGAACAACGGGATTGATTAGTAACATCTCGAAATGAGGTCTGATCAATTCCCCTCGATACGCTTTGCGACCTCGAATTTGAGTAATCTCGGCTTATGGTTTTGTTTAAATTATTATCTTCGGATCCTATTTTGAAATCAGTGGTTAACATTCTATTTTTTTGATCCCAGATAATAGAATCATTTTGACTCATTTTTGCATATCGTCTATCAGATTCTTTTTCCTTAAAAAAGTATCGATAAGGACCTATTATAGAATTTAAAATTAAAATTATACTTACTTTTTTTACAATTAACAAGTCCAACTTATTGTTTAACATGTCCAGTTTCTAATAATGAAATTTTTTAGAAAATAAATAATCTAATAACGAAATATTATGAGTAACATCCAAAAAATTTGACTCAAGAGCATTAATACTTGAAATAAGTTGCAAAAAGGAATTATTTATTTTGAGGTCTTAACTTCTTTTGAATACTTGTAATTATTCTGCAATAATATCTTCCTCAGTTTTCGTTTTACGATTTGTTTTTTGGTTCTTTTTAATAGTTTTTTTTTGGGCTATGACTTTCATCCTCATTGTCTGACTTAACTTTACCTTTTTTTAGCCCTTTCGAACTAGGTTTTGACTCAGAATCAGTAGATTCACTATTGACAACTTTAAGAATATTAATTTTATTTTTAGATTTTTCTTTTTCCTCATCCTTTTTTCACTTCTTCTGGAACTTTATTTGAAACCTGATTAGGATTACGACCTCGTGCCATTTTAAAAAATGTTTCAATAAATCTGATAGGAGTTACGAAGTGTAACAAAAACAAATAAAAGATTTTTATACCCATTTTTAGAAAAATAATTTTAAGCTTGTTTATTTTTGAAGAACCTAGAAAATTTTTTAATTTTAGTGAAAAACAGTTTCTAAAAAAATTTTTTCTCTCGATGCAAAAAAATACTTAAAGGTATATTTAGCCATAAACGTTATCTCTAGTTATACATATGTATACTCCAAGGATGTTGGCCATAAAGTATTGACTTTATGGCCAACATCTTTGACTATCGCATACTTTGACATCAACATATTTGACTATCGCATGTTTTGTTTTGAAAATTTAGAAATAAAATGTAGAAATTTTAATTAATCCTCTATGAGAAGGTATTTTTTTAATGCAAATACAAAGCCAATTTTATGAACTTCAAAATGCGACCTTTTTTCTAAAAAAAATTGCAACTTTTGTGTGTTGCATTCAAAAAAAACTGTCCATGAGTTACTAATGTAAGGAGCCTCATATCATACATTTTACTACTATAATAGGAGATACTGTACATTCACGCGTTCTTCTTTTTTATTTTCATGATTTATTGATTTTGAAAAGCTTTGATTGATTTTTGGGTATCAACTGAAAGTTAAATAGCTCAAACCAAAGCTTGTTAAACTGGCATTCATTTGATTCCCAAAAATGAATGAAAGCTTCCCGAATCATTAGTTAATGAGAATTCTCAAGAAGATCACTTGCATGACCACAACAGTAAATGTCTATAGATTTCCCTAAAAAATCAATCTAGTGATAGGTGAGTGTATTTTTTTATTCAAATGAGCTCCTTTTCGTCAAATTTGGTGAAGTACTTTTTCTCTGCAGATCTAACATCCAGTGGAATAATCCTAGACTTAATTAGCTGAAAAAGCTTGTTAGGTTTCTTGGCCGGGTAGACCTATACAGAATTTTTTAAACTCGCCTTTTCATTATTTTTTTTCTAAATGTTACAGTTTTTTAACTTTACCAGGATTTGAACTCGCGACACTAGCTTCCAAAGCTTTCACGGCTACGACCTCTCTTTTTTTAGGTTTTTGTTTAATAATTTGGAATCAACGACATGTTGTTATAACTTTAACCAGATGTCGTTAATTTTGAAAATAATTTTTAGAAAAAAGAGCTTTTTGGCTATATTCGTGTTAAACGACATGTCGTTAAAGTCATTTTGAAAAAAACTGTTCACCAATTAACGACATGTCGTTAGATTCGAGCAAATATGTTAGTCCCTAAAATTATCATTTAAACAAACTTTTAACCAATAAATTAGGACTATCTTTCGTAAAATTATCGAGGGGCTCAGTTTACATTTAAACCCAATATTGTACTTTGGTTGGACCTTTTGAACTGATTCGTGCCCAAATATTCACTTTTTTTATTTTGCTCTTTTTGGACTCATATGGTATAATGGGTTTCAAAATGTCATTTTGAAAACCACAGTTCACCAATTAACGACTTTCGTTAGATTCGAGCAAATATGTTAGTCCCTAAAATTATCATTTAAACAAACTTTTAACCCTTAAATTTGGACTATCTTTCGTAAAATTATCATGGGGCTCAGTTTACATTAAAACCCAATATTGCACTTTGGTTGGCCCTTTTGAACTAATTCCTATTGATTAATATGAAACAACACGTATCATCAAAACCATTCAAGTCAAACAAAAATATTTATCACTCAACTGAATACAAAATATTTAAATCCTCAATTATAGCAATTCAGCCTTGTTATATATTGTTAAAATTCTCTTTACATGTTCTTTACATGTTTTTATTTAACAAAACAACTTTTTAGAAATTTGTTTTATTACAAAAAAAATATTTAAATTAAAAAATAATTTCATGCTAATTCAAACATCTCTATTTCACTATAAAATATGAATGCAAAAACAATACTTTATCAAAGATTTTAAAATTTAAATCAAAATTCTCAAATCTCTCTTATTCTTTTAAATAAGTTTGTTACCAGTTTTCTTATGAATTTCATTAATAACTTTCTTAATATCAAAATGTTAATCATTATTAAAAGCTAAAATATTTCTAGTTTTATTAAAAAAAAATTTTACCATATTTTGTTTAAAAAAATTGTGTGATCTTCTAAAATGGTCATCATGTTCTTCAGTTAACAAATAAAATCTTTATTTACGAATACATTAAGATCGAAATTTTCCTCTTGGTTGAGCTTCCTGTCTTTGATACCCGCTCCTTATATTCAAGCAATTGTTTTTTTAAGATTTTCCTAAACTGATCGATATCGTGTGAATTTATTAAGGCTATTATGAAAACCCTCAACATGTTGGTTAGTCGTAAAAAAAAATGAAAGTGAATAAATTCACATTTTAAAGTCAAAAAAACCTTCAAACCTGAGTAAACAACATCTATTTTTAATAATAAATTATTACCATTCTTTTTTGGTCTTTCAAGTATATTAAACGTCCTAAAAAGTTTGGACTTGTTTTCTATAATTATTTAAAAAGCTTCGACAAACAATTAAGTTTCATTAAAAAGTCACAAAATAAAAGTCTTGAAATTTCAAATCTTATGTATAAAGTCCTAAATTGATAAATTTTATTTTTTGAACGTCGTAAAATGAAATAAGTCCTTAAAATAATTAAATCTTGATTTTAAAATTTTAATATTGATATGGAGGTAAAAAAGGTTATGGTATGAATAGTTAAAAATTAATTCTGGATAAATTTCTAAGGTCATACAATTGTTGTCATAATCAAAGTTAAAAAAAATTTTGTATCTTATTCTTTTTTCCAACACGCTTCGATCGGTTAAAACAAATTAATACTTACAAATCGACCTGAATCTGAATCAAAAAACTCGATTTGATTTATAAGTTCAATCTATCAGTCAAAATCATTTGGTTTATTATTTAATTACGTAAATTTTTGTAAATTTTTATCTAAATTGGCCACTCGTCTTTAAATATATACTTAATCAATTTAGAAATCTTTGATTGCTTAGAGTATCTGGAAGTAAAACTATTTGATAAGGATCGTCAATTCTAATAAATTTTAAATTGTCATTCCCTCGCCACGAACCGTAGATGAAATACTTTTTTTAATTTCTCACAAGTGACCATGTCAGAGAAGAAAAATTTAGTTAATTTTTCATCTTTTTCAATAAAAAAAATAAAATAAAAAAAAACCGAATTAAAAGAGTTTAATTTAAAAAAAAAACCTTTTTTTATGAAGTTTTTTGAGCCAGAACAACGGGATTGATTAGTAACATCTCGAAATGAGGTCTGATCAATTCCCCTCGATACGCTTTGCGACCTCGAATTTGAGTAATCTCGGCTTATGGTTTTGTTTAAAATATTATCTTCGGATCCTATTTTGAAATCAGTGGTTAACATTCTATTTTTTTGATTACCAAAACAACAACCAATCCAAGTTGTTTCTGGTGAAACAGAATTCTCCCAGATAATAGAATCATTTTGACTCATTTTTGCACATCGTCTATCAGAATCTTTTTCCTTAAAAAAGTATCAATAAGTACCTATTATAGAATTTAAAATTAAAATTATACTTACTTTTTTTACAATTAACAAGTCCAACTTATTGTTTAACATTTCCAGTATCTAATAATGTAATTTTTTAGAAAATAAATAATCTAATAACGAAATATTATTGATTTACCTCCAAAAAATTTGACTCAAGAGCATTATTACTTGAAATAAGTTGCAAAAAGTAATTATTTATTTTGAGGTCGTAACTTCTTTTGAATTCTTCTAATTATTCTTCAATAATCTCTTCCTAAGTTTTCGTTTTACGATTTGTTTTTTGGTTCTTTTTAATAGTTTTTTTTGGGCTATGACTTTCATCCTCATCGTCTGACTTAACATTACCTTTTTTTAGCCCTTTCGAACTAGTAGTAGATTCACTATTGACAACTTTAGGAATATTAATTTTATTTTTAGATTTTTCTTTTTCCTCATCCTTTTTTCACTTCTTCTGGAACTTTATTTGAAACCTGATTAGGATTACGACCTCGTGCCATTTTAAAAAATGTTTCAATAAATCTGATAGGAATTACGAAGTGTAAAAAAACAAACAAAAGATTTTTATACCCATTTTTAGAAAAATAATTTTAAGCTTGTTTATTTTTGAAGAACCTAGAAAATTTTTTAATTTTAGTGAAAAACAGTTTCTAAAAAAATTTTTTCTCTCGATGCAAAAAAATACTTAAAGGTATATTTAGCCATAAACGACATCTCTAGTTATACATATGTATACTCCAAGGATGTTGGCCATAAAGTATTTACTTTATGGCCAACATCTTTGACTATCGCATACTTTGACATCAACATATTTGACTATCGCATGTTTTGTTTTGAAAATTTAGAAATAAAATGTAGAAATTTTAATTAATCCTCTATGAGAAGGTATTTTTTTGATGCAAATACAAAGCCCATTTTATTCACTTCAAAATGCGACCTTTTTTCTAAAAAAAATTGCAACTTTTGTGTGTTGCATTCAAAAAAAACCGGTCCATGAGTTACTAATGTAAGGAGCCTCAAATCATACATTTTACTACTATAGTAGGAGATACTGTAGATTCACACGTTCTTCTTTTTTATTTTCATGATTTATTGATTTTGAAAAGCTTTGATTGATTTTTGGGTATCAACTGAAAGGTAAATAGCTCAAGCCAAAGCTTGTAAAACTGGAATTCATTTGATTCCCAAAAATAAATGAAAGCTTCTCGAATCATTAGTTAATGAGAATTCACAAGAAGATCACTTGAATGACCACAACAGTAAATGTCTATAGATTTCCCTAATAAATCAATCTAGTGATAGGTGAGTGTATTTCTTTATTCAAATGAGCTCCTTTTCGTCAAATTTGGTGAAGTACTTTTTCTGTGCAGATCTAACATCCAGTGGAATAATCCTAGACTTAATTAGCTGAAAAAGCTTGTTAGGTTTCGTGGCCGGGTAGACCTAAACAGAATTTTTTGTACTCGACTTTCCATTATTTTTTTTCTAAACGTTTCAGTTTTTTAACTTTACAAGGATTTGAACTCGCGACACTAGCTTCCAAAGCTTTCACGGCCACGACCTCTCTTTTATTAGGTTTTTGTTTAATAATTTGGAATCAACGACATGTTGTTATACCTTTAACCAGATGTCGTTAATTTTGACAATAATTTTTAGAAAAAAGAGCTTTTTTTGGCTATATTCGTGTTAAACGACATGTCGTTAATTCATTTTGAAAACAACTGTTCACCAATTAACGACATTTCGATAGATTCGAGCAAATATGTTAGTCCCTAAAATTATCTTTAAAACAAACTTTTAACCAATAAATTTGGACTGTCTTTCGAAAAATTATCGAGGGGCTCAGTTTACATTTAAACCAAATATTGTACTTTGGTTGGCCCTTTTGAACTGATTCATATTGATTAATATGAAACAACACGGGTTTATCAAATTATGAACAAGTGAGTAGTGTTGTCAAGCAAGTATCAGTACTTGGCCCGATTTTGTTCGTTATATACTTCAATGATAAATTGGAAGGGCTTTTGTCAAAATCACATTAGAATTGCAAGGCTTTTTAAACTTGATAATATAGTGAAATTAATTATGGTCATCAGGATTTAACCTCTCTAAGTGTAAAGTCATTTATAAAAGTAATAAAATCGCAAAATACCCATAGGAAATGATGAACTCGAGAGTCAATCATGTTCTAAGTGAATCATGTCAAGAAAGAGAACTTGATGTCCTGATATCGTGGTGTAGATTTAATCGGTTAGACCTCAACTGGAACAAAAAAAATTATGTTTATCTCGAACATTGTGTATTATCCCAAGGTCGATAGTGATAGGGAGCAATGAAATAGAAGTTGTTGATCATTTTAAATAAGTTGATGTTTTGATTGACTATAAACTCACATATATTAACTATGTAGAAGAACTTAGAAAGTCAATCAATAAGCGACTTTATTCGATCGATCGCATTGTCTACCTTTGGCACAAAGTTAGGCTACAGTTTTATAAGTCATTTATTCAACCCCACTTGACTACTCTATGTCGATTTTTTTTTATTTCTCGAAAAGAGAACTGCAAAAACTAGCAAATACGTACAATTATACCCTTTACAAGCTATTAAATATATGGCTCAACGTCTCATATCTAGAAGAATTCAATGTCCTCAATTTAACACTCAACAAATTTAACTTGGACTTTTTTCAACACCGTGTAATAAAGAGACTTTCTGTATTTATTCACAAAATTTTCAAAAACATAATAACTCACCATCCAATCTGAAGTCAGTGTTTGTAAAAATTACTCAATCAAACAAACCTAAATGGAGCTGAGAAACCAATATCATTTTTCTAAACCATTCATTGGAAAATTCAATAATTTTGGAGAAATTACATTCGTCTTCTTTTATTCGAAATTCAAAAACCATTTTATAATAGACAAGCTTTGAACGAAAAATACAAAATTCAAACGGAGTATTGAAGATTCAATTGGATCATTGTTCATCAGTTTTTGAAGAGTTTTTCCCAAATTTCATTAAAATTTTAAAACATTTATTTTTTTTTATTATTTTCAATCGACCCATCTGGTCTGGGTTTTTCATGCTAGAAGGCTATACATAAATAATTTATTAACAAAGTTAAGTACTGATAACACTGTTAAGATATAATTTTTTAGTTTTTGATCTCTTCCATACGTTCACAATTCAAAAAAATCAAGTTTTGAGTGTTAGTGTAATTGTACCACTCACTCTTAACACTTTCACATGGATACTTAAAATATTTAAGTGTCGACCGGAACAGAATTAAACAAGAATTAGAGTTGCTAGAGTTGTGTAAGTTGCTTAAGCAACTTTTGGTCGTAACTCAAATTAATCAAATTAAGGACTGGTTTTAATTTTTGTAAGAAATGTTTAAAAATTATAAAATTTGTATGTAAAATATTTTTTTTTAAAGGTAATTCCACTATTTTATAATTTTAAGATCATCCGAGTAATGTTATTTTTTTAGATTAAAGATTTTATTACAGCTAGTAATAAATAATGAAAATCACTTTTCGGAACAGAATAACCTTGATATTTCAAAGTCTAAAATTGTTGATCAATCACAGCGACTAATTGTTTTAAGAGCTGAAAACATGATCTTGAATTTGAATAACAGCGAATGAAAATAATTTGATAAAGACCTTTGAATACATTATTGTTAAAAGAGAGTATAAGTAAATTTTATTGATAATCTTTTGGGCATTGTCAAACTCTTTTGTATGTGTGTTCAAAATTCTTTAAAATTTGGAAAATCAGCTTTAATCCAAGTAAGTCTGCAGCGATAACTTTTCAAAAAGGGAACTGCCTGAACTTATATTAGAAAATGATTTGCCAATTTCAATTGGTAATGGGAAATTTGTAAATGATTTTGTTGAAGAAAAATGGAAAAACGTAGAGAAGAGCTTCTAATAAATCATTATTTGGATTGGTGCTGATAAACTCAGTGAAATCGTAAAAAGATTGAATAGGCTCTTAAAAAGAGCTATCGGTATCAAGAAATTTTCAAGATTCAGACCAATGTTAGAGGCCATCAAAGTTGAAAAAATAGAGAAAATTTACTGGAAACATAAAATCTTCTTTCTGAAACAACTTCGTCAAAGTGTTTTGTGTAATAGCCTTCTTTTTTTCTTAAAAGAAAACAATTAACAATTTGACTAAAAACACTCTTCCTACTGTAGACAGATAAACATTTTTGAAAAGAAAATTGATATCGATACATTCGATTATAATACAAAAACGTCAATTTCCATGGATGACCATGGCTTCCAATGTGCAAACCTAGGTTTAGTGGACTCAATTAAATTTTTTATTCAAAAACTTAAGATTGAAATGTCACAAAATTTAAACTATTTTTACCGATTTAATATTTTAAACGATTTTCTAAAAGTAGATTTTTTTACATAATTTTTTTCTTTTTTCACGTTTCATAAATACTTCTTAATTTTATTTTATTTAAATTTTTCTTTTCTTTTTTTTTGTGCCTATTAGGCTTAATAAAAAAAAAAATTAAATTAAATTAAATTAAATAAATAAACAGACTATCAAAAGTTGTTTTGTCTTTAAAATAAACTTTACGTTTGTCTCTACGCATGTCCTCGAAATCAAGGTTTCATTTTTTCAATTTGCGCCTTGTCAAACAGACAATCGATTCCGTTGGTTATATAAAATAAAATTTCTTAAATTTGTGTAATATATTACTGCATTCACATTATATAAAAATATTAAATTTTATTTTTTCGTACCCTAACAGTGTCGCCAAACCAAACATAGATCGTGCTCAACTGTACTTGAAAAAAGTTCTACGACAAAATTCAGAGCCGAAGGCTGAGTATATAGATTATTTTCTCCTACCATCTCTCGTCAAATAAAAATATTTATCACTGCACCGAAAACAAAACATTTAATATCTCAATTATAGCATTCAGCCTTCTCCTATAATGTTTACATGTTCTTTACATGTTCTTTAGGTTTTTTTTATTTAACAAAACAACATTCAACTTATTCGTGTTAAACGACATGTCGTTAAGTCATTTTGAAAACCACTGTTCACCAATTAAGTACATGTCGTTAGATTCGAGCAAATATGTTAGTCCCTAAAATTATCTTTAAAACTAACTTTTAACCAATAAATTTGGACTATCTTTTAAAAAATTATCGAGGGGCTCAGTTTACATTTAATCCCAATATTGTAATTTGGTTGGCCCTTTTGAACTGATTCCTATTGATTAATATGAAACAACACGGGTTTATCAAATTAAGAACAAGTGAGTAGTGGTGTCCCGCAAGTATCAGTACTTGGCCCGATTTTGTTCGTAATATTCTTCAATGATTAATTGGAAGGGCTTTAGTCAAAATTACATTAGAATTGCAAGACAATTTAAACTTGCTAATATAGTGAAATTAATTATGGCCATCTGGATTAAACCTATATAAGTGTAAAGTCATTTATAAGGGGAATAGAATCGCAAAATACCCATACGAAATGATGAACTCGAGAGTCAATCATTTTCTAACTGAATCATGTCAAGAAAGAGAACTTGATGTCGAGTCGATATCGTGGTGTAGATTTAATCGGTTAGACCTCAACTGGAACAAAAAAAAATTATGTATTTCTCGAACATTGTGTAATATCCTAAGCTCGATAGAGATAGGTAGCAATGAAATAGAATTTGTTGACCATTTTAAATATTTTGGTGTTATGATTGACTATAAACTCACATATATTAACTATGTAGAAGAACTTAGAAAGTCAATCAATAAGCGACTTTATTCGATCGATCGCATTGTCTACCTTTGGCACAAAGTTAGGCTATAGTTTTATAAGTCATTTATTCAACCCCACTTGACTACTCTATGTCGATTTTTTTTTATTTCCCGAAAAGAGAACTGCAAAAACTAGCAAATACGTACAATTATACCCTTTACAAGCTATTAAAAATATGGCTCAACGTCTCATATCTAGAAGAATTCAATGTCCTCAATTTAACACTCAACAAATTTAACTTGGACTTTTTTCAACACCGTGTAATAAAGAGACTTTCTGTATTTATTCATAAAATTTTCAAAAACATAATAACTCACCATCTAATCTGAAGTCAGTGTTTGTAAAAATTACTCAATCAAACAAACCTAAATGGAGCAGAGAAACCAATATCATTTTTCTAAACCATTCATTGGAAAATTCAATAATTTTGGAGAAATTACATTCGTCTTCTTTTATTCGAAATTCAAAAACCATTTTATAATAGACAAGCTTTGAACGAAAAATACAAAATTCAAACGGAGTATTGAAGATTCAATTGGATCATTGTTCATCAGTTTTTGAAGAGTTTTTCCCAAATTTCATTTAAATTTTAAAACATTTATTTTTTTTTATTATTTTCAATCGACCCATCTGGTCTGGGTTTTTATGCTAGAAGGCTATACATAAATAATTTATTAACAAAGTTAAGTACTGATAACACTGTTAAGATATAATTTTTTAGTTTTTGATCTCTTCCATACGTTCACAATTAAAAAAAATCAAGTTTTGAGTGTTAGTGTAATTGTTACACTCACTCTTAACACTTTCACATGGATACTTAAAATATTTAAGTGTCGACCGGAACAGAATTAAACAAGAATTGGAGTTGCTAGAGTTGTGTAAGTTGCTTAAGCAACTTTTGGTCGTAACTCAAATTAATAAAATTAAGGACTGGTTTTAATTTTTGTAAGAAATGTTTAAAAATTATAAAATTTGTATGTAAAATATTTTTTTTTAAAGGTAATTCCACTATTTTATAATTTTAAGATCATCCGAATAATGTTATTTTTTTAGATTAAAGATTTTATTACAGCTAGTAATAAATAATGAAAATCACTTTTCGGAACAGAATAACCTTGATATTTCAAAGTCTAAAATTGTTGATCAATCACAGCGACTAATTGTTTTAAGAGCTGAAAACATGATCTTGAATTAGAATAACAGCGAATGAAAATAATTTGATAAAGACCTTTGAATACATTATTTTTAAAAGAGAGTATAAGTAAATTTTATTGATAATCTTTTGGGCATTGTCAAACTCTTTTGTATGTGTGTTCAAAATTCTTTAAAATTTGGAAAATCAGCTTTAATCCAAGTAAGTTTGCAGCGATAACTTTTCAAAAAGGGAACTGCCTGAACTTATATTAGAAAATGATTTGCCAATTTCAATTGGTAATGGGAAATTTGTAAATGATTTTGTTGAAGAAAAATGGAAAAACGTAGAGAAGAGCTTTTAATAAATCATTATTAGGATTGGTGCTGATAAACTCAGTGAAATCGAAACAAGACTGAATTGGCTCTTAAAAAGAGCAATCGGTATCAAGAAATTTTCAAGATTCAGACCAATGTTAGAGACCATCAAAGTGAAAAAAATAGAGAAAATTTACTGGAAACATAAAATCTTCTTTCTGAAACAACTTCGTCAAAGTTTTTTGTGTAATAGCCTTCTTTTTTTCTTAAAAGAAAACAATTAACAATTTGACTAAAAAAACTCTTCCTACTGTAGACAGATAAACATTTTTGAAAAGAAAATTGATATCGATACATTCGATTATAATACAAAAACGTCAATTTCCATGGATGACCATGTCTTTCGATGTTCAAACCTAGGTTAAGTGGACTCAATCAAATTTTTTATTCAAAAAATTAAGATTGAAATGTGACAAAATTTAAACTATTTTTACCGATTTTATATTTTAAACGACTTTCTAAAAGTAGATTTTTTTACATAATTTTTTTCTTTTATCACGTTTCATAAATACTTCTTAATTTTATTTTATTAAATTTTTCTTTTCTTTTTTTAGTGAACTTATTAGGCTTAATTAAAAAAAAAATTAAATTAAATTAAATTAAATAAATAAACAGACTATCAAAAGTTGTTTTGTTTTTAAAATAAACTTTACGTTTGTCTCTACGCATGTCCTCGAAATCAAGGTTTCATTTTTTCAATTTGCGCCTTGTCAAACAGACAATATCGATTCCGTTGGTTATATAAAATAAAATTTCTTAAATTTGTGTAATATATTACTGCATTCACATTATATAAAAATATTAATTTTTATTTTTTCGTACCCTAACAGTGTCGCCAAACCAAACATAGATCGTGCTCAACTGTACTTGAAAAAAGTTCTACGACAAAATTCAGAGCCGAAGGCTGAGTATATAGATTATTTTCTCTTACCATCTCTTGTCAAATAAAAATATTTATCACTGCACCGAAAACAAAACATTTAATTTCTCAATTATAGCATTCAGCCTTCTCCTATAATGTTTACATGTTCTTTACATGTTCTTTAGGTTTTTTTTATTTAACAAAACAACACTTTTGAATTAGTTTTATTACAAATCCTACTATTTAAAACTCAAATTTGAGAAAATAATGTGAAAAAATGTAATTGACTCTTAAATGTACTTTACGTCAATATGTGGTTAACTATAAATAAAAAATTAAGTTATGACTTAAAAATTGGATTTTAGTCTAAATTATATTAACAATAAGGAATACAAGTGATTTTTTTTACTAAAAATGAAATTAATCATTAAGCCTTGATTTGTTCTAAATGATTAAATTTTCAAAAATGATAAGAAAGATCTTTTGATCGCATTAAGAAAGAAAGAAAGTTTACATGTTGACCAATACTGGTTTGCCGTGCCCTGTTTTATTGAAAATTACTTTTATATATATTGTTAAATTGGAAAATTTTAAATTTTATTCTTATTAACCTAATTTCTGTATATTTATCCATAAACGACATCTCTAGTTATAAATATGTATACTCCAAGGATGTTGGCCATAAAGTATTGACTTTAAAGAAAGTTCGGACGATCAAAGTAAAATAAGATGTTTTGTTTTGAAAATTTAGAAAAAAAATGAAGAAATTTAAATTAATCCTCTATGAAAAGGTATTTTTTTAATGCAAATACAAAGCCCATTTTATGCACTTCAAAATGCGACCTTTTTTCTAAAAAAAATTGCAACTTTTGTGTGTTGCATTCAAAAAAACCTGTCAATGAGTTCCTAATGTAAGGAGCCTCATATCATACATTTTACTACTATAATAGGAGATACTGTACATTGACGCGTTCTTCTTTTTATTTTCATGATTTATTGATTTTGGAAAGCTTTCATTGATTTTTGGGTATCAACTGAAAGGTAAATAGCTCAAGCAAAAGCTTGTAAAAATGCAATTCATTTGATTCCCAAAAATAAATGAAAGCTTCCCGATTCATTAGTTAATCAGATTTCACAAGAAGATCACTTGAATGACCACAACAGTAAATGTCTATAGATTTCCCTAATAAATCAATCTAGTGATAGGTGAGTGTATTTCTTTATTCAAATGGGCTACTTTTCGTCAAATTTGGCGAAGTACTTTTTCGGTGCAGATCTAACATCCGGTGGAATAATCCTAGACTTAATTAGTTGAAAAAGCTGTTAGTTTTCTTGGCCGGGTAGACCTATACAGAATTTTTTTTTCTAGCCTTTCCAATATTTTTTTTCTAAACGTTACAGTTTTTTGACTTTACTAGGATTTGAACTCGCGACACTAGCTTCTAAGGCTGTAACAGCCTTGACCTCTCTTTTATTAGGTGTTTGTTTAATAATTTGGAATCACCGACATGTTGTTATACCTTTAACGAGATGTCGTTAATTTTGACAATAATTTTTGGAAAAAAGAGCTTTTTTTGGCTATATTCGTGTTAAACGACATGTCGTTAAGTCATTTTGAAAATCACTGTTCACCAATTAACGACATTTCGATAGATACGAGCAAATATGTTAGTCCCTAAAATTATCTTTAAAACAAACTTTTAACCAATAAATTTGGACTGTCTTTCGAAAAATTATCGAGGGGCTCAGTTTACATTTAAACCAAATATTGTACTTTGGTTGGCCCTTTTGAACTGATTCCTATTGATTAATATGAAACAACACGGGTTTATCAAATTAAGAACAAGTGAGTAGTGGTGTCCCGCAAGTATCAGTACTTGGCCCGATTTTGTTCGTAATATTCTTCAATGATTAATTGGAAGGGCTTTAGTCAAAATTACATTAGAATTGCAAGACAATTTAAACTTGCTAATATAGTGAAATTAATTATGGCCATCTGGATTTAACCTCTCTAAGTGTAAAGTCATTTATAAAGGTAATAAAATCGCAAAATACCCATACGAAATGATGAACTCGAGAGTCAATCATGTTCTAAGTGAATCATGTCAAGAAAGAGAACTTGATGTCCTGATATCGTGGTGTAGATTTAATCGTTAAGACCTCAATTTGAACAAAAAAAAAATTATGTTTATCTCGAACATTGTGTATTATCCCAAGCTCGATAGTGATAGGGAGCAATGAAATAGAAGTTGTTGATCATTTTAAATAACATGGTGTTATGATTGACTATAAACTCACATATGTAGAAGAACTTAGAAAGTCAATCAAAAAGCGACTTTATTGGATCGATCGCATTGTCTACCTTTCACACAAAGTTAGGCTACAGTTTTACAAGTCATTTATTCTACCCCCTTGACTACTCTATGTCGATTTTTATTTATTTCCCAAAAAGAGAACTGCAGAAACTAACAAATATGTACAATTATACCCTTTACAAGCTATTAAATATATGGCTCAGGGTCTCATATCCAGAAGAATTCAATGTCCTCAATTTAATACTCAACAAATTTAACTTGGACTTTTTTCAACACCGTGTAATAAAGAGACTTTCTGTATTTATTCACAAAATTTTCAAAAACATAATAACTCACCATCCAATCTGAAGTCAGTGTTTGTGAAAAATTACTCAATCAAACAAACCTAAATGGAGCTGAGAAAGCAATTTCATTTTTCTTAACCATTCATTGGAAAATTCAATAATTTTGGAGAAATCACATTCGTCTTCTTTTACTCGAAATTCAAAAACCATTTTTTAATAGACAAGCTTTGAACGAAAATTACAAAATTCAAACGGAGTATTGAAGATTCAATTGGATCATTGTTCATCAGTTTTTGAAGAGTTTTTCCCAAATTTCCACAGTGATTCAGAATTTTGCGATTCTTTCCGAAATTATTTAAAGGCATTATTTTTTGATGAAAATTCGTTTCTAGGCAAAATTTTTGTGTTTAATTCGAATTTTTACATAATTTTTACCATCGTTCAATCCCTAGCTGAGTATTTGCTCATTTTAGCTAAAAAAACGGAATTTTGAGAAAACGGTAAGTTCTATGAGAAAATTAACGACAAAAATGAATTCCTTGAAAAAAATTTACCTTAATTGTAGTTCAAAAACTTTCTCGTCTAATTTTTTAATATCAAAAACGGCTGTTGCTAAAACACGGACCACCTATTTTTTGAAAAACACGGACTTATGCTTTTTTCTTGAAGGGATATTACAACTCCGTTTTTTATACACCATTCGATAGGGAATTTGATGAACTTTTATTTAGACCACTTTTTGAAATTCATAGAGCAATGATTCGGGAGAAATCCTCAAAAAACCTCTACGGACTTTCGGATTTTTTCACGGATTTATGGCTTTCTCAAAAACTAAAAATAAACTTTAGACCTACCCATCAGTATTTGATAGAAAATCTTCTAAGCTTTAATTTGAAAAAAATCAGCCAGGTAGGATGTTTGGTTCTCTGTAAAAATCGATATTAATACGTGAACTCATATAAGCTGAACGGACAATAACACAAAATTGAACTTTTGTATTTGACGTTAAATATAGCACTTTTATAAGTCAAATTGAATCTTTGATCGAGGGCTATATTTTTACGAAAGACCAGTCCCATAACCTCGGTACCAACTTAAAAATATAGCCCTCGATCAAAGCTACAATTTGACATATAAAAGTGCTATATTTAACGTCAAATACAAAAGTTCAGTTTTGTGTTTTTGTCCGTTCAGCTTTTATAGGTTCACGTATTAATATCGATTTAATGGAACGACTTTTCATCAAAAAATAATGCCTTTAAATAATTTCGGCAAGAATCGCAAAATTCTGAATCACTGTGCGAACGTTTCTTTTTAACCTCTCGTTCACATTCTGTTGAAAAAGCCTAACTTTCACACGAATAGTTTCATTTTTATCGTTGATTTCGAGTTCTTCAGGAAAACGATTTTTTAAAAATTCAATACATTTTTCGATGAATAGTGTCGGTAAAAGTTTAAGATGATCTTTTATTTCATTGAATAGTTCGAGACGAGTGAGCTGAATAATCATTTGGAGGTTTAAAATTTTTCCTAAAATTTCTAAAGTTTAAAAAAAAAAATTTTCCTAGTGAACATTTTAATTCTAAAGAGTATTTATTATCAGAAAAGACTCAAAAGAGTAATTATTTTTAAACGATTTTTTAAAAAAAAATTCTTTTTTGGATCGATTTTTTTCTAACAAGAGAAAGTAAGAGCAGCCAATTTTTTTTTTATTTTAAAGATAGACCTTCGTACTATAAGAAAATGAAAATTAGAGGACAGTCAAACGTGGTCATTTTTTTATTTAGCAACTCAAAGTTTGAAAAAAAAAGCATTGTGAAGTTTAGTTCAAAAAGTTCTGTTCAATTTCGAAAAATCGAAATAACTTTTTTCACTTAAGTATTATGCTTGATCTGCATATGTAACACAGTGTTACAAACTTTGTTACACCATTTGGCGACCTCTGCAAAATGTGTGTAGATTCTCTGCAAAATGCACACCATAAAATAGTATTTAAATAAATGCGCAATTAGTTTGCAGAGTTTTTTGCAGAGATCGCCAATGGTGTAACAAAGTTTGTTACACTTTGATACATATGCAAATCAAGCATAATACTTAAGTGAAAAAAGTTATTTCGATTTTTCGAAATTGAACAGAACTTTTTGAACTAAATTTCACAATGCTGAAAAAAAACGTACAACTTTAAACGATAATTTCAAAAAAACAAAAATATTTTGATGCATGCGATATATTGCATAATAAAAAAGAACTTTTTTATTAAATTTTCAAAAAAAATCTAAATGTTTTCATAAATTCTTTTCTTAGATATTAACATTTTAAATTTAGCATAATTTTATAACCAAATTTTTGATCAATTTTTTGATTAAATATTTTTGGGTGCATCAAATATCAAACCAAAAACCAACATATTTTCTAAAAGAGCAATTAATATACTTTAATTATAGAGTATTAAAATTGATATTGGTCACTTATGAATTTTGGCAAAAATTTTTGCAGGGCTGAATCACTGTGATTTCATTTAAATTTTAAAACATTTATTTTTTTTTATTATTTTCAATCGACCCATCTGGTCTGGGTTTTCATGCCAGAAGGCTATACATAAATTTGTGTCTTTTATTAACAAAGTTAAGTACTGATAAACCCTGTTAAGATATAATTTTTTAGTTTTTGATCTCTTCCATACGTTCACAATTAAAAAAAATCAAGTTTTGAGTGTTAGCAGTCGATTATAATACAAAAACGTCAATTTCCATGGATGACCATGTCTTCCAATGTGCAAACCGAGGTTTAGTGGACTCAATTAAATTTTTTATACAAAAACTTAAGATTGATATGTCACAAAATTTAAACTATTTTTACCGATTTTATATTTTAAACGACTTTCTAAAAATATTTTTTTTACATAATTTTTTTCTTTTATCACGTTTCATAAATACTTCTTAATTTTATTTTATTAAATTTTTCTTTTCTTTTTTTAGTGAACTTATTAGGCTTAATTCAAAAAAAAATTAAATTAAATTAAATAAATAAACTAATTATCAAAGGTTGTTTTGTTTTTAAAAAAAACTTTACGTATGTCTCTACGCATTTCCTCGAAATCAAGGTCTCATTTTTTCAACTTGCGAATAGTCAAACAGTCTTTATCGATTACGTTGGTTATATAAAATAAAATTTCTTAAATTTGTGTAATATATTACTGCATTCACTTTATATAAAAATATTAATACCATCTCTTGTCAAATAAAAATATTTATCACTGCACCGAAAACAAAACATTTAATTTCTCAATTATGGCATTCAGCCTTCTCCAATATTGTTTACATGTTCTTTTCATGTTCTTTACTTTTATTTTATTTAACAAAACAACACTTTTGAATTAGTTTTAATATATATCCTACTATTTAAAACTCAAATTTGAGAAAATATGTGAAAAAATGTAATTGACTCTTAAATGGACTTTACGTCAATTTGTGGTTAACTAAAAATAAAAAATTAAGTTATGACTTAAAAATTGGATTTTAGTCTAAATTATATTAACAATAAGTAATTCAAGTGATTTTTTTCACTAAAAATGAAATTAATCATTAAGCCTTGATTTGTTCTAAATGATTAAATTTTCAAAAATTATAAGAAAGATCTTTTGATCAGATAAAGAAAGAAAGAAAGTTCACATGTTGACCAATACTTGTTTGCCGTGCCCTGTTTTATTGAAAATTACTTTTATTTACATTGTTAAATTAGAAAATTTAAAATTTTATTCTTATTAACCTAATTTCTGTATATTTAACCATAAACGACATCTCTAGTTATAAATATGTATACTCCAAGGATGTTGGCCATAAAGTATTGACTTTAAAGAAAGTTCGGACGATCAAAGCAAAGTAAGATGTTTTGTTTTGAAAATTTAGAAAAAAAATGAAGAAATTTTAATTAATCCTCTATGAGAAGGTATTTTTTTTTCAAATACAAAGCCCATTTTATGCACTTCAAAATGTGACCTTTTTTCTAAAAATTGCAACTTTTATGTAAAAAAAACCTGAAAAAAAAACCTGTCCATGAGTTACTAATGAAAGGAGCCACAAATCATACATTTTACTACTATAATAGTAGATACTGTACATTCACGCGTTCTTCTTTTTTATTTTCATGATTTATTGATTTTGAAAAGCTTTAATTGATTTTTGGGTATCCACTGAAAGTTAAATAGCTCAAGCCAAAGCTTGTAAAACTGGCATTCATTTGATTCCCAAAAATGAATGAAAGCTTGCCGAATCATTAGTTAATGAGAATTTTCAAGAATATCACTTGAATGACAACAACAGTGAATGTCTATAGATATTCCTAATAAATAAATCTAGTGATAGGTGAGTATATTTCTTTATTCAAATGAGTTCCTTTTCATCAAATTTGGTGAAGTACTTTTTCTGTGCAGATCTAACATCCAGTGGAATAATCCTAGACTTAATTAGCTGAAAAAGCTGTTAGGTTTCTTGGCCGGGTAGACCTATACAGAAATTTTTATACTAGCCTTTCCATTATTTTTTTTCTAAACGTTTCATTTTTTTGATTTTTCTAGGATTTGAACTCGCGACACTAGCTTCCAAAGCTGTAACGGCCTTGACTTCTCTTTTATTAGGTTTTTGTTTAATAATTTGGAATCACCGAAATGTTGTTTTACCTTTAACGAGATGTCGTTAATTTTGACAATAATTTTTGGAAAAAAAAGCTTTTTTTGGCTATGTCGTTAAGTCATTTTGAAAACAACTGTCCACCAATTAACGACATGTGGTTAGAGTCGAGCAGATATGTAAGTCACTAAAATTATGTTTAAAACAAACTTTTAACTAATAAATTAGGACTATCTTTCGTATAATTATCGAGGGGCTCAGTTTATATTTAAACCCAATATTGCACTCTGGTTGGCCCTTTTGAACTGATTCCTGCCAAATATTCACTTTTTTAATTTTGCTCTTTTTGGTATAATGGGTTTAAAAATGTCATTTTGAAAACCCCTGTTCACCAATTAACGACATGTCGTTATAACTGGTAATTTGGATTTAACGACATTCTGTTAAATTCGAGCAAATACGTTTAGTCTGAATGCAAAAAGCGACCAAATTTATTGGTTAAAAGTTTTTTTTAAAGATAATTTAAGGCACTACCTTCAAATTTAAAAAAAAAAAAATATTGTTTTTCTCCAGTCACTACCAATTGGTTGTGAAAACCAATGAAAAATGCAAAAAGAACTTAACTTTTTTTTTCATTTTTTTTTCGATAAAAAAGAAACACAAATGTGCCAAGCTCGATAGTGATATGGAGCAATGAAATAGAAGTTGTTGATCTTTTAAAATAACATGGTGTTATGATTGACTTTAAACTCACATATATTAACTATGTAGCAGAACTTAGAAAGTCAATCAAAAAGCGACTTTATTCGATCTATCGCATTGTCTACCTTTCACAAAAAGTTAGGCTACAGTTTTACAAGTCATTTATGCTACGCCTTTTGACTACTCTATGTCGATCTTTAATTATTTCCCGAAAAGAGAACTGCAAAAACTAGCAAATAGTTACAATTATACCCTTTACAAGCTATTAAATATGTGGCTCAACGTCTCATATCTAGAAGAATTCAATGTCCTCAATTTAACACTCAACAAATTTTACTTGGACTTTTTTCAACACCGTGTAATAAAGAGACTTTCTGTATTTATTCACAAAATTTTCAAAAACATAATAACTCACCATCAAATCTGAAGTCAGTGTTTGTAAAAAATTACTCAATCAAACAAACCTAAATGGAGCTGAGAAACCAATATCATTTTTCTAAACCATTCATTTGAAAATTCAATAATTTTGGAGAAAATACATTTGTCTTCTTTTACTCTAAATTCAAAAACCATTTTTTAATAGACAAGCTTTGTACGTGTAAGTTTTGAGATTTTCTTTTATTTTTTGATTCCTACGCCATGAATAAATATAAAATTCTCAGTTTTCGTCTCTCATTAAAAAATAAAGAGTTTTTCAAAAAGAACTCCGTTCACCACCTGAGGTGGGCCATTTAGCGTTAATGAAAATGACTTTTTGAAGGCCCTTTTTTAAAAATGAGAAACATATAAGAAGACTGCTCATCGTTTTCTAATTAGAAATCTAAATTTTTTTGTAAAACTTTTCGGGGCCTGGTATCTTGTTTTAAAAGTCTAATGTTTCAATTTATCAGGATTATTTTATCAAGTGCTTTAATAAAAAAAGAAGATCTTTTTCAGTTATAATTTCTTTGTCAAATCATTTTTTTATATTTATTAATAAATACTTACATAAGTCCATATGCTTGAAAGTAGAATTTTTTCATGAGTAAACGAACTAAATAATTATTCTCATTTTAAAACCAATTTCTGGTCAATTATTCGTGAGGAATTTTTTCTTTTTTTTATTAGAATATGAAAAAATGTTAAAACAAACTATAATCATATTCGTGTTGTGTCATTAGTGTTGTGCTGCTTGTAAACGATCCGACTAGGATCATCTACTTGTCAGTCTCTAGATGGCTTAAGTACTACTTCTACTATAACTACAGTGTTTGATTTTAAATAAGGTAAACAAAAATAACTTTGTGATTACTCAACTTGCTTACTTAAAGAATTTTTTTTTTACTTAATAATGTTAGTTAGACTTTAAACGTGTTCACAAGAGTTTATCAATAATGCGTACAAGACATAAAACACATTCAACAGGATTCCTATTCTTAAGTTTATTGTTTCATTCTCCGAACAGACGAAACTAAGAGTTATAATTATCTTAATTTTTCCTTTTTCAAAATCCAAGTGATTGATTTACTTTTACTGGAATCGGTCACACCATTTCCTTTCCCCAATGCCCAATAGGAGAGAAAAGATTTGAATATTTAATACTGGAATAAAAGTTTTACTTTGTTGTATGAAAATCTAGTTGTTGATTTTTTATATTCAAAATTATATTTTTATGAGAAGCGAAGCTGATATCTTAGTCTGCTTTTATAAATTGTTCACATAATATTCTCTTTGCTCGCCTCCTTTTTAATTCTCTCACAAAAAAATAAATGTCTTAAAGAGTTGTCGTGGCCGAGTGGGTAAAACAACAGCTTTGGCAGCTAGTGGCATGAGTTCGAATCCTTGTCGAGTAAAAAAAAATTGTAACGTTTAGAAAAAAATAATAATGGTAATGGATTAGTGTCAATAGTGTTGTGCTGCTTGGAAACGATCCGACTAGAATCATCGACTAGTCATTCTCTAGATGGCCCGATACTAGAACAACTTTGAAAATCATCGTATTGGGACTCGCGAGTCGCTGTGACTTAAAATAAGGGCGTCGAAAGATGCAAACGTAGCGAGTATAAAAAAATTCTGTAACGGCCTACCAGGCTAGCTCTACTAGATGTTAGATCTTCACAGAAAAGTGCTACTACTATTACTACTACCAAAGATAGTTTAGAAGAAAGTTTATTCAAACTAATTAATATGAAACAACACGGGTTTATCAAATTAAGAACAAGTGAGTAGTGGTGTCCCGCAAGTATTAGTACTTGGCCCGATTTTGTTCGAAATATACTTCAATGATTAATTGGAAGGGCTTTAGTCAAAATCACATTAGAATTGCAAGATTTTTTAAACTTGCTAATATAGTGAAATTAATTATGGTGATCAGGATTTAACCTCTCTAAGTGTAAAGTCATTTATAAAGGTAATAAAATCGCAAAATACCCATACGAAATGATGAACTCGAGAGTCAATCATGTTCTAAGTGAATCATGTCAAGAAAGAGAACTTGATGTCCTGATATCGTGGTGTAGATTTAATCGTTAAGACCTCAATTGGAACAAAAAAAAAATTATGTTTATCTCGAACATTGTGTATTATCCCAAGCTCGATAGTGATAGGGAGCAATGAAATAGAAGTTGTTGATCATTTTAAATAACATGGTGTTATGATTAACTTTAAACTCACATATATTAACTATGTAGCAGAATTTAGAAAGTCAATCAAAAAGCGACTTTATTGGATTGATCGCATTGTCTACCTTTCACACAAAGTTAGGCTACAGTTTTACAAGTCATTTATGCTACGCCTTTTGACTACTCTATGTCGATCTTTAATTATTTCCCGAAAAGAGAACTGCAAAAACTAGCAAATACGTACAATTAAACCCTTTATTCATTTGAAAATTCAATAATTTTGGAGAAAATACATTTGTCTTCTTTTACTCTAAATTCAAAAACCATTTTTTAATAGACAAGCTTTGTCCGAAAATTACAAAGTTCAAACGGAGTATTGAAGATTCACTCTACGCAAAACACTAACAACTTCTGCCTGAACCAATTTGAGTCAATTTTTAAATAGTTATCCTATTACATTTGTTGATCGTCTTGTTATTTTGTTTTTGTTATTTTTAATTGTTATTTTGATGTTTTTAAAAAAGGCTGCCTGCTTTTTTTTTTAAAACATATTTTGATTAATAACTTGAACCTCGAAAACGCTTCAACAAATAAAGTAAATATAACGCCAATTTAAAAGTTAAAATCTATTTTTTATTTTTATTTTTTAAGATAATGCTTGATAGGGGAAGTCAAGCAGATTATCCACAATTATCTTCAAGCATAAGCGCAAGATTTTTTTAAAACACGATTATCGTCTCTGAACTTTTCTTTAAGAGAGAACTTGGGCCTATTTTTGAGCTTGATGAGAGTACGTCGTCCTGTATTTCGAGTATTTCTGGTTCACAATCAAATTCAACCTTTATAATTGGGAGAGCAATTAGCGATTAGATAATACATAAGAAATTTTTCAAAGTAGTTTGTAATTAAAGCTAGAGAGTTGTTATCAAAACCGTAATGAAATAACTTTAGGGGCAAAAGTAGAGGATATATTAAACTAAATGCTTCTCTAAAATCAATGAAAAGGGATAACACAATTAACTTTTCATCAAGTACTTTGTAAAAAAAAGACACAAATTCATGTATAGCCTTCTTGCATGAAAACCCAGTCCAAATGGGTCGATTGAAAATAATAAAAAAAAATAAATGTTTTAAAATTTAATTGAAATTTGGGAAAAACTCTGCAAAAACTGATGACCATTGATACAATTGAATCTTCAATACTCCGTTTGAACTTTGTAATTTTCGTACAAAGCTTGTCTATTAAAAAATGGTTTTTGAATTTAGAGTAAAAGAAGACAAATGTATTTTCTCCAAAATTATTGAATTTTTCAATGAATTGTTTAGAAAAATGATATTGGTTTCTCAGCTCCATTTAGGTTTGTTTGATTGAGTAATTTTTTACAAACACTGACTTCAGATTTGATGGTGAGTTATTATGTTTTTGAAAATTTTGTGAATAAATACAGAAAGTCTCTTTATTACACGGTGTTGAAAAAAGTCCAAGTTAAATTTGTTGAGTGTTAAATTGAGGACATTGAATTCTTCTAGATATGAGACGTTGAGCCATATATTTAATAGCTTGTAAAGGGTATAATTGTACGTATTCGCTAGTTTTTGCAGTTCTCTTTTCGGGAAATAATTAAAGATCGACATAGAGTAGTCAGAAGGCGTAGCATAAATGACTTGTAAAACTGTAGCCTAACTTTGTGTGAAAGGTAGACAATGCGATCGATCCAATAAAGTCGCTTTTTGATTGACTTTCTAAGTTCTTCTACATATGTTAGTTTATAGTCAATCATAACACCATGTTATTTAAAATGATCAACAACTTCTATTTCATTGCTCCCTATCACTATCGAGCTTGGGATAATACACAATGTTCGAGATAAACATAATTTTTTTTTTGTTCAAATTGAGGTCTTAACGATTAAATCTACACCACGATATCAGGAATTCAAGTTCTCTTTCTTGACATGATTCACTTAGAACATGATTGACTCTCGAGTTCATCATTTCGTATGGGTATTTTGCGATTTTATTACCTTTATAAATGACTTTACACTTAGAGAGGTTAAATCCTGATGACCATAATTAATTTCACTATATTAGCAAGTTTAAAAAATCTTGCAATTCTAATGTGATTTTGACTAAAGCCCTTCCAATTAATCATTGAAGTATATTTCGCACAAAATCGGGCCAAGTACTAATACTTGCGGGACACCACTACTCAATAGTTCTTAATTTCATAAACCCGTGTTTCATATTAATTAGTTTGAATAAACTTTCTTCTAAACTATCTTTGGTAGTAGTAATAGTAGTAGCACTTTTCTGTGCAGATCTAACATCTAGTAGAGCTAGCCTGGTAGGCCGTTACAGAATTTTTTAATACACAATGTTCGAGATAAACATAATTTTTTTTTTGTTCCAGTCGACACTTTAATTGAAGATTCTTTAACATAAGATCCATTTTTAATAACTGAACTAGATGTAGACTCAATTATACGCATTAATAGAGTTGTTGAAGTCAGTGACTCAGTTGTTCCTGGGCCTGAGTTAAACCCTCTAATCAAATCTTCAAACCTGGCCATTTATTTAATAAGAAGAGAAATAAAGAATTTTTAACTTATTGAAATTCTAAAACCGATTCATATACTTATTTATAAACTTAATTTGATGTTACACAAAATAAGCTTTTACCAAAAACCGCTAAGTTTTTTTGAATATCTGACAGTTGAAAAAATATGTTAATATTTCCTTATTTATAGATTTTTATAGCCATACAAGACAATTTTCTACTTAAAAGTAACATTGGTTCTGAATTTATAAAAAAATTGATTAGCATTTGGATCTCTTGGAACAACAGAACTCCAAAAATGTTATATTTATATGATTTGAGAAAAATTAAGCTTTCTAAATTTATTTTTTTTTATTTTTAAATTCTAAAACTAAATGAAAAAAAAAGCTGCAAAAATTTAATGCAAACCCGGTAAAGCTCTTTAGAAATTTTTTCAGGAAAATTTTTTGTCGAAATATCTCTTTTATCGATTTTTTCAAGCTCAGTTCATGTCATTTTTTTTCAGAATCAAAAAACATTTTAATGATTCATTTACTTAAATTCAATTCAACTTGGTAACTGACACAATTTTCTTTAGATTTAAGTAATTTAAGTAATTTAATAAATGTTAAAAGCATTGTAAAAAAACATGATCAACATTTAAAAGATCTAAACAAAAATTATGTCACGTCGGAAAGAAAGTGGTTATAAAATCGGACAAAGACTTGCTGCTAGAGAGTAAAGAGCAAGAAAAAACTTTCAACAAGTGAATTCGGACCCAAAAATCCCCAATGAACACTGTTAAGATATAATTTTTAAGTTTTTGATCTCTTCCATACGTTCACAATTAAAAAAAATCAAGTGTTGAGTGTTAGTGTAATTGTTAGACTCACTCTTAACACTTACACTTGGTTACTTAAAATATTTAAGTGTCGACCGGAACAGAATTAAACAAGAATTAAAAAAGACATATTTTATCAATTGTATTTAAAATAAGGCTGCGTGTATCCCACAAACGAAGGTTTTTGCCATGGATTCTAGAATCAAAAATAGGACAAAAAATACATTTTTTTTTAAATTTTGTATTCTAGAATACATGAATGCCGTAAAAAACAACCCTTAAATCAGCATTTGCTAATTAGCATCCAAAAAATATGAAACTGTATTTTGTAATATTTTTTTAACTGACACTAAATAACTTTCAATTTCATCTATCATTAACTATTCTTAAGAAATTTTTAGACAAAAGCTAAAGTATCGCTATTGCTTTTGTTTCTGTTCCGGTGGACAATTAAATTTTGTAAGTGTTTAAATGTAACGACCAATTGTAACACTTAAATATTCCAAGTATCCAAGTGTAAGTGTAATTGAAAGTTTAGTGTGATCGTAATTGTTACACTCACACTAAACACTTGATTTTTTTTAATTGTGAAAGTATGATCTCCTCTAGCTGGTAAAAAATTTATTTTTTGTACAAAGTTTTACTCTGCTGTTTGTTTACTTGAAGTTTTTAAGGAGTTAAAAAAATCGGGAAAAAAAATTAATTTGTGGAATTTAACGAAAATTAAAAACCTTTTCACACTTGATCAAAAACCACTCAAAAAACTCTTTTTTTTATTTTGCAATAAAAGCACCAAAAAAAGATTTTTAACAAAAATATTTGAAAACCTACTATTTAATCAAAGAAGGCTCATTTTTGTTCAAATCTGATGTTGAAGATTTCAATTGTTGTTGTTAATCTTTGAGACTTCTCTGTAAGTCACACTTTGACTTGAAAAAAAGGTTTAAAAATTTATCATCAAAAAATCAAAAAATCTTTTTTGTTACCTTTGAAGAACCTAAATTTCATCCAATTTCGAAGCTATTTCAGATGATTTTTGGCCATTTAGCTTTGTCTTTTCGAGGTTGATTTGTTCAATATAATTGTTGAGATGTCTAATTTAGTGATGGGACGATATCAATAAATATCGATATATCGTATCGAAAACTTAGTATCGAAAAATATCGTATCGATTTTTCTAATATCGATATTTTTGATTAAAGAGAAGTTTTCTTAGGTAACTTTGAAGGGTAAAACTGTAACGTTACAAATTTTCCTTAAAATGTAATTTTACCCGCCAAATTTTTAGTTGAACTTGTTTATTGAACATTTAACGTCTCTGTTTGATGATTTTATGTAAAAGAAAATTTTTGTATTTAATCATAACCAAGTTATAACTTTTTCATATACTTATTTTACTGATAAAAAAATTTTGAAATGACAAGATCACCTTACTGGAAATATTTTGTAAAAAACTAAAATTACTCAACTTTAGCCAAATTAAATTGTGTTCTAATGACGCCGAAGAAATTAAGCGGTAAAACATCATCCTCATGTTCTAGATAGCAAAACTATACAAGGTAAAAGTGAACTAATTCATCAAAAAATCAATTCAACTTTTTCAATATTTCGTTCAAACAAACCTTTATCAAAAGAAAAAATCGATGAACTTATCGCTAAGATGATAATCGTTGTTACTCAGCCATACCAAATTGTTGAAGACAAAGGGTTCCAACTCTCATCAGAGATTCGGCTCCCCAAGTGAAAGAGAAATTGAAAGATGTTAGTCACGTCACGTTGACGACAGATTTATCGATAAACAGATTATATCGATATCACAAAAATATGATATCGTCCCATCACTAGTCTAATTTCTTCGTCTTTGTTTTTTAAATCATTCTGACTCTTTAAAAGAAGGTTTGAGTACTCGTTTGTAAATTTGTCGACCATAGCTTTTTATTCAGATTCTTTACCATTGGTTCTTTTTGACTTGCTTCGGCACTTTTTTTAACATTCGATTTTAATTCAGTTAATTCAGCGTTTAATTTGACATGGGAACTTTAAACAAAAAGTTAAAAAATTTAATTTTTGTAATTTTAAATTGAGCTTTAAACCTTTGATGATTGTTCGATTCTTCTTTTTACTGACCAATTTGTGACACTTGCCCATTGATTAAATTTTCTTTTTCACTGATTTTTGTTTTTAAATCGTTTAATTGAGCTTGATAATCTATCGGTTCATTACTTTGAGAACTTTTCAATTTATCAAACACATTTTCAAAGCTAATTACACTGATTATTAGTTGTTAAATGTTTAAAGCATTGTTAAAAAACATGATCAACATTTAAAAGATCTAAACAAAAATTATGTCACGTCGGAAAGAAAGTGGTTATAAAATCGGACAAAGACTTGCTGATTGAGAGTAAAGAGCAAGAAAAAACTTTCAACAAGTGAATTCGTGCCCAAAAATCCCCAATGAACACTGTTAAGATATAATTTTTAAGTTTTTGATCTCTTCCATACGTTCACAATTAAAAAAAATCAAGTGTTGAGTGTTAGTGTAATTGTTAGACTCACTCTTAACACTTACACTTGGTTACTTAAAATATTTAAGTGTCGACCGGAACAGAATTAAACAAGAATTAAAAAAGACATATTTTATCAATTGTATTTAAAATAAGGCTGCGTGTATCCCACAAACGAAGGTTTTTGCCATGGATTCTAGAATCAAAAATAGGACAAAAAATACATTTTTTTTTAAATTTTGTATTCTAGAATACATGAATGCCGTAAAAAACAACCCTTAAATCAGCATTTGCTAATTAGCATCCAAAAAATATGAAACTGTATTTTGTAATATTTTTTTAACTGACACTAAATAACTTTCAATTTCATCTATCATTAACTATTCTTAAGAAATTTTTAGACAAAAGCTAAAGTATCGCTATTGCTTTTGTTTCTGTTCCGGTGGACAATTAAATTTTGTAAGTGTTTAAATGTAACGACCAATTGTAACACTTAAATATTCCAAGTATCCAAGTGTAAGTGTAATTGAAAGTTTAGTGTGATCGTAATTGTTACACTCACACTAAACACTTGATTTTTTTTAATTGTGAAAGTATGATCTCCTCTAGCTGGTAAAAAATTTATTTTTTGTACAAAGTTTTACTCTGCTGTTTGTTTACTTGAAGTTTTTAAGGAGTTAAAAAAATCGGGAAAAAAAATTAATTTGTGGAATTTAACGAAAATTAAAAACCTTTTCACACTTGATCAAAAACCACTCAAAAAACTCTTTTTTTTATTTTGCAATAAAAGCACCAAAAAAAGATTTTTAACAAAAATATTTGAAAACCTACTATTTAATCAAAGAAGGCTCATTTTTGTTCAAATCTGATGTTGAAGATTTCAATTTTTGTTGTTAATCTTTGAGACTTCTCTGTAAGTCACACTTTGACTTGAAAAAAAGGTTTAAAAATTTATCATCAAAAAATCAAAAAATCTTTTTTGTTACCTTTGAAGAACCTAAATTTCATCCAATTTCGAAGCTATTTCAGATCATATTTGGCCATTTAGCTTTGTCTTTTCGAGGTTGATTTGTTCAATATAATTGTTGAGACGTCTAATTTAGTGATGGGACGATATCAATAAATATCGATATATCGTATCGAAAACTTAGTATCGAAAAATATCGTATCGATTTTTCTAATATCGATATTTTTGATTAAAGAGAAGTTTTTTTAGGTAACTTTGAAGGGTAAAACTGTAACGTTACAAATTTTCCTTAAAATGTAATTTTACCCGCCAAATTTTTAGTTGAACTTGTTTATTGAACATTTAACGTCTCTGTTTGATGATTTTATGTAAAAGAAAATTTTTGTATTTAATCATAACCAAGTTATAACTTTTTCATATACTTATTTTACTGATAAAAAAATTTTGAAATGACAAGATCACCTTACTCGAAATATTTTGTAAAAAACAAAAATTACTCAACTTTAGCCAAATTAAATTGTGTTCTAATGACGCCGAAGAAATTAAGCGGTAAAACATCATCCTCATGTTCTAGATAGCAAAACTATACAAGGTAAAAGTGAACTAATTCATCAAAAAATCAATTCAACTTTTTCAATATTTCGTTAAAACAAACCTTTATCAAAAGAAAAAATCGATGAACTTATCGCTAAGATGATAATCGTTGTTACTCAGCCATACCAAATTGTTGAAGACAAAGGGTTCCAACTCTCATCAGAGATTCGGCTCCCCAAGTGAAAGAGAAATTGAAAGATGTTAGTCACGTCGCGTTGACGACAGATTTATCGATAAACAGATTATATCGATATCACAAAAATATGATATCGTCCCATCACTAGTCTAATTTCTTCGTCTTTGTTTTTTAAATCATTCTGACTCTTTAAAAGAAGGTTTGAGTACTCGTTTGTAAATTTGTCGACCATAGCTTTTTATTCAGATTCTTTACCATTGGTTCTTTTTGACTTGCTTCGGCACTTTTTTTAACATTCGATTTTAATTCAGTTAATTCAGCGTTTAATTTGACATGGGAACTTAAACAAAAAGTTAAAAAATTTAATTTTTGTAATTTTAAATTGAGCTTTAAACCTTTGATGATTGTTCGATTCTTCTTTTTACTGACCAATTTGTGACACTTGCCCATTGATTAAATTTTCTTTTTCACTGATTTTTGTTTTTAAATCGTTTAATTGAGCTTGATAATCTATCGGTTCATTACTTTGAGAACTTTTCAATTTATCAAACACATTTTCAAAGCTAATTACACTGATTATTAGTTGTTAAATGTTTAAAGCATTGTAAAAAAACATGATCACCATTTAAAAGATCTAAACAAAAATTATCTCACGTCGGAAAGAAAGTGGTTATAAAATCGGACAAAGACTTGCTGCTTGAGAGTAAAGAGCAAGAAAAAACTTTCAACAAGTGAATTCTGGCCCAAAAATCCCCAATGAACACTGTTAAGATATAATTTTTTAGTTTTTGATCTCTAAATAGAATAAAATTAAAATGTTTTATAAATTTTTTATTTATTTTATAGACCGGTTTCGCCGTTACGGCTTCTTCAGTATTAAAAAATATCTAGCAAAAAATCAAAATTTTTAAAAAAAATTTTTAATAAGAAATTAGAGAGTTTAAGTTATTTGATAGGTTTGAATTCAAACCATTAGGTTTTAAAGTTTTAAAAATTATAATTAAATCAGTTTCAAGTCTTAGTCTAAAGTAAATACAATTTGAAATAAAAACTTGAAATTCGATGTGTTCATGTAAATTGTGCTCTTTCATAAAATGTTTATACATAAAAAATGACTTATTACAATTTATTAAAAATTTTTTCAATTTTGTCTTATTTTTTGTTTCAAATAGTTTCATACAATATTTAATTCTATAAAGATCCTCTTGTATTCTGATTGAAATTTTTCTTGAAGTTTCACCAATGTAAAAAAAGTTACACTTTTTACACTTGATTACAATTGATAGAATTACAAGATGAGCTGAAAGGTATTAAAATTAGGAAATTAGATTTATTTGACAAAAAAAAACTGGGATTTGCATATGGACATATTTTACAGTTCAAATTTGTATTTGGATCATCTACTTGTCAGTCTCTAGATGGCTTAAGTACTACTTCTACTATAACTACAGTGTTTGATTATAAATAAGGTAAACAAAAATAACTTTGTGATTACTCAACTTGCTTTCTAAAAGAATTTTTTTTTTACTTAATAATGTTAGTTAGACTTTAAACGTGTTCACAAGAGTTTATCAATAATGCGTTCAAGACATAAAACACATTCAACAGGATTCCTATTCTTAAGTTTATTGTTTCATTCTCCGAACAGACGAAACTAAGAGTTATAATTATCTTAATTTTTCCTTTTTCAAAATCCAAGTGATTGATTTACTTTTACTGGAATCGGTCACACCATTTCCTTTCCCCAATGCCCAATAGGAGAGAAAAGATTTGAATATTTAATACTGGAATAAAAGTTTTACTTTGTAATATGAAAATCTAGTTGTTGATTTTTTATATTCAAAATTCTATTATTATGAGAAGCGAAGCTGATATCTTAGTCTGCTTTTATAAATTGTTCACATAATATTCTCTTTGCTCGCCTCCTTTTTAATTCTCTCACAAAAAAATAAATGTCTTAAAGAGTTGTCGTGGCCGAGTGGGTAAAACAACAGCTTTGGCAGCTAGTGGCATGAGTTCGAATCCTTGTCGAGTAAAAAAAAATTGTAAAGTTTAGAAAAAAATAATAATGGTAATGGATGAGTGTCAATAGTGTTCTGCTGCTTGGAAACGATCCGACTAGAATCATCGACTAGTCATTCTCTAGATGGCCCGATACTAGAAGAACTTTGAAAATCATCGTATTGGGACACGCGAGTCGCTGTGACTTAAAATAAGGGCGTCGAAAGATGCAAACGTAGCGAGTATAAAAAAATTCTGTAACGGCCTACCAGGCTAGCTCTACTAGATGTTAGATCTGCACAGAAAAGTGCTACTACTATTACTACTACCAAAGATAGTTTAGAAGAAAGTTTATTCAAACTAATTAATATGAAACAACACGGGTTTATCAAATTAAGAACAAGTTAGTAGTGGTGTCCCGCAAGTATTAGTACTTGGCCGGATTTTGTGCGAAATATACTTCAATGATTAATTGGAAGGGCTTTAGTCAAAATCACATTAGAATTGCAAGATTTTTTAAACTTGCTAATATAGTGAAATTAATTATGGTCATCAGGATTTAACCTCTCTAAGTGTAAAGTCATTTATAAAGGTAATAAAATCGCAAAATACCCATACGAAATGATGAACTCGAGAGTCAATCATGTTCTAAGTGAATCATGTCAAGAAAGAGAACTTGATGTCCTGATATCGTGGTGTAGATTTAATCGTTAAGACCTCAATTTGAACAAAAAAAAAATTATGTTTATCTCGAACATTGTGTATTATCCCAAGCTCGATAGTGATAGGGAGCAATGAAATAGAAGTTGTTGATCATTTTAAATAACATGGTGTTATGATTGACTTTAAACTCACATATATTTACTATGTAGCAGAATTTAGAAAGTCAATCAAAAAGCGACTTAATTCGATCGATCGCATTATCTACCTTTCAAACAAAGTTAGGCTACAGTTTTACAAGTCATTTATGCTACGCCTTTTGACTACTCTATGTCGATCTTTAATTATTTCCCGAAAAGAGAACTGCAAAAACTAGCAAATACGTACAATTAAACCCTTTATTCATTGGAAAATTCAATAATTTTGGAGAAAACACATTTGACTTCTTTTACTCTAAATTCAAAAACCATTTTTTAATAGACAAGCTTTGTACGAAAATTACAAAGTTCAAACGGAGTATTGAAGATTCACTCTACGCAAAACACTAACAACTTCTGCCTGAACCAATTTGAGTCAATTTTTAAATAGTTATCCTATTACATTTGTTGATCGTCTTGTTATTTTGTTTTTGTTATTTTTAATTGTTATTTTGGTGTTTTTAAAAAAGGCTGCCTGCTTTTTTTTTTAAAACATATTTTGATTAATAACTTGAGCCTCGAAAACGCTTCAACAAATAAAGTAAATATAACGCCAATTTAAAAGTTAAAATCTATTTTTTATTTTTATATTTTAAGATAATGCTTGATAGGGGAAGTCAAGTAGATTATCCACAATTATCTTCAAACATAAGCGCAAGATTTTTTTAAACACGATTATCGTCTCTGAACTTTTATTTAAGAGAGAACTTGGGCCTATTTTTGAGCTTTATGAGAGTACGTCATCCTGTATTTCGAGTATTTCTGGTTCACAATCAAATTCAACCTTTATAATTGGGAGAGCAATTAGCGATTAGATAATACATAAGATATTTTTCAAAGGAGTTTGTAATTAAAGCTAGAGAGTTGTTATCAAAACCGTAATGAAATAACTTTAGGGGCAAAACTAGAGGATATATTAAACTAAATGCTTCTCTAAAATCAATGAAAAGGGATAACACAATTAACTTTTCATCAAGTACTTTGTAAAAAAAAAGACACAAATTCATGTATAGCCTTCTTGCATGAAAATCCAGTCCAAATAGGTCGATTGAAAATAATAAAAAAAAATAAATGTTTTAAAATTTAAATGAAATTTGGGAAAAACTCTGCAAAAACTGATGACCATTGATACAATTGAATCTTCAATACTCCGTTTGAACTTTGTAATTTTCGTACAAAGCTTGTCTATTAAAAAATGGTTTTTGAATTTAGAGTAAAAGAAGACAAATGTATTTTCTCCAAAATTATTGAATTTTCCAATGAATTGTTTAGTAAAATGATATTGGTTTCTCATCTCCATTTAGGTTTGTTTGATTGAGTAATTTTTTACAAACACTGACTTCAGATTTGATGGTGAGTTATTATGTTTTTGAAAATTTTGTGAATAAATACAGAAAGTCTCTTTATTACACGGTGTTGAAAAAGTCCAAGTTAAATTTGTTGAGTATTAAATTGAGGACATTGAATTCTACTAGATATGAGACGTTGAGCCATATATTTAATAGCTTGTAAAGGGTATAATTGTACGTATTTGCTAGTTTTTGCAGTTCTCTTTTCGGGAAATAATTAAAGATCGACATAGAGTAGTCAAAAGGCGTAGCATAAATGACTTGTAAAACTGTAGCCTAACTTTGTGTGAAAGGTAGACAATGCGATCGATCCAATAAAGTCGCTTTTTGATTGACTTTCTAAGTTCTTCTACATATGTGAGTTTATAGTCAATCATAACACCATGTTATTTAAAATGATCAACAACTTCTATTTCATTGCTCCCTATCACTATCGAGCTTGGGATAATACACAATGTTCGAGATAAACATAATTTTTTTTTTGTTCAAATTGAGGTCTTAACGATTAAATCTACACCACGATATCAGGACATCAAGTTCTCTTTCTTGACATGATTCACTTAGAACATGATTGACTCTCGAGTTCATCATTTCGTATGGGTATTTTACGATTTTATTACCTCTATAAATGACTTTACACTTAGAGAGGTTAAATCCTGATGACCATAATTAATTTTACTATATTAGCAAGTTTAAAAAATCTTGCAATTCTAATGTGATTTTGACTAAAGCCCTTCCAATTAATCATTGAAGTATATTTCGGACAAAATCGGGCCAAGTACTAATACTTGCGGGACACCACTACTCACTTGTTCTTAATTTGATAAACCCGTGTTGTTTCATATTAATTAGTTTGAATAAACTTTCTACTAAACTATCTCTGGTAGTAGTAATAGTAGTAGCACTTTTCTGTGCAGATCTAACATCTAGTAAAGCTAGCCTGGTATGCCGTTACAGAATTTTTTAATACACAATGTTCGAGATAAACATAATTTTTTTTTTGTTCCAGTCGACACTTTAATTGAAGATTCTTTAACAAAAGATCCATTTTTAATAACTGAACTAGATGTAGACTCAATTATACGCATTAATAGAGTTGTTGAAGTCAGTGACTCAGTTGTTCCTGGGCCTGAGTTAAACCCTCTAATCAAATCTTCAAAGCTGGCCATTTATTTAATAAGAAGAGAAATAAAGAATTTTTAACTTATTGAAATTCTAAAACCGATTCATATACTTATTTATAAACTTAATTTGATGTTACACAAAATAAGCTTTTACCAAAAACCGCTAAGTTTTTTTGAATATCTGACAGTTGAAAAAATATGTTAATATTTTCCTTATTTATAGATTTTTATAGCCATACAGGACAATTTTCTACTTAAAAGTAACATTGGTTCTGAATTTATAAAAAAATTGATTAGTATTTGGATCTCTTGGAACAACAGAACTCCAAAAATGTTATATTTATATGATTTGAGAAAAATTAAGCTTTCTAAATATATATTTTTTTATTTTTAAATTCTCAAACTAAATGAAAAAAAAAGCTGCAAAAATTTAATGCAAACCCGGTAAAGCTCTTTAGAAATTTTTTAAGGAAAATTTTTTGTCGAAATATCTCTTTTATCGATTTTTTAAAGCTCAGTTCATGTCATTTTTTTTCAGAATCAAAAAACATTTTAATGATTCATTTACTTAAATTCAATTTAACTTGGTAACTGACACAATTTTCTTTAGATTTAAGTAATTTAAGTAATTTAATAAATGTTAAAAGCATTGTAAAAAAACATGATCAACATTTAAAAGATCTAAACAAAAATTATGTCACGTCGGAAAGAAAGTGGTTATAAAATCGGACAAAGACTTGCTGATTGAGAGTAAAGAGCAAGAAAAAACTTTCAACAAGTGAATTCGGGCCCAAAAATCCCCAATGAACACTGTTAAGATATAATTTTTAAGTTTTTGATCTCTTCCATACGTTCACAATTAAAAAAAATCAAGTGTTGAGTGTTAGTGTAATTGTTAGACTCACTCTTAACACTTACACTTGGTTACTTAAAATATTTAAGTGTCGACCGGAACAGAATTAAACAAGAATTAAAAAAGACATATTTTATCAATTGTATTTAAAATAAGGCTGCGTGTATCCCACAAACGAAGGTTTTTGCCATGGATTCTAGAATCAAAAATAGGACAAAAAATACATTTTTTTTTAAATTTTGTATTCTAGAATACATGAATGCCGTAAAAAACAACCCTTAAATCAGCATTTGCTAATTAGCATCCAAAAAATATGAAACTGTATTTTGTAATATTTTTTTAACTGACACTAAATAACTTTCAATTTCATCTATCATTAACTATTCTTAAGAAATTTTTAGACAAAAGCTAAAGTATCGCTATTGCTTTTGTTTCTGTTCCGGTGGACAATTAAATTTTGTAAGTGTTTAAATGTAACGACCAATTGTAACACTTAAATATTCCAAGTATCCAAGTGTAAGTGTAATTGAAAGTTTAGTGTGATCGTAATTGTTACACTCACACTAAACACTTGATTTTTTTTAATTGTGAAAGTATGATCTCCTCTAGCTGGTAAAAAATTTATTTTTTGTACAAAGTTTTACTCTGCTGTTTGTTTACTTGAAGTTTTTAAGGAGTTAAAAAAATCGGGAAAAAAAATTAATTTGTGGAATTTAACGAAAATTAAAAACCTTTTCACACTTGATCAAAAACCACTCAAAAAACTCTTTTTTTTATTTTGCAATAAAAGCACCAAAAAAAGATTTTTAACAAAAATATTTGAAAACCTACTATTTAATCAAAGAAGGCTCATTTTTGTTCAAATCTGATGTTGAAGATTTCAATTGTTGTTGTTAATCTTTGAGACTTCTCTGTAAGTCACACTTTGACTTGAAAAAAAGGTTTAAAAATTTATCATCAAAAAATCAAAAAATCTTTTTTGTTACCTTTGAAGAACCTAAATTTCATCCAATTTCGAAGCTATTTCAGATGATATTTGGCCATTTAGCTTTGTCTTTTCGAGGTTGATTTGTTCAATATAATTGTTGAGACGTCTAATTTAGTGATGGGACGATATCAATAAATATCGATATATCGTATCGAAAACTTAGTATCGAAAAATATCGTATCGATTTTTCTAATATCGATATTTTTGATTAAAGAGAAGTTTTTTTAGGTAACTTTGAAGGGTAAAACTGTAACGTTACAAATTTTCCTTAAAATGTAATTTTACCCGCCAAATTTTTAGTTGAACTTGTTTATTGAACATTTAACGTCTCTGTTTGATGATTTTATGTAAAAGAAAATTTTTGTATTTAATCATAACCAAGTTATAACTTTTTCATATACTTATTTTACTGATAAAAAAATTTTGAAATGACAAGATCACCTTACTGGAAATATTTTGTAAAAAACAAAAATTACTCAACTTTAGCCAAATTAAATTGTGTTCTAATGACGCCGAAGAAATTAAGCGGTAAAACATCATCCTCATGTTCTAGATAGCAAAACTATACAAGGTAAAAGTGAACTAATTCATCAAAAAATCAATTCAACTTTTTCAATATTTCGTTCAAACAAACCTTTATCAAAAGAAAAAATCGATGAACTTATCGCTAAGATGATAATCGTTGTTACTCAGCCATACCCAATTGTTGAAGACAAAGGGTTCCAACTCTCATCAGAGATTCGGCTCCCCAAGTGAAAGAGAAATTGAAAGATGTTAGTCACGTCGCGTTGACGACAGATTTATCGATAAACAGATTATATCGATATCACAAAAATATGATATCGTCCCATCACTAGTCTAATTTCTTCGTCTTTGTTTTTTAAATCATTCTGACTCTTTAAAAGAAGGTTTGAGTACTCGTTTGTAAATTTGTCGACCATAGCTTTTTATTCAGATTCTTTACCATTGGTTCTTTTTGACTTGCTTCGGCACTTTTTTTAACATTCGATTTTAATTCAGTTAATTCAGCGTTTAATTTGACATGGGAACTTAAACAAAAAGTTAAAAAATTTAATTTTTGTAATTTTAAATTGAGCTTTAAACCTTTGATGATTGTTCGATTCTTCTTTTTACTGACCAATTTGTGACACTTGCCCATTGATTAAATTTTCTTTTTCACTGATTTTTGTTTTTAAATCGTTTAATTGAGCTTGATAATCTATCGGTTCATTACTTTGAGAACTTTTCAATTTATCAAACACATTTTCAAAGCTAATTACACTGATTATTAGTTGTTAAATGTTTAAAGCATTGTAAAAAAACATGATCACCATTTAAAAGATCTAAACAAAAATTATCTCACGTCGGAAAGAAAGTGGTTATAAAATCGGACAAAGACTTGCTGCTTGAGAGTAAAGAGCAAGAAAAAACTTTCAACAAGTGAATTCTGGCCCAAAAATCCCCAATGAACACTGTTAAGATATAATTTTTTAGTTTTTGATCTCTAAATAGAATAAAATTAAAATGTTTTATAAATTTTTTATTTATTTTATAGACCGGTTTCGCCGTTACGGCTTCTTCAGTATTAAAAAATATCTAGCAAAAAATCAAAATTTTTAAAAAAAATTTTTAATAAGAAATTAGAGAGTTTAAGTTATTTGATAGGTTTGAATTCAAACCATTAGGTTTTAAAGTTTTAAAAATTATAATTAAATCAGTTTCAAGTCTTAGTCTAAAGTAAATACAATTTGAAATAAAAACTTGAAATTCGATGTGTTCATGTAAATTGTGCTCTTTCATAAAATGTTTATACATTAAAAATGACTTATTACAATTTATTAAAAATTTTATCAATTTTGTCTTATTTTTTGTTTCAAATAGTTTCATACAATATTTAATTCTATAAAGATGCTCTTGTATTCTGATTGAAATTTTTCTTGAAGTTTCACCAATGTAAAAAAAGTTACACTTTTTACACTTGATTACAATTGATAGAATTACAAGATGAGCTGAAAGGTATTAAAATTAGTAAATTAGATTTATTTGACAAAAAAAAACTGGGATTTGCATATGGACATATTTTACAGTTCAAATTTGTATTTGGATCATCTACTTGTCAGTCTCTAGATGGCTTAAGTACTACTTCTACTATAACTACAGTGTTTGATTATAAATAAGGTAAACAAAAATAACTTTGTGATTACTCAACTTGCTTTCTAAAAGAATTTTTTTTTTACTTAATAATGTTAGTTAGACTTTAAACGTGTTCACAAGAGTTTATCAATAATGCGTACAAGACATAAAACACATTCAACAGGATTCCTATTTTTAAGTTTATTGTTTCATTCTCCGAACAGACGAAACTAAGAGTTATAATTATCTTAATTTTTCCTTTTTCAAAATCCAAGTGATTGATTTACTTTTACTGGAATCGGTCACACCATTTCCTTTCCCCAATGCCCAATAGGAGAGAAAAGATTTGAATATTTAATACTGGAATAAAAGTTTTACTTTGTAATATGAAAATCTAGTTGTTGATTTTTTATATTCAAAATTCTATTATTATGAGAAGCGAAGCTGATATCTTAGTCTGCTTTTATAAATTGTTCACATAATATTCTCTTTGCTCGCCTCCTTTTTAATTCTCTCACAAAAAAATAAATGTCTTAAAGAGTTGTCGTGGCCGAGTGGGTAAAACAACAGCTTTGGCAGCTAGTGGCATGAGTTCGAATCCTTGTCGAGTAAAAAAAAATTGTAACGTTTAGAAAAAAATAATAATGGTAATGGATGAGTGTCAATAGTGTTCTGCTGCTTGGAAACGATCCGACTAGAATCATCGACTAGTCATTCTCTAGATGGCCCGATACTAGAACAACTTTGAAAATCATCGTATTGGGACACGCGAGTCGCTGTGACTTAAAATAAGGGCGTCGAAAGATGCAAACGTAGCGAGTATAAAAAAATTCTGTAACGGCATACCAGGCTAGCTTTACTAGATGTTAGATCTGCACAGAAAAGTGCTACTACTATTACTACTACCAAAGATAGTTTAGAAGAAAGTTTATTCAAACTAATTAATATGAAACAACACGGGTTTATCAAATTAAGAACAAGTGAGTAGTGGTGTCCCGCAAGTATTAGTACTTGGCCGGATTTTGTGCGAAATATACTTCAATGATTAATTGGAAGGGCTTTAGTCAAAATCACATTAGAATTGCAAGATTTTTTAAACTTGCTAATATAGTGAAATTAATTATGGTCATCAGGATTTAACCTCTCTAAGTGTAAAGTCATTTATAAAGGTAATAAAATCGCAAAATACCCATACGAAATGATGAACTCGAGAGTCAATCATGTTCTAAGTGAATCATGTCAAGAAAGAGAACTTGATGTCCTGATATCGTGGTGTAGATTTAATCGTTAAGACCTCAATTTGAACAAAAAAAAAATTATGTTTATCTCGAACATTGTGTATTATCCCAAGCTCGATAGTGATAGGGAGCAATGAAATAGAAGTTGTTGATCATTTTAAATAACATGGTGTTATGATTGACTTTAAACTCACATATATTTACTATGTAGCAGAATTTAGAAAGTCAATCAAAAAGCGACTTAATTCGATCGATCGCATTATCTAACTTTCAAACAAAGTTAGGCTACAGTTTTACAAGTCATTTATGCTACGCCTTTTGACTACTCTATGTCGATCTTTAATTATTTCCCGAAAAGAGAACTGCAAAAACTAGCAAATACGTACAATTAAACCCTTTATTCATTGGAAAATTCAATAATTTTGGAGAAAATACATTTGACTTCTTTTACTCTAAATTCAAAAACCATTTTTTAATAGACAAGCTTTGTACGAAAATTACAAAGTTCAAACGGAGTATTGAAGATTCACTCTACGCAAAACACTAACAACTTCTGCCTGAACCAATTTGAGTCAATTTTTAAATAGTTATCCTATTACATTTGTTGATCGTCTTGTTATTTTGTTTTTGTTATTTTTAATTGTTATTTTGATGTTTTTAAAAAAGGCTGCCTGCTTTTTTTTTTAAAACATATTTTGATTAATAACTTGAACCTCGAAAACGCTTCAACAAATAAAGTAAATACAACGCCAATTTAAAAGTTAAAATCTATTTTTTATTTTTATATTTTAAGATAATGCTTGATAGGGGAAGTCAAGTAGATTATCCACAATTATCTTCAAGCATAAGCGCAAGATTTTTTTAAACACGATTATCGTCTCTGAACTTTTATTTAAGAGAGAACTTGGGCCTATTTTTGAGCTTTATGAGAGTACGTCATCCTGTATTTCGAGTATTTCTGGTTCACAATCAAATTCAACCTTTATAATTGGGAGAGCAATTAGCGATTAGATAATACATAAGATATTTTTCAAAGGAGTTTGTAATTAAAGCTAGAGAGTTGTTATCAAAACCGTAATGAAATAACTTTAGGGGCAAAACTAGAGGATATATTAAACTAAATGCTTCTCTAAAATCAATGAAAAGGGATAACACAATTAACTTTTCATCAAGTACTTTGTAAAAAAAAAGACACAAATTCATGTATAGCCTTCTTGCATGAAAACCCAGTCCAAATGGGTCGATTGAAAATAATAAAAAAAAATAAATGTTTTAAAATTTAAATGAAATTTGGGAAAAACTCTGCAAAAACTGATGACCATTGATACAATTGAATCTTCAATACTCCGTTTGAACTTTGTAATTTTCGTACAAAGCTTGTCTATTAAAAAATGGTTTTTGAATTTAGAGAAAAAGAAGACAAATGTATTTTCTCCAAAATTATTGAATTTTCCAATGAATTGTTTAGTAAAATGATATTGGTTTCTCATCTCCATTTAGGTTTGTTTGATTGAGTAATTTTTTACAAACACTGACTTCAGATTTGATGGTGAGTTATTATGTTTTTGAAAATTTTGTGAATAAATACAGAAAGTCTCTTTATTACACGGTGTTGAAAAAAGTCCAAGTTAAATTTGTTGAGTATTAAATTGAGGACATTGAATTCTACTAGATATGAGACGTTGAGCCATATATTTAATAGCTTGTAAAGGGTATAATTGTACGTATTTGCTAGTTTTTGCAGTTCTCTTTTCGGGAAATAATTAAAGATCGACATAGAGTAGTCAAAAGGCGTAGCATAAATGACTTGTAAAACTGTAGCCTAACTTTGTGTGAAAGGTAGACAATGCGATCGATCCAATAAAGTCGCTTTTTGATTGACTTTCTAAGTTCTTCTACATATGTGAGTTTATAGTCAATCATAACACCATGTTATTTAAAATGATCAACAACTTCTATTTCATTGCTCCCTATCACTATCGAGCTTGGGATAATACACAATGTTCGAGATAAACATAATTTTTTTTTTGTTCAAATTGAGGTCTTAACGATTAAATCTACACCACGATATCAGGACATCAAGTTCTCTTTCTTGACATGATTCACTTAGAACATGATTGACTCTCGAGTTCATCATTTCGTATGGGTATTTTACGATTTTATTACCTTTATAAATGACTTTACACTTAGAGAGGTTAAATCCTGATGACCATAATTAATTTTACTATATTAGCAAGTTTAAAAAATCTTGCAATTCTAATGTGATTTTGACTAAAGCCCTTCCAATTAATCATTGAAGTATATTTCGGACAAAATCGGGCCAAGTACTAATACTTGCGGGACACCACTACTCACTTGTTCTTAATTTGATAAACCCGTGTTGTTTCATATTAATTAGTTTGAATAAACTTTCTACTAAACTATCTCTGGTAGTAGTAATAGTAGTAGCACTTTTCTGTGCAGATCTAACATCTAGTAAAGCTAGCCTGGTATGCCGTTACAGAATTTTTTAATAAACAATGTTCGAGATAAACATAATTTTTTTTTTGTTCCAGTCGACACTTTAATTGAAGATTCTTTAACAAAAGATCCATTTTTAATAACTGAACTAGATGTAGACTCAATTATACGCATTAATAGAGTTGTTGAAGTCAGTGACTCAGTTGTTCCTAGGCCTGAGTTAAACCCTCTAATCAAATCTTCAAAGCTGGCCATTTATTTAATAAGAAGAGAAATAAAGAATTTTTAACTTATTGAAATTCTAAAACCGATTCATATACTTATTTATAAACTTAATTTGATGTTACACAAAATAAGCTTTTACCAAAAACCGCTTTTTACCAAAAAAGAATTTTTAACTTATTGAAATTCTAAAACCGATTCATATACTTATTTATAAACTTAATTTGATGTTACACAAAATAAGCTTTTACCAAAAAGTTTTTTTGAATATCTGACAGTTGAAAAAATATGTTAATATTTTCCTTATTTATAGATTTTTATAGCCATACAGGACAATTTTCTACTTAAAAGTAACATTGGTTCTGAATTTATAAAAAAATTGATTAGTATTTGGATCTATTGGAACAACAGAACTCAAAAAATGTTATATTTATATGATTTGAGAAAAATTAAGCTTTCTTAATATATATTTTTTTATTTTTAAATTCTCAAACTAAATGAAAAAAAAAGCTGCAAAAATTTAATGCAAACCCGGTAAAGCTCTTTAGAAATTTTTTAAGGAAAATTTTTTGTCGAAATATCTCTTTTATCGATTTTTTCAAGCTCAGTTCATGTCATTTTTTTTCAGAATCAAAAAACATTTTAATGATTCATTTACTTAAATCCAATTCAACTTGGTAACTGACACAATTTTCTTTAGATTTAAGTAATTTAAGTAATTTAATAAATGTTAAAAGCATTGTAAAAAAACATGATCAACATTTAAAAGATCTAAACAAAAATTATGTCACGTCGGAAAGAAAGTGGTTATAAAATCGGACAAAGACTTGCTGCTTGAGAGTAAAGAGCAAGAAAAAACTTTCAACAAATGAATTCGGGCCCATAAATCCCCAATGAACACTGTTAAGATATAATTTTTAAGTTTTTGATCTCTTCCATACGTTCACAATTAAAAAAAATCAAGTGTTGAGTGTTAGTGTAATTGTTAGACTCACTCTTAACACTTACACTTGGTTACTTAAAATATTTAAGTGTCGACCGGAACAGAATTAAACAAGAATTAAAAAAGACATATTTTATCAATTGTATTTAAAATAAGGCTGCGTGTATCCCACAAACGAAGGTTTTTGCCATGGATTCTAGAATCAAAAATAGGACAAAAAATACATTTTTTTTTAAATTTTGTATTCTAGAATACATGAATGCCGTAAAAAACAACCCTTAAATCAGCATTTGCTAATTAGCATCCAAAAAATATGAAACTGTATTTTGTAATATTTTTTTAATTGACACTAAATAACTTTCAATTTCATCTATCATTAACTATTCTTAAGAAATTTTTAGACAAAAGCTAAAGTATCGCTATTGCTTTTGTTTCTGTTCCGGTGGACAATTAAATTTTGTAAGTGTTTAAATGTAACGACCAATTGTAACACTTAAATATTCCAAGTATCCAAGTGTAAGTGTAATTGAAAGTTTAGTGTGAGTGTAATTGTTACACTCACACTAAACACTTGATTTTTTTTAATTGTGAAAGTATGATCTCCTCTAGCTGGTAAAAAATTTATTTTTTGAACAAAGTTTTACTCTTCTGTTTGTTTACTTGAAGTTTTTAAGGAGTTAAAAAAATCGGGAAAAAAAAATTATTTTTTGGAATTTAACGAAAATTAAAAACCTTTTCACACTTGATCAAAAACCACTCAAAAAACTCTTTTTTTTATTTTGCAATAAAAGCACCAAAAACCTACTATTTAATCAAAGAAGGCTCATTTTTGTTCAAATCTGATGTTGAAGATTTCAATGAATGTTGTTAATCTTTGAGACTTCTCTGTAAGTCACACTTTGACTTGAAAAAAAGGTTTAAAAATTTATCATCAAAAAATCAAAAAATCTTTTTTGTTATCTTTGAAGAACCTAAATTTCATCCAATATCGAAGCTATTTCAGATGATATTTGGCCATTTAGCTTTGTCTTTTCGAGGTTGATTTGTTCAATATAATTGTTGAGACGTCTAATTTAGTGATGGGACGATATCAATAAATATCGATATATCGTATCGAAAACTTAGTATCGAAAAATATCGTATCGATTTTTCTAATATCGATATTTTTGATTAAAGAGAAGTTTTTTTAGGTAACTTTGAATGGTAAAACTGTAACGTTACAAATTTTCCTTAAAATGTAATTTTACCCGCCAAATTTTTAGTTGAACTTGTTTATTGAACATTTAACGTCTCTGTTTGATGATTTTATGTAAAAGAAAATTTTTGTATTTAATCATAACCATGTTATAACTTTTTCATATACTTATTTTACTGATAAAAAAATTTTGAAATGACAAGATCACCTTACTGGAAATATTTTGTAAAAAACAAAAATTACTCAACTTTAGCCAAATTAAATTGTGTTCTAATGACGCCGAAGAAATTAAGCGGTAAAACATCATCCTCATGTTCTAGATAGCAAAACTATACAAGGTAAAAGTGAACTAATTCAACAAAAAATCAATTCAACTTTTTCAATATTTCGTTCAAACAAACCTTTATCAAAAGAAAAAATCGATGAACTTATCGCTAAGATGATAATCGTTGTTACTCAGCCATACCAAATTGTTGAAGACAAAGGGTTCCAACTCTCATCAGAGATTCGGCTCCCCAAGTGAAAGAGAAATTGAAAGATGTTAGTCACGTCGCGTTGACGACAGATTTATCGATAAACAGATTATATCGATATCACAAAAATATGATATCGTCCCATCACTAGTCTAATTTCTTCGTCTTTGTTTTTTAAATCATTCTGACTCTTTAAAAGAAGGTTTGAGTACTCGTTTGTAAATTTGTCGACCATAGCTTTTTATTCAGATTCTTTACCATTGGTTCTTTTTGACTTGCTTCGGCACTTTTTTTAACATTCGATTTTAATTCAGTTAATTCAGCGTTTAATTTGACATGGGAATATAAACAAAAAGTTAAAAAATTTAATTTTTGTAATTTTAAATTGAGCTTTAAACCTTCGATTCTTCTTTTAACTGACCAATTTGTGACACTTGCCCATTGATTAAATATTCTTTTTCACTGATTTTTGTTTTTAAATCGTTTAATTGAGCTTGATAATCTATCGGTTCATTACTTTGAGAACTTTTCAATTTATCAAACACATTTTCAAAGCTAATTACATGTATAGTTAAATTTAGAAATTTTTTCAGGAAAATTTTTTGTCGAAATATCTCTTTTATCGATTTTTTCAAGCTCAGTTCATGTCATTTTTTTTCAGAATCAAAAAACATTTTAATGATTCATTTACTTAAATCCAATTTAACTTGGTAACTGACACAATTTTCTTTAGATTTAAGTAATTTAAACAATTATTTATCAAAACTTAAATCAGCAAGATTTGACTTACATTTAAGCTTTAAAAATTAAATCCTACAAACACTTGCACTGATTATTAGTTGTAAAATGTTAAAAGCATTGTAAAAAAACATGATCACCATTTAAAAGATCTAAACAAAAATTATCTCACGTCGGAAAGAAAGTGGTTATAAAATCGGACAAAGACTTGCTGCTTGAGAGTAAAGAGCAAGAAAAAACTTTCAACAAGTGAATTCTGGCCCAAAAATCCCCAATGAACACTGTTAAGATATAATTTTTTAGTTTTTGATCTCTAAATAGAATAAAATTAAAATGTTTTATAAATTTTTTATTTATTTTATAGACCGGTTTCGCCGTTACGGCTTCTTCAGTATTAAAAAATATCTAGCAAAAAATCAAAATTTTTAAAAAATTTTTAATAAGAAATTAGAGAGTTTAAGTTATTTGATAGGTTTGAATTCAAACCATTAGGTTTTAAAGTTTTAAAAATTATAATTAAATCAGTTTCAAGTCTTAGTCTAAAGTAAATACAATTTGAAATAAAAACTTGAAATTCGATGTGTTCATGTAAATTGTGGTCTTTCATAAAATGTTTATACATAAAAAATGACTTATTACAATTTATTAAAAATTTTTTCAATTTTGTCTTATTTTTTGTTTCAAATGGTTTCATACAATATTTAATTCTATAAAGATGCTCTTGTATTCTGATTGAAATTTTTCTTGAAGTTTCACCAATGTAAAAAAAGTTACACTTTTTACACTTGATTACAATTGATAGAATTACAAGATGAGCTGAAGGACCCTTGAAAAAACAACACCCCTCATTTTTCCAAAAAACAACACCCAGGTGTTTTTCATGATCCCAAATGTTGAATTGAAAAACGAACTCTAATTTAAGGTAGAGGAGACCAAGAGCTACAAAATGACATGTATATTTAATTTACTTGAAGTTTTTTTCATGTTCGTTTTTTAAGTTTAGCAAAAAGCTCCAAAGACACCCCCAAGACACCCCCTGTGTTTCATCAAAACACCCCCATATAAAACAACATATTCTGATAGATCTTGACGAGTTCTCTTCAAAAATCATGTCGGTTTTTGTCTAGCATTTACCGTTTTTGAGAAACAATGAAAAAACTAAAAATGAATGAAACAGAGAAACGAAGTGAATTAAAACATAAAGTGTTCACATAAAGACATTTTATTTTCCTAAATTTCAATAAATTTTTTAGTTTGGATTTTTTTTTTCATTTTTTTTAGAGGTTTTTTTGTTTTTCTTTTTCGTGTGAAAGCCGTAGGCTTTTTTAGTAACCAAATCTTTGTTCACTAACTGTTTATTTGCTCTTAAATAACTTGAAATCCACTTTTTTCTCTTGTTTCTATCATAAGTTTCCCATATATCTGGATTAACGTCAAATCGACCGTATTTTGGTGCAACCATATAGGGACCAGTTCTACGAATCGCCAAAATGGAATCATTTGTTTGTTTTTCACACATTTCTTCAAAAAAACAAAAAATTTTGCTGAGGTTCATACGTTTCCTTTCGCAAAAAGATTTGATCTGACTATTTATCCCTTCATTTTAAATTTAATTAGAAAAATATTAAGAAACTTGAATGGGTATTACAAACCTTCTACATCATTTGTTGTGTAATATTCGATTGGCATCTTTGAATATTTCCATTTAATTTTGCAAAAATGGTTATAGATTTTTTTCAATTTGTAACGATAGAACCAGTCACCCAAACATTTCCCACCATACTCATAATCGTTCATTTTGTTTATCAAATTATTTGACCGCTCTGTAAAACTCTTAGGATCTTTGGAACCAATGAGTGATAATTCTCTGTAATCTTTTTTCCCAAAAATATCTCTTAAAAGGTCTTCTTGGTCATTTTTATCTATTCTAAACAAGTTCAACCTTTTTACAATGTCTTTTTGCATATGATTGCAACAGAGCAAAAAATCAGTGTTGGTGAGATAAGCTTTGAATGCTCCATGTAAGCCAGGGTCGTCATCCGTCACAATACATTTCATATTCTTCAAACTATTTTCATTTTCTAGATCGTATCGATTTAATTCACTCGGTAGTCTTAAAAAACTCTTAAAGTCTTTTTTAGTATGAATCATTATTGGTCCGATAAAAGTTGGATGTTTTTTAGTTTCGAAATCAATTAATGATAGATTTTTGTAAGTCATTAATGTTACATAAAATTGACCAAGATTAAACGTTGTATCTATATTAATGATAGAAAAAAGATCTCCTGTTCCAAATCTAATAAGATCTACGTATTGCTGATGTGTAAACATGATCGCTTCGAATCCTTCTTCACTAAAGATAACCGATTTAACGAAACAGCTTTTACGTTTATTTATTAGTGCATCTAAAATCTCCTCTTTAGTATGAACAATATTTTCATCTTGTAATTGAAGTGATTTTTGTTTATAAATTTGACTCATATTCCTTGGAAGATTACACAATGGACCTTGCACATCTGAACCTTCGACCAATTTGTTAAACTTAATTGATGCACTTCCAACTTTAACTGAAATCTTTTTTATGTCATTCAAAGTAGATTCTGATGTTCTAATAAATGGACGATTTACTTTCGTTGCATTGCCATGAGGTTTTAACTCAAAGTCTGGATCAAAGTTTGGACCTCTCGAATAAATAAGAACCAGTCTGTCATACGATTGATCATTCACGCTATTTATTCTAACAGTTTTTCTATAGAAATCTCGAAAGTTTTTTGAAGAATAAAAAACTTTAGTTGCACAAACAATTGTTTTATCAGTGGTTTCGAAATCAGTCATTTTTTTGATTGAGCAATCAAATCTTGAATGCTTGGCTACCGAATAAAACTTGGTTTTGTTACCATACGAATTGAAAGGACCGTTATCATCTGACAAAACATCTTTTAAAGAATATTTTTTTAAGTCGATACAAAAAACACTATTATCTCTTTTAGATTTTGGAAGCCGTAAAACTGGTTCTACACAAAGAGCGTATTGAATGGCTTCTTCAAAAAACAGAGATGCATTGGCGACTTGAAAAAAAAAATATTAATTGAGGTACAACAAGTAAGTTACGAAAGTTAAACAAAGACAACCGAAAACCAAGACTAGATTCGGACTCAATAGAGGTCAATCTAAGTACAAAATTAATACTCCTAGATTAAAAATTTCGTTTTGTTTTTTTTTGCGGACTAAAGTGATTTAAATCCTCACACTGTGGGTTAAAATAAAAGAGTAAGTGAAATTTTTAATTAGTAAAATGTTCGGATTGTTTTAAATAGATTTAACATTGTTTAACCTTGATTAGTACTTATAAAAATGAATGCTTACTTAATTTTGATTTTAATAAATCGATGTTATTTGTATCCATTTTGTTAACAGACTTTTCATTACAATCAGATTCGTCATTCAAGTATTCATTTCTTTCTAAATTTATCTCATTACAATTACAGCCGTCTGGATGCTCATCGGAATCGATGTTTGATAAATTATCTGACTCAGGGTCTGAGCTTTCTATCTCAACATCTGAGTTTTCACAATATGAAGTGCTACGAGTCCTGTTCTGATTCATATTCAGAATAACCATCAAATGAAACATCACTGTCATAATTTTGATAAGAATCATATAAACATTCATCATCATCGCTTAAATCAGCCAAAGAAACACTCCGAATCATTTTCTTCTTTTCTTTCGGTTCAAGTCTGATATCCTTGGTAGTCCTTATAAAGAATAAATTTTTAAATAATTTTGATGTTTTAAATCATTTAAAAGCTTCTGAGTTATTAAGAAACAAATTGAAAAAAGGAGTAGTAGTAGTACTAGAAGTAGTAGTAGTAGTAGTAGTATATCATTAAAGCTTTTTTACTTGACTCTTTCTTTTGAATCAATGGTTAAATCTTCAAATTTATCTAAAAAGGTGGAATGAGTCCGTTTTCTATGAGCTGGTAGATCTAAACAAAAAACTTAAGATTTTTTTTATTTGGGTCTCATTGAAGAATATACAAACCTATTGTTCTTTCACTTTTAGGGATAAGGCATATAAAATGATTCGGTTGCCATTTTGGGCTCATTGTAAAATTTGTACAGTGCGTCCAAACTAAGCACACGTCCCCTTAAGCAATCATTAGAATGAAAATAATTGAATAATTTTGTTCCTAAATGTCTTACCTTGAGAAACACCTTCAATATTTTCAATCGTACGATTCATAAAATTGATCATCTTTGTATCTGAATTTTTAACCATGCACGGATATTTTTGATGAATGTTAATATTTAAAGCTTGAGCAGCAGAAAAAAGATGCCAAACACTTGCATATTCATTTATTCTAATAGCCGACATAATTTGGTGATTATATATAGATTCAGGTGTAGCAGATGAATCATCAGATTCGGGACAAAGATTATCAAAAAAATTTGTCATTCTTGAGTCTTTCAAACGTGTTGATTTTAAAAACAATTCTTTTTTTAAAACCATTTCGACTACGATTCTATATCTTATTTCATTATGATGACTTTCTTTTCCATAAAGTGCTTTTGACAAGCTTCGATACATACAATTACCGTCACCAACAATTCTTACAGGTACCAAATCTTTGTCAAATGAAGAGGTTCCAAATATTTTCTCAGTTGATTCATCAAGATCGTCATTATTGGTAAAAAAGACTTTTTTCTTTTGAATTAAGTTGAAAAGATTCAAATCTTGAAGCTGTTCGGAAATTTTATCTCTAATTAAGTCAACTCTTCTAAAATGACTCAGATCTCTTAGAGCTTCAATGAATTTGTTGTTCCGAGACTAAAATGTATATGAGATGAAACGGTTTGAAATTTTAGAAATAAAATAAATTGAAGTACCTGGGTGTATCTCTGATTGGAGACAAGCGTTTTAAACTTGTTGTAGTTTTCAATTAAATCTGTATTCATCTTGTGTTCAAACTTTTTTTTAAAATTTTTTTCAAAGTTATAAATAAATAATGGTTGCCTCGTTTTTTGTTTCAATTTTTAAAATAAGTAGTGCAAATCAAACCAAAAAAATGTGTAACAGAAGAATAGATTTTTTTAAACCAAACGTACATTGCAAAAATTATCAAATTTGAATAAAAAGAAGAATTAACTCGACAGATTAAACTTTTCTTGTTTCAAATCTTATAATGAAATGTCTTTATGTGAACACTTTATGTTTTAATTCACTTCGTTTCTCTGTTTCATTCATTTTTAGTTTTTTCATTGTTTCTCAAAAACGGTAAATGCTAGACAAAAACCGACATGATTTTTGAAGAGAACTCGTCAAGATCTATCAGAATATGTTGTTTTATATGGGGGTGTTTTGATGAAACACAGGGGGTGTCTTGGGGGTGTCTTTGGAGCTTTTTGCTAAACTTAAAAAACGAACATGAAAAAAACTTCAAGTATATTAAATATACATGTCATTTTGTAGCTCTTGGTCTCCTCTACCTTAAATTAGAGTTCGTTTTTCAATTCAACATTTGGGATCATGAAAAACACCTGGGTGTTGTTTTTTGGAAAAATGAGGGGTTTTGTTTTTTCAAGGGTCCGAGCTGAAAGGTATTAAAATTTGTAAATTAGATTTATTTGACAAAAAACAACTGAGATTTGCGTATGGACATATTTTACAGTTCAAATTTGTACATTTTGTGTATCTGTTGTTGTAAAAAGTGTACGAAATTTGGTTGACTAAATAATCATTGAAATTGGTCAAAGTTTTTAAAAATGACAGTAAGACTTCTTGGTAATAGAGAATTGTTATTGTTTTCGATTGATTTAAACCATGCATTATTTAGAACCGATTTAATGTTTAAATAAGACTTGTCAAAAAAAGTTATAAAGAATAAACTGTTTTCGTTTTTTTGAAAACGAACATTTTCTCGTTGTAGAAAATTAAACTTGATCTATCTATATTCCCATATTGTCTGATCAGATGTTTTATTTGACTCGTTGGATAGCCTTTAGATAGAAGAACGTTGTGTAATTTGATCGAATGAAAATAAAAGTCGTTTGAGTTTGAACAAATTCGTCTGATACAATGTATAAGGCTTTTCGGAATATTCTTAAATATAAATTGCATGTGGTTCGAATTTACATTTAAGTAGTTTTGTGTATTTGTGGGTTTGATGTATAAATTAAATATAAATGTGTAATCAAAGTTTACAGAAACATTTAAGTCTAGAAAGCTTACAATATTAGAACTTACAACATTTAATTTTAATTGGGATAAATATTATCAAAAAAGTTATCGTCTATAAAGTGTTTTGCCACAAAAAAAAGATCATCAATAAAGCGAAAATAAAGCATTTTATTTTGAATAGATTTATAGTTTATCTCATAGAATGCTAAATGAAGGTTTGCTATAGATGGACCACAAGATGTTCCCATTGAAACACCTTTTATTTGAAGAAATAAATAAAATTTATTTTTGTTTTTATAATAAAAAAAGTTGTTTTTTAATACAATTATTAAAATTTTATAAAAACCAAACGCTGTAATTGTGTTGTTATCGATTGTTTTAAACATTTCCATTACGTTCTGAATCGCTTCGTCTATCGGTATATTTGTATACAGTGATTCAAAATCTGCTGTGTAGAGTCTATCGTTTTTGTCTAGTTTTAAATCGTTTAGAATTTGAATGAGATTTTGAGAGTCTTTAATGAACGTAAAATGTTCTGAAAATATTGGTTTTAAATAAAAATCGATTAATTTGGATAGACATGTCGTAATTGAATTCGAACAGTTTACGAGAGGTCGAACGCCAAATTTAGTTTTATGAAGTTTTGGTAGAATTTTGAACGATGGAAGTTTTTTGTAGCACAAAACTGATTTCAACTTCGAGTTAAGTTTTTTTGTAATAAAATTCGTTTTATAAAGTTGTTCGATTTGAGTTGTTGTCTCTTTGAACAAAAAGAATTGTGGATTATAATCAACATTTTTATGCGATGGTGAAGTTTGGAGCAAATTTTTGGAGCAAAGCAAATTTTATTTTTTAAAACTGTAAAATTCAATAAATAGATGGACCTAACCTAGTTTAAAAATTTTAACATAAATAAACAAAATTTGTTAAACTTGATTTAAAATATTTTTGAATTGATCGATTTTTGATCAATAATTAAATTTTTAAAAACAGATTGTTAACATTTTAATGAAATTTCAAATTAGATTTTTTAAATTTTAATTTAAGTACAAATTTTCAAAAGTAAAATTGCCGGGATTTTTGGAAATTTTCAAAAAATTTAAATATTCGCGCCAAAATGTCTTATTTAAATTTAGTGTATGCATTTCAAATTTTGTTAAAAATCGAAACTAACATTAATAATCAAATATTGATTTTCCCTTTTTTTTTAAATATTTTTGAAATTAACAAAATATTTACAATCTAAAACCATTTTTATTTTATGCACTGTACCTAATTTTATTTAAAAAAACAGCTTTTCTAAAATTGCTTTGCTCCAAAAAAAATTGCTCCAAACTTCACTCTTCCCATTTTTATAAACATTTTCATCATTTAAATGATCCATACAAAGTTTATGATAAATCCTGTTTTCAACAAGGCAAATTCCAACATTTTTATCAGAGTTGGCTACTACTTTATCATTATTTTTAATTTGTCTCATACATTTTGAGAAAAACATTATATCTAACGACAAACTTGAGTTAATAAAATTATAAGTTGACAGAAGTTGTGACAAAAATTATTTACGAAACTTCTTGATTTCAAATAAAACTGGTAGATTTAAAGTGTTTTTTGGAAAATTTTTTGAAATAAGTTTTGTTACATCGTTTGATCCAGAATTATTTAAAGTAGTTTTGTTGATATTTTTACAATTTTTTCTATACAAAAAAGATTTATTTAAGTCATTTAAAGAATCATAAAAAGTTTTCAGATAAAAATAAATGTCAATTTTATTAAAAGTTGGAACAAAATTAAGACCAATGTTAATTAAATTTAAAAATTTTTTGTAGAGTATAATTTCACTGATTTGAAATACTCTTTCATGTGTTTTGTAATTTTGAATTCTGTTACATTGTGAAAAACTATTTTTTGTTGAGTATTGTCGACAATTTTTTTTTTTAAAAAATTGATACGAAGATTATTTTCTATTACTAATTTGTCTAGATGAATCGATAAAGATTTTATTCAATGTTCTGAGTATATTTGATTTGGGGTATTAAATTTAACATTTTTGTTGTTTGTTTTGGTGATATTTTGTTGTCGAAAATTATTGTCAGAATAAGTGTTTTGTTGATGGTTTAGGCTTGGTGTTTTATTAAAAACAGCCCTTTCACGTATGTTGTGATAAGATTGAATATATGTTTGATTTGATGGATACCTGTGATGATTAGATTGATACTTTTATTGATTAGATGGATACTTGTATTGATTGGATGAATACTTGTATTGATTAGATGAATACTTATATTGATAAGATGGATACTTGTATTGATTGGATGAATACTTGTATTGATTAGATGAATACTTATATTGATAAGATGAATACTTGTATTGATTAATTGGAGCAAGGTTGTTATAGTTAGAATAATAATTTTTGTGATTTGATGAATTATTGAAACGGTTATTATATCTAGGATATGGAGACAAAGAACAAGTGCGGAATGATCTCATTGAACTTTTAGGACTGGTGTTTTTGACTCTTGGTGGGTTAGTTGGTTCAGCGGTTGTAGGATTTGCATCTCTTGTCAAGTCAATTTAAACTCTTGTGTTAGGCTGATTTTGGTCGTTTTCATGCTGCGACTGTTGATTCAAATTATTTTTCTCAGACAGTAAACGATTAATTTTTTCAACACCCCTTTTAAGATCTGGTTCATGTTTATTCTTAATCTTTGACTGGATAATTTCAACTTTTTCATCAACTTTATGATCAATTTCGTTTAAAGAGTCATTAATCGATTAATTTCTTGTCTTGAGAATGTTGAGTTCTTCGGTTATATAGTCTAAATAAAATTTTAAAATATCTTTCTTGAATCTATAAATTAGTTCATCGTAAAATTTGTTTGAAAAGTTAACATCGTCAGTATACATCGGTGGTGGAAAATTTTCGGTTTTAAGAATTTTCGGGAATAAATCATTTTCGAGATATGAGGAATTAATGGATTTTTTGTTTGAAAACTTTTGATATTTATCAATACTAAATTCAAGTTCGGTATAATATTTGCTTTGATTTCAATTGGGGTCGTTTGTTTTTTGTGTTCTTTGAGCATGTGGGTCATTTTTTCAAGCAAAATTTTATCTCTATCATTGTTAGTAGCCTCAATTTTTGATGAGATTTCTTTAAGAAAATTTTGTAAGGTCAGTGAAAGGTTATTTGTGTCTGGTTCATTTGATTGTGTAAGTTGAGGCGGTATTAGGTTATTGTTCTGTAAAGGTGTATCGGGTATCGTATGTGGTGTTGAGTGAATTTGATGGTTATTTTGAGATAAGTTTACTTCAGTGTTAAAGAACTTCGTACAGTTGATGTGATCAAATGATAAGTTTACAGAGTCGCAGAAGTTTAAAAGTTCGTTGTTTGTGTCGTATTTCAAAAATTCGATGTCTTTTTTATAATGTTTGATGTCTGATATTATATTTGCAGCTTGATGGCCTAAACTCGACGGATCAAAAAGTTTAAAGATTTTGAGTAGAACTCGGGGTAAATGTTTTTCAGATAGATTTTCATTTTCGTTTAATTTGAGAATTTCAGTATTCAGTTCGACGTGTTCTTGATTTTTAAAAAAAGAAAAAGCATTTGTACCTAAATTTTGATAAAGTTTATAACGACGAGTAGAAATAAAAGCGAATAAGAGATCGATTGCGGCTGTTTGATAATTTGCTAGTCTTAACATACTGAGTACAATAAGGATATTGTATTACGTTAAATAGAATAAAATTAAAATGTTTTATAAATTTTTTATTTATTTTATAGACCGGTTTCGCCGTTACGGCTTCTTCAGTATTAAAAAATATCTATCAAAAAATCAAAATTTTTAAAAAAAATTTTTAATAAGAAATTAGAGAGTTTAAGTTATTTGATAGGTTTGAATTCAAACCATTAGGTTTTAAAGTTTTAAAAATTATAATTAAATCAGTTTCAAGTCTTAGTCTAAAGTAAATACAATTTGAAATAAAAACTTGAAATTCGATGTGTTCATGTAAATTGTGGTCTTTCATAAAATGTTTATACATAAAAAATGACTTATTACAATTTATTAAAAATTTTTTCAATTTTGTCTTATTTTTTGTTTCAAATAGTTTCATACAATATTTAATTCTATAAAGATGCTCTTGTATTCTGATTGAAATTTTTCTTGAAGTTTCACCAATGTAAAATAAGTTACACTTTTTACACTTGATTATATATATACAATTGATAGAATTACAAGATGAGCTGAAAGGTATTAAAATTAGTAAATTAGATTTATTTGACAAAAAACAACTGGGATTTGCGTATGGACATATTTTACAGTTCAAATTTGTACATTTTGTGTATCTGTTGTTGTAAAAAGTGTACGAAATTTGGTTGACTAAATAATCATTGAAATTGGTCAAAGTTTTTAAAAATGACAGTAAGACTTCTTGGTAATAGAGAATTGTTATTGTTTTCGATTGATTTAAACCATGCATTATTTAGAACCGATTTAATGTTTAAATAAGACTTGTCAAAAAAAGTTATAAAGAATAAACTGTTTTCGTTTTTTTGAAAATGAACATTTTTCCAAAAATGTTATATTTATATGATTTGAGAAAAATTAAGCTTTCTAAATATATTTTTTTTTATTTTTAAATTCTCAAACTAAATGAAAAAAAAAGCGGCAAAAATTTAATGCAAACCCGGTAAAGCTCATTAGAAATTTTTTCAGGAAAATTTTTTGTCGAAATATCTCTTTTATCGATTTTTTCAAGCTCAGTTCATGTCAATTTTTTTCAGAATCAAAAAACATTTTAATGATTCATTTACTTAAATCCAATTTAACTTGGTAACTGACACAATTTTCTTTAGATTTAAGTAATTTAAACAATTATTTATCAAAACTTAAATCAGCAAGATTTGACTTACATTTAAGCTTTAAAAATTAAATCCTACAAACACCTGCACTGATTATTAGTTGTTAAATGTTTAAAGCATTGTAAAAAAACATGATCACCATTTAAAAGATCTAAACAAAAATTATCTCACGTCGGAAAAAAAGTGGTTATAAAATCGGACAAAGACTTGCTGCTTGAGAGTAAAGAGCAAGAAAAAACTTTCAACAAGTGAATTCGGTCCCAAAAATCCCCAATGAACACTGTTAAGATATAATTTTTTAGTTTTCCATACGTTCACAATTAAAAAAAATCAAGTGTTGAGTGTTAGTGTAATTGTTAGACTCACTCTTAACACTTACAGTTGGATACTTAAAATATTTAGGTGTCGACCGGAACAGAATTAAACAAGAATTAAAAAAGACATATTTTATCAATTGTATTTAAAATAAGGCTTCGTGTATCCCACAAACGAAGGTTTTTGCCATGGATTCTAGAATAAAAAAAGGACAAAAAATACATTTATTTTTAAATTTTGTATTCTAGAATACATGAATGCCGTAAAAAACAACCCTTAAATCAGCATTTGCTAATTAGCATCCAAAAAATATGAAACTGTATTTTGTAATATTTTTTTAATTGACACTAAATAACTTTCAATTTCATCTATCATTAACTATTCTAAAGAAATTTTTAGACAAAAGCTAAAGTATCGCTATTGCTTTTGTTTCTGTTCCGGTCGACAATTAAATTTTGTAAGTGTTTAAATGTAACGACCAATTGTAACACTTAAATATTCCAAGTATCCAAGTGTAAGTGTAAAGTGAGAGTGTAACAATTACACTCACACTCAACCCTTGATTTTTTTTAATTGTGAAAGTATGATCTCGTCTATGTAAAACTAAATTGTGGACACTAAGAGATTATTTCGGTTTCGGATCGGTATACCTACCGAACCGACACCGAAAACCGAAAAACCAAATATTTTTAGGTATGAACCGAACCTAAAACCGAAATACCGAATTTTTTTCGAAAAAAAACGGAGCAAATACCGAAAATCCGTAATATTTTCAGTATCCAAATTAAAAATTTTAAAAAATTAAAATTTTTGGATAAATAAATTCTTAGTTGTGAAATTTTATTTAAAAATTTTTTATTTCGAATTGTTTCCTATAAATTTTTAAAAACAAAAAATCTTATTCTATTATCTTATTTAAATCATTTAATATTTCAATATTAGACTTCAAAAAGCATCACATTATAAATAATTCTGAGGTCATATTATGATTATTTTTGGTTGAAATAATACCACAAATGCTAAAAAATCGTTCGATCGATGCGCTAGATGGGGGTATGCTCAATATTATGTTTGCTAGCTTGCTTAAATTTGGCAATGATTTAGCGTGGTCATACCAAAATTGACATGTATTCTTGGTCTTATAAACTATTTTGTTGTTCTCGGCTGTTAAAATCGCTTTAAGTTGATTTACTTCATCATTTAGTTCTTGTAAAAATATTGTTTATCTGAGCTACATGTTCGGCCGAAAAAAATGGTGTAAAAGCTTGGGTTGGTGAACTGGTTTCTTAATTCAAATGAGTTGAAATCGTACTCGTATTTTCGTTAGACTCATCGACTGAATTTTCATTTACGTTCTTATTTAAAAACGCTTTTGCAACTGTCTCTAGACTTTCTAATCCTTTTGCAAACAAATTGTTAGTCCACTGCTTACCAATCCAATGTTTTAGACCATGAACCTTCAAGACTGCAGCAGCCTTTTAAAATCAAAAACCATGAAAAAATAAGCCAGGATAAACTTTAAAATTTGATAAATTACTTGGTAAACTTGTGAATTTAACTCATAGTCAAATTTATGTTTAATAGCTTGAACCAAAAGATTAGCCAATCGTCTAGGAACAGGTTGGAGGATCATTTTTTCATAAGTATCAATTAATTTTAGGAAACCTTAAAGAAAAAAGATTAAATGAGTTGTATTTATTTTGTTCTAGTTTTTACTTACCAACTAATGTGTGTGTGCTTTAGTTGAATGATTACTTTGAAAAGATACATTCAATAAATAGGCAGGTTTCAAGATTTGGAGATACAACTCGACCTGTTCTCGATTAACTGGACAGCTTGATTCTGACTCAGTTGAATCAAAAAGACCTCTTTCGTTAGCTTTTAATACCGATTCGAGCATCTTGTATGCTGAGGACCAACGAGTTTTGTTTTCAATCCGTAATCGACATCTTTTTAAGCGGAAATTTCTGTTAAGATTAACCATACGTCTAATTTCGGTATTTGACCTATTTATTCTTCTAAATACACTGCAGACCGTATCATGGGTTGTAAGAGCTCTACGTTAAGCAAAGTTCAATTTGTGACAAGCGCAACTAAATCGCGGAACCTCATCAGATCCGATTGTCAATTTTAGATTTTTGATTGGTTGACCCCTACTCAAATCATAAAACTGATCATTATCAAAACCGTTTGTGTTTTCTTGTGAATCATTATTTTCAACTTCTTGATTAACATTCGACATCTGAACATTCGAAATGAAAGTCTGAGAATTTGCGTCATTGGTGATCTCTAATGTCTCATTGTGCACTTGATCAAAAGTTCGGTTATCAATATTTTCGATTATGTTAACATTTGATTCTTCATCATCGTACATAATTTCACTAATAACTTTAAAAGCATTTAGAGTTTGAAAATAATTTTTCTGGAATTCAGAAACTTACCTCGAGAATTAGAATCAGGTGTATCTGTTTCCTCAAAAAAAAGCTCTCAAAAGAGTCGAACCAAAGAACTGCCTTAATCACATACAACTCCTTTTTTTAAAAGTAATTATTTCGAATTTATTTTTTTTTAAACTATAAGTCTCACCATTTAATTTTGATTTATCAAATTCGTACTCGTTAATCTCTATAGCTTTTTGTATATTTTCGGCGCTATGCCCTCCAACTATTTCAATAAATCCCAAAATCAAAATTTCTTTGGAAAAATTTTCGTCTATTATTTGAGCGCCAAGTCCTTAATTGAGTAAAAATAAGCCTACAGGGTTCTGTAAATTGACACAAATAAAAAAATAAATATCTTTACCTAAATATTCGGTATTGTTAATTGAAACCCATCCATCTGATATTAGAATTACAGAAGTAGCATTATTTAGTCTACCTTCAATTTCGTTCTTGATTTTTTCAACAACTTTTGGGAGAATGTTATAACGAAAAGTAAACGTCGATGGTACTTTCAGAGATTGAAAAATGAAGATTCTCAAATACTCGTTTTCAATTTCATTTAAACTCAAATTTGAAGATACAATGTATTTTACGAGATCGAGCATTTCATCAGAAATGTGATCTATTTATACTTCTTTCTTTTCTTTTTGAGTACATTGAATACCATTCACGGCTGAGTTGGTGTTTTTTTAAATGCTTATTCAAGTTCGAGGCGTCTCCGCAAGGCACATTTTCAATACAACCATTAACCTTCAAAAATAAATGATAAATAGTTAATCAGACTGTCAATTGATTTTGTTCTTAACAAAAACTTAACCTAAAAAAAAATTGAACCCGAACTTGAAAACTTAACTTTTTTTAAAGATGTTTTACAATTTTTCATTGTAAATTGGATTAGACCGCCTAAAGAATTCACATAAACAACATGTATAATAAAACTGATATAACTAATAGAATCTTAAGATGACAGTCGGACAAAAATTTTTGGAAAAATATACTAACTTACTTTGCATTTAGCTTGAATTGAGATGGGACGAGTTTCGAACCGAGTTATTGCTTCAAAAAAGTGCCAAACAGGGTTGTAACTTGTGTAATCTTGATCAAAGCGAAATAACCTTTTCGGAAATTTGTTCCTTTTTGCCATTGTGATTAACTCAGTAATCGAATAATTTATATTCAGCTTTTCGTCTAGTTCCTCATTCAAATTCGTATTATTCGTATTGTTATTCCGATGCCGATTAGCTTCAGTTTGCGATTCAGTTAAACGACTTTGTTGAGTTCTAGGAGGGTTATTTTGAGATTGACTACGGTTAGTTTGAGTTTGACTTGGGTTATTTTGAGTTTGACTGGGGTTATTTTGAATTCAACTACGATTAGTCTGAGATTGACTGGGGTTATTTTGAGATCGACTACGGTTAGTTTGAGTTTGACTTGGGTTATTTTGATATCGACTACGATTAGTTTGAGTTTGACTGGGGTTATTTTGAGATCGACTACGGTTAGTTTGAGTTTGACTGGGGTTATTTTGAGTTTGACTGGGGTTATTTTGAGATCGACTACGATTAGTTTCGGGTTGATTAAAGGAAGTTTCGGTCTGGCTACGATTAGTTTCTGGTTGATTAAAGTTAGTCTCGGTTTGGCTAGGGTTAGTTTCGGTTTGACTAGATTCACCATTATTGGATCCATTGTTATTTTCTTCAGAACTTCATTGCACTTTTCTTTGTCTTTACACAAAGAAAATTGCAATGAAGTTTTATTAAGTGTTTCGAAAATAATTTATGTGTTACTGATCGTAAAACATAATACATTTAAGTGTTATTTGTGTAACAAGTGTTATATAACTTTATTTTAGTTAAAAATAATTGAAACAAAAAAAAAAGTTCGAATAAAAAAGATGCATGTATATGTTAATTATGGTTTTAAGCCTTTTAATTTTTGTCCGAATGTCAAATTAAACCGAACAAAATATACCGGTTTAACAAATGATATTTTAATATAAGATCATTTAAAGGAGCCATGAGTCCTCGTCGGTAGGTATACCGATCCGAAACCGAAAACCGACTTTTTTTTTCGGTACAAATGCCTGATTCCAACATATAAAATAATCTCTGTGGTTCTCAAGAATTATGGTCCTCAAGAATATTATTATGGTTCTCTAATTGTAGGTCCTCACGAATGTAGTGTTCATTAGAATTTAACGAATATGATTAGAGTTTGTTAAAACATTTTTTCAAATTCTAATAAAAAAAAGAATGAATTCCTCACGAATAATTGACCAGAAATAGGTTTTAAAATGAGAATAATTATTTAACTCGTTTACTCTTGAAAAAGTTATACTTTCAAGCAAATGGACTTATGTAAGTATTTATAAATAAATATAAAAAAATGATTTGCCAAAGAAATTATAACTGAAAAAAATGTTCTTTTTTTTATTAAAGCACTTGATAAAAAAATCCTGACAAATTGAAACACTAGACTTTTAAAACTAGATACCAGGCGCCGAAAAGCTTTTACAAAAAAATTTAGATTTCAAATTAGAAAACGATGAGCAGTCTTCTTAAATGTTTCTCATTTTTAAAAAAGTGCCTTCAAAAAGTGTTATTTTCATTAAAGCTAAATGACCCCCCTCAGGTGGTTAAGGAAGTAAATTTTTAAAAATTTTAGACGAAAACTGAGAATTTTATTTTTTCTCTTCGCCTAGGAATCAAAAAATAAAAAGAAATTCTCAAAACTTACACATGAGTGTTTCTTTTTAATCGACAAAAAAATGAAAGAAAAAAGTTTTTTTTGGATTTTTTCTTTGGTTTTCACAACCAATTTGGTCGTTACAGGAGAAATTTTTTTTTTTTTAAATTTGAGGGTAGTCCCTTAAAATAACTTTAAAATAAATCTTTAACCAATAAATTTGGACTTTCTTTCGAAAAATTATCGAGTGGCACAGTTAACATGCAAACTCTGTATTGCTCTTTTTGGTATGTAAAAATTAATTAATTTCGCTTTTTGCTTTCTAATTAATGTCTTTTTTATATTAGTTATTTGAATCGAATTAAAATCGTTTTGGTACAAATATTTTTTTGAACAATACAGTCTACGCTCGATTTTATCTCCCCTTTTATTCTTAAACAAAAACGAGACAAATCTGAAAGGTGACAAATACGAATATCATACCAACTTATGATTAATTGATGAAAATACATACGAATTGAATATATCCAACAAAATAATCTTTAAACGAATGTATGTTATAGGTTCCATCTTTAAATACCTGACTTTCTTCATTATTTTGAATCAAATCATTAAGCTTCAATTTAAATCATTTGCCTCTTATTATGGGGTGTTGTTGGATAGGTGCTTAAGTTATAATTCAACCGAATAATCCGAATTATTTTTATAAAGATTAATCTTTTGAAGTTAATTAATGTTTGTGCGTCATCTTAAATTTTTGACCTTTTTACATTTTCATCTACGTCCATTTGTATTTATCTGTTATTAGAAATTAACTAAAACAAAGGGCGGGATTAATCTGTAAAATTTTTAACATTACATAATTATGTATGTTTTGAATAAAATCGTGACTAAGAACAATAAAGGAATTAAAGCAAAATTTTGCCGATAGATATCAACTCTTAATAACTAATTTAGTTTTTCTTACTGAAATAAACTTTACAAAATTATCTGAATTTTGTAATTTGAAATTTTTACTAATGATACTATAAAATTTTTTTGAAAAAATACATATGCGCATTTAGTAAGCGTATTTCAAAGTCTCTTTTTTTTGTTATCATTTTTCTTCTAAAATGTTTTTAATTTTGAGTCTATAATTGACGGCCCAACAACAAAATATACAACAACAACAACTAGATTTCGAACAACGATCGCGCCTTCAATACGTTTAAAATCCCTTCCAAAGACTTTTATACCAACTCGGACAAAAAGCAACTACCAGTAAGATCCATCGAGAAAAATTTCTGCACAAAAAATTAGCTGTCATGATCGACCATCTGATCAAACAATCCTAATATCACCATGAGCGAATTCAGCATCTTAAACAGTAATTTCTTTGACAAATCCAGTCTCACAAGTAACGACAACTTCAACTTCTTCAGAATCACAACCTGAGCCAACAACACTGCAAACACCACTCAAAAAACCAGTTTTAACAATACTTTGGAAGCCAAAATCAACCGTAAAAAATAATCATCAATGACGTCAATCACACAAACCTATCTAACAACAACTCTAACAACAACTCAAACACAATCAACTTCTACAACCCAAAAAAAACGGAAAACCCCACTAATCCTAATAGCTTCACAATCAAATTCAGTTATAAAAATTCTTTTGATGCCTACATTAGCTTCAAAAACGACGGTAGTAATCGATTTCGTTTTGTTTTTTTTATTGATTTTGGTTTCCTTAATTGCGATTTGAGCGTGTTAGGTATTATATATCTATTAAAGAAAAAACAAAAGACAACTAACTTAATTGAACCATCCGAGACGCATCTTCCAAAATTTAGCAGATCGGCTACAGTTAATTTATGGAATGAACCTCATTCAATAAATTCCGCATTAATTACTGATGATTTTGAGGTATTTCTTTATAAAAAAAAAGAGAAAGAGAGTCACTAAAAACAAGATTCATTTCAAGTTCAATTTTAGATAAAATTGTCAAATTATTTTTTTGCCGTGAATCTTTTTTACGACTCTTTACTTTTAAGCTATTTATTAACAAAAATTTTTTTAGGAAGACAACTTTTATGGAATTCCGTCAGCTAGTTTGATGCCTCTTTTGCCAACGTTTTCCACGTAAACATTTGTAGAAGTTTTAAATGGGATTTTTTCATATTTTTTTATTTAAGGGTATTGCTTATAGTAATACCCGGGCAGAAAATTAAGGATATTTTTAGCGAAATTACGCGTAATTTGATGACAAAAAGGGAGGGTATCTTTTGACGCATAAAAATTTCGTTTATAGCATAAAAAAAATCGAGTATAGAATAAACTTTTATTTTTTAAAGAATAAAAAAAAACTTTTTCAAAAAAATACAAGTTGTCAATGTTGGCCTATTTTTTTTTCTTCCGTAAATCTGTAAAGGGAGCTTTTACTCATCCATTGAACCCAAAAGCTTTCCAATATTCATCCAAATAAAAATGAAATTTACATTTTAACTTTCTTGGAAAGCAAGATTGGCGAATGCTTCTAAAGTGAAAAAGCCTAATGAGGAGGTTATGAAAACGAGTGTGTACCTAGAAGAGGTCACATTTTAATTTTCTGATTAAATTCCGAATTGATTTATTGTAAAATTTTTAGAGTTTTTTAAAAAAATTTCCTTTATGCTATAAAAGTAATTTCTTTATTCTATAAAAGTTTTTTTTTATGCGTCAAACGATTTTTTCCGACAAAAAGTGCGAAATTACTTTTAATTACGGCATAATTACGGAGTAATTAAGCGATACGTAATGCAGACAATTTACGGCGTAATCCACTATCTTTTTTTTACGCGTAAATTTTGCTCACAATCTCTTTTTTCCACGTATTCGTCAATTTTACGCTCTTGATCTTAAAAAAATTTTTTAAGAAATAAATAAAATAAAAATAAAAATTACCTTCAATAATTATAAACCCTTGAATCTTTTTTTTTGATATTTTCGGCTAATTTTCTAATAAAAATAAGGTATAATTATCAAATAATCAAATAACTAGCGTCAGTGGATTAATTTTTGTCATTTGAAAAAAAAAAAAATTTATATAATTACGCTCAAAAACGCAAAAATTATCACAAAACTTTTTTTTAGATTCAATCAAAAACGCATAAAAATGCAAAATTTGATAAAATTAGGCGTTATTTTTTTTTGATTTTTTTGATCAAAAAATATTACGGGTCTTTTCTTCTTTATGCTAAATTATGCGTAATCACATTTCAGAAACAAAAATACGAGTAAAATTTTCCAAGATACGTAATTACGCGTAATCCATGCCGTAATTTTCTTCCCGGGTAGAGGTCTAATTTCTGGATCTGTCACATTTGCGTTTGGATAAGTTTTTATTTCAGATAACGTTTTTACTTTTGCGGAATTAAATTCGACTCCAGATTTTTTTTCTATATTTTTTATTTAAAAATAAAACAATTTGTACATAAAAAATAAAATTATTAAATTCTATAATAAAATTATACACTTGTTGATAAACTATCCACTGTTTTTTATATTTGTTCGATCGGTAATTTTCTCCACTCTCTGGCCTAAATCGTCTACGCAATATAAAGAATTATTCATTTCAAAATTTCCTATAAAATGAGCAGAAAAACAAAAAAACTAACTATCAAACAGTTTAAATTTTTTTGTTGTGAGATTATTTCTTGTGTGTCTTGTGTATTAAATAAAAATGAACATTTTTTCGGTTAAACAACCAAGAAAAAATGTCGAATTAACACTTGATCAAAAGTGTGAAATATGTAATTACTACATCACAAATAGCAGTCAGTCAGTTAAAATTAAATAAGTTGATTAAATCACGAAATATAATCGAGAATTTAATGTAATTATCAGCAAATCAATGATGCATGATATAATTAGAGATCGCGAGAAATACATAGCAACAAAAAATTTAATACCAGTCGGCAGCGTTCGTCTTAGAGAAGCACATCATCCAATGTTAGTAGAAGCCCTATATCTATGGGTATTGAACAATTTATCTCTCGGTATTTCACTAGGTGATGAATTAATGATTCAACAAGCTAAAAAGTACGGCGACTGATTTGGAATTGGGCAATTTAACTATTCACTTAGAAAAAATTTATACGAAATAACAAAAAATTATGATTTAAACGACATTTATAACTTAGACGAGACTGCTTTGTTTTTTCAACTGCAACTTAATCAAACGATTTCAAACAGAAGTGTTTATGGCCAAAAAAACAGTAAAAAACGTTTGGGTGTCGCTCTATGTTCTAATTTTACTGGTGTTGATAAATTTAAACCACTTGTTATTTCATCGGCCCAAAGACATAATTGTTTCGGAAAAGTTTTTTAACCGAACAACTTTGTTAGTTACTATTCAAATGCTAAAGCTTGAATGACTGGAATTATTTTTAAAAATTGGACTGAAAAGTTAAATGAAAATATTAAGAAACAAAAAAGAAAAATTCTTCTACTTCTAGTTAATATAGCATTTTTTCAAATAAATTTTATTTTAACAATAAAATTTAACAGTTTTTTGACTATTCCAACAACATCCCATTTCGAGACCATCAAACAACTACAATCAAACAACAACCTTTGAATTCCATTAAAATATCTATAGCCTCTTTACATTCCATTAAGTACCGATCATGAATACATAAACGATCCCACTAAAATCTATTACATAGTTTTTACCATAGTTTATAGCATCTAAATAAGGTCCTTACAGTATACCTAATACCTAGTTTTTCAAATCAGTTTTTATAAACCAAATAAGCTAATTTTGACCAACTATAATTTTCTATTCTTATTCATACATTTCATATGATTTGATTTCCTCTTTCTTTATAACCTATCCTATCTTTTTATTTAGATTTAAGTAACATAATAATTTTTAACATAATTTTATATAGATTAAATAAAACACCGGTTGCAAACATAAGCACTCTATATGCCTTAATTCAATGTAATTCCTAGATGTTCAATAACAAATTGATATACAAAACTCTAGAATTGTATTAGTGAATAAATCCAATCCTGTTATAGGCAACAGAATTTCATATTAGAAAATTCATCTCAAAGATCTCAAACAACAAAATATCATAGCAAAATATTTTTATAATAGTTACGCTTACTTAAATTTAGCAACCATGATACAAATAATTAAAAGTTTGGCTAATTCAAACAAACAAAAAAAAACATATCTTTTGTAGATTGAAGCACTAAAATAATTTAATAACTAAGTTATTTGTACATTTACTAGGTGATTAATAGTGGCGCTTTGTGTATTGAGCTCTGCAATCTATATCTTGTTTAATTTTTTTTTCAGTTTTTTATTTATTTATATCCATTTTCAAGATTCAATGATTGCGCCATTGGCCTTTTTTATCAATAATAGTCTTTAAAACTACCCTAAAATGATTTATATATTTTTAACATTTTTCAGCCGTTAATTTAGTCTCAAATTTTCTAATACTTTAAATCGAATGATCCATTGTTCGACACTGATTTTTTCTCACAAATTGTTTTAAATCGTGTCAGACCAATTCTATCATTTTATTATCTGGAGAGTTGGCTGATGTTTTTAGCTTATATTTTATTATTTATTTAATTTTTTTTTAATTTTATATCAAAAATTACCCAGTTTATTCCGTTTGCTTCTAGGAAATTAACGCATAAATGAATGATTCAAAGCATAACTCTTAGGAAGCAATGCTTTGAATCATTGTCTTGAATAAGATTACAACTTCCATCATTCTTCTGATTACCAAAGGATTTAAATACAGTCAACGCTCCTTTATAATTTTCGGAACCGATTTCTCTTAATACTAAATAATGTTAAATTGTATTCGTATTTATCCCGCTAATTTGTCTTATTTTTTAAAAAACAATACAGCCTCTTTATATGTAAAAAAATTCCTAAATAAATGAATATAAAAAAATATTTTTTACAAAATAAACTTAACACAATATAGATTATTTTTTTTTTGCTAAACAGAATTGACTGTAAATAAACCTGAAACTCGGTTTTTATTCTTTTTTCTGATTGGCTGATTTTTTTTTATCAAATCAGAAAAAAGAATAGTTTAGTTACATGTAACATTGCTTTCTATTCCCATTGTGTTTGTTTTATTTGTAAATAGCCTAATAAATATGTGAAGTTGCATAAAGTTAATAAGTTCACATTCCTAACATACATGCGAATATTTTTATCATACATTAAAGTCTTTTTACCATCAATAAATTTTTTCACATAAATACCTGATTAACACACAAATTTGCTGAATAACATACTAAATGCTTGAAAACACACGTTAATTTTTAACTGCTCCTCATACTGGAAATACTTCTCCAGGAGCTTCAAGTATCGAAGCTACATGTTCAATTGGAGATTCAAGTATATGAGGAGCTGTCTCTTTTCTCATTTGAGTAAAAGCTACTTCTTTTTCTGTTGAAGAAAGATCAGTTGTTTGTTTATCAACATACTTTTGACATTTTTTTTCACATTTCTCTTTTGAACCTTGAAATTTAAAAATTTTAGAAAGTCCAATTATTAGTTTTTAAATTAAAATTACCTGCTTTTATAATAATACCAACTTTTTTTGCTATTCGGAAAATAAAAATTCGCACGAGCTTTTATATATGCCGATGCAAAGTTCTTTCCAATGTCGAGCTTGTCATGTTTTTATTTTCATTTTAAACAATCAATTTGGCGAAATATTCAAGAAGTGGGTCTAAATATCAAATATTTTGCTTCACCGGAAATGTACCAAACTTTAGTGATGCCTCAATGTTAAGCTTATCTTCCATCAGAGGATGTCGTATCCGGTATTAATGATTGGAGAAAATACAACAAGATAAGGATGAACGTTTAAAAAAGTTTTTTATTTATTTTGAAGAAACTTATGTTGCCAAATACGGATAAAAAAACATAAAAAAAAATTTCACTTTTAGATTAAGATCGCGTCTTAAAATAGAATTGATTTTTATGACCAGTGTCTGTTCAAATTTCATGAATTTTTTAAAAAAATTCCAAAAAACTGTATCAAACCACACAAATTTAAACGAATGTACGTTATGTCGACACAATTACGAATTACACATCATGAAGGTGAAATATTTTTATTGTACTTGTACCGATTCATGTCTTTCTCGATACATGACAATGACATACAAGACTTCAAAATAGAAATATTACTCGAAAATTATATTGATGCTTGGAAGCCAACTCAAGTCCAAATTCAAAATTATCTAAAATATCAAAGACAGAAACATGGAGAGGTCAATAGTATTGATGGTTTGGTAGATCATGTGCAGACATAGGAACTCGTTATTTTTCATAAGACTCAGACTCGAGTCCGAGTCCTTCCAATTCTAAAGACTCGGACTTGAGTCTGAGTCTATGAAAAGTTTTCAGAGACTCATGAGTCCGAGTCGGACTCAGAAGTGCGACTCAGAGTCCTTAAGAATCGAGTCGAAAATTTTGTTCAGAATTTTTTTTTGACCAAACTAGTATCCCTATATTAGCCATTCTACGCTCTAACCGCTAAGTCAGCAGGGCTACAAAGACGGTGGAATAGTACTAAAAAGATAATGATGGATGCCTAAATGAAGAAAAGCTAACCGTATTTCCGTGCTTAAGAATGCGTGCATTAATACCCAAAGAAACGTGTGTTGTGAATGCAGAGACATTGACTTCAGCCATGTTTAAAAAAATATTTATAAGCCCGACGCACATGAGCCGGAACTTTGGGTTTTAACAAGGCGTTAAAACATGAAAATTAAATTCAAATGATGGGTTTAAAGTCAAAAATCTTAGACTGGTGCAACATTAAAACCTGAAAATTAAAATAAATATAAATTAATAAATTCTCTCTTTTCGTTAATTAGAGCTGCTGCAAAACTTAAAAAGGTAGAATTCAGATTTTTTACTAATTTTTTAACTGCAATTCCTTACTTTTATTTTTATTTTTAAGTTTTAATGTTGCACCATTCTAAGATTTTTGACTTTAAATCCTTCATTTGAATTTAATTTTCATGTTTTAACGCCTTGTTAAAACCCAAAGTTCCGGCTCATGTGCGTCAGGCTTATAAATATTTTTTTAAACATGGCTGAAGTCTATGTCTCTGCATGCACAACACACGTTTCTTTGGGTATTAATGCACGCATTCTTAAGCACGGAAATACGGTTAGGTTTTCTTCATTTAGACTTCCATCATTATCTTTTTGGTACTTTTCCACGGTCTTTGATATGTAGTAGTAGGAGAAGGCGTAATAAAAAATAATTGCGTCCCGACAAAAGTCGAAAACGACATCAATATTATTACTATAAAAATATAGTATTTTGATTACTTTATTCAAATATATAACGGTTTATAGTCGGCCCTTTTATTATACCCTTCATAGCAACTGTCAAAATTAAAAAAAAAAAAGTGAATTTTTGTATGCTTTACAAAAATGTTAATATCTGATGAAGTAAATTTTCAAACCTAATAATTTTTTTTTAACCTTAAAAAAAGAGCTGTTTATTATGCATATAATTTAGAAATTGTAGAAAAAAAAATTGAAAATTCATAATTTTGTCTAAAACTCATGCGTTTTTTCGAAATTTTGAAGTGAAAAAAAAAAAATTTGCCCACCTTTACCCGGTCAAATTCCAACGGTTTCTAATACTGATTAGTTCACTCTTTAAAATACAAAAAAAATTGGCTGCGAATACTTGCGCAAACAGGCAAAAATTGAGTTGAAAAATGCACTTTTTGTTAAAAATTGAAAAATTTTTTTTTTTGTATTGAGCTTATTTGACATCAGAATATTTGGTATAAATAAACTTTAGGTATTAATAGATATTTTAGGTAATTTTTTGAAACAAAATGGATATTCAACTAACAAGACTAGAGTTATTCAACGAAGTGAAGGAATTTTTAAAATATGAAAATGTCATTTTCATTGAAAAATCAGTCGAAATCATCAAGAATCGTTATCCAAACAATCCGAAGATCGACAATAATATTGAATTAATTCGTGAAAAATTACGTCGTTTTCAATTTAAAATTGTTGAAAAAATAAATAAACATTCTAGGCGCATCAATCGATTTTTACAAAATGAAAGGGTTTGGTTAGATTCAAAAATTTTTGAAGATCTGTTGATAACTAAATCTGAAGAGTTATTTAAGCCTGAATCGCATGATTCAACTAAAAGATCTAAGCCAGGTAATTTAACATTTGAAATTTGAATTTAAATTTGATTAAATTTCGAAAATCTAAGGTCGGCCTGAATTATCTTAAGAACTCATGTCAAAAAGGTCTAAGGAGAGAGTTGGTCGAATATTGGCTAATGAAAATTCAAATCAAAAAGTGTTAAGAAGCTTAATTAAATCATCAAAAAGGAATCGTAAAAGTCTAATTCCGCTATTAACTCAAGTAACCGATCCAGGTAGCGGTTCAAGAATGACAAAGCTCTTGAAAGCTAATATTAAAACTCCCAAGATGCTTACAACTGAAACGGCACTCGCATTAATCTCAACTTGTAGTCTTTCACAAGATGACTATCAAACCATTCTCAATGCACAAGTTGTAAGTTCATTCGTCTCAAATCATCCCAAATTTTGACTTACCTATTGGTTATTATTAAGAGGAAGCTCTAAAAGCAAGAAATAAAGATAATAAATATAATAGGCTCTTCCACACTAGAAAAATCATTTGTGTTTCAACTTTAACAGCTCAATCTAATAGATTTCTTTTGACTTCGGATCCTATTATATCAACTATTAGCAGGTCATTTAATCGTTCAAAAAAAAAGAACTGAAATTTCCAAGAGATGCTGTGAAACTAAGTAAAAACACTTGTTTAAAAGAAGCTATTTGTGAATCCGAAGATGAAGAAGAAGATGAAATTGAAGAAGAAATCGAAAAATCGGTTGATAATAATAACCATGAAATGGAAATTGACGATGAAGAAAGTGATATACATCATGTTTTTGAAATTTTATTAAATGCTGACTCTAATATAATCGGTTTTATTGAAAAATCAGACTTTTACGATGATAACTAAGAAATAAATTTTAATTTTGAAAATACTTTGTTTTTAATTTTTTCTAATTATTGAGAAATTTTATTTTAAACAGTTACTTCACCTCATTTGAGACGACTGGTTAATCCTATCAAAAATTTTTTTTCAGATTTGAATTCTATACTTAAAATTACCCCTAATTACTTGTTTTTTATTAAAAATATAAATTAAAAATAATTATGGCAAAAATTGAAAGTTTCTGAATCACATTGGAATCGTGCAATCTTACAATAGTAAATCCGTACTTATTGTCCTGTTACCTTTTTGAAGACAAAATCTAATTTAATATAACATAAAATAAAAGATTTTATTTGAAAAGTGAATAAAGATTTAAAATCGAAAATCGAACCAAGAATTAAACTGTAACCAAAATCTAAAAAACCCAAAATCGAAAAAATCCAGAAGTAGATTTTAGCTAAAATCGTAAATTCTTATACGGACATATATCTCATTTAAATCGAATCAAAAGGAAAAAGTGAAATAACTATATTGAAATATGGGAATCTGAATTTGACCTGTTAGTCAAATCAGATCGTAAATTAGCATCATTTTTAAAAAAAATGATTTTACCTTACCAATGCACCTTGGAGTTGTGTGTTTGGTTCGCGTACAAATGAGATAAAACTGTATCAATTAGTCGAAAATGATGATAAAATTCATTATTATGATTTTAGAAGTTTATTTCAATTCTTACAAAAGTATGGTCGTTATCCAATTCGGCATCCTAAAATAATTAAGTACAATTTCCAAAATATTTATGAGTATTTCGAAATAATCAAATTTAAATGCATCCCAAATTACTTAAATCTTATTAACTTAATCCTTTTATATATTTTTGTTACTCGTTGATTCAAAATTCTCATTCAGAGTTCTCAGGTTTATATTTTTTGTCTTTTAATATTACACTTTATATAAACTGAAAAACCACAATGAACATAAAATTTTGATTTGACTTATGCATAAAGATTTTATACATTCAAATTATAAAATTGATTGATTTATTTAGTAGTAATTTTTAATAAAATAGTGAAAAATTACTTGTTTTTTTTCTTTTTTGTTTTTATGTTTTTTTTTTGGGTTCTTAAAATGAAAAAAGTATCTTTAAATTTAATATTTAATAAAACCTAAAGTTTTCATTTAAAAATTTTTTTAAATAAAGATAAATAAAGAGATAAAGGAAATTTGTGATAATAAAATACATGAGGAATAAGCTTTAGTCTAGGCGATTTGAAGTTGCGAATCAATTTAAAAAAACCAAAAAACTCAATTTTATTTTTAAAATCTTTAGAAAAAGTACCTATTGTTTTCTTCTTATGCAGAGATATTTCTACAAGGTCAACATTACATGTAAAACCTGAATTTAAGATCTGCAAATTTCTGCAACAAAATTGCGCATTTAAATTAAATCTATTTACATTGCCTGCATTCTGTACTCTGCAAATATATTTTGCAGATTTTACACTAAGGTTTTACATGTTATGTTAACCTTGTAGGTATATCTCTGCATAAGAAAAAAACAATAGGTACTTTTTCTAAAGATTTTAAAAATAAAATTGAGTTTTTTGGTTCTATTAAATTGATTTGCAACTTCAAATCGCCTTAGTCTAAAACTCATTAGATAAATAATTAATCTTTTAAACGAGTTGGAAAAAAATTAATGATTTCAACTAGAATTTGAATAAAATATAACATTCCTTTCCTTTTTAAACTAATAAAATACCTATTCATAAGAATTCATCTGAACGTTCAAATCCTTTCGTATTCTTTCAAAAATGTTCAAAGGCTTTCAAAAATGTTCAAGGGCTTTAAGACCCCTCCAAAATTATTTTTTATGCTTTCATAATTTTTCAAATTATTTTTATTTAATAAAAAAAAACAAAATTTACAAATAGAAAAATTTCTTTACAATTTTTAACTTGCTAAAGTGAGACTTGGACAAAAAGTTTTTATAAAGAACCAAAAAAACAATGTTTTAAAGTTAAGTTTAATTTAAAACAATTTTAACTCATAATTTGCTTGCTTTAAGTGTGCAAAAAAAATCCCTTACAAAGTTTCTTTGAAATTAAAAAAAAAAATTCACTAAAAAATTTAAAAATGAATGAGCAAAAAAAAAAAGCTCCCAAACAAAACTATCATCATCCCAAACATTAATCGACCCGAGTCAGACAACTCGAACAAATAAACGTCAAGTTGAAACGACCGAAATGCCAACAACACAAGGCCAAACTTCTGGTCGCCCAAAAAAGACTACCGAAGAGAAAAAAACAAAAAAAAAGCCTAAGTTGGCAAAAGGCATAAAAGTCTTCCAAAGGATCCAACTGATGCTGAAAAAGGATCCAACTGATGCTGAGGTCAATAGAGATTTGGGGTGTAACGATTTGGACCAGTTAGGCGCTTCTTTGCAAGCCATCCGGAAAGAATTCCTTAACAAAAAGGCCCTAAAACGAACAAAGATTTGACAAATCTTGAAAATAATGCGGCGTTAAAATACATCAACATGTTTACGAAATTCAAAAAACCCGAAAGTGACAAAGGGGAAGCGAACCAGATTTTAATTTATGTTTTTAGTACAAAAATTTCCGAGATGAACCAATCAATTACACAGAGCATCGAGAGAGACCTGGAGAAATTTTCCGAACAAATTGCTCAATGTTTCAGTTCAATTGCTAAATCGAGCCAATCAACATTTCAAACAAGTTTAAACGTAACCAGTTTATCGAATAAAACTGAGGGCTTCACCGACAAGGAGTTAAGTGTAGTTTACCATGACGCCAATTTGAATTAACCTCCATTTAGTGAATCGACATTGCAAGATACGTTTAACACAAGTTCGATAGTGAATACTCAAAAACGTAGACTTTCTCCGACTCAGCAGTTTTCGTCTCAAAATCGGAACATTTCGTCAAATCGATTAAACGAAATAACGAATGAACTCCCAAGGTGTCCCCATAATCAAACTTCCAAAGTACTCCAAACTCTTTTTATAACAAAAGCTCATCAACATCATCCTTATCATCGTCATCATTATCATCATCATCATCATCAGTCGAGCCTTTAAGGTATTGATATTCGCATCTCCAAAGAAGTACAAATCCTGTACAATTCCAGGCTTTATCACACCTTGAGATTCAAAAAATTCGTGACCAAAGCACCTCATCTCCAAATTTTGCAGTCAAACTACTCGAAAGATTTTTTACCGTTGAAGAACTCGTTCAAAATGTAAACGTTGAAGGTGTTAGTAATGATAAAAGTAATATACCAAAAGAGTGTCTTGATTGTATCCGAGTGGACGAGATTCGTCGAATCGTTTTTGAGAAACAAATTGATGTAAAAATAAGAAAAGACAGACTTTTATTTTAAACGAGTCGATTCTTAAAATTTGAAATTTATAAACATTTCTTTGATAAATATTAATAAAGTAACCGTTTCGAAACTTATAAGCCTGTTGCTTGACCATTGTATTGAACTGTCCTGTTTTTCACCTTAAAAATATGGTCGATTTTCTTACTGCACTGTATGGTTCCAAAATCTAGTAATCCCAATTATCAAATCAGATAGATTGTTAGGTTTAAAGTTTGTCTCAAGAAAGTATTTTAGGTCATTCCACACAAGTTCAATAGGGTTCAAATCCTTAAAATTGGTAAAATTAGTAAGAATTACGAAGCTAAAATAAAAACAAGTAACTTACAGGGGATTGAGGTGGACTTTTAAAGTGGTTTATAAAATTCCTTTCTAATTACGCATAAGTACTGAAGCTCGTGTGTTTGGGGTCATTATCCATATATAAACGATGAGATAAAGGATAGTTTTCCATTATGAACGGGTTGATATAGTCACTAAACAAGCTCTGGAAAGAAGAACTGTTCATTTTACCCGTAAACAAAGCTGGACGAGTTGCACCCCTTCTTGATATACCTGCCAAAACATGAATCTTTTGATTATGTTTATAGACATCAACTCTACCTTTGGACGGTTCATCCTTAGAGTTTCGCGACCAACGTTGACGGCTGTAGAATCTTAGTTCGATTGTGGTTTCATCGATAAAGACAACGTCATCGAAATTTTCATCCGTTATAGTACACATGAAACAATAAATAATTCTTTCGATTCTGTTTTTTGGAGACACTGCCTGGCAGTATTGGGTCCTTTTAAACTTCCATCCAAGGGCCTGAATATATCGTCGCACACTTCTTTCGGAAGGTGACAGTCTTATGGTCTTTTTAACTTTTTTGCAGTCAACTCTCGACTTTTGTAAATCATTTTATCAAGTTTCTTGATATCTCTTTTACTGATTTTACAGTGTCGCCTCCCTCTTGTACTCGATTCCTTTCCTGTTACTAAACCCGTTACTAGCCAACGCTTGATTTTTTTTCGGGCACTCTTTTCACTAATGATGATATCATGGTCTCTGGCTGAGATGGTTAGATTTTTAAATAGACTTTTCTGGGGTTTGGTCATTTGAACATAAAGTGTGATTAGCTTACAACGCTGATAAAATGAAAGCCTCATTTTGTTTTACTTTTTATTTTGACTTTTTGTTCAAGTCTCAATTTAACATGTTAAAAAAAATTTAAAATTTTGTCAAGAAAATTTTCAATTTATGTGTGATTATTATAAGCGCTTTGTTAAATTTTTTTTTATTAAATTAAAATAATTTGAAAAATTTTGTAAGCATAAAAAATAATTTTGGAGGGGTCTGAAAGCTTTTGAACATTTTCAAAACCTTTTGAACATTTTTGAAAGCCTTTGAACATTTTTAAAAGCCTTTAAACATTTTTGAAAGAATATGAAAGGATTTGAACGTTCAGATGAATTCTTATGAACAGGAACGTTCATGAACATTCTTTTTTGGAACAAGGACGACCAGGGTAGTATATCATGCCTGAATAAATGATTCAAATTTGAAAGAAAACTTTCTAAAGGTAAAAGGAAATAAATTTATACATCTTTGACAAATATGTATCCAATAAAGAAAAAATCAATACTAAACTAAAACAAACCAATTCCGTTGCATAAAACTCAACCGACCGTTCAACATCCCCATTTTTACGTTTTAATGCTAATTGTAAGCTTTGCATTAATACATTAAAATACAAAATTGTAGTTCACAATTGACACCTTCTTGAAAAGAGAATAAACTGACGACTCAAATAATTGTGATTTTCACATGTTCACTATAAAACATAGCGATTGAATGGTATTAATTGTTCAAAAAACGATGATGAAATTTTAAGCAAATTCCATGGGCCTTCAAAAAAGTATTATCTTGATAAAAAGCTAAATACTAAAATCAATCGAGAGAATTAGCCTTTCGAAAGTGTAATTCACAATACAATCAACAAAAAGGAGTTACTGCAAATATACAACTTATTAATTTTAACAACATTATCAAAGACGAAAATGACTCAAAAGAAATTCATGTCGCTCCAACCCCATCGATATATTTTTAACGAATGTCACAATGCTCTAGAAAATCGCTCGAAAGATGAAATTTTATAAATAATTTTATAATGGAAATCGAACAATCAAAGCAATTACAACTTAATATTTACATTTAAAAAATAAAGATAAAGAAGTCGTGTATACAATTTCAATCGGTTTTTAAAAAAGGACACACCGAAAAAATTGTAACCTCATTAGCATATAAATTATAGCTCAACGATAATTGTTCGAAGTTCCGTGAATTAACTTTATTTTGTTTCAAGTAAACGTAAGTCAAACGAGAACGTTAAAGACCGATATGAAGAAGATATTCATAATGCCTTTAAAAGTAATCGGAAAAAGAGAAAAATTCTTGATAATTACAACTGCAGTGCCTATGCTTCCCATTATTTGAGTTAAAGTTAAAGTTAATAGAATTAAAGTAAATTAGGTATTTTCATAAATGAAATGCTTAACCAGTAAAAGAAAAAAATTAGGTTAATTAATTCATTTTTATTACCTTATTCTATTTTTCACAATAATGACATTAAATAAAATTTGTTTTCTTTGATTTTATTCCTCCTTTATCACATTTATTCCGAAACTACCAAAAGAGAAACAAAATAGATTTAATGAATTGTTTTATTTTTTAAAATGATATCTATCATTTAATTTTTTTTTCCGAAATAGTAAGATGAATTAAAAAATGAATTACCATTTTAACAACAGCGGTGGCAATCAATTTGTAACAAACGTTATATAACGTCATCTAACGTCATGTAAAGTTATTTAACGTTAGGCGTTAGCTTTCGTCAGCAAGCGTTAGCAAAGTTAGATTTTTTGAAGGTTTAGCAAACGAAATTTGACGTCATTTAACGCCAGCTAAAGTCAGATAACTTTAATAATTAATTTTTCGCGAAAAGACTATTTTTCAAGCTTAGATTATATTTTTGAACCTAAACAACTTGTTCGTATCTTTGTAGCCTGTTAAGTGAACAAAAAATTTTCTTAACTGTTCAATAAAAACCTACATGTTCATCCCAAACTCAAAATGTTCATTTAAAAAGATTTTTGCTCACCTCCTCTATTTCTATTAAGAAATTTTTTTTAAATAATTTGATTAGAATTATTGAATTAGATTTCTGATCCCTTAATTTAAAGAGAAGGTCAAGTCAGTTAGAATGAGGTATTGACAGACTTAATAAGAAAAAATATTATTTTAGAAAACTTTTGTCAAAGGTCGAATTTTCAGGGTTCAAATAGAGAAGGTTTGCGATATTGCTTGCTAATGGCAAGTATTTAAGATTTTCAAGAAAAAATTTGATGAAAATGGATTTTTAATTTTTTTTAGTATAGAAATCTTAATTCCCAATTAAATTAATTGAAATTCAAACTTTTCTTAACTTACGAGGGTTTAAAAAGTTGTATGAACATGATTTGGCCACATAATAAGTGAACTAATGATTATTTGCCGATTTGATCATAAAGTTGCATTTAATTGTAAGAGTGGTAGTAAAAATATTTACGGCTGGGCAAGTCTAGGACATTTTTACATAGATAGATACCGTTATTTTTCGTTTTTTTCTTTTTAAATCAAGTTACTGCTTAGTCGCTTTTAAAAAATAAGAGAAAGGATTATTATTAGAATTGTCGAAATCAACTATCAAAGAAATGAATAATCTAAAGTAGCAAGTATTTTAGTTAAATTTTTTTTTCGGCGACTCTGAATTTCTTCAATTATGAATAAGGAAAAAAATCTAAGAATATTCAGAGCTCTGCCAAAAAAGTTTCAAATAAATTAGATAAACTACACACACCAAAAGGAGAATTTTCCTTAAATTATAATTTTTTTCAAAAAAGACTCATCACCCTCATTTTTCTCCCTTTAAATTTTTCATATATTTTTGAATTAAATTTAAAATAAATAATCAATAATATCAACTTTCTACCCCATTAAAATACCCATTCACTCCGCCCTTGTGGAGGATAAAAAACTTCGAAGCAAGCTGTTAAATTAAGATATGAAATAAACTGTATTAGTGTTTTTATTGGATTTTTGCTTTAAATTATTTTCAGGATAGTAAAATCGTATGAAAAGAAAAATCCTGGCAACTCCACTGAATAAAATAAAATAAAATTTTTTATAAGTATGTGGACTGGCTTTAATTTAAGGGCGTTTTCGTATAACCTGACTTTTTGTGAAGTTTTTCTTTGAATTGCAAGAAACTTGCAATTCAAACAAATTCTCTTAAAAAATTTGTTTTCTCTTGTTTTTACCTTTCTATTACTGTTGGAAAATCGGTACAGCGCAAATGAGATCTTATATAATACCATTTAATGAGTATTTCAATCATCAATTTTATTAACAGCTATTTTTGATCGACATACCGTTCGAATGGTTTTAACTATGATCGACTAGGCGCTGAAATTGTTAGATGACTATGCGTGGTAAACATTTCTTGTAAGCAAGCCTGGAAATAATACTACTTCTTAATTTGGACTTCATAATTCATTTGAAATGACTCATTATGCATGAAAAAAAATTGGAAAAAGTTGTTTAGGCACAAAAATATAATCTGAGCTTGAAAAATAACCTTTTCGCGAAAAATAAATCAATAAAGTTATCTGAAGTTAGCTGGCGTTAAATGACGTCAAATAACGTTTGCTAACGCTTCAAAAAATCTAATTTTGCTAACACTTGCTGACGTTAGCTAACGACTAACGTAAAATAACGTTACAAGACGTTAGATGACGTTATATTAAATAAATAAATTAAAAAAGTTGATTATTAATAAAATTAACAAAAGTTTTAATATTTGTTTCAATTGTAGGAGTATTGTTGTAGTCCTCGTAATGACTTTAGCTCCTTTCTAAAAGAGTATTTAGTTTAGCTCTGTTTATACTTGAAAGCTAACAGTTTATGACTAAATATATTTCAAGTATAAAATCAAAGTGTTTATTTATTTATAATTTAGTTTTTCGGGAACTCATTATCTTTTATTTAGTTGTGCATTCCCTTATGTCTAAGTCCGCTTATTGATTCAAAGTCAAGTAAAGCTGATACTTGTCCTTTAAAAGTGGCCTACCTAGGTTTAATTTTTTCCTAAAATTTTTTTTACAACCAGACCAAATTATCACGTGCTTTAAGGAAACTTTAATAAAGTATAAAAATTTAAACACGTGAATAAATTTTTTACATTTAAGGATTATCTAATCGATATATCCAAATTATTCACATCTTTCATTTTCTATTTATGTAATATTCTTTTTCATTTTTCCTTATCAAAATGGTGAATGTTCTAATAACACGTTTCACAGTGATAATAGTCACGTTTTTTTTGTTGATCGTCTGTTCAAATGGTTTTATTTTTGGACAACAAGAACCTTCTTTAACCGAACATTTCATCTCAACTATGTATCGTTCTTTCGTTTTTACCCATGATTTTGCTCGTTTAATTGTGATAAACTTACCAATAGAGATCGAGATTATCGTCATTATTCTCACAGTAGTTTTAACAATTTACAAGTGTACTAAAAAAGGGAAGCATGGTACGTCGAGTCCAACCAACATCAACGTATTTAATACCATGTCGCTTGATTCATCACGGAATAGTGCAAATGTGCAAGATCAAAGCAGAGCTAATATGGTAAATCATCGTTCAATTAAGAAATCAGGAATCTTCAAAAAAGGTAAGTCATGGTTCATTTTAATTGACATTTATCCCAGAAACTTCGATAAAGGCTAATGGCTAGAAATTGCTATAAGTCAAATCGAAAACGAAGTTCTCCGTCGAGACAAAAACCTTGAAGATTTAATTCGTTCAAATTCGTTTAACAAGACCACATCAGACATCGAAAGATAGTATAAAGATTCCGCTGAAGCTATAATCAATTTTGTAAAGAAGCTTTTTCCAAATGTTTGTGATTCAGACGATTTCGATATAATTATTCAAAAGTGTTTTGTCGAAGGACTTTTCGATCAAAAGTTGAGGGCAGGGGTCCGTCTCAAGATGCTTAAAATGAAAAAAGACGAGAAGCTCAAAATCAACGATTTAATATATTAAGCTGAGTGCAAAAATTCAAGATACGACAATGGTACAAAACTGACCTCAGCAAAAGGCCAAATAAATGTCTTAGGCACGTTAACACAATTAAGTAACACTGAATTGTAAGTTACGGAAAACATATACGGTCATAGCTTACTCGGACTTGATATTATCGACCACATTCCGGCTTTTGGAAAAAGATTCGAATCAATTCACAGGTTCGATAAAGAGTTCTCATCAAAAGTGATGAAGCTTTTCAAGAGTAAAATGAGAAACGGAGGTTCCGTCCAAATAAAATCAAAAACAAAATTCAATATACAATCAATTACAGTAGTGTTGTGAGTCGACTAGTAAATCCTAAAGTCGACTGTAATCGACTATTTTTTTTTCACAGTCGAGTAAGTCGACTTTTAAAAAATCCGAGTCGACTAAAGTCGATTAAAGTCGACTTTTTTTCGACTTTCAAAAAATAAGATAAATTGCGATACTTCCAAAATTCTTAATTCGAAACTAGGTTCGATTGTGTTTAACATCAGGACAGTCGCTACCATGCAAGGTAAAATCTCAATAGAACAAATTTGAAAAAATCAACTTTTTTTATTATAATTATTTTGACCGTTCGGTAAGCTGAAAGAACAAGAAATTTAAACGACTTTAAAGGATTGTAAAAAAAAGGATTTTTACTTCAAAAAAAAGTTAAGATAAATAAGTCGTTTGATCAATAGTGCTCACAAACAGGCTTGTTTTTAAAACATTTTTGAAAAAAAACTTAAACTTTTTTCAACTGAGTGAAAATTTTAGCTTACCACATTTTTTCAATAAACAAAAAAATCCTTTGTATTAAAACAATAAAGCGGTAAATTTTTCTTTTTGGTTTGTTCTAAAAAATATTATGTCAAAAAAAAGTGTTTTGTTTTGATAATTTTAAATTTTATTTCAACTTTTTATTAAAGTTTCGACTAACTCGACTTTAGTCGACTTTTAAGAAAAACTAGTCGACTTGAGTCGACTTTCAGGATTTTCTAGTCGACTGTCGAAAAGTCGACTAGTCGAAAAAAAAGTCGACTTTTTTCGAGTCGACTCACAACACTAAATTACAGTGATAAAACAAGTGACTTCGAAGTTTTGATGGACTTGTTAAATGAGCAACAAAACAAATTTGATAACAAAATGTAAGTAAATATTGTCTCATTGAATCATCAACAATCCCAATGCGTTTCATTGTGTGAAACTGGAATCAATATTAGCGAAATTGAAATCGACTTTGAACAAGCGAAACAAGCGATCGAGTCTCAATTTAAAAAGGTTAGTGCTCATTCCATTACTGATTTGAAGCCTGGAGTAAATTATGAATGTGCTTTCAAAATAGATTTTAAAAGGGCAAATCAACGACCGATCAGATTTAAAAGTCGTCCTCTACCGTACAATTTAAAAGAAAAAGTGCGACTCGAGATCAATAAACTCCTCAAAGCAGGAATCATCCGAGAGAGTAAGAGTGAATGGTGTTCACCAATTAGAGCGGTCGATAAACCAGATGGCTAAATTCGACTCACAGTGGATCACAAAGAGCTTAATGAAGTCATTAAGGATTACAATTACCCAGTTTCTTAGATGGCTATGTTAAGGTTCACAGCTACATAAAAACCAACTATTCAAATTTTAAATTTTAGAATCTAAAACTATTTTAACTTTATGTTTTGGAACCTCAGCTTTCATTTTCTACCGGAATCAACTCAAACTTTCTAGGACCATCCTGGGTCCTATGGGCCCCATTATTAGGGGTTGTTTTAGGGCTAGCCAAAAAAAAAAAATTTTTTTAACTTACTGACCATCTAAGGGTAATCAGACCCGTTAAAAACGAAAATTTACTTATTTTCAGTCTATTCCGTCATTTAAAAGTGACATTTTGACAATCTTTTGTCCTTTTTTGGTATACTTGTGTTTTAAGCGATAAATCTTTTTAACCAAGCAACCAGTTATAAATATTGATACAGATTCTTGTAGAGAATAAAATTTAGAACTTTTTGGTCTGATTAGATTTTTGAATTTTATTTTTTATTTTTCTTAATAATCGGCTAAACATTTTTTTTTAATTAAATTTTTTTTTAAAACAATATTGAAAGTTTGAATACATAAGCCAAGTAAATTTTGGAGTAAGAAATTTAAAAAAAAACAAGCTAAATCTCTTTTTAACTTCATCTAATTTATTTCTTGATTATGTAATCTTTTTTATTATCATACTCGTTGATCATAAAGTAATCGTTGTGTGCTTTTTCAACTTCTTTTTTAATTATTCTTGAAAAAACAAGAAAAAAACATTTTTACAAATTTTAAACATAATGGGTCGTATTTCAAAAAAAAAAAAACGTTTAGCAAAAAATTTCAATAGATACAAAGCCAAGGGTAGTAGTCATTCGATCGGCAAAAATGTCATTCTTAAAAAGTATGGAAAATTAGTAAAGTGTCAATCAAAAAAAACAAATCTAGAATGTGATATTGAACTTTTGAGTATTGATAATCTTGAACAAGTTCATTTAGATAACGTTCCCTAAAGTATCCGTGACAAGTCTTGGAGCCATTTAAGCGAACGAAAATTCGCAGTACCATTTGCACCTCCCAAAACGAATACTCGGCGGCTCAAATAGCTCATATGGTATTTAATTTTGATAAAGATGGTACTTATTATAGTTCTGATAAAGTGGTTTTACTTTATTTTCCAAAATATCTGCATTTACTAGAGAACAATGAATTAAGTTCATCAACAGACTTTACATTTCATATGACTAAAACTGAATTAATAAATGTAAATGCCAGCAAAAAAAGAATTGATGAAAGATTAGATTACATATTTCGACCTAACTCATTATCTCATATCTGTCTATATGAATTTTGTTCGAAATATACCAAACATTTCAAAAGTCAAATATCTGATGGAGCAAATTTTTTGGAATTCTTGTCGGAACACCAACCAAAAAAATGCGTTCTTTTAAAAAACGATTGCGAAAAGATTCCTGTCCTATTAGGCCCTAATGTCGACGAAAAGCATGAGGAAACTTATTCAAAAACACTTTTAATTTTGTTTAAACCTTGGCGTAATATTAGTGATATAAAACATGTCGATCAAACATTCAAAATTGCATTAGATGAATATTTAAATGCCGAAGATGATGCTTTAAGTTCAGTAAAAAAATACATTAACAATGTTAGATTTCTTTCGAAATCAAAAGAAGATGGTCTTAATGATTACAATTCCTTTAATACAAATAAAACAGAGAATAACAATTGAGATGATATTATTATCGAACCAATTATAGAGACCGACACTTAATTTGTATTAGAAGAAACGTTTACTGATAATGTTGGAGACCTCTCCTTTTTAAATTTTACAGGAAAGCTTAATTGCGACACAATCTTCAATTAAAAGTTTGAATTAAAGTTTGAATATTTAAACGATTATTCCAACGATACGAATGCTTCAAATGTCTTTTGTTTTGACTCAGCTCAAGAAAGTTTAATTCTCCCAACCTTAGTGCAATGCAATGATAATTGTGTAACAGTTGATGAAATAATACAAATTTTTTCATTGAACTACCCAGTCAACAGAATTTTAGAGATCTTTTAAAGGTTCTTTAAAGATATTTATAAAGGTTTTTTAGAGGGTTCCGGACATTTTTTTTCTAAAGATCTTTAAAGTTTTTTTGGAGAAAAAGCTTTAAAGAATTTAAAAAGAAATATCTTTAAAGATATTTTAGAGAGCAGCTATTAATTGACCCTCGTCTAGTAACTTGAAGTCTATTTTGAACCTGGGCGGTAATTTAGAATAAAAAAGTGTCGTTTGCATACGAAAATAGTTTATTTGTTTTTTTAAATAAAAGAAGTACATAAAATATAAAAAGAACGACTAAGTTCGTTATTAAATTTATTTTCAAATTTATTGGTACAAAAAAGTTTACAGAGGTCAATGAAAAAATGAAAATTAACAAACATAATAAAAAAACAGAAAAAAGAAGGACAAATTCAAAATTATCAAAATTACTAACGTAACAATAAAAAACAAGAAATAAAGTTTTTCTTTGATTTTGGGACGGGTTTTGGGAACAAGTTTTTTATGTCATGAAATTAAAATGTGATAAAACCGAATATAAATTCAGTTGAGTGAAGTTCTAAGCTCAAATTGTAATTGTCTCAAAATCGAGAAAAGACAGTAACATTTTAGTCGAAACATTCATCGGTAATCAAATCTTGAGAATTTAGGGGCTGATCAACTGTATTCGATTTTGATGTTTTTCCTTTAGATTTTATAGGCTTCTGCAGTTCTGGATCTTGTGCTGCTTAACGTTGTTGTTTTTTTTGTTTAGTCTCATTTTTTTTAAAATCTTGTATAATTGTATTCAATTTGTAATTCATTTCTAATATTGTAAAAAACTGATCACGTCTTCTTACAAGATCTAAAAGAAATAAAATTAAAGCTAAGATTAAAATAATGGTTCAGACGAAGAGCGTCTCAAACGAATTTGTTTAAAGTATATTCAAGTCAAGGCAAGCTTCCAACTTTCCTACTTTGTTAACTAGTGTTGCTAAACAGACACGTAGTCTCCTAGAAACTCCCATCTTTAATCGCAAAAGTACTTGTCTTTCTGCTTTAGTCGGAGTCTGACCCGAGACGTATGAGTTAAAAGTGAAAAGAATCTATTTTAATAGACAATAAAGAATTCCCTATGAACCGACTTAGGCTCACAATCCGACTCCAAGGCTAATAAGTTCAAATTGAAAATTTATGGCTTATTATTTTTAGTTTAAATTTTTTCAAAAGTTCTCCTAAGTTTCACATAAGTACGGTTGTTAGTTAAGAAGTAGAACTATTAGCAGTTAATAAGACTTACCGAAAACAGGATTGACAAAATTAGGGAAGTCTAATTTGATCTGTGCAGCCGCTCTGCTTGTCCATAATGAAGAATCAGAAATTAATAACATTATTATTTTTCGGAAATAATGTCCGCCATTTTTTTCAGAACAATTGTTTAAGTGGTCAAGAATCGATTGTCGGGTAATTCTGTTGATCATGAGTTCTGGGTACTCATCCGAAAACGGAACCAATACTTCGACGTTTTGATCAAATATCGGATTGTATAAATTTTGGAATATTTGACACATGTACAAAAGACGCTGTATCTCCTCTTTATCTAGTAATTTTTTTTATTAAGTCAAAGTTAAAGCTAAAAATTTATAAACAAAAAATTAATTACTAAATGTCTGTTCATGTTGATTTAGTTTAACTTGTAAATCCTTTTTCCCCTCTTTCAGTTTATTGTTTAAATCTGTTTCAGTTTCTAAGGCTTCACCCAGTTCAACAATTTTCGCTTTTAAACGAATTGTTTCTTGTTCAAAAATTTTATTTTTTCTCTTTAATTCATCGATCGATTCTGTCTCTTTTCGTGATTTGTGTGGTTGAACTATTGGTTCATTGATGTCTTCCTCTTCAATTCTGGTTATTGTTTTTAAAACCTCAGAACACTTGGTTTGGTTTCCTTAAAAAAAATTTTAGAAATTTAAAAAAAAATCAAAGCTGTTTTATCAGTTATTTCATTAAAATTTTAATTGGACACTCTTAACTTTACAAACTCGACTAAAAATAGATTTTCATTCAACTAGCTCCCAATCTTGTAAAATAAATGACTCTCTATTTTTGTCTTTTTTAGTTGTCAAGTTAGATTATACTGTTGTGGCCATTCACATGTTCCTCTTGTGAACTTTCATGAACTAATGATTTTGAAAAACTTCCATTTACTTATGGGTATCAACTGAAAGCTAAAAGGCTCCAGTTAATGCTTGTAAAACTATTTTCATTTGATGCCAACAAATCAATGATAGTTTTAAAAAATCATTAGTTCATTCAAGTTCACAAGAGGAACACGTGAATGGCCACAACTGTAAGTCGATTATCAGAACTAGATCAAATAGACAACGACTCGAACTTTCATTGCTTCAAAAGTCAAAGGCTAAGATCTGGGAATGAAATGTAATGTTTTTTTTTTATATAGTTAAAAGTAAAAAATAATATCATTAGTTAAGTATCAAATAAGTTCTCACTTCAATTTTAGAATTCATAATTAAAACATAATTTGTAAGAATAACTAGAGTATTCCAAGAATACTTAAATTTAATATTTTTAAACGTAAAAGATGCTTGGCAAATTATCGTATAGATTCGTGCTAGAAAAATTTAACAAAAAAAAAAATCATACTTAGAAATCTAATCTCTCCAACGTATATTTTGTTACCATAAGAAATATCATATCTTTGGCTTTCTGTTATTTTCTCTCCAGGTTTTGTAAAGATGCTACTTGTTTTTTAGGTTCAAGACTCTTTGACAGTACGTCGGGGTCCGGACACGTGGGACAAATCAATAAAACAAAAACTAAATTATATTTTTAATATTTTATTAATAATAAAACTAAGCTTAAATCAGCTAAGACACAGCTGCTCCAAAATCAATAAAAAAACATATATTTAAAAAAAAGACAACAACTTAATTTCTTTTTTTTTTTTCTTATTTTTTTATTTTGCAAAATATTTGAAAATTAAACTTATGCAAGAACGTAAAATTTGAAATTTAACTTAACTTAACTTTTGAAGAGCTCGACTCTTACAACTCCTCCGACCTTGAGAACTAAACCTATTTTACAAAATTTTTGAAACATTTAAACAAAATCCTAATTAAATAAATTTTCTCTAAAATTTCCCTGAGTACCAAATTCCAATTCTTCCGATAAATTAGTTTACAAATTTTATTTCTCTTATTACAACGTGTCTTTCTTACAAACAAACTCCAAAATAAAATTTGATACAAAATTGCATTCACAAAAAGTAAATTGACAAACACAAAGTTTAAACATAAAAAAATAAAATTAGCTTCTTTTGACTCATTCATACGACTTTGATTTGTTTGAACCTATTACCAATCTCTCGGTTTGTTTTACTACTCTACCACTTCTTGTTGTTCTTACGTTTTGATCTGGTCTCTCGTTTAAGATCGACGTATCAGATCTATTTAAGTCTAAAATTGATCTGTTTTGTTGTAATACCTCTCCTTCTTGATCATCATCACCATCTTGATTTTCTGCTCCACTAACCTCGTTTTCATTGTTTACAACCTCTTCTTCATTAAAAGCTTCTTGATGGCACTCATTATCAAACGTTGAACTTTCATCTAAACTTGATTGATCACTACCATTGTCACTTGCTTGGATTAAGCCTCTTTCGAACAAACAGTGTTCGAAGTTTATTTGAAATTGAGCGTTGTAGTTTGAAACTTCACGTTGACCGACCTTTATTTTACTTTGGTGTTTTATTATTTTTTGAATAGTTGGTAACTGTTTCCAATTCACCTTTGAACAATCTCATTCGATTGTAATGGGTTGTGATTTCTTTGTTGTTTGATAAGCATTTTACGACATAGTTCAATTCGTCTAGAACTATTTCTTTGTTGTTTGATAAGCATTTTACGACATAGTTCAATTCGTCTAGAACTTTGATTACAACGTATGGGCCAATCCATTTAACTGTAAATTTTCGACTCAATCCACTTTTTGTTACATGATTTTTTAACCAAATTTTAGTACCAACTGCAAAACTTTGTCTCGTGTCAATGTTTACATCATAAAATTTCTTTTGACTTTGTTTCGCTTGTTTCATATTTGACTCAATCATTTGCAAATTTCTTACTCTATTTTCTTCGATTTTTTTAAGGTAATCATTTGACCACGTCTTAGACAAATCTGTTGCAAAATTTACATCATTTAAACCATTTTCAGCTCGACCGAACAAAATTTCATACGGTGACTTGCCAGTACTTGAATGAACAGCAGTGTTGTAAGCAAACAACGTTGAGTTTAAGTACAAATCCCAGTCCGAATGATTCGAGTTTACATATTTTGACAAAATTGACTTTAGAGTTCGGTTTTGTCTTTCGACCTCACCGTTACACTGTGGGTGATACGCTGTCGTGCGTAGCTTGTCGATTTTTAAACCTTTACATAATTCTTTGATTAAACTACTCTCAAAATTCGAACCTTGATCTGTAATAATCTTTGACATGAATCCAAAACGACAAATAAGTTGATTGATAATAAACATAGCTGTTGTCAATGCAGTAAAATCTTTTGTAGCTAATGCTTCACACCACCTTGAATAATAACATATGGCTACAATGATGTATTTCATACCCCTTGATGTAGTTGGCAATGGACCTACAACATCAATACCAACAATCTCAAACGGAAATTTGGCAACAATTTGTTTCAAACTCGCAACATTTTTATAATTAAACACTCTAAACTGTTGACAAGTAATACACGACTCACAATAAATCTTGGTATGTTTTCGCATATCAAACCAAAAAAATCTTATCTTGAGTCTCTTTAACGTTTTGTCATAGGCTAGATGCCCTGATAATTGATCATCATGAAACGATTTGAGAACATCTGGGATTTTGTGTTGTGGAACAAAGATTAACTTTGTCTCTGACTCAAGTTTAACAATGTCATCTTCGAGTACCAACTTGTTTAAAATTTGAACAGCTCTTTTTTTGAAATTATCATCGCTTTTTGACCACTTATCGATTATATTTTGATTTTGACTTGATAATAAACACTTTAACTGAGATAATTTTTTATCTTTATTTTGTTCGTACGACCAATCTAAATGTGAGTCTAAAGTCAATTGATTGATATTTGCTCTTGAAAGCATATCAGCTTCGACGTTTAAATGACCAGGTTTATATCGTATTTCAAGATCTGGACACTTCTCTTGTATCTTGACCATTAATTTATTTAGTCGACTTGACGTGTCTTTGATAACTTTGAATGTTGTTAAAGGTTCGTGGTCAGTGAATAGTTCTACTTCACGACCATATGTAAAATCATTAAACTCTTTCAAAGACCAAAGGGCAGCAGCAGCTTCTTTCTCGGATGTTGTATAACCTTTTTCGGTTTGAGTGAGTCGGCGACTTGCAAAAGCAATCGGTCTGTAAACTCCATCATGAAGTTGAGAGAGTACGGCACCAAATGATTCATTTGAAGCATCACAGTGGATAAAAAACTTTTTACTAAAGTCTGGGTAGACAAGAATTGGAGCTGTAATAAGTTTGTTTTTTAATTCACCAAACGCTTCATCACATAACTTGTCCCATACAAATTTAATATTCTTACCAAGTAATCTGTATAGCGGGGCGGCGATTTGACTAAAGTACGGAATGAAACGACGATAAAAATTAATTGAACCAATAAATCTTCTAATCTCATCAGCGTCTAAAGGACGTTCCATTTTTACTATTGCTTGTGTCTTGGTTGGGTCAGGTTTGAACCCATTCTTTGTTAACTCGAATCCGAGATAAACAACTTTGTTTGTACAAAAACGGCATTTTGAGGGTTGAATCTTCAATTTACCTTGTCTTACGCGATCAAGGACATTTTTGATTCGTTCTAAATGTTGTTTAAACGTTCGACTAAACACTATGATATCATCCAAATAAACTACGCATTGTTTGAGAGTAAGACCCTTCAAAAGCCTATTCATCAGTCGCTGAAAAGTGGCTGGTGCCTTTTGTTAAACCAAACGGCATGACCAAAAACTCATACAGACCAGATGAAGTAACGAACGCTGTTTTCTCGATGTCGTCTTCGTCAACTTCAACTTGCCAGTATCCTGTGATCAAGTCGAATAAACTGAAAAAAATTGCGCCATCCAAAGCTAAAAGTGTATCGTCTACGTGTGGTATCGGAAACGAATCTTTGACCGTTAACTTGTTTAGTTTTCGATAGTCGACACAAAATCTAAATTTTCCATTTTTCTTTTTTACCATAACAACCGGAGACGCCCAAGGGGAACTACTTTCTCGAATGATATTGTTTTTTAGCATATTCTCTACTTCTTTTTCAATCTCATTTCGAATAAACGACGGGACACGGTAAGGCGGTTGTTTTACGGGTTTACTAAAGCCTGTGTTTATTTTATGTTTGATTATGTTTGTTTTACCAATATCGTCTTCAGACCAACTGAAACAGTCTCGGTATTCAAAAATAAGTTTACGTAATTCATCAACCTCTTCTGGTTTCAGATTTGGATCGAGTACTAGCGAACAAATTTTTTCTTTGATCTCCTTATCTAACTTCTCAATGTCAATTTTTTCTTGTTGTGTTTCATCAACTGGAACTTTTTCTTGTTTGTTTCATTTTGATCGACTTGTACGGTTTCAACCTCGACTTCACTTGCTGAACCGATCACTTGACCTGAATTGATTTCGATGTCTTTACCAGATAAATTTATAGCACTTACGTACATCTTACCATTTTCGACTTTGTTTAAACTATGGGCTAAAATGATTGACTCGAGTTGAACTGGTTCGAAAAGAACGTCTTTGTCTGAGTTTAAAAGGTTTAAGTTATCAAGTTGAACCTCAAGAATTGACTCACAATCTTTTGGGATCTTTTGTTTATGTGACAAAAAACAAGAATTTGAAATTGACTTAGTCTCGATGAAATAAGTCTCGACCGAACTTGAAAGTTCACAATTGTTGAACGAAGTTGATGGCTTTGGTTCACTGTTAATACGTAGGGTGTCGTTACGGTTATCAATTACAGTCTCGTAACGTCTCAAAAAATCACGACCTAAAATTCCATCTTGGTTTGTTATACTATCGGTAATAATAAATTGGTGTTCTCCATTCCAAGTACCAATTGTTAGCCATACTCTAGCTACTACACATTCACTAAATGAATCTCCATTACACGTTTTGATTCCAATGGAATGTTTTTTTAAATCAGGATTGTACTCACGTTTAGTACAAAAATTTTGAATAACTTGCTTGAAAGTACTTGGAAGACTTGAAAATTTAAGAAGAGAATTACTTGCGCCATTGTCTACTAAGAGGTCCATTTGGGTCTCTACATTACTGTTAAACAGTTTGATTTGAGAACTGACTTTCATCAATGGGTGTGCCTTGTTTATTGACCATTCATCGTTTTTGATTGCAACTGGGTTCAATGAAATGAAGTTAAACGAAGCAGATTCATTAGAACTTTGACCAAACGTTTTTACATCATGAGTAGTACTATGTCGAGATTGACCAAAGTGGCTGGAATGATCATGTTCAAATTGTGATGAGAACTGATTTGAATTTTGACCTTGTTGACTACTTGACCACATATTTTGATTAAAATTGTTAAATGGCGGATAGTTTCGATTGCTTGTTTGATTTTGGGGGTAACGGTTTTGACCATAACCATACTCGTCTCTGGATCTTGCATTATTGATTTGACCAGTTTGAATGTAACCTCGGTTAAATTGGTACGGTTCGTTCGAGTTTTGATTTGGGTACGGGTAATAATTGTTTTGACTCGTTTGGTTTCGGTTGAAGTTAGCACGACTAGACATGTTTCGATTTTGGTATGGTTTGTTTTGGTTTCGTCTCACTGGGCATTTAGACTGAAAATGACCTTTCTGACCACAATTGTAACATTCTATATCGTTTAAGTCGGGTGTTTGTTTTGGTTTGACAGTTTGTTTGTTAATTTCGATTGAGTCTTTGTCCATTAAACTGATCGCTTTACGAGCCTTTGAAACAACAATGTCCCATTCCTCATCAACATGCATACTCAATTGAGATCTAAGACTACCAGGCATTTCTTTTACAAACTTGTTTTTTAACAATTTGGTTCGGTTTGCTTCATTGATACCAGGTAAAGCTCTACTTAAAAGTGCTTCAAGTTTTAGTGAAAAACTTAAAACTCCATCGTCCATATCGAACTTTAAACTGTTGAATTGATTCATGTACTCTTCTTCGGTTAAAGCAAATTTATCGATTAACTGTTGGAATACTACGGTTATGTTCTCTTTTTGAACATTGGTCAACTTGTTGTACACGTTTTTGGCATTACCGATCAAATACGACTTGATTAACGACGCTTGATCTTGTTCACTAAAACGTAAACCTTCTGTTTTTGACAAAAATCGATCCTTAAAATCGTAGATACAATCACCATTCCCTTCGAACGGAGCGGTTAGAGAACTTGCGTACGGATTAAATGACATTTTGAATCGGATTTAATCGTTAGCACACAAATTAAAAATCGAATTATAAACTAATGTTGTCACCAATGTAAAGATGCTACTTGTTTTTTAGGTTCAAGACTCTTTGACAGTACGTCGGGGTCCGGACACGTGGGACAAATCAATAAAACAAAAACTAAATTATATTTTTAATATTTTATTAATAATAAAACTAAGCTTAAATCAGCTAAGACACAGCTGCTCCAAAATCAATAAAAAAACATATATTTAAAAAAAAGACAACAACTTAATTTCTTTTTTTTTTTTCTTATTTTTTTATTTTGCAAAATATTTGAAAATTAAACTTATGCAAGAACGTAAAATTTGAAATTTAACTTAACTTAACTTTTGAAGAGCTCGACTCTTACAGTTTGCTATGTATTGCATAAATTGAGACCACTGAAAATTTTTTTTCTTAAATCCAAAAGATCAGAGCATGGCTACTATCTTCTCTTCTTGTTGAAATTTGTATTGATGATTCCACTTGTGTAATTTGAACATTGGGTTCTTCTGAAGGGGAAATTAGATATCTGCAAAAAAAAATATTTTTATTTTTTAAAATCAATATCGTCAACGTAGCTAAAGACTGACCCAAAGAAAAGGCGTATCTCTAAGAAATGTCGACTTGTGTGCTTTCGAAACAGATTAGTTTCGTAAAATATCAGTTTTAATAAAGCTTTGAAGCAAGGTGCGCGTTGAGCAAAGCGTCCACACTACCTGAACCAATCATTTATTAAAAATAATTTTTGACATCATGATTTGACATCAGAATTTATGAAATCGTAGAAAATTATTTTTTTCATTGGTAAAAAATCAAAAAATCTATACCCATCCCGCTTTTTTCAACCTAATGCCAAAGTACATTATTTAAAGATTAAGGAACTAATGATCCGAAAACGCTCTTATTGATTTAGAGGCACGGTCCGAACGCTAATCCATAAAGCTTTTACCAAAATCAACCGAAAAAAAATCCCTAAGCCATTCTCGGGTGAAACCGATGTAATAAACCGATGAGCCCGTATAATTTATTTATGATTAAGACATTTTCTGAGATTTATAGAGAAACGTCTCTAGTTTAAGTAGATGCATAACAAATATGAAAAGCGTTTTCGGATCATTAGCTCCTTAATGTTCAAATAATGTACTTTGGCATTAGGTTGCAGAAAGCTGAGGGATGGGTTTGGATTTTTTGATTTTTTACTAATGAAATTAATTCAGGAAAGTTCAAGTAATGTGGTCGTTTTGAGTTACAGTCTCAGCCGGAACTCTATAACTTTGGAGTCGGAGTCTGAGCCTAAGTTATACGTCTTTCTTCGAAGAGAAGAGGCTATGGATTAGATTAAGAGTCGCGTTATTTTCAACTCAGACTCCGACTCCAAAATTAAAAAGTTCGATATTACACTGTATATCCACTTTATTTAAGAATTATGAACTCAAATTGAAAGCCGTAATTATAAATAATGATTACATACCTTTGTGTTTCTCTCATACTGGATGGTGTTGACTGTCTTGAATTTTTCAATGAGGATATAGGTGACGACGAAAGCTTAAGATTATTTTCATCGTTTTTGGGTTGTGGTGTTAGATGTTGATTTTTTTTTTCAGGTTTATGTTTAACTACAGCTTTTTTTATTGATTTTAAAGAAGACCCTGGTGTAAATTCCTTTATTTTATTTTTTCTATTATTATCTGACATATTAATCTAACGTTATTTCAATAAAAAAAAGTAGAAAAGTTTTTAGTAAAAAAAAATTAGTTAAAAAAATGATTCGAAGATAAGCTATTAATTATTAAAACATTATTATTGAGTTCATGTGAAAACAAGTTTTGAACTTTATGAAAATCTTTTGCAACTACAAAATAATCGTTTGATAATGTCGACAAAAAAAAATGTGACTTTAATCTTGGATCTGAGCTTAAAAAAAATGGATTGTCGAGATAAATAATTTTTTGACAAATCAAATTTATAGAATCATTGTACTCGCATATGTGTTTGATGCATCCATATAATTCTCCATACTTAATAAAGCTATTACAAAAACGCGTGTTGTAATTATTTACTGACATAATTTTATTCTGGAACGAGACTTTTTCAACAAAGTCTATTTCATTTATTTTGTCGGCAAAATGAAGTTCAATTATGTCTCTCGCAATCCCACTTATGTTTTCTATTTGAATAAACAAACGCGATGCCACTTTGTAGTCTTTGAAATTATTTTCATACTTTTTGTAATTTGAAGATTTTAATTCAAAATTTTCTTGGATAAAATTTAAATATTTGTTGCTTAATTTTTTGTCTTTCACATATACACCTAAACATTGCGATATGTTCCATAATTTTAAAAACCCATCCCCTATTAGATCGCTACCATTAATCATTGAACCAAGTTTCCTGTTTAATCATCAAATGGGAAACAAGATGTATTATTCAGAGGTCCTGATTCCAAAGTACAATTTACTAGGTGAATCAACTCGTGAACTCCTGAAGTCATTATGTGGTTTTCGTAAACTGTTTCTAGAGAACTTACAAAATTTTTTAGATAGTGCTCGACAATTGTGAGATTTTGTCGACTAATGTTTTTTGAAAAAAGCTTTAATTTTTTCATTTTTTAAGGAATTCTTGTATCTCACGGGAAACCAAAAAGTTTTGACATATTTTTAGAGCCGATAATTATGGATTTGGAAATGTTAGAGGTTGGGTTGAAAATCGATAGGGACATTTTTCGTTTTTTTGCACTATTTGGGGTGTATGACAAACCGGCACGTGCTTTGATTTTAAATATTAAGTCTTCGAACGTGAGATACAAGAATTCCTTAAAAAATGAAAAAATTAAAGCTTTTTTCAAAAAACATTAGTCGACAAAATCTCACAATTGTCGAGCACTATCTAAAAAATTTTGTAAGTTCTCTAGAAACAGTTTACGAAAACCACATAATGACTTCAGGAGTTCACGAGTTGATTCACCTAGTAAATTGTACTTTGGAATCAGGACCTCTGAATAATACATCTTGTTTCCCATTTGATGATTAAACAGGAAACTTGGTTCAATGATTAATGGTAGCGATCTAATAGGGGATGAGTTTTTAAAATTATGGAACATATCGCAATGTTTAGGTGTATATGTGAAAGACAAAAAATTAAGCAACAAATATTTAAATTTTATTCAAGAAAATTTTGAATTAAAATCTTCAAATTACAAAAAGTATGAAAATAATTTCAAAGACTACAAAGTGGCATCGCGTTTGTTTATTCAAATAGAAAACATAAGTGGGATTGCGAGAGACATAATTGAACTTCATTTTGCCGACAAAATAAATGAAATAGACTTTGTTGAAAAAGTCTCGTTCCAGAATAAAATTATGTCAGTAAATAATTACAACACGCGTTTTTGTAATAGCTTTATTAAGTATGGAGAATTATATGGATGCATCAAACACATATGCGAGTACAATGATTCTATAAATTTGATTTGTCAAAAAATTATTTATCTCGACAATCCATTTTTTTTAAGCTCAGATCCAAGATTAAAGTCACATTTTTTTTTGTCGACATTATCAAACGATTATTTTGTAGTTGCAAAAGATTTTCATAAAGTTCAAAACTTGTTTTCACATGAACTCAATAATAATGTTTTAATAATTAATAGCTTATCTTCGAATCATTTTTTTAACTAATTTTTTTTTACTAAAAACTTTTCTACTTTTTTTTATTGAAATAACGTTAGATTAATATGTCAGATAATAATAGAAAAAATAAAATAAAGGAATTTACACCAGGGTCTTCTTTAAAATCAATAAAAAAAGCTGTAGTTAAACATAAACCTGAAAAAAAAAATCAACATCTAACACCACAACCCAAAAACGATGAAAATAATCTTAAGCTTTTGTCGTCACCTATATCCTCATTGAAAAATTCAAGACAGTCAACACCATCCAGTATGAAAGAAACACAAAGGTATGTAATCATTATTTATAATTACGGCTTTCAATTTGAGTTCATAATTCTTAAATAAAGTGGATATACAGTGTAATATCGAACTTTTTAATTTTGGAGTCGGAGTCTGAGTTGAAAATAACGCGACTCTTAATCTAATCCATAGCCTCTTCTCTTCGAAGAAAGACGTATAACTTAGGCTCAGACTCCGACTCCAAAGTTATAGAGTTCCGGCTGAGACTGTAACTCAAAACGACCACATTACTTGAACTTTCCTGAATTAATTTCATTAGTAAAAAATCAAAAAATCCAAACCCATCCCTCAGCTTTCTGCAACCTAATGCCAAAGTACATTATTTGAACATTAAGGAGCTAATGATCCGAAAACGCTTTTCATATTTGTTATGCATCTACTTAAACTAGAGACGTTTCTCTATAAATCTCAGAAAATGTCTTAATCATAAATAAATTATACGGGCTCATCGGTTTATTACATCGGTTTCACCCGAGAATGGCTTAGGGATTTTTTTTCGGTTGATTTTGGTAAAAGCTTTATGGATTAGCGTTCGGACCGTGCCTCTAAATCAATAAGAGCGTTTTCGGATCATTAGTTCCTTAATCTTTAAATAATGTACTTTGGCATTAGGTTGAAAAAAGCGGGATGGGTATAGATTTTTTGATTTTTTACCAATGAAAAAAATAATTTTCTACGATTTCATAAATTCTGATGTCAAATCATGATGTCAAAAATTATTTTTAATAAATGATTGGTTCAGGTAGTGTGGACGCTTTGCTCAACGCGCACCTTGCTTCAAAGCTTTATTAAAACTGATATTTTACGAAACTAATCTGTTTCGAAAGCACACAAGTCGACATTTCTTAGAGATACGCCTTTTCTTTGGGTCAGTCTTTAGCTACGTTGACGATATTGATTTTAAAAAATAAAAATATTTTTTTTTGCAGATATCTAATTTCCCCTTCAGAAGAACCCAATGTTCAAATTACACAAGTGGAATCATCAATACAAATTTCAACAAGAAGAGAAGATAGTAGCCATGCTCTGATCTTTTGGATTTAAGAAAACAAATTTTCAGTGGTCTCAATTTATGCAATACATAGCAAACCTGGAGAGAAAATAACAGAAAGCCAAAGATATGATATTTCTTATGGCAGTAAGAATATTACGTGATTTTGATAGCCTTGTTTCAAACAAAAACCTAACCAAGATTTACTTAATGAGATTAATAGATTGTTAAAAATTGAAGTAAAAACATTACTCAAATTTAGAAATAAATCGGTTTAATACATTTTTTGTTATCCAATAATTTTAAAATTATCTAAATTCTAATTAAAATTTATCTTTTTTAAAAAAACACATCTTTCCACAAAATTTGATAAATCCTAAATGTTATTTTACGGCTAAAATAAAGGAGCAAAGCGACAATATCCTTGTAAATAAAAAAGTTAAATATTAAATTATCTTTGTTTTGGTCTCTCAGCCATTAAGTCCAAAATCACTGTAAGTCGATTTGGCTTAATACTTTAATATATTTACTCAGTATATTAAAATTCGAATAATTTTTAAAAAGTTTTTTCAAATTTTTATTTATGAAATAATTTTCTCAACTAAATTTAAACAATTTTTTTTATTAAATTTCTTTTTCGACTTCTTAAAAGCTTATCTAAATGTAACACTAAATTCAATCTTAAAGGTTTCATTAAAATCATTTCGAATTTTTTTAAAGCTGAATTTAGATTAGAATTTAGATAATTTAATTATCTGTTGAAAACGTAATCTGTTGAAAAAATAAATTATTATGAATTTGAATTTTTAATCTTAAAAAAAATACCTGGATAGAGCAACATAAATAACAGCATGCGTTTTGTTTATTCTCATATAAAACTAAATCAACAATTAACTTTTCAAAAGTCTTACCTTGAGCTTTATGGCATGTTGAAACAAATGATGGTGTAATTGGAAACTGTGATCGTTTAAATTTAATAGTTTGCAATTTAGTCTAATTTTGAAATATTTTGTAATTCGTTTTAAAGGAAAATGATTAATTTCCAAAGAGCGAAGTTTAAATTTTTTTCTTGAATTAATAAGTTCACAAATAAAATGATCTTTTAATCCCGTTTTTGACAAAATAATCTTTTTAATTTTAATAGAGGAACCATTAGTTAAACCAAGTCTCACGTTGATATTATTTGTTAAATAGTATTGCATTGAAGAAATAATAGGGACAGAGTAGGGTAGATAGGCCGTTTTTGAATCTTCTATTGAACATAAATAAATTTCTAAATTAGAATCAATAGGAGAATACCTTTTTTGAGAAGCGAAACTATCAAAAAACATATCTTGTGCTTTTGTCTTAATAATGCGGTAATCATTTCGTAATTCAAGCCTTTTAATAACCATGTTTATTAATTGATTTATTAAACTATTTTTTGACACAATTATATTCCATTCCAAAGGATTTATATCTGGGTCATTTATTATTTTTGTTCTGAGAAAATAAATATCAGTGTCAGTTGCATTAGCGATTTTGACAAGCCTTAAGAAATTAGCATATTCAATATCAGTAATTTGACGCATGGATTCATCAAGAAAAATTACATCTTTTATTTGTAACCATAATAGACGACCTGAATAACATTTTTTCATTCTTTCGGGTCTAATTAAAATAATTCTTTATTAAAAATTCAATCGCTGTAAAAGCACTTGAAGATTGTAATTTAAGGAAGGTAATGCCCAAATCGATTGGAAAGTTTTCTTTCGTAGAAAAGATTTTAAACGAAGTTGATGAAAGCAGTCCGAAATGAGATAAATGAATAACTAAATTTATCCGAATACGTTGTACTTATTGTTGACGCCTGGTCAAATAAATGTTTGTGCCGTCATTATCGATAAATTATTCAAAAAACATATTATCAAAAATGTAGTAATCGTCTTTGCCATAACATTGTTTCAATCCGAGTCTGATGGCGTTTTTGAAGATGGCCTGTTTAAAGTGAAACCAACAGCCTTTGACTATAACGTTCGGAAAATGGTAAATCATCGCGTTTGTACTCGCTCGTTCGAAATCAGGCATTATTCGTGTTGGATTCAGAGTAATCTAAAAAATAAAAAATAGACATTGTGTTGTTGAAATTTTAAGTAAATTAAATTTTACCTTTTTTCTGTTCGACAAGTCTTTAAGGAAACCAATAGCCGCCTCCCTGTAAGTGTTTTCATCTTTTTTTTGTGAAAATATGTATACACATAGAAAAGTAGTCCCGGAAATGTATGCATTTATCGTGTACATTTGTGTCATTTGTTTCGGACAGCATTTAATCGTACCATCCATGAACCAATCCATTGAATCCGACAACATGCGTAAACAATCGTCGTCAGCAAATATTATTATTCGGTTGGTTGAAGACTAGTTATCGTAACGTAAGAACTCTTTTTTTTCGTGGCTAAGAGTATATGCATAATCGCCGGTTATTTCGAACGACGAAAAATCAGTTGGAATAGCCGGTTTGTTGCTTGATCGAATTTTCGATAGAGTACTCGTAACTGATTTGTATGTCGGAAAAAAGGCTGCTATGGCTCTTTCGGGTACATTTAAGTTAATGAGTTGACGTTGAGTCTCGATGTAGCATTCTCTCAATTTCAATGATTTGTTGTTTTAGACTTTTTCTTTGAGCTCTTGTTTAGCTTGGGAGTTGTCTAGGTAATTTGACCGTCTGATACGATGGTGTGAGACGAATGATCATCATTGTTACGCATAATCGAATTGTCAACGTTGCTGATGGTAATACTTGCTGAACATTTTTTCGGTGTTTTCATGCAACAGTTGTACCTGGTTGAGTTGGACGAGACGTTCGGACATTTGAACCAAAATTCTTTTTTTTTATAGACTAAAATATTGTGGCCTTTGTATTTTCCTCGAACTCGAACGTTCCTTTTGATGAACATAATTTTATCTTCCATTTTAATTTACAATTATTTTGAGAAGGAAAACAGATCATTTTATATGAGTATTAGAGCATCGGTAAGTTTAAGAGCGACGAATGTTGTTAAAACTTGACAAACTTTGTATAATTAATTATTTTTTTATCACATAAGTAAAATAATTGATTGGTTAATTATATTTTTTTTTAATATCAAATCAAAAACGGGAACTAATTTTAAGGTAACAATTTCCTGGTTTTTTTTTTCGGGAAAATTTTAGACAAGGAATAAACGAAAAAGGGAATAAATACACTATTTTAGATTAGGGAACAAATTAAACGGGAATATATTCGAGGGAACAAAATAAAACGGGATCAAATTGCTGATAATCAAAAATTTGAAAAAAACTATTTAAAAATTATTCGAATTTTAATATAGTAAATATATTAAAGTATTAAGCCAAATCGACTTACAGTGATTTTGGACTTAATGACTGAGAGACCAAAACAAAGATAATTTAATATTTAACTTTTTTATTTAAAATGGAATCTATATTGTAATTGTTAATTAGAGGTTTAAATACTAAAAATAAACGTAACTAGAACTGCAGAAAGTAATTGTGAAAGTTGAAAATACATGTTTTGAAAGAGAAAGAAAGGAACAAAAAAACAAATTATAAAGACAAATAATTTGGGTTCTACCACACCTTCCCCTCCAATGAAAAGGCAGTTAGCCTCCAGAAAAAAATAAAAAAAACAAAATAACAAACAAAAACTGTACAAGGGTCAACTAGGTATCCTTTTATAGATACGGTGATAAACTCATACAAACCACCTCGACGACAAGTGGGGCAGACTAATTTGAACCCAATCCGGTGTAAGTTACTGATAACGTTCCGCGCGCTTTCCCGGAGTTGTTGTCGTCGTAGTTCCGCGTTCTCACTTTGGGTTTGTTCTACGAGATTATTCTTCTGGACAAACTCGAGTTTCAAGTCATCAAGCTGTTGTTCTAATTCTTGAATCTTGATTTCTTATACGGAGTTGAACATTCTCAAGTAGGAGCTCTTCCAAATCGCGTAATACTTGAACATTAGCGGCTTGAACACCAAGGAGTTCTTGCTTAAGATCTTCGATCCCGGATCGATTTTCTACAAACAATTGCTGTTTTTTGACCAGCTTGTTTTGTGATTGTGACCCTTCAAATTCAGCGGCTTTAATCCGCTGAGTTAATGTGGTCGCTACATTGAGTAGTTGCTCTTTCTAGGTAAGTATATTGGCTTCTAAAGTTTGATTACTAACCTTGATAGCTCTGATCTCTGTTTTCAACTGGATTTTCTTTAAATTAAGTGATTAGGTATCGAGTTGTCGTTGAACTTCCGAATAATGCTCAACTTGATGTTAAAATTGATCAATTCGAGAATTGAGACGTGAATTTTCAATTATTTTTTTCAGGTTCTTTGGTTACTAGTTTGTTAAATTTGAATTGAACTCGGGGTGAATAAACAGCATCTAATCTTAGTTGTGGGGCAGGGAATGGGTTTATGCGTTCGCGTAGTCGTCTTCATCTATGTTCTCGATTGTCAAATTGTTCTACGACCTGGGAAAGGATCGACGGTTCGGCGAATCGAAGAAAGGGGTACGTTGTTCTTGATCGTGACGTCTCGAAGGATTGTAACGTTTAACCATTCGACATCAATTCCATATTGTTTTTCAAGCGGAAGGATTAAGCCCCATAAGTCGTGCTCAGCATCGGGTTCATTTGTAATACCGGATATCATAATATCTTTTTGATCGTGTGCCAATTGTAATTGTAATTGTTCGTGAATTGTAATTGTTAACGAATAACTTAAAACATTAAATTTAAAATAAAAATGAAACTGGAAAATTGAAATAGAAAATTTAGAAAATCCAAAATTTAACATATAGAATTTAATTCGACGCCAAATTTAGTTTACAAAATTTTAATTATAATTTCGATTTGAATTAAGTGTACTGATTAGTATTTTAACCATTCAACCGTCTTGTACTCTTACGCAAAGGTACTGGTCCATTATCCGTTTGTTTGACTAAATACTTATTTGGTTAAAAAGTACAATCAGCTGAGGATTCCGTCTCAGTTTCAGATGACTCGTCTTGAAGTGGGTAAGTTGATAAATGTAATTGGGCATGTTGAAACCGTATTCTTACGTTTAGAGCGAGATGTTTTACTTTGTTTGTTAATCTTTTCACCATTGATTGGTTTCTTGGATGCTTTTTCTGGGACCTCGGTTTCACTGTCCGAGTCATTAGATTGTTTTTCCTCTGGTAGTTTGCCAAACAAACGTTTTAACCTATTATGATCGAACGTCGAGGTGGTTTGTATGAGTTTATCACCGTATCTATAAAAGGATACCTAGTTGACCCTTGTACAGTTTTTGTTTGTTATTTTGTTTTTTTTATTTTTTTTCTGGAGGCTAACTGCCTTTTCATTGGAGGGGAAGGTGTGGTAGAACCCAAATTATTTGTCTTTATAATTTGTTTTTTTGTTCCTTTCTTTCTCTTTCAAAACATGTATTTTCAACTTTCACAATTACTTTCTGCAGTTTTAGTCACGTTTATTTTTAGTATTTAAACCCCTAATTAACAATTACAATAAAGATTCCATTTTTCTGAGCCGAAGGCTCAGTTTATAGATTATTTGCTCCTGCCATCTCTCGTCAAAATCATTCAAGTCAAATTAACTTATTTAACACTGAACCCAAAACAAAACATTAAAATACACAATTATAGCAATTCAGACTTCTACTATATTGTTTACATGTACAATACATGTTTTTTACATGTTTTATATTTAACAAAACAACACTTTTGACATTATTTTTATTACAAATAAATTATTAAAATTAAACAATCATTCTATGCTCATTTTAAATTCTTAATATCATTAAACCATTTGAATGCAAAAACAAAAACTTTTTCAAAGTTTTTATAATTGAAATCAAAATTCTTAAATTTCTCTAATTCTTTTAAACTAAGTTTGTAACCAGTCTTCTTATGAATTTCATTAATAATTTTCTTATTATCAAAATGGTTATCATTGATAAAACCTAGAATAATTTTAGTTTGATTAACAATAAATCTTTCCATTCTATGCTTTAGAAGATTTTGTAATTTTCCAAAATGGTCAACATGTTCTTCAATAATCTCAATAATCAGTCTATCTTTTATACTACCGGTGGCTGTTGTAACCTTCATTAAATCGGTATACTTGAATTTTGTCAAAGATTCTGAATCCATTCCCAGATAAATATATTGAAAATTAAAAAATTAAAAACTGATTAATTTCAATATTCTTGTTTTAACTTATAATCGGCCAAAATATAAATATCACTAACCATTCCAAAATATCACTAGTAGAGAATAAAATTTAAAATACAAACAAACCAACAACTGTATTTTATTATACTTATTAAGCAACATTAAAAATATTTACTAAATAAATATTAACAAATTTAAAGGCATTAAAGGATTAAAACTTTTGATAATCTTATTATACCCTTACAGTACTTAAGACAATGGATAAGACCACTCAAATTGAACATTATCAATTAGATAAAAACTCCACTGATATTTTAGAATCCATCCTACCAATTGATACCCAACTAACTCAATGTCAGTGTAACAGCAGTTCAATTGATATAACCCCTATAACAGAAAACAAAAATTCTAAAGATAATTATTCAACACTGCCAAACAAGACCCTTTTCTCACTTTCAAATTCGACTACATCATGTACACTTCAACAAAACAATTTAAATAGTACTGTTTTAACCTCGGATTTAGATATTTCTTAAGGAACAAATAAAGAATCAATTCCTGACAATATCGTCTTAACAAAAATAGCCGAACTTAAAACAGATTTCATAAACAATATTGATTTAAAAGTCTGTAAAATAATATTGAAACAATCTTTAAGTAAAAGATATTTAAAAATATTGTTAACTGACGGTATTGAATTTTTAATGATGACATCGTGGGAGCCGGATTTTTTCAAAGGGGTTTTACAAAATGATGTTTATGAATTTAATAAATTTTTAGCCTTACCATGCAAAATTGATCAGTATTTCTTTAGAACAAAAAAGAAAAATATAGAAATTCAGAAAAATGCCTTAAGTACAATTATTAAAAAAAATCATAATATAAGAACACCTCCTTATGTCCCTTTGGAAAATTTTAATGTAATTTTTGAAGATGTTACCATTTTACTAACATTTAGAGGTGTAGTTAGAAACTTAAAGTCTTCAAAAAGAGATGGTAAAAGTTCATTTTAGTTTTTTAATAATCATATCACAGTTTTGTAATATTTATTCATTAGGAAAAACCAATTATTCAATGCTGGTATATGATGAAACACATAATTTCATAATTGATAATGATTGTATTTATGAATTTAAATTCTTCTTGTTAATAAAACGAAACAGTATAGAATTTATAAACTGTGTTTTTTTAGAAATCAAATTTATTCTAAAAAATTTCACAAAAATTGATCATGACAACTTAATTGCTTTAAGTAAAAATTCAACATTTTACGAAGCAATTGAATTTTTAAAAGACAGTGAACATTTGGACAACATGGCTGTGTATTAATACAGCAGACACAAAAATAGCAGCATCAAAACAGCATAATCAAATTAGCTCTGTTTATATAAGAAAGATTAAAATAGCAATTAAAAAATATCGCATGTACAAATTAGCAAAAAAAAATAAGCACAATTCAAAATCGCAAGTTTAAAAGAGAATTTTTTTTCAAATAATTATTCAAATATGTAAAAAAAGCATCTCAAAGCGACGAACCGCCTAGAAAGATAATTAGCCAATATGAAAAAGAACTTGAAAATGATGAAGCAATTAATCAGTATGAGTTGAAGAGTATTTCGTCAGTATCCAACATGGTAGGATCTTCACAATCGGTTTCGATATTTACAATTCGGTCCAATAAAAAATTTGGAATTAAATTAACATTTGTTTCTATTTTCTAAGTATAATCTATTGTAATGTTCTCATAATGAAAATTATGTTGCTTTAACCATTCTAACGCTTTTATTACTTTGTGTATGCGAACTGAAAACATTTTTATAAAGTTTATATTTGTGGTTATTTTGGGGCCGATTAATATCACATTCAGATCGTCTAAATATGACAAACTTGGTAAAATCTTTGAGACGTTTTCAATTTTTTATGGAAATGTAATTATATTTCCAACAAGTTTACATTGACCAGTTGAGTTATTACTATTTGTTTTATTTTTAAAAAAGGAGCCAACTAGTCTGTTTCTTGAAATTAATATTTCCTCACAGTATGATAAGCCTTTGAGCTCTTCCGGAACAGTGCCTAAATATAATTCATTAATTAAACCAAATTTTGCGGTTTGATTTCTATCTAATGACGATTCACAACGGCCACAGACACTAATTGTATCATCATCAGTGTTAAAACCATTAGGATCAAAAACTAACTCATTAAAAACATTAAATCTATGCTGGTAGTGAAAACAGTCATTTGAGAAGTTTGAGCGTAAATAACTACAATGTAATATTTGTTTATGTTTTAAAACATAATCTTTTGATTTGTTTGAAACTTTATCAATTGGAATTTTTTTGATTTCACCGCAGATGCAAACTTTTTGCAGTAAATGTTGCTCATTAATAGACTGTATAAAGTCTTGCATAAATTAAAAAATTAATTTTTCATCAATGTCATATCTCGAATAAGTATGTTCGGTTTTTATTTTCTTGTTAGGTGATTGATTTAAGTTGTAATCATTAAAATCCATTTGTTGAATCAACAATGAAAAATTTTAGTTTAGATATATAAATTTTTTTTAATTAGGATTCAAACAGAATTGGGCGCGTTTAAAATAATTTAGAGTTGATAAAACAATTTAATTAAATATAAATATAAATTTATTATATTTTTTTTATTAAAAAAAATAAATATTTGTTTTTTTGAGAAATGTTGATATCCAATTACGAGCTTTTTTAAAAATTCCAAATGTGAATTGATAATTTTTGTTTATTTTTACTCAAAATTTCGTATGCCCTGTATATTATAAAAGGTTTTTGATTGATTGCTTTCATTTTTTTTCATTTTTATGGCGATATTAAAATAAAACCATTGTCCCAAATTCTCCAAAAGGGATGTTAACAGCTCATCTATCAATTGGATGTTAAAAGCTGATCTGCATTGTCCATATCAAAGATATTTCCATAAAATATATCATTTATGTCATCTGAAAAATTTAAACTCACAGTTGTGTTTTTTACATTAACATCCAAAATTTTGGCTTTAAATAATATTATGAATTAGGTAAGAGTAAACAAGTAAATTTTTCGGCTAAACTTACATTTCAGGCATATGTTGTCCGGTAGACAATCAAAAAAGATCTGATTAAAATAAAATCGATTAAAATAGCTTTTGATTTTTTACCTGAGAAATAGCAACTTTACTTTACGTGTTTGAAAAATATTTATTCAAAAAAGCACAAGTCAATTAAGCAAATTAAAAAGAGCAAAAAAAAAAGTCAATTATTTCAATTACACAAATTAATAGAATAACACAAGTCCAAGATTTTTTAGAAAATTAACAGCTTCATTAGCCGAATAAGACTCTAACATTCGACGGATTCTTTCGTCTAACACAGTGTAGGCTGGCTTTCTTCTTGGAATTACTCCAGTTGAAATTTTTACTAAACGATTGTATGTCAATTTCTGTTCATTTCTAAATGCATCTATTAATGCATAGACAAGGGGATGTTTCACCAACATTGACGAAATCAAAGAAAAAGCATCTCAAAGCGACGAACCGGCTAGAAAGATAATTAGCCAATATGAAAAAGAATTGAAAATGATGAAGCTATAGCAACCTCAGGAACGTACGACGCTTTAAGACAAGTGATAAGTCGAGCCAAGGCCAAGACTAAGCCAAAGTATCCATCTGAACCGAAGGACTTAAAGTCAATCGTAATACCAGAATTTTTAATGAAAACTTTAGACAGTGATGAAGACTTTTTGTTCTTTGACTTTGGCGAAGATGATGTTGAGCGTTTTTTTATATTTACAACCATGTCAAATCGAAACAAATTATAAAGAAAAATAATTTGGGTTCTACCACACCTTCCCCTCCAATGAAAAGGCAGTTAGCCTCCAGAAAAAAAATAAAAAAAACAAAATAACAAACAAAAACTGTACAAGGGTCAACTAGGTATCCTTTTATAGATACGGTGATAAACTCATACAAACCACCTCGACGTTCGATCATAATAGGTTAAAACGTTTGTTTGGCAAACTACCAGAGGAAAAACAATCTAATGACTCGGACAGTGAAACCGAGGTCCCAGAAAAAGCATCCAAGAAACCAATCAATGGTGAAAAGATTAACAAACAAAGTAAAACATCTCGCTCTAAACGTAAGAATACGGTTTCAACATGCCCAATTACATTTATCAACTTACCCACTTCAAGACGAGTCATCTGAAACTGAGACGGAATCCTCAGCTGATTGACAGAATCCATACTTTTTAACCAAATAAGTATTTAGCCAAACAAACGGATAATGAACCAGTACCTTTGCGTAGAGTACAAGACGGTTGAATGGTTAAAATACTAATCAGTACACTTAATTCAAATCGAAATTATAATTAAAATTTTGTAAACTAAATTTGGCGTCGAATTAAATTCTATATGTTAAATTTTGGATTTTCTAAATTTTCTATTTCAATTTTCCAGTTTCATTTTTATTTTAAATTTAATGTTTTAAGTTTTTCGTTAACAATTACAATTCACGAACAATTAAAATTACAATTGGCACACGATCAACAAGTTATTATGATATCCGGTATTACAAATGAACCCGATGCTGAGCAAGACTTATGGGGCTCAATCCTTCCGCTTGAAAAACAATATGGAATTGATGTCGAATGGTTAAACGTTTACAATCCTTCGAGACGTCACGATCAAGAACAACGTACCCCTTTCTTCGATTCGCCGAACCGTCGATCCTTTCCCAGGCCGTAGGACAATTTGACAATCGAGAACATAGATGAAGACGACTACCCGAACGCATAAACCCATTCCCTGCCCCACAACTAAGATTAGATGCTGTTTATTCACCCCGAGTTCAATTTGAATTTAACAAACTAGTAACCAAAGAACCTGAAAGGGTAATTGAAAATTCACGTCTTAATTCTCGAATTGATCAATTTTAACATCAAGTTGAGCATTATTCGGAAGTTCAACGACAACTCGATGCCGAAATCACTTAATTTAAAGAAAATCCCGTTGAAAACAGAGATCAGTGCTAAAAAGGTAAGTATTCAAACTTTAGAAGCCAATATACTTACCTAGAAAGGGCAAATACTCAATGTAGCGACCACATTAACCAATTTGAAGGGTCACAATCACAAAACAAGCTGGTCAAAAACCAGCAATTGTTTGTAGAAAATCGATCCGGGATCGAAGATCTTAAGCAAGAACTCCTAAGTGTTCAAGCCGTTAATGTTCAAGTATTACGCGATTTGGAAGAGCTCCGACTTGAGAATGTTCAACTCCGTATAAGAAATCAAGAATTCAAGAATTAGAACAACAGCTTGATGACTTGAAACTCGAGTTTGTCCAGAAGAATAATCTCGTAGAACAAACCCAAAGTGAGAACGCGGAACTAAGACGACAACAACTCCGAGAAAGCGCGCGGAACGTTATCAGTACAATACACCGGATTCGGTTCAAATTAGTCTGCCCCACTTGTCGTCGAGGTGGTTTGTATGAGTTTATCACCGTATCTATAAAAGGATACCTAGTTGACCCTTGTACAGTTTTTGTTTGTTATTTTGTTTTTTTTATTTTTTTCTGGAGGCTAACTGCCTTTTCATTGGAGGGGAAGGTGTGGTAGAACCCAAATTATTTTTCTTTATAATTTGTTTCTTTGTTCCTTTCTTTCTCTTTCAAAACATGTATTTTCAACTTTCACAATTACTTTTTGCAGTTCTAGTCACGTTTTTTTTTAGTATTTAAACCCCTAATTAACAATTACAATATAGATTCCATTTTAAATAAAAAAGTTAAATATTAAATTATCTTTGTTTTGGTCTCTCAGTCATTAAGTCCAAAATCACTGTAAGTCGATTTGGCTTAATACTTTAATATATTTACTCAGTATATTAAAATTCGAATAATTTTTAAAAAGTTTTTTTCAAATTTTTGATTATCAGCAATTTGATCCCGTTTTATTTTGTTCCCTCGAATATATTCCCGTTGAATTTGTTCCCTAATCTAAAATAGTGAATTTTTTACCTTTTTCGTTTATTCCTTGTCTAAAATTTCCCCGAAAAAAAAAAAAGGAAATTGTTACCTTACAATTAGTTCCCGTTTTTGATTTTATATTAACAAAAAAATATAATTAACCAATCAATTATTTTACTTATGTGATAAAAAAATAATTAATTATACAAAGTTTGTCAAGTTTTAACAACATTCGTCGCTCTTAAACTTACCGATGCTCTAATACTCATATAAAATGATCTGTTTTCCTTCTCAAAATAATTGTAAATTAAAATGGAAGATAAAATTATGTACATCAAAAGGAAAGTTAGAGTTCGAGGAAAAGACAAAGGCCACAATATTTTAGTCTATAAAAATCAAGAATATTGGTTCAAATGTCCGAACGTCTCGTCCAACTCAACCAGGTACAACTGTTGCATGAAAACACCGAAAAAATGTTCAGCAAGTATAACCATCAGCAACGTTGACAATTCGATTATGCGTCACAATGATGATCATTCGTCTCACACCATCGTATCAGACGGTCAAATTACCAAGTCAACTCACAAAGCTAAACAAGAGCTCAAAGAAAAAGTCTAAAACAACAAATCATTGAAATTGAGAGAATGCTACAACGAGACTCAACGTCAACTCATTAACTTAAATGTACCCGAAAGAGCCATAGCAGCCTTTTTTCCGACATACAAATCAGTTACGAGTACTCTATCGAAATTTCGATCAAGCAACAAACCGGCTATTCCAACTGATTTTTCGTCGTTCGAAATAACCGGCGATTATGCATATACTCTTAGCAACGAAAAAAAAGAGTTCTTACGTTACGATCACTAGTTTACGCATGTTGTCGGATTCAATGGATTGGTTCATGGATGGTACGTTTAAATGCTGTCCGAAACAAATGACACAAATGTACACGATAAATGCATACATTTCCGGGACTCCTTTTCTATGTGTATACATATTTTCACAAAAAAAAGATGAAAACACTTACAGGGAGGCTATTGGTTTCCTTAAAGACTTGTCGAACAGAAAAAAGGTAAAATTTTTTTTACTTAAAAGTGCAACAACACAATGTCTATTTTTTATTTTTTAGATTACTCTGAATCCAACACGAATAATGCCTGATTTCGAACGAGCAAGTACAAACGCGATGATTTACCATTTTCCGAACGTTATAGTCAAAGGCTGTTGGTTTCACTTTAAACAGGCCATCTTCAAAAACGCCATCAGACTCGGATTGAAACAATGTTATGGCAAAGACGATTACTACATTTTTGATAATATGTTTGGTGCTTTAGCTTTAGTACCTATAGCTCGAATACAAGATGGGCTAGATATTATCAGAGAAGCCATGCCAAACGACCAAAAATGTATTCAGCTCTTTGAGTACTTTGAAAATCAATGGATAACAAGTAATTTTTATTTATTCTTTTCAACTCGAATTTTGTGATTATTTATTTTTTTTTTAAGAAATTTCTCCCAAAATATGGAATCATTTCAATTCATCAATCAGGACAAACAATCGTGTTGAAGCTTATCATTCGGCAATAAAAAGTCAACTCAAGGTCGCTCATCCGAACTTTTACGATGTTATAGACTTTATAAAAAATCAACAGCTATCAACTCACCTCGATTTTATCCGCATCAAACAAGGTATATTTAACAAACAACAAACAAAGAATGACAACGAGAAAGATCTTGTTTACGAATTACACAAAGTTTTGCTATACTCAACATCAACCAATGTCGCCGAACAGTTTTTAAATTTTGTCCAACCGTTCTCGTCCAAAGAAATTTAAGACAAAGATGTCCAAGATGAACAACCGTGTTCCTCCAATGCAATTCAAGACGATGATGTCCAAGATGAACACTCGTGTTCGTCCAATGAAAATCAAGACGAAGATGAACAACCACGACCTGTTGTATCAAGCATCACAATCAATCGGAAAGTTCCTTTAACAAAACAAATGGATGCAATATCCGACACAGACGAAGAAGACAACATTGATAAACCCACTAGCTACATAAAACGAACAATGAACTTCGATATGGTCAAAAAAATATTCAGCGACAAAAGAGCGGAAAGAGATTTGCTTGAATTTAACATTCAAAAAAGATTCGATAAATTATAAATAAACCGGTTGCATCTTTTAATGCTCAGTTTAAAAAGCAATTTACAAGATTTGCACCTAGCTCACTTATCGATTGTACTAAAATAATATGTAACCAAGTTATACCAGTTTACAGTGAACTCGTTCGTAATTTCAAATTAAATCGATTTCAGTTATAAATTTTAATACACAGAGTTGTTCTTGTAGGTGGTTTCTAGCATACTCTCAATGTGTTAATTTGTACAAAACTTGTGAGATATATGACGCTCAAACCAAGTTTTCGAAATTTGTCCAGCGATCAGGGCCGGCGTCAGGAATATTTGGTCTTTATGGCGAAGGGTCTCGTGAGAGGGGGAGGGGTCCAGTCCCAATTACGGAAAGCTGAAACGTTGATCATTCTCTAGTGTAATAAAAGGAAAATAGTTTCAAAAAGGAATCCTAAGATTGGTAGAGAATCATATCTTATTGAAACAGATGCAGATGCATAAAAAATATGGGATTCTAATGAAGGACCCGAATATGGCTTCTTCTTTTCCCATCGATTTGGAGCCAAGCCTCAATAGTAAATTTTTATCTTGAGAAAGTATCTTAAAACCAATTTAAGCTCTTTGAAATTAAAAAAGTACTGTTGTGGTCATTCACGTGTTCCTCTTGTGAACTTTGATGATTCATTAAAAATCATTTGTTCATTAATAATGAACTATCGAATTAGTAATGAACTTTCATTGATTTATGGGTATAAACTAAAAGCTGGTTTTACAAGATTTAACAAGAGCTTTTTAGCTTTCAGTAGATACCCATAGATCAATGATAGCTTTTCATAATCATTTTTTATGAAAGTTAACAAGAAGAACACGTGAATGACCACAAGTCTTGGAGTTGCGAGACTCGAATCTCAAACTTTTAAGTCATACCGTAATTTCAACTGGGAGAATTCAGATCTGATATGTCCCATTAACAATAGAGAGCATATAGACCGATTACAAAAAAGCATGTTTAAAGCTTATATAAACCCAAATACAGTCGACTCGCTTTTATTGGAATATTATCAGTAGCATAAAATTGAGTTCGGATAAATAAATTCTGATTAAACTCCTAATTTACATGTATGGAACCCTGAATGATGGACAAATTTTAACCGAACTGGTAAAAAACCTGTCCTGCAAACGTGAATCTCGTTAAGAAGGTAGATATCCATAAATCAATAAAGACTTTTCAAAATTATTTCATGAAAGTTCACAAGAGGAACACGTGAATGGCCACAACATTTCTAAGACATTTCTGTAGAAAAAAGCAAAGGGATACGGCTAAAATTTTTTATCTTTTAGTCTAATAAAAATTTTGGGTGTTTGGATATTCGGAGTCTTATTTTATTTGAATTAACATCCTATTTGGAGAAGTAAAATACGAATTTAAGTTAAAGTAAAGTTTTATAAAACTGATTTTTGATTTTTGGGGAATGCTGTGTTTTGCTCAAAACACTGATACTACATGTATGATGTAAAAAGTTAGAAATTCAGATACTGGGACGTTTAGCTCCAGGCGGACGTTAGATTTTTTTCTTGTGACTTGCCTCGAGTTCATGAAAGACACTTAATTCATCCGCCGCCAAAAGACGCGATGAGAAATTTTTTTCAATAACAAAGAAAAATGATAAAAAGCAGATTTTTCTCTATTGAGGCGGCAATTCAACTTTTAAAATTTTAGAGAAAAATCTTATCTTTGAATAAAACCGAAAAGGGAGAGCTTGGAGAGTGATCATTAATCTCTTAAAAAGCATGAGAAAACGAATCAATTAACAATTAATTAGCGGATTTTATATTCTTAAAAAAGAGGAGTTTTTGGATTAACATTTTTTTGTTAGCGAACTTTGTGCTGAACTTTCAAAAAAGACTTTTAAAAAAATAAAATTTTCCTCTCCTTTCAACTTGAAATAAAAAAAAAGACTTAATATTTTTCCGTCGTCTTTGTGGCGGCCGCCACATCTCGCCACATCGTAGCGCCGGCCCTGCCAGCGATTTATAAAAGGGCAAAAAAAAGAACCTAACAGAGTAGAAGACAAAAAGTCTCTAGCTGCAAGTGAAAGAAGAAGCCAGTATAAAATAATTGACTACAGTTGAGAGCTCTGAGGGTCGTAAAAGAGGACGTCTGAAACAAGGAAAGGGTGCTTTAAAAATTCTAAATATAAATACTTTTGCTTTAAATTGATTTTGACTAATTTGATTGTGATACTTTTTTTTTCCATGTTTAATTAATAAATTATATCTGCTGTAAATCAATTATTGATTTTGATTCTTAATTTTTAATTTCGTATGCTATATTAAAAAAACGTTTGCGTCAAAACTATAGACTCGAAAATTAGAACCAGAAGTACTTTTAATATAATAGTTTCTTCCATAGTAACATTAATTTTGTGATTGAAGACTTGAAGTAATTTAAAATAATCTAACTCTTACCAAGCATCGGCTCAAGGAGTTAAAACTTCTAAAGAGTTTGTTCTTTTATTTCTGATGGCGAACTAGCGCTATTAAATTTGTCTTTGGACCTCTTTAAAGCTAATCTAAATGTAACACTAAATTCAATCTTAAAGGTTTCATTAAAATCTTTTCGAATTTTTTTAAGGCTGTTAGTTGTAAGAATTAAGAGATATTATTTTTTCAACTATACTCTTTATTATTATATTTATAATTAGAAAGATACACAAGCAAAGCTTTATATACGAGTATATGACGAGAAAAAAATTGAATCCAAAATTTCGGCTCCTATGTCATTTTCTTACATGGGGAGGGGTGGTATAACCTTGTTTTTTTTGTAAAATGGACCTTGTGTTGAAAATTTTTCTTACTGATACTCCCTGCATCACAGTAAGAAAAGGTGAGCCTCTAGTATAAAAGATAGAATAAATCAAATGTTTTAAAAAGATTTAAGCCGAGAAATAACCAAGTTAAGTTTATGAAACAATGCAACTGACTAGTATGAAAGGTGCCTTAACCAAGGAAGCTGTTTGGTGGCATCCGCTAACAAAAACTTTTCATTTATATTGTTATGAAAATAAAACATCTATTAGATTACTGTCCTGTGAAAAATGTAAAATTCAATTGAGATTTTTTTCTTTCTTTCTAATATTAATCAATTAAGTAAATTCTATCAAAAAAATAATTTTCCTTTTTTTCCGTCTTAATCGCATAAAAATTTAATTTATTTATTTATTTAATTCAAATACTTCTCCATAAGGAGAAGTAAAGTAAAAATAAAATTAAAGTTTTGCATAAAAATTAAAATGTAAAATAAAATAAAAATAAAAATGGCTTTATTTTTCGTCTTTTATACATTTTTACCCACAATTTTGAATCTTGCAAATGAAAAAATATTTTCAAAATTAAAAAAAAGAGACATCTCGAAAAAAAATTGCAATTAATTTTTAAAAAATTAAATATAACGGGGAAAACCAATTTATTTAAAAATTGAATTTTTGGTTTTTTGAATTTTTTTAAACCTGTTACGTATACCAGCATATTTGACCATATCCCTAAAACATACTGTGGACATGTCTAAACATGTTGGTATACTTATACAAGATTTGGTACGTTGATTTTACCGTTAAAAATTCAAAAAACCAACTTTTAAAATTTTAAAAATTGGTTTTTTGAATTTTTTTAAACCGGTTACGTATACCAGCATATTTGACCATATCCCCAAAACATACTGGGGACATGTTCAAACATGTTGGTATACTTATACAAGATTTGGTACGTTGATTTTACCGTTAAAAATTCAAAAAACCAACTTTTAAAATTTTAAAAATTGGTTTTGTGAATTTTTTTAAACCGGTTACGTATACCAGCATATTTGACCATATCCCCAAAACATACTGGGGACATGTTCAAACATGTTGGTATACTTATACAAGATTTGGTACGTTGATTTTACCGTTAAAAATTCAAAAAACCAACTTTTAAAATTTTAAAAATTGGTTTTGTGAATTTTTTTAAACCGGTTACGTATACCAGCATATTTGACCATATCCCCAAAACATACTGGGGACATGTTCAAACATGTTGGTATACTTATACAAGATTTGGTACGTTGATTTTACCGTTAAAAATTCAAAAAACCAACTTTTAAAATTTTAAAAATTGGTTTTTTGAATTTTTTTAAACCTGTTACGTATACCAGCATATTTGACCATATCCCTAAAACATACTGGGGACATGTTCAAACATGTTGGTATACTTATAAAAGATTTGGTACGTTGATTTTACCGTTAAAAATTCAAAAAACCAACTTTTAAAATTTTAAAAATTGGTTTTGTGAATTTTTTTAAACCGGTTACGTATACCAGCATATTTGACCATATCCCCAAAACATACTGGGGACATGTTCAAACATGTTGGTATACTTATACAAGATTTGGTACGTTGATTTTACCGTTAAAAATTCAAAAAACCAACTTTTAAAATTTTAAAAATTGGTTTTGTGAATTTTTTTAAACCGGTTACGTATACCAGCATATTTGACCATATCCCCAAAACATACTGGGGACATGTTCAAACATGTTGGTATACTTATACAAGATTTGGTACGTTGATTTTACCGTTAAAAATTCAAAAAACCAACTTTTAAAATTTTAAAAATTGGTTTTGTGAATTTTTTTAAACCGGTTACGTATACCAGCATATTTGACCATATCCCCAAAACATACTGGGGACATGTTCAAACATGTTGGTATACTTATACAAGATTTGGTACGTTGATTTTACCGTTAAAAATTCAAAAAACCAACTTTTAAAATTTTAAAAATTGGTTTTATGAATTTTTTTCAACCTGTTACGTATACCAACATATTTGACCATATCCCCAAAACATACTGGGGACATGTTCAAACATGTTGGTATACTTATACAAGATTTGGTACGTTGTTTTTAAAGTTAAAAATTCAAAAAACCAACTTTTAAAATTTTAAAAATTGGTTTTGTGAATTTTTTTCAACCTGTTACGTATACCAACATATTTGACCATATCCCCAAAACATACTGGGGACATGTTCAAACATGTTGGTATACTTATACAAGATTTGGTACGTTGTTTTTAAAGTTAAAAATTCAAAAAACCAACTTTTAAAATTTTAAAAATTGGTTTTTTGAATTTTCTTAAACCGGTTACGTATACCAGCATATTTGACCATATCCCCAAAACATACTGTGGACATGTTCAAACATGTTGGTATACTTATACAAGATTTGGTACGTTGATTTTACCGTTAAAAATTCAAAAAACCAACTTTTAAAATTTTAAAAATTGGTTTTGTGAATTTTTTTAAACCGGTTACGTATACCAGCATATTTGACCATATCCCCAAAACATACTGTGGACATGTTCAAACATGTTGGTATACTTATACAAGATTTGGTACGTTGATTTTACCGTTAAAAATTCAAAAAACCAACTTTTAAAATTTTAAAAATTGGTTTTGTGAATTTTTTTAAACCGGTTACGTATACCAGCATATTTGACCATATCCCCAAAACATACTGGGGACATGTTCAAACATGTTGGTATACTTATACAAGATTTGGTACGTTGATTTTACCGTTAAAAATTCATAAAACCAACTTTTAAAATTTTAAAAATTGGTTTTATGAATTTTTTTCAACCTGTTACGTATACCAACATATTTGACCATATCCCCAAAACATACTGGGGACATGTTCAAACATGTTGGTATACTTATACAAGATTTGGGACGTTGATTTTACCGTTAAAAATTCAAAAAACCAACTTTTAAAATTTTAAAAATTGGTTTTTTGAATTTTTTTAAACCGGTTACGTATACCAGCATATTTGACCATATCCCCAAAACATACTGGGAACATGTTCAAACATCTTGGAATACTAATACAAAATTTGGTACGTTCGTTTAACTTTAATTTTAAAATTTTAATTTTTAATTTTTCAATATAAAAATTTATTGTTTTCATTGCGATTGCAATATTTTTAAATTATTAGCTTTTCCTTTTTTTTATTAACTTTCAAAGTTGTGTGGAAAAGTGTTTAAAAGACGAAAAATCAAGCCAAATAGAAGAAAATATACAGATATTTATAGAAACCCCCCTGGACCAGAAGGAGTGAACTGACATAATTTGGTTTTAGTAATTCATTTAGAAGTATTTGAAAAAATTTGAATCTTAAGTTATTCAAACAAAGCTGAATAGAGTCCGAGATGCCGTCACGTAAGTAAAAATGACGCTTAAGATCCAATTTTAGCTGACCAATACTATTTAGTATTGTATCGAGGTTTTTATTAGTGAACTGCATCAAACGCTTGAGATCATTACCAAAGGAAAGGGCAGAAAAGTTTGTTGTTTGAAATGTTATTACATAAGTATTTAAATATTAGCGAAGATAAGTGGTTGAATCTAACTGAACTGATAAAGGACATCTTAGAAAAAAGATAAAGTTGTTCAATCTTAAATAGTCTAAGAACTTTTAGTATACCAGACATGTGACAATTAGATTTTAGCTTAAACATTTGTCTAATAAGATTGTTTTGATTAATGTTTAGAGTATTGAGAGTTTTGTTATCCAGTGTTAAGTTCTCAAGACCATATGTGAATTTTGAAAGGCAAAATGTTTTGTAAATAAAACATTTTAAAGAAGGGGAAGCATAACTCATCTTATTTAACAAAAAAGAAGCTGAGAAGAATGATTTTTGTACTTGAATAAATTTGTCCAATGCAAAAGGATTAAAGTCTAAGTCTGTGTTGATAACAAATCCTAGATACTCAATGTTATCAACTATATTCAGTTTTTTACCACTCAAAGTGAAGTCGCAGTCAAAGAGAATAGGACCAAAAGTAATTATTTTAGATTTGATTGGGTTAAATTTAAGTCTCCATTTTAAACCATAGCTACTACAGATATCCAGTAAAATTTGAAGATGACTATCAACTGGGCTAATAAGAATTATGTCATCTGCATAAACAATTATTGAAATATTAAGGTTATTAAAAATGCCGCCCAGGTTCTTTTCTAAGCATTCTTCGATTAGATCATTTATGAAGATATTGAAAAGGAATGAGGATAAGATTCCACCTTGCTTGACCCCACATTCAATTTGGAAAACATCAGATAGATTATTATTAAGACAGACTACAGCTTTGGCTGAGTCATAGTATTTTTTTTAAAGTACCCAAAGGCAAATGTCCATTTTTGGAAGTAGCTTAAAGAAAAGTTCATCTCTCCAAACCTTGTCAAAAGCTTTTTCAGCATCAAGAGAGGCAATCTTGACACCCGATCCTCGACACGTAATTGAGTATAAATAAAAATTTAATGTATAACATACTTTTCGAAAACCACCACACAAAAAAAATAAAATAAAAAATTTGTGTGATCAGAGTTTTTTTTGTGTTGGATGCAGCCAAAATTTTATTTGAAAACAAATTTGTGTGTTTTAAAATTTGTGTTGGATGCAGAAACTCTCAAAAAATTTTATGTGACTTAAGAATGAAAAAAAATTTAATGAAAAAAAATTTTTTCGAATAATTAAAGACTCAGTCCCAATGAGACTCGATTCTTTGTTTTGGGTGGGACTTGAGACTGGGATTTTATGTCTTTCGCCTTTTCCAAAAGACTCAGACTCGAGTCCGAGTCTTTGAAATGTCAAAGAAGGAAAATTCTTTCCAAAATTGCGGATTCCCGAACTATGATAGACATAGCCAGCGAGGAACAACTGGGTGTAACAATCGAAAACCATATCTGTTCAACGTCAGAGTCACACAAAACCGCGTCGGATATTCCGCACGAACTTAAACGCTTATTGGCATAAATACAAACTCCAGCTCATCGAATTTGTTACCAATGAAGTTTCGTTAGTATAAAAACACTTAAGAGAAGTTCAATTAACTTGATTACTCGATAAATTGATCTCCTTTGGATCGCGTTGATTCATATTAATAAATAAATTATTTACAATTATGTTCTTTTCATTATTTCTTTCATTACATCTTTCATATTGGGTTTCGACGGGTCGATTCTTGTTAATGAACTGTTTTTACTATGATTAATGCTGCATCTGAGTCTGTGCTGGGTTGATGTAAACTTCACTGTACTCACTTATTTAAATCCGGAATTCTTTAGCCGCTTTCAAAATGATTGGACGATCGTTTTCGCCATGAAGTTGCATCAAAATTGGGGGTGGACGATTCGAGTTCGAACTTGATTTGAAAGAACGGATTGTTTTAATTTTCCTTATGTCTGCTTTAATCGATCTAAAAGTACGTAAAACCACGATCGTCGGTGGCTTTGTGAATTTTTGAACAAAAAACAATTTGTACAAAAAATAATCTTAAAAAAGTGTTAATTTTTCTTACAGATAATATTTTGAGTTAAAATTTTATGAAAATGTGATACAACTTTTGTATCACCTGAAGGTAGTTTTTTTTTAAGCGGAAGTGGAATCGTTTAAGAAATATCCACATTAAAAGATTAAGTTGATTAGTACACGAATAGAAAAAAAAAATTAAATGTCAAAACAAACATAACCAAAACCAGATTAAATGTTAAGCTTTTTAAGCATTTTTATGTAATTCAAATGCATGTACTAATTTAAAAACAATTTTTTCCAAATAATTCCAAAGCCATTAGGTTTATCAGAATTTAAAAAAAGTCATCAGCTGATACAATAGTTGTACCACATTTTTATAAAATTTCAACTCATAAATATGATCAGAAAGAAAATTAAAGGCTAGGATGTAATTATTTTTTGTTCAAATTGTATTTTTGTCTAAAAAATTCACAAAGCCATCGTCGGTTTCTTGACATTATTCGTCTTTTTGGAGCTGACTGGGACTCCAAAGACTATAATATTCTTCTTTCTTCTCTCTCTCTCTCTTTGCTCACTCACAACCGAGTTTAACACTTCAATTTGTTACGGGGTACGTTCCAATTTTTTTCCCTCAATTTGTGCCACTGCTTGACTAGCAACCGTTACCCAGCTGGTCAATTACGGCTTTTTGACTTTTTGTGTTTCGGTGATGATTTTACTCGTTCTTCTTTCAGTTCGTTTTCTAATTATTCAATTATCGTCGTTAGTCCGAAAGTTCTAAAACGGTAGAGTCATTACATTTACAGTTATATCCTTAGCCACTGGTGCTAAGTCGATTCGACAACTCTTCGATTCTAGCAATTAAATGTTGTATCGTAACCTCTTGCTGTTCGATTTTTAATTATAGAGTCACAATTTTCGACGCCGCATTTCGTAAACGTTCAAATTCTTCCCGGTCTAATTCAACGATATCAGGCGATTTGTCGACTTGGCCAATTTTCCTGCCATTCTTTGGTCTGGTTTGATCAAGTGCGCTTGAAACTGGTTGAGAAGTAACGGGTATTGAAAACTCGTCCATATTCATAAATTATGCAAAAATTTTTTTCAATTTTTTCAATTTCAAAAATTTCAAATTTATCAAACACTAGCAATCACTAACTGATTTTGTGGACTTTTCGACACTCTTTTTCTTAAGTTTGTACTCCCCCAGTACTACGTCGTTTTTATTACTTGCTATGTACTTTTTCCATAACAGATTTTTTTGTTAGACTTTGGTGAGCAGTTCCTTACTGAGCCACGGCGGTTGTTTTTTTTACTCCTTTTATTTGCGGAATACATTTAGCACAGCATTCGTTGTAAATCTCTAAAAAGGTCCTGGAACAGCCATGAGTATTTAAATCCTTGAGTAATAAAATCTGAATCTTAAAATTTACTTTCAAACTTTTTTTATCAAACAGAATTTTTGAGAAAAAAAGTATTCAATTTGTATCGTATGATAATTCGTGTCACTTATGTGAGTACATAAAAGATCATTTAAAGAAAACGATCGTATATAAGCATTATAAACCAAACCAAATTTGTTGTTGACAACTTTCATATCAATAATCATTCAAGAAAAGTCTGTTTTAAAAAACACTGGACAAAGACTTGAATGTGTTTGATACCCAGGTATGCGAACAACTATTTAGCAGAATATCACGATTCAAAAATGCAATAAAGCACATGAGTAAAAATCATTTTTAATTTTTCCTACTTAATATTTGACAAAATGAATCAAGTTAATTACGAAAGTTTAAAGGGAAAAAAAATATTTAAACTTTTTATTTTTTATTTCCAAGAAAAATAAATATTAAAGGTTTTGAAGGATGAATATCCTTTGAATAATTTGATAAGAGAAAATTTTGCCCATACCTCCGCTCTATTTAACAGTGTTCTGAAACGTGGTCGGAAAGCGGTATTAGCTCAAATTTTTAAATTAAAAAATAAATAAAATATATTCGAAATATTTCAAAACATTTGCTTAAAATATTTTTTATATAGCATTCTTTATTCCATTAAATAGATATTTAAGCTTTTAAATAAATCAATTCAGTGAGCAAGTTTTAATATGTTTGTGGATATAACTTAAATCTACTGATTTTCACTTGCCTAAGAATTTGATTTATAGTTGAAGTCGAATTAAATTAGATGAATAAAATTAAATTAAAATAAAACTTAAACTTGATTAATTTCTATAAAGATTTCTGACTAAGACTTTAAACTAAAAGAAAAGCAACTGCTAGATGGTTTTAACTATATTTGTTTAAACAACTGTTTTGGCCAACATATACACACTAGCTTTAGTTAGCACTCTAAGAAATTTTCAAAAAAAAATTAGACGACTTGTTCTTTCTTAAATTTACAATAATTCATTTTTAAAATGAGAAAAAAATAATCCTCTTCTCGATTTGATTGGCATATAAATTGATTTTTAAATAGATTTATCTGTTTATTGTAAAAAGATTAATAGTAAACTTTTGTTCTTCTAAAGGAATATCATAAATTGTTTAGCACTTAACTTATCTATTTCATATCAAAGCCACCTTAATTTAAGCCAAGTTTGTTTTATACCAAGCAATAATTATTAATTTTGGATGAGAAACATATTTTTTGTTGAAAACCTGTAATTGGAATACTGCACACTCACTTAAAGCCCCTAAAATAGTTATAACTGACAATCCTAGCGTTTTGTTCTTTTTTTAAAAAAAGATCATGTTAAACTTTATAACACACTAATAAATAAGTAAATTAATTTATCAGATATACCTTAAAAAAAGAATTTCTGAAAGAAAGATAGCATCACTGAAAAAAAGATTAAAATTTTAAATTGACTGGCATTTTGCAACAAAGAAAAGCAAATCTGGAATTATCATCAAAAGCGAACAAAGAAAAGAAAAAACTAATTCTTGTTATTGTTTTTTTTTTAAAGATTGAATTTGTAAATTTAATTTAAAAGGCTTTTTTAGTTGCATTGATTGAAACTTAATTATTTCGTGTGTGCTTTTCATCTTGATTTTTTATTAAATTACAATTATTTGTGTTGAATTTTTTTAGTTTCGCTTTTTTGATGTTACAGTTTCAAAAATTAATTATTTTTTGTTTTTCTAATTATTTCAATATTTGCACCTATTTATCTATAGTATTTCTACATATTTTCCATAGTCTTTTTTTTTCTTTTTCAATTTTAAGATAAGATCCTTTCAGATTTGTTTCTCATTTTTTGTTTTAAAGCCCTAAACGTTTTTATTTTTTAACAAAATCAAACCATAAAACAGTAATTAAATATAGTAAATATTTTTATTCTATAAACTGAGAAATCTAAACTGAGCTTATGATGTCAGTTTCTTTTTTTATACTTCACCGAAATCAGGATTTTTTTCTAAATATCATGATCTATGCTTATATTCCATTAAAAAGTAAGCAAAATAAAATTCCTTATGAATAAAAATTTATTCTCTTGGTAGAGTTTCGTGAAATATTTTGAAATTTTAACAAAAAGGTCGCTTATTGGATAGCATGTGATGTACTTAAAAAACTGCCAAGAATAATGTTTTTTTTTACAAAAATAATCTAATAACTAAAGATATTGAAAATACAGTTGTGGTCATTCACGAGTTCCTCTTGTGAACTTTCATGAACTAATGATTTGGAAAAGCTAATATTGATTTATAGGTATCAAATGAAAGCTAAAAAGCTCTAGTTAAAACTTGTAAAACTAGCTTTCATAGACACCCATAAACCAATGGTATCTTTTCCAAATCATTAGTTCATGAAAGTTCACAAGAGGAACACGTGAATGACCTCAACTGTATATCGTTGCCATCGTATATCATTGTATATCATTGCAATAAAATTTATTTACATAAATTTAACCTCAGACTGGTATAAAAAAGTTAACTTTATCATGAGTAAACATTAGTGACACGGTGAGGGATATAGAACCTAAGATGGGCCTTAAATAATAAGATTTAATTTAGAAACATTAAATTTGTCTTTTTTTTTCATCTGCGATTAATTGAAAAAAAATGTACATGATTAATAAAACTCAGAAATTTTTTAAAATAATTAATATCAAATATTTGATTGGTTTAACAAAATTTACAATGTGAATAATAAGAAATAATTTAATAAAAAGGTAGAATAGACAATATGGGTGCTTTGAAAACAAGAAAAAGTTAGCATTTATAAAAAATGATTCAAAGGTAATTATATCTTTAAATATACATACACTAATTAAAACGGGAAAATTTAATTAGATTTTTGTTCGTTTTTTTTTCTATTTTGATTTCTTTCTCATTGTTGCTTAAACCATAACAATAACAACATATACAACAAGAATATTTCAACTATTTTAACTCTTAATCTTTTAATTATACTAGTTAATTTTGAGAGACACAAATATTTGAAATATTCTTATGGTCACTTTAATTTTGATCTAAGGCTCGTGCTAATATTAATAAGATTAGGTAGTTAATTTTTTGTTTAAGTGCTCATTTATTAGCAAAGTTAAGTTAAAGTTAAGCCGAGATTGATTTAAAAGCTATGAATAGTCAAATTTAAACAAATTTTACTAAAATTTCAAACACAAAAAGAAAAAGAAGAGTAAAATAGTAATTCATGAGTGAAAATTTGATTAATTGTCCTTAATGTATAAATAAACAAACAAATTGGATTAATGTATAAAATGTGAGTAGACGAGGAAATTTTTTTACTTCATAGAGGGAAAAGAAAGAAAAGTTTACGACAAATTTTTTTTGATTATTCCATCGAGAGAACGAGCGAGCGAATGAGAATCAAAAACTTTTTTTAAACAGTTGTCCACGTTATTAATGATCCAACAAGTATTCTTTTAAGATCAAAAGTATTTTTAGAATTTGTTTATCTTTTCAAGTTTTCGTTTCTTCTATTTTTAATGGTAGCAATTAATTATCTTTCATATAACAGTTCCAAATAAAAATAGATAAATAGTGATCGACTTGTTCTTCAAAATCTTAAAATTAATCAATACTAATATAATAAAATAATTTTTATAATGTAAAGGAAAACGACTCGTTTTTTTGTGTTTACTTTTTTTTAATAAAATCTCTTTTCGTTTTGACGTATTTTTATTAGTTATTTTTTAGATTTTAGAAAAAAAAACTTTTAATTTACAAGATTTAAATTCCTATTAAACCACTTATTTAAAATCATAAACTTTCTATTCATAATCATCTTCTGGTACTTGTGATAAATTTTTTTCTACGTTGATGAAAATTGAAAAAAAAATAAAGTAAAATATCCTGTTTTTATTGATTATTCTTGAATTGTTGATATATTAATTAAGGATAAGTTTATTTTTCGTTTTTTTTTTATTATTTAAAAAAGTATTACTTTGGTTGATTCTTTCCAATCTCAAGTTTCATGTGATTAAGAAGTACTTGAAAACAAAAAGAATCGAAATATCATATTGTTGGATTTAAATAGCTACTAAGATTTGTCCTTGTTGAGTTTTCAAGATTTCATCTAATCGAGGCGCTTATCCGAACTCTTTTCATTTAAAGGAAATAATTTTACCTCTTCTATTTCTAATTTCAAAATAAAAAGAGCAGTTAACTGATTTTTTTAAATATCGATCTCAATTTCAAACTACGGTTGTCGCTCGCTTATGTTGATGATTCTATTAAATCATAAACCCCACGAAAAGAGCGTTTAGTATCTCGACGAAATCCCAAATATTCGAGATGATATTATGTATATATATAAAGGTCATTAATTTATTTTTTTCTCTCTAAAACCTTAACAAGAAAGGAAAAAATTTCTTTTTTTGTTAATTTCATGATAAAGCAGGTTATAATATTTTGGATATTATGAATTTTTACTCTTCAAAGTGAAATTATTCGAATTGACTTTACAAAATATTAGCCAACAAAAATTCTAGTAAAATAAATAATAACTTCTTGTAAAAATGACATTTATGAGGTAATAACTTGACATTTAAATGTGGTGAAAAATGTCCTAACCAAATGGGGAAATTTTCATGATAATTTTGGTAAAATTCACAATTGTTTAATGTCCATATACGCTATTCATCTTTTTTTTAAAGATTTATTTGATTAACGAATTTAAAAATGAAAGCTTAGTCTCAATTACAACTCTTACAAATAGTGATGAGTATTTTGAGGGAAATTACGATAAAAATCTTATGAATTTGATAAAATACATAAACAAGTTGAGTTATATGATATATTTCAAATACTTTTATCAAATATATGTATAGGTATACAATTAAGAATTTAGTCAAATCGGGCGGGCAACTAAAATCACTAAAAAAAAAGCTAAAATACAAAACTAAAAAGTGTCAATTTGATTATTTAATAAAGTTAGGTGTTTTCTAGTAAACAATTGTTACAAAACCAATACTCAATTATAAATCACAATATAAATACTAAGTTTCATTGCAAGATTAACAAGTAAATATTTTTTTTTATAAATAACTTAATCCATTTATATCGAGAAGGAAATAACAATAAAAATATAATTTTTTAAGGGCTTGAAAATTCATATAACATTTTGTAAATCAACTTGAAACCATGTTATCTTTATCACGCATTTCAAAAACTTAGCAAATCGAAATCAAACTGACATCGCCTAAGATAAATAAGAAAGGTTTGCGAAGATTGAGATTATTTATAATTGTTTTTTTTTCTATATTCAGTTTAATTCAATTTTGAAAACCTTAAATAAACATTTTTTATATTTTAGTTGAAATTATTGAGTTTCTTAATTCCATCAATAGCTGATTAATTTTTTTAATTTTAAAATTTTTATTTTTTTTCCTCTACTTGAACAAAGAGAGAGAGAGAGAAAAAAAAAATCTCATTGGTTTATTAATTAAACATTAATTAGGCTTAAATAAAATAACACAAAAAACTATTGGTTAAAAAAGAAAATTATTTCATTGGCTTATAATATTTTTTGCTATTTTTATTTTACCCCACCTCGCACTTATTTTTTTATATATTTTTTTATTAATAAAAGTGTAATTAATTTAATTTAGAAATATATTTTGGTAAAAAAAATAACGAAGCGAAACATAAACAATGAAAGTTTCAAATTCAAAAATCGGTTTTATGATAAGTGAAATAATTCCAGAAATTCTAAGCGACTCGGAATCTCAAAAGCGTAAATTGGATTTTAGCGATTTAAAAGAGGCCTCAAAAAAAGCTCGTATTGATGAGGAAGATCAAGAGTTATTTGTTGATGACGAGGAATTCGATGAAAATGAAACATCATTCAATTCAGAATTAAATGAGAGCAAACTAAACTATGAAGAAATCGAAGAGGAGCAACATTCACCAAACGCTTCTTCGTCACCTGTTAATAAAATTATCTCTCAGAATAGCGAGCAAAACAAAAACTATTTGATTTACATGCAGCAATTGCTATTAGCATTTCAACAGCAGCAACAAATACATCAAATAAATAAATTTCAACTTCCAAATCATTTATACCCAAAGCCCGGACAAATTTTTAACTTTTCTCAATTTTTTGGCAGTCAAGTAAGTCCGCAAATAAGTCAAAATCTCAATCATTACATCAATGATTCAGCAATGAGTTCATTAACCAGCACCTCTCCATCTTCTACTTCCGTTTCTCGTATTTCTATGTCATCTTCGAGCTCTTCTATCTCGCCAACGATCGAAAAAAAAAGGGACGAATCAGCGAATTCGGCAAATATTGCTCGGTATCAATGTGATGGATGTAGCAAAAGCTATTCAACGTATGGTGGTCTTTCAAAACACAAACAATTTCACTGCAGTTCACAAGTCCAAAAGCAGTTCTCTTGTAAATATTGCGATAAAACCTATACATCGCTAGGCGCATTAAAAATGCATATTCGAACTCATACATTACCGTGTAAATGTAAAATTTGTGGCAAATGTTTTAGTCGTCCATGGTTATTGCAAGGGCATGTTCGAACTCATACTGGTGAAAAGCCGTTTAAATGTGAAATTTGTTCAAGAGCATTTGCAGACCGTTCAAATTTGAGAGCTCACATGCAAACTCACAGTGATATAAAAAAGTATAAATGCCAGAAATGTTCAAAAACTTTTTCCAGAATGTCTCTGCTTAACAAGCATTCAATTAATTGTAACCAATCAGTCAATACAAGTCTATCGAGTAACATGCCCGGTAGCCCTACCACAAGTCCTTTGAGTCAAAAATTAGTCAATCCGTCGCAGTTTAACCTAATCCAATACAATAGATATTTAGCATCATTAAATAGTCAATGTGTTCAAGAGAGTAATGAATAGATATTTAGAAGAATTTAACTTCCGTTTACATTAAACTAGTCGTTCAGAATAACTCATTTTTTTTCTATCCTGTGAATATTATTTATTTAAAAATCAAATTCTCTTTTTTGGGTGTCGTTTTTTTTTTGTTTTAAATTTATTTGTAGTTACTTTTTTATTCAATGTATTTTAAATAAAAGTATTTAAACTTAATTTTGATTTTTTTTGTTTAATAAAACACTTGAATAAGTCAGTCAAGTCAATACAGCTTCCTAAATACGTGATTTCCTCAAATCAAATATTTTTTAATAACGTCAAGTTTTTTTTATACACTTAAAGTACGCTTTATTTCCGATAAGTAGAAAAGCACGCATAAAATATTTGAAATAAAGGCGTTTTAACAAAAAGTAAAAAATAAAATGTCTAGGCATTTTTACAGGTAATAAAGAAAAATCTTAGTTAAAGTATCGCTCTTTAAATGTTAAAAGTATTTGAAGGATTATTTCAAAATTGATATTTCAATTAATCTTAAGGTTTTACCTGTGCTATTTCATTTATTATTAATTTATATAACGAATTAACAAAAAAAGTGTTTGTTGTAACTTTGTTTTTCTCTTTTTATTAGTTTATCTACGGTGTTGACTAAATTTTTGATAGATTCATGAGAGTTAAAAGATTATCGTGCCTTGATAAGTGTAAATATTTCAAGTTGCAATATTTCAACTGTAAATTTCAACTGTGTCAAGTAAACAAACACAACAAAAAAAAAACAATGTAAAGTTAATTTATAACATATTTAAGTTATGAATTTAATAGTTGCAAATAGAGCATTTTATTAGGTTTTTATCGTTTTTATAAAATGGTAATTTATCATTTTTACTATTAGTTTAAGATGTACTTACTTATTTACTGTAAGCTAGTTTAATTAATTGAATTTTAAAATGAACATTTTGTTGTTGTTGTTCGATTTTTTATTTTATCGATATACCAGATTTTTTTTATTGCAAATTCAAATATTAAATTTAATAGAGAAAAAAAAATAACGCTCTCTATGAAATTTTTATTTAAATTTTACCTTTATTGGCTCAAAACATTCAAAACTCAAAACATTTTAAAATCAGGAAGAATATGGATTAAGCATTTTTAGAACATTCAAATGATTGTCGATCAAAGCATGGGGGCAACATGATTAGATATCAAATCAAATTTGTCTGACTACATCATTTCTTACTCAAATAAATTAATATTTGAATAGTTAATAGATGAAAAAATCTATGAAAAGGTTTTTCTTTGGTTTTCCTTTATGCTTTTATCAAAAAAAGATTACCACAACAGATAATAAGAAAACAATTAAATAACTCAATTCTCTTTTTCTGATCGTATCAAACAAATTAATAATTTATACATTGAATAAGTATATTCAGCAAAAAAACTCTGCTTTTGAAGTGAGACACACGTTTTAACTGTTTTGAGGAAAAATTAATTAATTTGAAATCTATTGAGACTAGTCCAAAATTAAACCTTAAAAAGATCTTGATGAAGTGATAAAATTTTTTTTTTTTTTGATGAAATTGAATATCCATTCTTTAAGTTTTCGGTTGCTTTATTAAAATTTTATTACAATTGAAAAGCAATAAACAGTTGCTCAAAAAGATTAAAAAATTTAAGAAATCATCAGGTTCATTAGAAATTTTCAAAAAAAAATATCATACTACCAGATCTAAAATGCTTGAGTGAATTATTTTTTTTTTATTATTTCGGTACTGTTCATAAATAACTTAAAAACACCCTCGACAATTCTCTCTTTTAAAGTAAAAAACGATCTCATTTTTCAGAAAGTTATGGCATTAAATTTACTTTTTGAGAGATCCTTCGATTAATAAAGCATTTGAATAAAATATTCCTCTAATCAAAGCGGCGTTGCACATGTTTTAAACGAATCAACTTGTAAGCTAACACTTTCTTATTCAAATCTATTAAGAGATAGTAAATACTTTATAAAACAGAAATTTGGCTTTTTCTTTTAAACGAATGCTTGATATCAATAACAAAACGCTCTGTAAAATATTTTGAGCATCATTGTTTATTAGTATTATATGGACATGATCAAAATTTGTTTATATTAATTTTTATAATAGTTATGCCATGAACGTCATGAGATTAATTTGGATTTATATCAAATATTTCAAACATTCGTTGATATTATCTTTTATAAATAAATAAATTACATAAGTGCTGCTGAGATAAGCAATCTGCTTTCAAAGCCCGAACTTAACAGAAATTTTTACGACTTTTTCAACAAATATTTAATTCGAGCCGTTTGGTTCCTGTTTATCCTCTATTTTTTTTTAAATAAACAATTTTATTTGTTCAAAAATTTTCAAACTTATTTAGAGAGCAAAATATAAAAAGGCTTACTTCAATTTTAAGAAATTTTAGTAAAAATGTTCTTAGAAAAATCGTAGTTTTTCAAGAATAAAAAAATGTCGTTAAAATCGAAATTCTCCTTTAACGACATGTCGCATAAATCGAATTTACCGTGTTTTAAAAACTTTAAAACACGGTAAATTCTTAGTCCTTTCTTAGTCCATTTTTAAGGTTAAATTCCGGCGATTAAACGAACGATCGTAGCAAAAAAAGGACACCAGTTCTAGAAAGAGCACCCAAAAATAAGTATTTTTATGCAAAAAAAACAGGAGGTGTAGAGGGGGATGTTTATTTTCCGAAAATTTAGAGTTGTTTGGAGACATGTAAAAAAATTGTTCCGAAAGGAGTTGAGGGTATCATTTTAAAGAATTTTCGATGCTGAATTTCCTAGGATATTTAGTTTTTAGCTAACTTTCAAAATAGAGATATTACACCCGGGTGTATGCATTTAGATCAAAAGGGGGGTATTGTTTTTTCAAGGATCCGTAGATTCTAGTAGTTTTTGACAACGAATTTGTTTTGTTTAATTTTCGTTTAGTTTAAATTTTTTAGCTTCCACAGCTTTTACTAGTTCTGGACACGTTTTAGAGCAGGCGGCATTTACCCCAACGCAGTTTAAACAATGAAAATCCTTAGAGTTGTTAATGACGCATTTTTTGAAACTATATTCACCTGCGCATTTTTCAGTTTTATCTTTACAGTTCATTTGAGTTTTAAAGACATTTTAAACACTTATCAGGGATGACACCAAAGCGCCATGGGTATACTTTGATCTAACTAAATCCAATTTTTATATAGCTTGATTTAATTATCTCGTTATACTTGCTTGAGTCTGACATCACTGCCTTTACAGTGTGATCATTCTTAGTTATCAATTTTATAATCTGTCTTGAGATAATTTTTAGAACAAGTAAATTCAATATCAAAACCGGTGTCTACGTTATACTTACTACTAGATAATTACCTAGCATGGTATGCATGGGGTATAGCATGGTATTATTGAGGTTTGCTAATGTAGGCTGTTCTGAGTGGTATATTAGGTTTACAGGATTTGACATTGTCTTCCTATGTAAAAGCTTTCTGCTTTTCAATGTTTTGATCAATTGTTGAAATGAACTTTTGGATAGGCATGTGAGGATTCTGAGACGAATTATTTGGAATTTGGTTCATTTGATTTTGGTTTGGGTGGAATTGTTGTGAACTGGGGAATGAGATTAATCGTAATAATTCCTTTTGGAAAAAATATTATTGAGTGGTGAAAAAATAACAAATCGCTTTATCCGATTCTCTTTGAAATAGCTGAAGACTATTTGACTATAATGCCGAACTATTAACCGATCGACCATCCCTAGTTGAAGCTATAGACGCCTCTAAGGCTTTTGACCAAGTCAATCGAGACACGCTCTGGTGTAAACTAATTGCAAAGAAAATAAGTTCTTTGTTAATTAGCGGACTGAAAAACTACTACGATTGTTCTAATATGTTAAAAATATCTGAAATATTTTAATCTCAAATAATGATGAATACTCACCGAAACTCTTCTCGATATACATTGAATATTTAATTAACGACATCGAAACTTTGAACCATGGAGTACGCTTTGGTAAAGCGAAAATTGATGAATAGTGTATGCCGATGATATTCTATTGATCAGTCAAACAAGATCTGGATTGCGTGGCCAATTCAGCTGTGTCACTAGCTACGAAATCAAGAATGAGATAAAATTCAACACAGATAAGACCGTCTACATGTTTTTTAACAAAATTGAACTGAAAGTTTCGGATAGATGAGAGGACTCGTGATTGAGCACTCAAGCTTTTTGACAACTCGATTAAACAGGTAAACTGTATGAGATATTTAGGAGCTGAGATTAATGACAAATACAACAACGTTGACCATCTGCATAAAAGAAAACAAAAAGCACACACACAAGTATTCAAGATCAAGTCAAGCGGAGTACTCAACAATAAAGTGCATCCGAACATGAGGTCTAAATTTTACAAAGTTTATATCAGGCCTGTATTATGGCATGGGATTGAAACTTGTAATTTGAAACCGTCGAATCCAGAACGAAATCAAGCTTAGACCCGATAAGACAGTGTACGTGGTCTTTAATATGTTGATATGAAGTGTGACGATCAATGGATGGAGTCATGGCAAGGTGTTTTAACAATATCGGATAACCCAATCAAACAGGTAAGATGTATGAAATATCTTGTTGTTGATGTAAACGATAGAAACAGCAATTTTGACCGCTTGCGTAAGAGAAACAAAATAACCTTAAAGTCTATTTACAAACTGAAACAATATGGAATACTTAATAACATAATGCACCCAAATATGAGAGCGCAGTTATATAAGATATATATCAGGCCAGGAAATTGTATGGAATTGAAACGTGCAACATGACACCCTCGGAAGTGTTGAACCGGAAAAGACTTGAAGGTAACATCATTCAAAGAAACTAAGGCATCTCAATAAGATGCAAAACAACCGACCTCACGATCATAGACAGACTCCCAATGACAAAAGTCGATTTTTTCTTAAGGTTAGCACAAAACGAGTTCACGAAAAAGCTAAAAGCGAGATAAATTAGATAAATGAAATAGTCGACATTCTATCTATGGTCATCGACAGAGACAACAAAAAATTGCGTTTTTTTTCTCAAAAAATTGTTGCAAAATTGCATCATTTTTTCCAGAAAATTGCGATGAAAATTGCATAAAAATTGCGAAAAATTGCGGAAAATTGTGGAAAATTGTGGAAAAGTGCGGGCAAAATTTGACAATTTCGAAATTTTTATGCTTATTCCGCATTCGGAAACTTAAAATTGCATAAGAATATAATTAGATCACTAAAAATATAACTTTACATTGAAAATGTAAAAATTTGATAAAATTTTTAGAAAGTAGGAAAAAAAATACCTAAGAAACTGTAAAAAATTAACCTTTTAATGTCGAAATTCATTTAAAAAAAAGTCGATCCCTACAAAAAGAATTTAAAAAAGGCAATATTTGCAAAAAATTGCAAATTAAAAAAAAAATTTCGAAAATTTGACGTGTGTTTGTTAAAAGTCAAAGCCAAAATGGTGTTAGAATGAGACTGTACTGAAGTTAAAGAAGGCCTTTAATTTTAAGGATGAAAGTGAGATGGTCCAATCAATCACAAACATTATAAAATTCGACATGAGTCAGTACAGTTAAATAAGTACTGTAAACGTTATTCTTTTAAAGACTTTATTGACTTTTTGTTTGTAACTTAGTTGTGAATAAACATTTAGTTGTTTTTGGTTTGACAGTATGCTCTAGTTATGGGCGATAATGTGGTCCAATAGGCGGCTTTTGCACTAGAATAAATAAATAAATCAAATATAACATTTCTTCTGTTTTCATAAAAAATTATTAGATATCTCATATAAACTAGTTTAATTAATTAAGAAAATTATTTTTGCCAAGTTTAACAAGGCATTAATAAACAAAAATTTGATTTTTGAGAAAATGTTTACACTCAGTTTAAATCATCTTTGATTAATTACATTTTCATACTTACATCTTTGGCAATCAGCAATCCAAAATGCAGAGATAAGCTAAATTTTGTATGTATTTAAGCCATTAGTAAAAAAATACCCAAAAAATTTTGGTTTTTGAGTATATGTATGGGTATAATTTATTTATTTTATTTATTTGAGACTGATGCTAAGGCCGATTTGCCGACCACTTTCTCAGAGTCGTGTCAAATAAGCTACTCTGTCCTCTTAAAAGTTATTATTAAAAGTTATATTTAATAGATAAAAAAAATTCACTGATTTGAATATTAAAAAGTAAATAAAATCTGTCCATTAATCGTGAGTACTTTTAAATACGCTTTTATGTATAATTTTACGATATTTTTCAAAAATTAGATTCATATTTTAGAGTTTTTGAGATAAAATGAAAATTTAAAAAAAAAGGATGAAAAAAGGAATTAGAATATAATTCAAGTTGGAAACAAAGCAAGTAGCTGTTCTAATTTCGAGAAATTTGTTTCTTGTGTTTTGTTTAAGGATTCGTTTATATTCTTCAGCTCTCTTTCATAATTGTCTCTGAAGATAGGTGAGGGTTTGTCATCAAACAAATAGTTGTCTTTATTACAAGCGATTTTTCTAAAATTTGAGAATTTTTCCCTAGAAAATTTACGGAAATTGATATTTCGGAAATATTGTATTATCAAGAGTTCCTTATCACTTATCTTATCATTTGAGAAACCCTCACCTATTCTTGTAGAGAAAGACTTAAACTACAAAGCTAATGAGTTTGTCTCTTATCTAGATATAAAATATAAGAGAAATTAGCACTCTAAAACCATGAAAAACTAACTAAGATTTATGATTTGGTGCATCTTAAGTTATCGATAATGTCTGAATTTGTTTCAATCTTAAAATTGTCATAACAATCTTGCTCGTAATCAACTTCTTTGTCTTCAGTTGTGCGCTTGCAATTTTCGTTTTTTTCTTTAAGTAACATTTCTCATGCGTTTAAATTGGTTTGATAAGAGACATTATTCTAGTTTGAATCTTAAGCTGAGCAGCACTATTTGGTATGTTATTGTTGATCGCAAAAGGTTTCTTCTTTAGATTCATGATCATCAAGTAGCTTGAGAATCTTCTCAATTCGATTACGAATATATTGAAATTTTTGATCCCCCCTAAGATTTTGGGAACTTGGGGTTTTCATATATGGGGAACATGGATATGTGGCCAAATTCTGTAAATTTAGATAGCGTGGAAGTTTTGCATTGGGCGAGCCTTAGGTTAATTAAAAAAACTGAAAACATTAATTTCAAAGAATTTAATTTCATTAATAATTTAGAAATAATTTTTTTTTAAATAAATTTTTTTAATAAAGTTTTTTTGAATTTCAATTGTTTTCATCCAATCTTTTTTCCATTTCTTCCACCAATTTTTGATACCTAGATGCGTTTTCATGATCACCTAAACTAGCATATGCGGATGATACGTTACTCAATGAGAGCAATACGTCATGATGATCACCTGTATACAATCTTCTATACATGTCTAGGGCTTGTAATTGATACTTTAATTCGTTATTATAATCTTTGTTGCTTCTGTACGCGATCGCAACATTATTTAGAGAAGTTGCTATGTATAAATGATCGCTATCATACAACCTTTTATACATATCAAGGGCTTCTTTTTGATATTTCAATTCGTTAATAGGATCGCCATTGCTAGCATAAGCAGATCCAACATTATTTAACGACAAAGCCAAATCTGGATGATCGCCATCAAATAATCGTTTATTCATTTCGAGAGCTTCTAGTTGATAGCTAAGCATTTTTTCTGTAAAACCAGCGGAGCCATAAGCTGATCCTAGATTATTTAAGGAGATCGCTATATCAGGATGATCACCTTGATATAATCGTTTATACATTTCTAATGCTTCAAAATGAAATTTGATTTCATTTTCTGAATCTTCGTTGGCTGCATAAGATGAAGCGACATTACTCAAACACAAAGCCAAACTTTGATGATCACCATTATAGAGACGTTTATACATACTTAATGCTTCTAATTGGTATTTTAACTCATTGACTGGATCTAAATTACTACCATAAGCAGATCCAACATTGCTTAAGCTTGCAGCTATTTCAGGATGATCACAATCATATAATTTTTTTCTTAATACGAGAGCTTCTTTTTGGTATTTTAATTCGTTTTCATAATCTCCATTATTTCGAAAAGCTAGGCCGACATTACTCAATGATGTGGCTAAATCAACATGATCTTCTGAATAAAGTCTTCTATACATTTCCATTGCTTCTAAATGATGCTTTAACTCATTTCTTGTGTCACCATTACTTCTATATGCAAGACCTAAATTGTTTAACGAAGTCGCAATTCCGGCATGATCTCCATCAAACAGTCTTTTATACATTTCAAGACTTTCTTTATAATAATTTAATTCATTATCAGAATCACCATAACTTGCATAGAGAGAACCGATATAATTTAGTAAATTGGCTATTTCTACGTCGTCATTTTTTTTCAATACGGTTCTCTTTTCGTCCAAAAGTACTAAATTATCATTTATTTCTCGCAAAATTTCTTCATTTGCTTCTTGTTCATTCATTTTTTTTTAGTTTTACGATTTTTTCCTACTTAAAAGCTTTCGAAAATTTTCGAAGATGGAATCAAATAAATATGTGTTTTTTTGTAATTTGGTTAAGCTTCATAGATTTGGAAAATTGTCAATAAGAAATTTATAAATTGAAAATTAGGAATTTGTTTTAATAAATAATAAAAGATGATTAGAAGGCATCAAATTTTTACTTAATTTTTGTTCAATCTTGTTGCCATACTAGTTAAAATTCACTCTTTTCATTTTTGAAAAAAAAATAATGAAATCTACGAGATATATTTTGAGCGATTAAATTGTTGAAACAAAATTAAAAAAAAATATATATATTGTTTAAGTCAAACTTAAATAAAATAATAATAAAGTAGTTTTGGTTGTTATCGCATTTAAAAAAGAACAATAGTTTTTATTTCAAAATACTAGAAAATTAAAAATGATTTGTATTAGCTAGAAGAAAGTAATATCAAAGTGTTTTTGTGACGAAGAAATATAAACGTACTTTTATTATTTATAAATTAAATAGGGTTGTTAATCCGTAATCGAAATAAAGTCGAAATATTTTTTGCTGCTACAAAAAAAAATCCGTAAAACAAAAAATGATTAATCGTTTTATTATTCAACTCAGTCGAAAAGACTTAATGTCAGTCCCAGTCATAATTGGGTCGATTGAGTTCATTTATTAAAATAAAATAAAAATTAAATAAAATAAGAATAAGAATAATAAAATAATAATTAAATGAAATATTGTTTGAAGTTTAAATCAAAAGATGGAAAAATTTTACAAAATTTTGGAAATATTAAATTAATATTATTTGCAATACGTTTGTTGAAGAGATCTTGATCGAAATTTAGCTCGTTTATTAAAAATTGGTTAATAAATTTTGAGTAGAAGTAATCAAACGTTTTAACATTGTGTTCATTAAATTTCCCTTTTGAAGGTACAACGAATTCATTGATGTTTCTAAGATTGTATCTTGTCTTGACGGAACTATTACGAATTAGAATAGATTTTAAACCACTTGGTGAGTTGGCTAGGTTTAAAATTTTATAAATAAAACGACTTAGTCTTTGAATGATTCTGTGTTGAAAACATTCGATGTTGTACTTGCTTAGTTCATTATTTAGTTTGTTAAAATCATTATTGTCGACTATTGATGGTCTCACATTGAATAGTTTGAACAAGCAAAAGTTGTATGAATTTGCAATTTTCTGAATTGTTCTTTTTGGGAAGTAAATAGCTAAAGACGAACAGTAATCAAAATAAGGGAGAATGAACGATTTGAAGAACTGGAGCTTAACCTTATGGTTAAGGTAAAAAAGCCGGTTGATCGAATAGAGACATTTGTTAATTAGATGTCTAAATTCGGTAATATGTTTGATAAATGTTAATTTCTTGTCAATTGTAACACCAAGCAGCTTAAAGTTGTCGACGACTTCGATTATGTTACCATCAATATCAATCTCTAAAGGTATTTGAATGTTCCTTTTGGAGGTAATAATCATAATTTTTGTTTTTGACCAGTTGATATCTATTCGGTTATATTTACACCACGTCAACAGTTTTTGAGCTTTTAACTTAAATTCTTTGATTAGGTTTTCCATATCAGTACCAATTTTAATAAGGGTTGTGTCGTCTGCAAATAATTTGATTGAAAAGTCAACAAGAAATATCACGATATCATCAATATAAAGCAGAAACAGAAGCGGCCCTAGTACACTGCCTTGAGGGACACCGAGTTCAATTGACTCTGGATCTGAGATATGTTCATCTATCTTGACGAATTGGATTCTGTTTTTGAAATAGTCCATGATAAGATTAATTGCTGTTTCACTGAAGCCATAGTGACGCAATTTTACCATCAAAAGCTTTTGGTCAATCGTATCAAAAGCTTTTTTAAAGTCGATAAATAGAAATAAGCCGATCAAACGTTTACTTTTAACCGAATTCATTTTTGAGATGATTTCATGAAGAGCAGATTCGCAACTATGGTTGCTTCGAAAACCATGTTGATCATTAGAAATTATATTATTTGAATAGAGGTACGATGAAATTTGTTTGTGAAGTAATTTTTCAAATAACTTTGCGATTGGGGGGAGGATAGAAATTCCACGATAATTATTCAGATCTTCTGTTGGTCCTTTATTTTTATAAAGTGGAGTTACGACGGCAGTTTTCCAATCATTTGGGAGACTTTCAGTCACGATAGAATAATTAAATAGATAGGCGATAATCGTATTAAGTTTATTCGAATTTGTTTTCAAAATTTTTGTCGGAATTTCGCAAATACCTGGTCCGCTTGCTTCTTGTATATCTGATAGAAGGTTACTAATTTCATTAGCATTAGTTAAACTGAACTTAAAGCATGATCCAAATTGCTTTGTTGATTTAGAGAGATATTCTTCAATAAACATTTTTGAATCCTCATAAGTTGAGTTAGATGACGATTTAATTGATGTGAAAAAAGAATTGAATGAATTACATTGTTCAACTTTATCTTCAATGAGTTTACTTTGAAATTTAATGCTGTTTACTGGAATTTTACAACTCTTGTCGGATTTTACTTTGACCAATGATGAATAGAATTGCCAAAATTTTTTTGCATTTTTAAAGTCATTGATTGTTTTTGATTTGAAGAATTCAATCAATTTTTGGCAACCTGAAGTTTTGTACGATTGTATTATTGTACGATTGTCTTATTGCTTTAAAGAATACTTTTCTGAATTTTTTTTTTCACATCTTGTGTACAAATCAATGTACACAGTGTACAAGATAATTTTGGATACCAACTCTTAAGAAAAATCATTGTACAACCCTAACCAACTCTTTTTCTTAAAACCCTCAAGGAGTCAAAAAGTATTTAAAAAAAATGCAATTTTGATATTATTTTCTAATTCTCCGCTAAAATGTACAACTTGTACACTCAATTCTAGAATCCTAAGTTTTTTTCCTTTAAAGTAAACTTGGTCTGTATAAATATTGTCTAAAAGGACATTAAAAACAAGAAAAATAAAACAATTATTTAGTAGGTTGATATGGGTATCAAAATGCAGCTCTCGGGATGAGAAGTCAGAATCAATCAAGAAAATCGTTGAAAAAAAAATAATTCAAATTTTTTTATATACTCTAAAAAAATTAATTTTTTTATATACTCTAAAAAAATTAATTTTTTCAGCTAATCATTTCATATGCGAGACTTTATATTTTCTTCATAAAATTTGAGTATTTTATTAGTTTCACCTATCGAAAAACTGGTAAAAGCTTTTAATCCTTAAAATTTTTGAAACTTGTTCGATTGATTAAAACGTACAATTTTGTACTATTCAAAATTGAATATAATCTTGGTCTAGATTGAGAAAAAAAGTAAACCCAAGAATTGTACAAGATGTACAAAAATGTTGTACACATCCCTATAAAATCGTACCTTTAATATTTGTTAATCTGAAGTTGCTTGTAAAAGTTTTCTAATTTTGGGATGTTTATTGCTGTACTATTCATATCTTTTAAGAGGTATAAAGTTGATACATAATGGAATAGTTGTACAAATTAAATCTGAATATGTTTATAAGGTTCATTTTTAGGAAAAAATATTCTACCACGAATAGTACGCGAATCGTACAGAACAATCGTACAAAACTTCAGGTTGCCATAAAATATACCATTTCATTCAATTAAGGAAAATGTTAAAGGAAAATATTAAAAATAAGACCGTTTAAGAAAAAAGAGCAGTCTTAGTGACTCGATGATTTCGTGGTGACTTGAGTCTGAGTCAGAGTCGCTTGGTTTCTTGTGACTCGACTTGAGTCCGAGTCAGGCAGTTTTTAATTAATGGCTCACAAGTCCGAGTCATTTGACTTAAGCCAAAAAAATTTTTCCGGATATAAGTTTTTTTTTCTAATGATGATGAAAAACATTAGTTTTAGTTAAGTAGACGTTCAAGAATATACTTTTAACTAATATATCAGGTCTGCCCTGTTAGGTGAACAATTCGTGTTCACCGATTAAGTGAACAATTCGTGTTCACCGATTAAGTGAACAATTCGTGTTCACCGATTAAGTGAACATTTTCTTCACCTAATTATTTTCAGACAAATACAACTCTGGTCATTCAGAACTTCCAAAAATGAACATTCATGAACCTTCCTTTCTTTGGATAAAATCTATGATAAAATCTACCCATATCACGATTGAATTAACGTTCTCACCTTTATAAATTAATTAGCTAATTAACCTTTGCCTGTATTTCATTATGATTTTTTTACTTGTGTTGTTTTAATTTAAGTCTTCAGTCGGATAAATAGTCACATTATGATCTATCACAAACTCTAAATTACAAATAGACTTAAAAATAAAGCGTCCCAATGAATTGAAAAGAGTCGGTATACACTGATAACCATGTTACATCTACATATCAAAACATATTTTTTTAATTTTCTTTCCAAAAAGTGAAATAAAGTTCGGTTGTGAGGGCAAGTGGTTAAGAAAGAGTAGCCCCTTACTGCTTGGTTACATTACAAACGCTCTTGATTTTTAATTTATTGTGACAGAGCTAAAATTTACCCGGCTAACAATTGGCGAAAAGATTAGAAGAGCAGGTTAATCAATAAAAAAATACCTTCAATATTTTCATAATCTAGAAATTTAATTACTGATCAGAAGTTTTGATTGACATCAGAAAAATTAGAAACATTAATAATTTTAGGAAAATTTAGAAAATTTGGTTTTTGTTCCAGTAAAATTGGTGTTACAATCAGAAATTTTAGTTAAAAATAAATAAATAGCCGTAAAAAATATCAAATGATCCAATTTTTTTTCGAAATAAGCCGGGTTATTACAAAAGAATTTAAGTTGCTCATATTTAAATGAAGAGACTTTTTAAAACGGCAAATTAAAAATGAGAGTTAAAGTTTTAGTTAAAGATGAGATCTTAGTAAAAAAAGTTATGAGATGAACCAAGCTTTATTGACAATCACTTAATTAACGATTTTCGAAGAATCTCAAAGTTAACCAAAACATAATGGAAAATACACCATATCTTAATCGAATTAAAAATTTGGGAAAAAAAATTCATTCGATCCAAACTCTTGCATGTTTTCACTCTTACATCCTTTCATGAACGTTCGTGGAACATGTAAACGACCAGATTAGAATTGTAAACAATAATTTAGAGATTAATCGAATTAAAAATGACTTGAATTCAAATGTTGAAAAAATGGTTCATCTATCAGACTTGACTAATTATCTGAAAGGTGTCTCAAAAACAAGCGTTGACGCTATTGGTGAATTGAACTCAATAACTAAATTTTACCAAAATGAAACTTTTAAGCTTTTTTAACTTGTCTCATAATTTCGTAAGAAATCCTTAGTTAATTCTCTTATTCTTATTCTCGATACAAAAAGAGAAAATTTGTATTTAATTGTTTTTTTTGAAAGCTGAAATAGCCGTAGAATAAATAAATATTATTTGAATTTGATTGATTAAAATCATGTAAAATAAAGTTAGAATTTTTTCTTCTATTTACTTATTTTTATTTAAATAAAATAATTCCCAAAAAATAAAATCTTAATTTTAAAAAAGAAAAAACGGAAGTAAACTAAAACGAGTGTTAAACGAAAAAAGATTTTATGAAAATACAATTCATACTAATCTACAAAAATGTGACTTTAAAAGGTTTATATTTTTCTCATAACATAAAATTGGTGTCACTAGGTTGTGGTTTTTATTTTTTTTCTTTTATAAATAAACAAAATAGATATGTGCACAATAATAAAAAAAAAGAATAACTATTTAAAAATTATAAATTTACATTCAAAAACAAATTGCTTAACTGTAAAAAATTTAAACTTTGATATAAAAATTTTGAATATGCAACATAAGAATCACTTGTTAAATTAATAAAATAATTCAAGCGGTTTAAAATGTTGAAAAAAAATTGAGCTGTTTTATGATTTTTAACCATTGAATAGCACGATGCAAATACATTGTCAACAACAAGAGTTCCACTTTCAGTCAAGGGTGCATAAATTCCACTCTTTTTTAAATTTACTGTTTCGATTCTAGTTACATTTACGATTTTGTGTATTTTTTGATTGTAATCATAATATTTAAGCCCATCACCAGGTCTTACTTCAATGGCAGGCAAAAATTCAAAACTTGATTTATCCCACCGTTTAACATAAATTAAATGTCTTGGAGTCAATGTAACATACTTTGTTTCATTGTCGTTTATCTTATGATGTATCCTTATAAATTTAGAATCTATGTTGTCGATTTTGTGCAAAAAGCTTATGACTCGACTGAATTTAAATTGACTTTGATTAAAATTTGTGTTTTTATGATAATTATCAATAACCAATATTTCGTCGTTTATTTTAATGCTTGAAAGGAATTTTTCTTCTATTTTACCATTTGTCTTGTTTATTGAAAATATTTTTGAATCGCCAGGAAAACATTCTTCGAATTCACATGTTTAATTTAAGTTTTAGAACTTTTTTTTTTATCAAAAATAAAATAATAAGGACTTACCAAACCATGGCCAGTAAATACTCCGTTGACTAGTTATATTTTTTGTTTTTGTATTGAAACGACTAATAGTAAATATGGGAATAAGCTGTTGGTCTTCTATTTTGTTGGTCTCTGTTTCAATTTGTTTCTGAGACGATGAATTAGATACCTTTTTTGGTATAATTGGTTCGATACTTTCTAATTCAGGTGCTTTTGTATGTAAAATAGAAGAACTCGAAGAGTCTGAAAATGTAGGTGGTATTTCACATATTACACCACTAAATTGATTTAAACAAATACAAACATTATCTATTAATAAGCCTCCGTTTTCACAATTTGATATAAATTGAGTAGTAGGTTCATTAGTAGTAGTTGAATTTTTTCTAAATCTCATTGACGGTGTTACTAGAAATTCATTTTTTGCGTGATTTGTTTGCGACTGTGTTAAAATGTCGGTTGATTTTTTTGTTGAAAAAAGCTTGGTTGTTAAAGCAAGATTTAATTTTTGACTACTTGTAGTTCTTAAATTTGTAAGACTAGTTGAAGGTGAAGTTATTGTTGATGTGATTGAAAGAGTAATGATGTTTGGTGAATTAGTTGTTGTTTTTGAAGTTTCTGATGTCGTCATGGTAGTCAAAATTGATGATGTTGGTGTTGTAGCGGTGGTACCAATTGAAGACATTTCAACAGCCTCTGTAGTGACTAGAATGTCACACAATGGACCTCGATAATCATGGTCACAAATACAGCCTTTACCAGTCTCACAAGAGCCCTAAATTACAAAAGTAATTAAATTAATTTTTTTCTTAACTATAATATTAAATTATTTCGAATGTTTACGTGATTGCATTTTAAAACCAAGCATTCATCAATTTGATCACAAAATTTTCCATAAGCTGGTTTAACACATTCACAGCTGCCATTTGACAAACATTTTCCAAGTTGACAAGTATCAAAACTACATCCAATTTTAAGATGAGTTTTTGGTACAATTGAGTTAATTAATATATTCGAAAGCTTTGGTCGAAATTTTAAAGGTGTCGAATTAGAAGATTCGTTTGTATTTGAAATAGACTGGTTTATTCTATTTAATTTAGAATAAGTTATTCTTTCATTATAAGATAATGTTGAATGACTTTGGTGAGTTGATGTATTTAATTGTATATTTTCAGTGTAATTTTCACGATTAGAGGTTGTCGGCAAAGTTAGTGTTGTTGACGTTGTTGGCGTTGGCGTTGTTGACTCACTCGATGAGAAAACACTTGTTAGACTTGTAAGAAGAGAAGTTAATTTTTCTATTTCCGATTCTTGGCTGTATTCTATGTCCTTTTCTTCTCCTGTTTCATCGGTATTTTTATTTATCAAATGGCAATATGTGCCAGTTCTAGAATCTGGACATAAACATTTGTAACCGTTGGTATCTTCTAAAGTAATACAAAGAGATTCTCCCCAACAAGGGTTTGATGCACAACCATCGGTTAAGTCAACAACTAGTCTGTCACATTTAAAGCCAGTAATAAACTTAAAAAAAAGTAATTTTAAAAATGATTTATAAATATTTGAGTTGAAAAATAAAGGGAGTTGCCTACATTGTCGCAATGACAAACGTAATCAGTGCCGTTTTTTATTTGTTCACATCGTCCGTAACGACAATTACGCTCTTGTAAATTTTGGTTCAACTGTCCAGAGCACGCACCAGTGGTTTCGCCTTCACTCAATAATTCTTAAAATTTTTCGTTTTTTAATTTTTATTCCCAATTTATTTAATTATTTAAGAAATTACTTGAGTTTTCTTCGGTCTCCTCTAACGTAAAAGCATTGGTCAAAAACGCACTATTGAATATTAAAAATGCGTTTAAAATAATTAAAAATTTGAATTTTATCATTTCGAATCAAAAAAATCTAAAGTTAAAAATAATGCGATTAAAAAATGGAGCTTATAAAATTATAGAACACTAGTTTATACGTGTAAAGTCTGTTTAATAACCGTTATATTTAGGTAAGATTAAGTTGACAAATATTAAATTGATTTTGGCTTCTATTTGAGCAAAATGAGTAGTTATATATTGGTAAGTAAGAAAATTCTTTTTTAAATTTTGTTATAATCTTTTTGTCAAAATTTTTGGACAATTTTATACGAAAACTCGCTTTTTGTTCATGTTTAATGACTCTCTAACATTACGATAACATTTCACAATTTTAATCCAGCTTTTCATAAGAATTAATAATTACTCATTTTCGAAACAAGAAAATTATTAAACTTAATAATAGAAAGATAGATAAATCATTGATTATTATTGAGATAAAGACAAGACAAGTTATGACATTTAAAAAATTAAATTTTATGGAAGCTGTTTATTTAAAAAGAAAAGAAGAAAAAAAACTAGTGATTTTTTCAATTTTAATCCTGTTCAATTTCCTATTGTCCGAACAAAAAAATAGGGTCTCTTTTGTGTTGTACAGGTAGAAAATACAAGCATTTTAAATCAAACGAATGTTTAATTTGATTGATAATCACGAATTTTCCGATTCAACTAATCAAATACATACGAAAGGAAACAAAGAAAATCAAAAATTCGATATGCCTAACTAATAATTAATTCAAGACTATATAGAGAATGAGGTTAGACCAAACTTCCGTTCAAAAAACTAAGAAATAAAAATTTAACATTTATGATATGCTTCGATACTGTCAGTACGAACTATAAAATTAAAGTAGGACTAAAAAGACAAAGAAATGGAGGGTAAACCTAATTTTTTGACAAATATTTGTACTCATTATAAACGATATTTAATTAGTTGTATATTAGGGTCTCATTGATTCTTCGATTAATCGATTTCTAATCTATACACTGAACGTGAATTTTTGAATAGATAACCACAACAACAACAAAAAAAAAGAAGAAAAGTGAAATTAAATTTAATGAAAGTCGTAAAAATCACAAGCTAAAACTGAGGATAATTCGTTGAAAAAAAAATTCGATTTTTTTTAGTTTCTTTAATTTTCAATATTTATTTAGCATTTTTTAGTATCAACAAAATATGGCAAAAAGATAAATAAAACTAAAAAAATCGAGTTTAAATTTTTTTATTTTTTAAGGTAATCTGAAACTAATGACACAGTTAAAGAAACTTAAATTCAAAACCCGTGCAGTCAGTAAGTCTTTTGAGTAAAGACGAAATAAAAAAAAGTTATTTCAATCACTGTAAAATTTGTATAATTTTGGTATCGACTTACAAAAATGTATAGACATAATAATCATTCAAAATAGTATAGCTTAAATTACAGAGGAATTACAGAGTCGTGTTGAAAAAATATATTGATAAATATATAAATATATATTTTTCATTTGACTTATCAATTACATAAAGTGTTTAAGATTTTTATGGGTTTTTGAAATTTGATTTAGCACAGATTTAAAAGATTTTATATTATTATTTGTAGCCATTTATGATTTAGAATAAATATTAAAGATTTCAAGAGCATACCGAAAATTTTATACCACTTCAAGTCAAATAATCGAATCAAAACATAAAAAAAAAGATTTTATTTGTCGAGTTAAATTTCAAAATTTGGCATTTAACCTAATTGATTTTGTTACGTTTTATGACTAATATTTAAGATTAGATTTAAAATTAGATTTAAAATTCATCTCGCATTCATGATATCAACACAAGTTAATCCTCATATTTAAGTTCATATTACTTTGATTATGATACTCAGAAAAAGTATATTGCATAAAGAATTTTTAATTTAATTCTGAATTGTTTCAAAATTTCATTATTTAATTAATGTTAAAAATAGCCGCGAACGAAATAAAAAAATTTCAAATAAAAATCACTTGAATTTTTTTTTTATTCCTTTGGCTTTTCTATTAAACTATTAAATTATTCTATAAAATTTAGAAAGTACGCTTATGTAACTATTTTTAATTATTTTAATAATTAACAGTTTTTAAGAAAAAAATATTATTAAAACTTGGATATTTGGTAATTTAACATTAGATCAATTTCAAAGACTTCTGATAAAAAATTCATTTTTAATTACTTGCAAAAATGATTCCTAATGAATCAAATGCCCAAAGCAAATAATTGATAATTCTTTTCTACCAATACTTTTAATTGTTGATTAAAATATATAGCTTTCGAAGCTTACTTTAAATAATCATTACGAGCTAAATTTGGTTCTTCCTTAATTTGTTCAAAATAAAGGAAGAACCTTTAATCCTAGCATCTTTCATGAGATATCATTTGATGTTTAACTCTGGTCATTCAGAACGAGTGTTTTTACATATCGATATTTTATGATAATCGTTTGATAATCGTTTGGATAAAATACTGATAAAATATCGTTACTATTAAAGCCTCTTGATAAATTATCGATATTAAAAACATACTTATAATTTGGCATAAAACTACCTAACAGTCTCTTTTAGATTGTAATATGGGTTTCATTGAGCAAGAATTCAACAAAGCATTAGATAAAATAAAATTTCTAAAATAGAGATTTAAAATTCAATTAAAAATAAAAATCACTTCAGGATTTTCGCTGTTACCGAACCCAAAATTACAAATTTAAAGAGAATGCAAGATAGGTTTATGTCAAAGAGCTGTTTTTTCTAACTTTTTTCCACAACTTACCAAAAGACAACTAAAGCCTAAATGTCTTAAATAGAAGAATACTTTCTGAAGAAGCTTTGCTCGGCATGTATGCAAATAAAGAGAATGCATAAAATTGATTGTTCAATTTTTTTTTAAATTTTTGTTTATTTTCATCTTAATGATAAATTCAGAGATAAAACGAAAACATTTTAATTTTTTTTTAATCTTGACAAGTTGCCTTGATTAATCCTAAAATTTTTTTGCTAGATTTAACTCATAAAATATGCTAAAATTAAAATATTCTCGATTTAGTTTGAATTAAATCATAGATTTGGTACTAAAATTTTCTCTTCCCGATTAGGCCGGAATGAAATTTAAAATTTTTCATTCTCGTGAAATTATTTAAAAAAATAATAAAAACAACAAAGTATTTTGTTTGTTTAAATTGAAAGTTTACACCTCTATAAATTCGAATGATTAATTAATTTTGAGAGTTTTGAAAATTTTTTATTTCTTTCAAAGAAATATTTATTTATTCTAAATATTGCTTATAGCTTTCTATTTAAGCATAAGGAGAAATTTAAAGAAAAATATTTACAAATTGAACAGTAAATACGTGCATTTCTTTAAATAATCGAAAAAAAAAATACAAAATATTAATAGAACATTTGACTGTTAGACGATATGGATGATATTGCTGAATCTGTTTCTTTTTCACGTTTGCTTATTGAACAAGCACTCAGGCTAGTTTTTCGATGTTGAACGCTTGCTTCAACTTGTTCGTTCTTCACTATCGTATTATAACTCGTGTTTGGTTTCTCCGTTTCAACAATGTTTTCTAGATTATTTTTAAAATTTTTCAAGTTCATATTCTCAAAAGAACACGTAGAAGACGAAGAGAGAGATGATTCACTAATAATTTCATTTTTGAGCTTGTTTTTGAGTAGTTTATTTTTTTGTTCTATATATCGTTTGCGACGATTCAATTTGTACAATTCAATTCGTTCAGTCTCTTCTTTTTCATTTTTCAACTCATTTTCCCATCGGATGCTTTCGTTATGCTTCAAAGTTTCTATACTGATTTCATCTTTAGTAGTTTTTTGCTGAACTTTGTCTGTATTATCTTTCGTATGAATTTGTTGTTGTTGTTGTTGTTGATTGGAACTAGCTGAATCGATAATAATTTTTTTCGTTTTAGCTTTTTTGGATTTTTTAGTTTTTTTAACATTTTGTACAGTTTGGATATTATTTACAATCATTTTATGTGTAACAATCGATGGTAACACATTAACATCAGCACTGGAATGGTATTTTTTTAGATTTTTTTTATTTTCAGTGACTAATTGAATTGAACTCAAAAAAATTTCATCTTTTATATTTCTAATATCCTGTTCGAGAATAAACGGATTTTTTTTCTTGTTTATATTTTTGCTTTGATTGTCGCTGTAATTGCTATTGTTATTAGTGTTGCTATCAAAATCGAAAATTTCTTTTGTTTTTTCTTGAAATTTATTTTTTGCTTTTTTTGAAATTTTTTTATTTTTATTATTGTTGTTGTTGTGGTTGTTGTTGTTACTCAATGAGAATGAGTCTGATTTAAAGCTAATTTGAGTTTCGTAATTTGATTTTTTGTTGTTTGAATTTGATTTAGTTGCTAAATTTCTTTCATCGACTAAAATTTTTTTACTTCTTCCAAAATCAAAAATATTTACATTTTCATTTGAAACAAGTTCCATTTTTGAATTTTTTTGCAAGTTACAAGTGTGTTTTTAGAGCCTTATGGACATATTCTAAAAGTGAAAACAAAATTAAAAATAAACTCAATTGATTTTTTAAATTTTGAAAATAAATTATAAGTGAGTTTTAGAAACAAAAAAATAATTGGTCTTCAATCAGATTAAAATAAAATAAAACACTTAACCCTTGTTATTTCCTATGAACATTTTAAATTTTTGAATACAATTTTAAATATTATTGTTAAATAAAGTACACAAAGCTACTTATTTAAGGAATTTTTGAAAACAAATACTAAATAAGCTTAAACAAATATGAACCCAACGTGATTTGATATTTTTTCTTTTGATTATTTAATGAGAAAAATAATTTTTACCCAATGAATGTGCATCTCAATGGAAACATGCCTAAGTTAAGATATGAAATGATGGATTCGGCTTTAATTAGAAATTATTATGTGACCAACAGGACCAACACTGGTTACATTGAGTGTGACAAAAAATTAGGTAACCAAGATATTAATTAAATTAAATAAAATTTTCAAGAATTATTTGACTAAAGGAAAAAATAAATAACCAATCTAAAAGAAATCAAATTGATTTTGTCTTAGCATTATCATTATAATTATAATTAATCTGTAACGTGCAAAGCTCGCCGGTTTAAAGAGACCAGCTATGTAAGATAAGTGATCGTCTATAATAGTAAAATCGTTAAATATTTGATCTATGATTAAACCTTTTGTTAGCAGCAATTATGTTGGTTCGATTAGGTTCGTATTTGAGAAACTCAGTTTATTGAAATAAAAGGAACCTAAAGCTTGAACTTAGAATACTTAGACTGGCTAACTAGAAATAAAGCCTAAATCTATTTTAAAACTAAATAAATAACGTGTGTTCCAAAATGGTTGTGACCATTTTAAAATTAAAAAAAATATATGAACCGATAATCAGAAACCAATAAAATTTTGTACACTTGTACCTTGTTCTTTCTAGTTTACAAAAAGTTCTCAGCTTCTCAACATACGTTTTTCTTGAGGAGTAGGCTGCCTGGACATGACCCCACCCTTATCCCTTGAGTGTCCTCGGTAATTATGTTTTGTAAAAATTAGTTTGGTCCATCATTCGATAGAGAAATTCTCAAGGATTAAACGCTATATAGATCATAAAATTGTTAAAAAAATTCAATTTTACTCCCGAAACGACTTGAGTATGCAAACTCTAAGTATCATATAGCATTTTAAAGGTTGTTTTTTACCCTAATTTTTAAAAGTTGTCTCGGTACTTAATTATCCCGGAAATACTTGGGTTTTCCGGGACCAAGTCGTTTCGGGAGTAAAATTGAATTTTTTGGATCTTTTCGGTAGAGTATGAATATCTTAGCCACATTTTCTTGTCCAGAAGACTGTTGACTCTTGTCAAACAAATTTTTGTGATATTTGCTCAATCCATTAAAAAGTTTAGAATAAAAAGCAGAAATACTCTTTTTTTAAACTTTGAATTTTTAAATCCTAAAAAACATGTTCATCTAATACGTGAACAATCGGTGTTCACTTAATATTTTGTTGACGTTTAAGTGAACCCAGAAAAATTGTCTTTATAAAACAATCAATTTAGGTGAACATTTTCAAAAATAGGTGAAGACTTGGGAGATTGTGTGAACATAAAAAATTAGAATACCCAAAGCTGAAATAATGAAAATGGACTCTGCTAATGCTGGTGAAATGATGATGAATCATTGGTTCTTTTTTTCAAATAAATACCCATATCACGATTGAATTTGCCGCAAGCATTGTACTGACAAGTCCGAGACTGGTGAACTAAACCTTTTTCACTGACTTTGAGAAAAAGTTTAGTTCACTATCGTTAACTTTTTGCATTTTTAAAAAAATGAAGCAATAACAATAAATTATATTGTATTTACAGTTATTGTCATTCACGTGTTTCTCTTGTGAACTTCGATGAACTAATGATTTTGAAAGGCTATCATTGATTTATGGACATCAACTGAAGACTAATAAGCTTCAGTTAAAGCTTGTAAAACTAGCTTTCACTAAAATAAAACTAACGAAATGCAAGAAAATAGTTTAACAATTGTTAATCTTTTTACTAGACTTGAATATCAATGATCAAAAATAAGTGAACATTCCATGTTTTAAGTGAACACTCCGAGGATTAGGTGAACATTTATTATTATTTAGGTTCATTTAAACGTCAACAAAATATTAAGTGAACACAATGTTCACTTAAACCGAGAACACCGATTGTTCACGTATTAGGTGAACATGTGTTCACATAACCGACTAGACCCTTAGATGGACTATTATAATCATTAAAAAAACATAAATAAAAGATTGATTTTTCATCACTTTATAACTGAGGTAAAGCCATATGTAATGGTTAAGTTATGTGACTGGTTTTACAATCATCAAGGTCATCTAAGTTTTGGTCACACTTTAGGTGACTAACGCTGTGACTAACATAATGAAGGTGCAGACTTTCGTACGTTAATATCAACTGTTTATCGTATGCCAAAAACGCAGACACTTTTCTTGGTCAAATTAAGTAAAGAAAATAGCGATAATTATTTTATGCTTAAATCAGAGGAAAATATTTTTGAAACAGCTTATTTAATGACGATACTGAATATGTAGACGATATTTCTCGCAAGCATGTGTTTTAGACTGCTGAATTTTTCCTAAAAAAATTTAAACCAGTTATTTAAAAAATGGACATCAAAATTTAAAGCAAAATCGTATGCAAAATTTTAAGGTTATCCTTTAATTTTCTTCAAAATTTGAGCTAATGGAATAATACAGTGGTGATTTGATAGGAGGATTTTACCAAAATTTACGTAAATTACCGTAAATTATTGAATTTTTACCAAAAATTACGTAAAATACCGTAAAATCACAAAAGTAAAAAATTCGTATTTTACTATATTTAACGTTAATTCAGGTAAATTTACGATAATTTTTGGAAATTTTGGTAAAAATAAAAAATGCCAGTGATTTTTCCTGCTAAATTTCGAAAGATGTCTAGTATTTGATCGATTTTGTTAATGTCTATAATATTTTCTTCTAAAAACAAAAAAGAGACGTGGATCAATTGGTTAAAACATTTAGTTTTGAAAAATCGATCTTTTGAGACCTCGTACTTAGACTCCAAAAAAATTTGATCGAAAAAATGACTGGCATTTTTTATTTTTACCAAAATTTCCAAAAATTATCGTAAATTTACCTGAATTAACGTTAAATATAGTAAAATACGAATTTTTTACTTTTGTGATTTTACGGTATTTTACGTAATTTTTGGTAAAAATTCAATAATTTACGTAAATTTTGGTAAAATCCTCCTATCAAATCACCACTGTATTAGACATTAAGCCCAAAGGTTGATCTTTTAATTTTGGAGGTTAATTTCTCTTAGCTCACATTTTACCCCAATTAAATGAAAAGATATTTGCCTCTTTAAATTTGGAGGTCAATTGGGTGACTTAAAGTCAAATTTTCGAAAAAAGGCTGTCACTCGATTTACAAATTCGTTTTCAAATCTTGAAAACAATTGCGTCGTTGTAAGCGGCTCTATTAAGACCAGACCTGGTAATTTTGGCAAGTAATTAGTGTCCTTTATTTAGAAGAGTCCAGTGAAGAGCGGAAAATATGTCAGGTCAACAGAGGAAAAATCTTATTACGAAAGACACGATGATTTGAACTTAAAAAATTAGACGACATTAAGACAAGTTGACCCAACTGTATAAAATCGTTCATAATCTTGAGAAATAATTTAATAGTGAAAAAAATTTATTTAACAGGGTCGATTAATATTTTCAAATCAATTATTGACAACGTTTTAAAAATTGCTCATACAAACGACTGCTCTACTTATTTTAGGACTAAATTGATACAAGCATTAGTGTAGAAAATTATATTCACTAATACTCCATTTACAAAATCTAATATCAGCTATTTTATCCTGATTTTGGTTAAAAAAAACGTCTTATTTTTTTAATTGTTTATCATTTTGTCATGCCGTATTAAATAGAGCTAGCCAAAACATCATCATCATTAACAACAAACGATATTTAGCACAAATTATTTAAAAAATATAAATTTTAAATAGCTTTTAAGGTGTTCTAAATTTAATTAAAAATTTTGATATCACAAAAATCGCTAAAATTTAAAAAAATCTAATAAAATTTTATTGAATAAAAGTAAATGAACTGAGCTTTATTAAAAAAAATTCGAAGAACTTACAATTATTGAATTAAATGTTTATAAACTTGACGGCTTCTTTAAATATTCAGTAGAAAAAAAAAATTTAAATTCATATAAAGTGTAGGTTTCAAAAAGTTTCAAATGTTTATAAAATTTGATATAACATTTTAAATAAATGAAGCACTTGTGAATTTTTGAAATAGAACCAAAATAATAAATTAAACAACAAAAAAAAATAAAAAACTTTTTGAAAAATTTATCTTCAACTCTTCATTCAGAATTAAAGTGATCCAATAGAATTAAATTTTCTCAGAAAAAAGTTAAAACAAAAAAAGATAATTTTTTTGAATTTGATTTTTTTTTCTTTTCAAAATTAATTTTGAGAATGACACAAGTCAATTTTTTTTCTAGTTCTTGTTCGTGGTATGTATGCATACACATTAAGGTAAAATTTAAATTAAAGTTTATTTTCTTTTAAAATATTTCTTGTTATTTTTATGGAAATTTTTTGTTTTAAGTCTATGATCTTATGGAAATATCATTAAGTTTTTTTGTTTTTTTTTAAATAGACAAATATTTGCGTATATGTAAAAAAATTTATTTATCCATGGTTACTAAATTTTAAAATTGATTTAAATTAATGTCTTAAAGGATTTTGATTAATGGCTTCTTTTTGAAATTAAAATAAACAACGATAAAAAGCTTCTAAATTTTAGATGGTAGCCGACGTTTCAAATTTTTGAATCGCTTTTGGAATGCTTGGATTGGATTCTGTTTTCAAAACAGCTCTTGATGCAGCTAGCGAATTTACTACTGAGTGATAAGCTGGTGGTTCAAGAGAAGAAGGAGTTTCGGTTCTTCTTGTCGAGTGTGTCATATTAATGCTCATCATTTGTTCGTTATATTGAGGAGGACGGATTGTACAAACATTTTGACTGTATATAGAACTTGCTCGGGCCGGATCTACATCTAAATTAAAAATTTAAATTAAACAAAAATGATAAGTTAAAGATAGACAAAAAGCGCTTTAATGCATATTGTGCAAACATCATCTATAATTTATGTACTTCTAATTTTAATTTATAAAAAAAACTCAGTATCCTAAAAACAATATAAACTTTAAATAATCTTGAAGGTATTTTGTTTACCTAAAAAGGCTTTTATAAATATTATAACTTTTCAAACAAATTTAAAAAAGATTTTCGAATAAAATAGTTGTTACTCTAAAATAATTGATCTTATTCTAGTAACCTACATTAAATTTAAAATTCTTCAAATTAATTTTTGTTAATTTGATAGAAACAAAAATGTCAAGTGAATAAAGAAATCCTTACATGATTGAGTTTCTGAAGAATTCTCAATGGATTTTCTTTTGAACAAATAATAAAATAGTAAACATACAACTATGATACAAAATATAATCGGCAATATTACAATCAACCTTTTAATAAGAAATACTTTCAAATTCTAAAAGAAAATATTTCACACAAATATTTTAATTGAAAATTTACGCAAATATCCATGTCCAATTGAAACAACATGCATTTTCAATATTGGAGGCTGTTAGGCAGCATGCTTGAGGACAACTTTTACAAAATAAAGTTTTAAAATTTAAAAATATAAAGAAAAATTAAAACTTACTAAGTTGTCCTTATCTGATTACTTAGCCTATCGTAAAAGTGACATACAACAGCAAATGATGTTTTTAAATTCTTGAAATATTCTCATTATTATTTTAAGTTTAAAGATAAAAGCCTAAAAAAAATGCAAACCATCGAAAATAAAAATGTACCAAATAGCAACCCATTTTTTTCAAACATTTGCTTGAGTTTTTGAAATTTTTAAATAATAAAATTTTGACGATCAAAATTTAAAATCATTCAAAAGGGATACGCAACAAAAATTATTTTTAACAATCTAACAAATACTAAAATCCAGTCTGACCTAAAGTGTTAAACAAAAAAAATATCTAAAATTTACAAGATAATGATATTCATAATAGTGAAAATTTTTTTAATTAAAATTTGAAAAAATTATAAATTTCATTCGCCTTAGGTATATTAAATAAATATGATTTGTCTAAATGTGTTATTATATGAAAAACATATGACTCTTACGCTTTTTATCTTAGCCATTGTCATAATTTACAATTATTTGGTTACACATGAATTATCAATGTGCTTAACTTGATTAATAGGTCTCATGGAAAATTGAAATGCTAAATTTCTCTATTTAAAAGTCTATTTCTATTAAGAATTATCTCGATCTATATCTGAGCAAAAAAAATCGCCCGATAAGGGGCTCGAACCCTTGGCCTTGAGATTAAAAGTCTCACGCTCTACCGACTGAGCTAACCGGGCCTCTCTTTTTCAGCTTTTTCGTTTTTTATTCACTTTATCTTTGCATACATTGAAATCTTCATAGTATACAAAATTTTATCGTTTTCAAGAGTGCTTGATGACTGTTGTTACTAAGATATTTGAGTCATATCTGTGAAGATCAGTATTTAATATGTTTTTAAGTTTAAGTTTGTTTTGATTTAAGTATGACAGATATATATATAAGATTGTGGTAATTCCGATACTGCGGAAGAACCGATAATTCTTTTTTGTTTGGCATAAACACGATGTTCAAATTAACTTATGAAGTTTTGAGAAATAATGCCGCAATTGTTTGCACGACAATTCGGTAGTTCTTTTGTTGAATGATAATAATTGCCGCCGCAATTCGACTTGCATTTGATAAATAATTTTAGAAAATAATTTTCTTATCTTAAATTTAGGTGCTTTTCTTTTGCATTGTGCCAATGTTAAAGCAGCTCAGATTTATTAAAATTTTTTTGGAGAAAAAAATCGATTTTATAACTGCTGATTACAAAATAAAAAATTTGAACACAAATGATCAAACGCTGTTACAATAATATATCGCTTTATTTCACAGCGTGCTGTATAAGGTGGTCGGAAATGGCCTTAGCCCTAGAACTAATAAACAAATAAATTAATTAATCGTATAATGTGAAAAGCTTAATTAAAGCTTGTCAATTTATTCTTAATTCATAGTCTAAATTGAAAATAATTTTTAATTTTTTTCAAACTCTTTTTTAAAACTTTTAATTCGTTTGCTGAAAGAAGAGAGCGCAATCTCCAAACAGTTGGCCTAGACTATTTGTACATAAATAGATATAAATATAATGTGAGGAAAGCTAAGAATGATTTTTCAAATAGTCTAAATTATGTGATTAAAATTGATTCCATATTGCCAATAAGCCTTTAATAAGCCTAAAATTTTAAAGTCAAAATATTAAAGAACTAGAAAAAACGCTAAAATAATAATTTAAATAATTTTAAACAGATATTATTTTGATCGTTCTTGACATTTTTCCAAGATGTCATGGGTCAAGTAATAGTTTGGCTACGGTTATGGTTACAATGTAGCCTACTTTACATTACATTTTCACTAATTCGACTGTAATTCATTTCAATAATGAACTTGATAAAATTGAAATTCGAAATCGATGCTCACACAAAACAGGCAAATTAATTCAAAAAAATGTAATCAAAAAATCGAATCAAAAAGTTTTTAGCCATAAGAAAATCAATAGATGAATTAAAAAGTAGTGAATTATCTGAACCATATCGCCTCGACCATCAAGCATATGAATTCAAAAATTAATTGAGCAAAATCGATGTTCAGATAAAGCAATAATCAAAATCAGATAAAGCAATAATTAGAGACACAAAAAGAAAAAAGTTCTTGGATTGTTTTTCGTTAAAAAAAATTTGAATCGTAATAACACTATTTTCAATTGTTTCTTTAAAATGGCTACTTAATATTAGGCTTTAAAATACCTCGAAAAATTACTGATGGATAATTCGACTTGCATTCGACTTGCTCTAAAAATTTAAAAAATTTTTTTCAACTTTTTCATATTCAAAAAAATCGGCTCTATAGATACTCGCATTTAACTTGCGAGTAGCTAAGAAAACTGGATTAAATTAAATGCAACTTAAAATTATTTTGTCTTTAAAGTAAAAGAATGTAAAATTAAAACTTTTCTTAACATTATTTTGCTACTTTTTTTATTTTAACATAAAAAGCATAAAAAAATAACATGAATCCTCGTTCGAACGAACAAAAAAAATTCAAATAAAAAGTGGTTTTTATGGAAACACTTTTTTGTATTAAAATTCAAGTTTAAATAATGCACACTATTTAATTGAGACTATGAATTAAAACAAAAACAAGAATAAATATAGAGAGTTGAATGTATATTTTTTGAAAATTCTAACTTAAATTCAAAGCATGTATAAATGAACAAAAATTTTAGTTAAGTTTTTCTTTTTCAAATTTAGTTAAGTTCACATGGAATTCTCTTTTTCTCTCTCACACTTTTTTCTCTTATTTTAATTTTTTTTCTTCTCAGAAACAGTTAATACGAAAAAATTTAATTTTTTTCTACTGAAATTTTTTTAGACATAACTACAATAAAAATATGCCAGGACCAGCTCCTATGGGAACTCTTGCTTTTGATGAATACGGTCGTCCGTTCATCATTTTAAGAGAACAAGATTCCAAAATTCGCCTATCAGGCATCGAAGCTCATAAATCACACATATTGGCTGCTAAATCAGTCGCCAATACACTCAAATCATCTCTTGGACCAAAGGGTTTAGATAAAATGATGGTTTCACCAGATGGTGAGGTTACTGTAACCAACGATGGAGCCACCATTTTAAAAATGATGGACGTAGAAAATCAAATTGCAAGACTTATGGTTGAATTATCAAAATCTCAAGATGATGAAATCGGTGATGGTACCACTGGTGTTGTTGTTTTAGCCGGTGCTTTAATGGAACAAGCCGAATCGTTGTTAGACAAAGGTATTCATCCAATTCGTATAGCCGATGGTTATGAAATGGCTGCCAAAGTTGCTTGTGAAAATTTAGACAAAATAGCTGAGAGTTATCCGATTGATTTGAACAATTTGGAACCTCTCATTCAAACAGCCATGACAACTTTGGGTTCAAAAATCATCAATCGTTGTCACCGTCAAATGGCTGAAATTGCTGTTAATGCCATTTTGGCCGTTGCTGACATGGATCGAAAAGATGTCGATTTTGAATTAATCAAAGTTGAAGGCAAAGTCGGTGGAAAATTAGAAGACACAATGTTAGTAAAAGGTGTTGTTGTTGACAAAGACTTTTCGCATCCACAAATGCCAAAAGAAGTTAAAAATGCTAAAATCGCCATCTTGACATGTCCATTTGAACCACCAAAACCAAAAACCAAACATAAATTAGATGTTACCTCAGTTGAAGACTACAGAAAATTGAGAGATTACGAAAGAGCTAAATTTGAAGAGATGGTTGACCAAGTTAAAAAAACCGGATGTAATTTGGTAATTTGTCAATGGGGTTTTGACGACGAAGCTAATCACTTATTATTACAACGTGAACTTCCAGCTGTCCGATGGGTTGGTGGACCTGAAATTGAATTGATCGCAATTGCAACCGGAGGTAGAATAGTCCCAAGATTTAGTGAATTAACCGCAGAAAAATTGGGCTTTGCTGGAACTGTTAGAGAACTTAACTTTGGCACAACAAGAGATCACATGTTGGTTATTGAAGAATGCAAAAACTCGCGTGCCGTTACTATTTTCATTCGTGGTGGCAATAAAATGATCATCGAAGAAGCTAAAAGAGCTTTACATGATGCTTTGTGTGTTGTTAGAAATTTGGTTAAAGATAATAGAGTTGTATATGGAGGTGGAGCTGCTGAAATTTCATGTGCTCTAGCTGTCTCAAACGCTGCAAACAGTGTTGCTTCTTTGGAACAATATGCCATGAGAGCTTTTTCTGATGCTTTGGAAACAATACCATTGGCCTTGGCCGAAAACAGCGGCCTAGCTCCCATTGAGACTTTGGCAGATATTAAGTCAAGACAAATAAAAGAAAATAATCCAAGATTAGGTGTTGATTGTTTACAATCAGGAACGAACGGTAAAACCTTAATATTTATTTTCTTAGCCTCAAAAATAAAAAATTTTTTCAAATTTTTCTAGACATGAAAGATCAAAGAGTTATTGAAACATTGATTGGTAAAAAACAACAAATATATTTGGCTACACAATTGGTCAGAATGATTCTTAAAATAGACGATATTCGTTTACCAGGCGAGTCAATGGAATAAACAAAAGAAAAAAGAAGCTTACACAATCATTTTTTTTACCTTTTTTTTCACCTTTTTTTGTTCGAATTTATTTCTTTTTTTGATTCTAAGACCAGAAAAAAATGAAATTTTTTTTTGATCATTTTTGAATTAGTAACGAATTATTTTAAAAGCAACTAAAAATTAACTTATTTTTTAAACAAGACTATAAATTAAAATTTTTAATACTACTTCGATCAAATTATGTTTTAAAAAAATATTTAAACAATAATAAATATTTTAACTATTGCCTTGTTTCTAATGATCCCTTATTTTAAACTCGCCTATTTTGTACAGAGACATTTTCTATTTGTAATTCTTTTAACACTTAACAAAGCTTTCCTTTTCTAGAAGAAGATTTTTTTAGTTATAGCTTCGCTGCTACATCTTTAGTTAAAAACTTTTCCAAAAAGAAAATTAGAAAATAAGCACGCTTTGTTGAGAATTTGAACAAAATTTATGTCAGCTGTGAAATTGAACAAAAAGTGAAAAAATATTTGGCTGTTTGGTTGGTTTTTTTAGAGTTAAAAATTTGAAATTTTTGATTTAACTTATGGTCTAATTGATTAAAAAATGAAATATTTTAGATTAAAATTTAAAGGATCATTTCGAATTCGTAATTTCCGAAAAAATTTAATAAAAAAAAAATCACATTTTTCTCCGAGTAGGGATTCAACAAACATTTGCAAATTTTAAGCTAAACCATTTGAATCTCATATTCATAAAAATTGTAAAAAAATAAAAATTACCCTCTTTAGCTTTGACGATCGGCCCATTCATTTCAGACCGACCCTTTGACTGATAAAGATTAACAATATTTACGGTTTCAAATAAAAATTTTGGTGGTTATTACTTTGTTAGTTTTTATAGCAGAGCTTTAAAAAAAAAATTCTTAGACGCAAATCGGACTATTAAGAGGGTTATACACGTTAAATGGTAAATTCTTTTAAATATTCCTATTTTTTTTCGGTTCGTTTTTAGGTTTTTTTGAATATCTAGGTTTAATATTTCTTAACTTGATAAGCCACCATTTGTTAGGAAGTAAACTTAAAAGATTTATTTAACCCTTAAACGCCCGCTTGTTCAATTTTCAAGATACCGAAAATCCGATAAAAAATTTGAAATCTACATGAAAAGTTAGGTCAGAAATAGTTCAAAAATGCAAAAAAAATTCATGACATTATGTACTTTTTTTTTGTATCATATGTGATACAACGGGATGAAAGTAGGAAACTAAGTATGACTTTTGTTTTAGACTATTAAAAAACTAAAATTAATGAGAATTACGTAGAAACATTTTATTTATTTATATTTGAAGATTTAAATTCGTCTTTTTTTATTTTTGTTCCTAACATGTTTTAGTTTGAGATTATACAAGCTTGAGAATTCTGATTTAATATTTTTAACAATTCGAATTCAATACTTAATTTAAAAGATGACTTTTGTGCCTAATATCGAATATACAATTTACTATTTCCAAAATATAAAAATCATAGCGATAGTCTGCACCTAAAATTACGTAAGTTTGGCGGGAATTAGCCTTGACAACCATCGAAATCTAGGAGTACCATGAGCCGTAAATCAACTGTTAAGTTTACCGTCCAACAGGAGTTGTGACTGTTTGAAAGTTCAGCGCTTTTAACTGGAAAGTAATAAAACAAATATTGACCCTATAAATGAAAGCTTGGATCCTAAATTACAAATTAATTGTATTTTTATTTAAAAATATGTTACCTTTGGGTCAGTAACTACCGAAAATCCAAAAAAATGCGTTTTTTGTGGCCTTAGATTAGGCTTTGGTCCCTCCCTCCAAATTAAGAATCAATAGCAACCCATCATCTTGAAGCTCATTAAAAGCTCTACTAACTTACAAATTTTCAGTTGTCACTAATGTTCCTGTCAAAATTTACAGCGTTTTTCCTCAAATTTAACCAAAAAAGTTGTATTCGGTCATTTAGTCTCAGATATCACTTTGTTTAAAGAATCATTAATTCTTTTAAAAGAATAATTTTCCATAGGTTTTCGAATATGTAGAAAAAGATAATTTTCTAAAATTCAATTTAAATAAATATTTTCCTTTATTAAATGATACTTTTGAGAGTTAAATTTAAATCGTGCACAAGATCCCGTTGTATCAAATGTGATACATAACTTCAAGTGAATTTATCTCTTGAAAGAATTCTTTAATTAAATTTCTGAATACTACAGCATTTTTATCGTCCCAAAATATTCCAGAAAAATAGCTTTATACATTTTAAGTATGTTAATCGAAAGAGGATGTGTTTATAAACCAAATCAACTATTTTATTTTTTAAATTTAAAAAACAAATGAAATTAGGTGAAACATTTTAAAAGGAACCGAAATGAAAATTAATAAATTTTTATCTATGGTAGATAGGTCTTTTGAAGAGGTTTAATTTTATATATAAATCATTAGCTTTTGGTTATGATAAGACGTAATACTACGATGTTTAAAAAATGTATCATATATGATCCAACGGGCGGTTAAGGGTTAAAAAAAAAAAAGTTAAAATACGCAAAATTTTTGCATCTTGTGATTAATGATATTAGCCTATTTTATTAAAAGAATTAACAAGCCCCCATAGCGCAGTGGATAGCGCGATGGACTTCTAATCCATAGGTCGAGGGTTCGATCCCCTCTGGGGGTGGATTTTTTTGCATATCATATAATTTACCAAAGTAATTTAACTGCTAATATTTATTCAACTTGAAGGAAAGTTTATTTAAATATAATTTGCTCAGCCAAATTAGTCTAAATCAGTCAGTTAACTTTTTACATGTTGTTTATGTTCTTTTTATTAAATGACTTATTACAGTCTTAGTCTTTCCCAAGCTCCTTTTGCGAACGTTCATGAGCATTCACATTTCCAAACTCCAGTATTTACGCCAATTTTCTCAAAGTTTCACTATTATTTTAAACCGTTTATTTTAATTTTTCGCCTCGTTTTAGGAGCTCCAAATCATAATCTTACTAGCTTTAATTAATATTTCTCCCCTATGACAATATAAGAACAAGGAGATAAATACTTGACATAGTTTTCTCATAAATCTCTCCAGAGATAGGTAAGGATTTTCAATTATACTTATTTCTTAAATACAATCGTATTTAAAATACCTTAAATACAATGAAATCTCTACGGAACAGACATTAATTTTTAACATACTTCAATTTTTATTGTGTGCTTTTTTTTTTATTTTAAACCAAACCACAACTTGAATACACTTAAAAAGTTTTCGGTTTGAAGCCAAAACGTGGTAAAAAAACAAAAGGAAAATAAAAAAATTGTTAACTGTTGTATTATTTTAATTATCAATTAATTTAACAAATATTTTGTTCCAAGTATATTCCGTATTTTAGATATTATTCCTTAAAAATATATTCCGTATTTCATCCTGTTCCGTATTTTAGCACGTTCCGTTCCGTGTTCCGTAGTTCCGTCGATGAATTCTGTGTTTTAGGGACAGCCAATACAAACGATTTTCTTTAAATTCGAATCATTTTATTTTGAAAATTTTGTTCAACCGTCAAAGTTAATTTGTCTGCGTCTTATTTGGTTATAGAATTCTGTGGTTATTCCTATTCAAACCATGATAAAAAAATTAAATATAATATTTTTTATAATGCTTTTAATGGGAATAAACGCATAGCGTCAAAGGCAGGTTTAGGTACTGCGTTTGTGCGCAAGAAGTAACGGTATTAACGAGTCCCAAATCATTAACCTTATTAGTTTTTCTTGATTTTTAAGACCTTATATATCACCAAAAATCAAGTATTACCTAAGAGGTCACGTAATAAACCTAAGAGGTCAAGTAAATTGAAAAAAATTTAATTATACTAAAACCTCCGGAATTCATTTTAAATTAATTTATTCCAAGATTTTACCGTAACCGCTTGCACACTAACTTAGTGTCTAATACCTAGCCCAGCTAGTCTTAGAAGCTTTTTCAGAAAAAAAATTTTAACATGATTATGGAGTGTCTTGCCTGAAGAAGTCAAAAACTGTAAACAACTTCAAAAACAATTTAGATAATTTTAACAATGTCAAAACAAATATTTTTTAACTCATTGTCATCTGCCATAGCCTAGTACGTTAGTACTAGGACCCGCGAGATAAAACTCGTAGGAGATTAATTTTATTTTATTTTATTTTATTTGAAAAAGGACCGCTTTCCGGTCATTTGATACCAGATACGCTGTTAAATATAAACGTATCTGGTGGAAAATTATGAAAAGACATATAGTAGCCTATGTATACACAATTATTGAGCATTGAAAAAAGTAGGATTTGAGAGTAATCTAATCTATACATGACAAATTTCGTATAAAATAAAAATAAAAATAAAACATAAAAAAAGTTTTAACAAAAAAAGAGATAAATTATTTTAATATTTGCTAGAAAAAAAAAAAAGAGATTATTCTCTGTCAAATCTTAGATATTTAAAAAGCTCTCTTGAGAGATTCGGTTCTTTCTTATGGAAAAGTTGTTTAATTGAGCGAGCGTAAGTTCTTGTCTCTTTATCGGCTTTAAATTCCACTTCCATGATGTATTTAATAGCTTTGATTTTTAGGCTCAAGCTACTTTGGGATGCTACTTCGGGATACGAGTTGAATTCACATAAAATGTTAGCCACTTCTTCTACCAGATCATTGGTTATACCTAGGTTCGATGACTCGTGTAATACCTTAGATGTTAAGGTGTTGGCCGTTAGTCTTAGAAAGAAATCAAGTTTTTTCTTCTTAAGTTGTTCGGTAATTGATGGTATGCTTAAAGCAAGCTGAAGGTCTGTCGTTCTACATCGGCTTGGGAGGCCGTACATTTGAGTGCTTTTAAGTATATTGCCATCAATTCTTTTTATAAGATTCAATGTTGTTTTGTTGAGGTACATGTTTTCCAAACCATACGAGAGAATTGGTCTGATAAATACCTTGTACAAGTAACCTTTAAGAAATGGACAGAGATTGTTTGAATTTATACCGATTCTGTTTAATTTTACAAGTGAAGCGATCGAGTTTCGTTTCCTCCTTGAGATATGTGCGTCCGCCTTGTCTTCAGAGTCGAAGTCGAAACCCAAGTATTTCATTTGGTCAACTTGAACAATGCATGTTCCATTCAAGGTCAAGTCACCTTGCCAGTTATCCTCTTCAGAGTTTACAATTTTCGGTTCCCCAAATTTCATGTATACTGTTTTGTCTGGATTAAATTTAATGTCGAGTTTAGTACCGGTATCTTCAATTAGTCTTAGTTGGTTTTGTAGACCCTTTTTTGACGTATTGATGATTAATATATAGTCTGCGTATGCCAGTATGTCCAGTTTAAGATTATTGAGTAAGAACCCTTCATCATGTTCTTCAAACGCTTTTAATATTGGTTTTATGTAGATTGAGAACAATTTTGGGGATGCAGTACCACCTTGTCTTACCCCTACTGTTGTTTTGAAAATGCTTGAATAGACACCTTTGTTAGATACCATCATGAGTGAAGACTCATAGTATTTAATCAGTGCCAATACAGTGTGTGCGGGTATTTCATTCTCTATTAATTCAAGCCATAACCTTGACCTTACCACTCTGTCAAACACTTTGGAGGCGTCAATCGCACAGACATACAGTGCCTTGTTTTTTGTTTTAGCTACCTTAGTGGCTTGTTTCAAACAAAATACCGCATGTCCACAAGAGGACTTTTTTTTGAAGCCAAATTGTCTCGGGTCATCTTTGTGCACTTCCTCGATTTGGTCAAGTAGAACTGACTCAAATAAGTTCGAGAGGACTTCAGAGATTGCTATTGGTCTTATGTTTTTTATGTCTGAGTTAGATTTTTTGTGGGATTTGACTAGTGGACGGATGATACTGAGATTAAAAAGGTACGGGATGGTTTGGGTATTGATCATTTTTTCGTATACAATCTTGATTGATTCTGTGACAAGTCTGTTTTCGGAGTATTTTAACATCTCATTACTTAACGAAGTAAGGCCAGTGCTTTTATTGTTCGGAAGATTTTTGATTTTTTTATTAAGTTTATCGAGGGTTATATTACAATTAAAACTTTTATTCTGGTACCTCCGCATGAATTCGTTTACTAATGTTTCCGCTCTATCCATTTCGATCCTGCTTTCACCAGCTACGTTGTTTGTTTTCGTGAACGTTGTTTTGAATTCGTTTTCTAGATTTTTAATGTCAATATCAACCTGCGGGCATTGTTTGTATTCTCTGTTGACCTCTTTCCAAAATGTATTTTTATCTGTTTTAAACAGCTTATTGTATTTTTTCAGAAGCCCTTCCTTTTTTAATTTGATGTTTATTCTTTTTTGTTTGCTGAACTGTTTTCTAAGCTCGATGTATTCTAACTTATCCTGTTGTTTGAACCCAGAGTCTCTGTATTTGATATACTGGTTGACCATTCCGATGTGAATCTCTTGTATAACATCGTTCCACCAGGACTTTTTCTTAAGGTGCTTTCTCTTCTTATTGTTTTTTGAACCAGAGGCTTTGACCGCTGCATTAATCAGTATACTTGAAAGCTCGTTTAACACCTCGTTGAGCTTGTGTTTTATTATTTGCCGGTCTTCTTCAATTACTAGTTCATTTAATTTTGGTTTTATTGTGCCAATATTTTCATTTACTAATCTCTGGTATTCGAGACGATGGTCATACCGGAGCCAATCGATTCTTATCTTAGGGCGTATTCTTTGAGCTGATCCTTAAACGGATCCTTACCATCTTGCATACAGTATCCAAGACAAGCCGAAATCGCATTGTGGTCGCTTGTGCTTCCCAAGATTTTTACGTTGGTTAACAAATTATTATTTAATGAGCTAGCGACATGGTCGATCCAACTACGGTTCACGGTGTCTTTGTATCTACGCGAGTATGTGTAGTCTAGTTCCTGTTCTTTCAGCATGTCGTAAAGTGTAAGATTGTAAGTTCTTAAAAATTCTCGCAGAGAGATTGTATTCGAATTGAAACGGCTAATATCTGTATTGAAATCACCAGCGATTAAGACTTCTTGATTATTCGCCCTTTCAAAGTTAGTTACTTGTTTTAGTAACTCTATATCTGATTCAAAGTCAAATTTCTGAGATTGTGTTCCATCAAAGTACTTTAGATAAACATTAATTATGCTCAGACCATGCAGTCTGATTATGCCTATCCTATCATTAAAAAACTCATGACTTTGGATTTTAACATTGTCCTTGACGAGAAAAGCAATGCCACCAGATGCTCTACCTTTGTCGTTCATTTTTACGGCTGGTTTAGCTATTATGTTGTATCCTTCGGTGTATATTGACAGATGAATTTCGTTCAGACTTTTAGCCCATGTTTCTTGCAATAAAACTATATCATTTTCAATTATAAGTGCGTTAATGTATGTACAATTGTTTGAGATCCCACAGGTGTTTAGAGCGACAAGTTTGAGATTTTTCATGCTAGTTTGGTGGGATCTTTTTGATATTTGCTATTGATTTGATTGATTATTGGTCAGGTTTATTCTGCCATTGGAGATACCCTGACTAGCCTTCATCATTTCAAGTAGCGATTTGAGAGTTTCTTTTGTTTCATTGTGACCTATATCATTGCTAGTCTTTAGATCCAATACACAATTCATTAAGTCATTCTTTACATTTTCAACCTCTTGCCGTACTACGCCTATATCTTCACTGAGTTTTTTTACTTGAGATTGCACCTCTTGGCGTACCTTTTCGATATCTTCACTTAGTTTTTTATTTTGTGATTCAACGGTTTTTGCAAGGTCACCTTGAAAAGCTTCCATTTTGTCTACTCGTGATACCAGTTGTTTTATCTCGTTTCTTGTTTCTTGATTTATTATTTCTCGTATTTTCTTTTCCAGTAACCCTTCGTCCATTACTGGGGGTGCTTGTATTTCTCTAATTATTCGTGGAGTTTTTAGAAGTAAGTTTTTGTTCTCGACGACGTTCTCTCCAACGTCGTCGTTTGATAGGAGATTAATTATAATAATAATAATAATGATAATTCAAAATTGGCATTGATTTTAAATTATTTTACGCCTCGCTCATGTCCAAAAGAATACAATTTTTTATTTCAAATACTTTTTCCAATCATGTACAGTTGTTGTCTACTCTCAAAATACATATAGAACTACCTGTGTATTGCTTTAAATTTTAAATTTAAAAAAATTTAAATAAGGCCGATTTGAAAAAAAATGATACCAAAAGGATCCTGTAATGTTTCATCGCATTTTTTTTCATAGCAGACCAATAAATTTTCATAGCATTTTCCAAAAATTTCATAGCATTATAAAAATTTTCATTGCAATTTTTTCATAGCATAATCAAAATGACAAAAAAATTAAAATCACAAATGCGGAAAATTTTCTTTAACATGTCAAAGTTCATATACTGCCTCACTATATTTTTTCTAATTGAAGACACCACACATATTAGGAGTTTACAGCTCTTTTTCCTTTTATGAGTTTGAAATATTGAAAATTTAAAGAAAAATTAAATAATTTTAATTAAATAACTTTGCTCTGTCAGTTAAAACCTTAGAATGAGGTGGATAGCTTTTGAAAAAAAAAATTATGCTTTGAAATGGACATGCGATGAAAATATTTGCTATGAAAAGATGATGCAATGGAAAATTTATGCTATCAAAAAATGTGCTATGAAAAAATGTAGTCTGCTATGAAACAATACATGCTATGAAAAAATCTCCTCCCTACCAAAAGTCTTGCCGCTTAAAATAAATTCTCGAATTCACCAAATTTTCAAACCTCCCCTTACGTATAACAAAGACTGATCATTTTTGGGATCGAGATATAATACATTTCTTTTTAACACAAGCGGTCTCATTTAGTCAATTATTCAATTAAATTAAATAAGAAAACAATGGATTGCTTGAAGGAACGATTTTATTTCACCCAAGTTCACCGTGGTTATCCACTCTTATTTTCAATATTCTTATTAAAATATTGAAACCCTAAATAAATAATCGCTATTCTCAATCATTTGTTCTAGAATGTTTAATAAAGCAACATGGTATTCGAATGCAAAAAGCGGGAGAAATTTTGATTTATTTCCTCTTTTAAAAAAATTTCTCTAATGTTTTTGGGGTACATGTTGGCATCACAAATTACAAATTCAGATGCTTCGAAAATTTTGAATAAAACAAGAGGGATAAAACAGTAAATAACTCTAAAAAATAATATTTAAATAATTTTTATTAAATTTTAATTTAAAAAATTACATTTATTAATCAATTAGATCATAAGTTAAATTAATAAAAATTTCAAATTTTTAACTCTAAAAAATTCCAATCAAACAGCCAACTGTTTTTTTACTTTTTGTTCAATTTCACGGCTGATATTAATTTTGTTACATAAAAATTTAGTTCAAATTCTTCTAAAATCTTCGTTTTTATTTTATACTTTTTTTTTTTGAAATAGTCTTTTTGACTTACAATTTTTTAAGACTGGAGCTTACTTAATGCCATGAAGATTTCAGATATTAAAATTAGTACATAAAACATAAAAAAATTCAAAAAGAAAAAGACAAATTTAATTCATAAAAAAAATTTACAATTTTTTGGAAAAAATTCTAAAAAAAAATCTCATCCAAAATATTTTAACGCAAAAAAAAAAAAAAAAACCTCATTCAATGTCTACTCTTATTTTTCTTGTTGACATATTCCAAGTCTATTTGTATCTTTATTTAAAAAATAATCTCGATCGTCTTAAAGACTTAGAATTTAAACGCAATAAAAATAAAAAATTCTCAAGTTCCTTCTTTTTTTGCTTTTACAAATATATTTGGACATGTTATTTACTTAATTTAAGTATTAATCTAATCTAAAAAAAAATTGAAAATTTCTCTTAGCATTTTTCATTATTGTTACTTCAAAGACTCTAAAATGTGTTTCAGTTTATAAACATACTATAAAATTACTTTGTTAAATTTTAATAGTTAAAACATATATTAAATTATTCAATAAGATTAATATCTTATTTTAAAATTTTTTGGATTCGAGCCGCTTGTTGTGTAACTATGATTTGGGTTGGTATAGTTTCTTTCATAACTATAAACATTGCGTCTTTTCTGGGTACCACTCCCGTTAAAGTCTGAATTCGGCGGCGATTTGGATGGATTGAATCCTTGTTTTGAATGATTTTTACCAATTAAACCAACGGGTGCCACAGAGAATTTTTTATTATACTTTGAATGCTCGTTTCCATAAGTTGTATTGTTAACGAAATTCGAACGCTTTTGCAAATCGACATTTGTCGAAATCGTTCGAGGACTCATAATTGGAACTGAATATTCACTTAAATTAAAGTTTTCATAGCTTACAAACGGACTAATATACTTGCTATCATCTTGTTTCCAAACACTTTTGAATCGCTCTATCACGGGAGTATTAGAATTAGTTTTTGACTTATTGACATTTGTGTTTACAAAAACATATCGATTGTTATTTGTATTATGATTTCGATTCGAGTTAGAATTTGAAACGGTAAACATCGAGGCTGGTTTACTTCCTATTGGTTTTGGATCGGACCGACCTCTTAATTCTGAGTATTCTTCGTATCGTATTTTTTGAGCTTCTATTGAACAGTCTGAACAAGAAGAGCCTTGTAGATGTATACGCTTAAGGCAATTACTTGTGGTATTTTTGGAGAATAATTTAGGTGCAACTGTCCAACTGCGAGTTGACTGATTATTATCTTGTTTTTTATCTTTATTTGGCGACACTTCAGTACAAGCACATTCATCTTGACTATCGTGAATGGTCTTAAAATATTCATTAAATAAAGCAGGGGTATTTAAGGTTTGTATTCTTTCAATAATTTCATCGAACATCGAACACTTTTCCATTTTAGTTTCGAGCATTTGTGGCATTTTTTCAGAAATATCGAATTCCCATTTTGATTTTTTGGTGTTTTTGGTTTTTGATTTTGTTTTGGCTTTTAACCTGTCTGTTGGTTCGAATAAATTTAAAAAATCATCCTGACTAATTTTCAATGAATCCATCATTTTGAGTTTCCACTCATTTGAAAAGTTATCATTCTTGAAAATTTTAGAAAACTCGTCGGTTAAATGCTTTGATTCATACAAATATTGTAATGGATTTTCAAAAAGAGATTTTTTGAGATCGAATAATCCCATTGTGTAGCATGAAGCACTAAAATACGAAAACAATTTAGAACGATCTTGAGAAAAGCGTCCGAAAAGCTCGGAATCAATTTCGTAATCGTTTATTGGATCATTGCAAATATACTGTAAACGATCTAAATTATCAACTAAAACTTTATAACTTTGACTAATGGGATTTGTGGTTTTGAATTCGATCGACTCACTAGATTGAGACGGACTTGATAGAAACATTTCAGTATCTAGAAAATGTTCGTATTGAAAATTATCAACACTTTTATCGGAATCAATAAATTCGTTTTCGAAAAATTCATTTTCAAATAGACTTTGGAAAAACTCAATCAAAGATCGTCCACTTGAATTTTCCGAATAATTTTCACTGAAAAGGATGGGAATTATTTTTGCAACATACTTTTGAATATAAAAATTCAAAAATTTTTCAAAGTTTGCTTCGTTTTGAACATTCAAATCAATCTCAAAAACTAAACTGGGACTCGACTTGAGGTTGACCAATCTTTCCGAATGTTCGTATAATAAAAATGCCAAGTTTAAAATAAATTCTTGATCGAAAAAATAGTTTTTTTCCAAATGTTTGGCTAATTCACTTTCAAGGCTTGTTAAGCAAACCATAAATTTTGAAAAATTGACGAAAAAGTCTTGTTTTGATTCATTTTCGTTTAATTTTTGAAGAATTGAATTCCAAAGCTTTTTGTTGTGTCTTGAATCTTTTGTGTTTGTTGCTTGATCAGAGACTATACATTTTTTTGCATTATAATACAAGTCAATATAGTTGCAAATATGATTTATAAATAAATTTGAATCATAATTTTCTACAAAATCCTCGTCGATTACATTGTCTGAATCTCTGCCACATGAAGATGCCAAATTGGACGATTCAGAGCATGATGAATAGGCTGAAGTTATGGTTGTAATTGATGACATTGACGATAATTCAGTGCTAATACCAGTAAAGTTATCGTCAATATTCTCTTCGTATAAATATTCAACGTCATCTTTATCATTTTTTAATAAATCACTAAAACTATTTGATTCAGGTTTATAACTAAAAATTTGCGTGCTAAAAGAGAAATTTTGATTGCTAAAAACCATGATTGGTTTTACTAGTACCAATTTTTGGAAAATAATTCGTTTAAATTTTATTGTAAAAAAAGATTTAATCTAAAAATTGGCTTAAAGAAAATTTTAAAAGCATAAAGGTTTGCTAAAGAAGAAAATATGGTATTCATTAAAAACTGTGAATTAGTTTCTTTTAAATTTTTATATTTCATACATGTTAATCTTTTTATTTTATTTTATTTTTCATCTATTATTTTATTTGAAAGCACTTGTGGTTTCTTTTTATTTTCTAAGTTTTGTTGAATCTACTATATCTTTTCAAGATAGTAGTGTGATAGCGTGACTACTAAAGGAGAAGGGTGTGAGTCTATTTTTATTAACAACTACAATATTTAAATTCAAATGCAAGTTGAATGTAAATTTAGAAAAATTTTCAAAAAAAAATTTTGTTAAAAATTCAAAAAATATTGTACAATGAGTAATAATTATGAATTTTATTTAAAAAAAAATTAGCTAGTTTAATTTTGTTAAGGTAAAAACCAAAATGAAAAAGTTGTCCTCGAATATCTTATCAAAGAGAATCGACCATTCAGTGCCCAGGACATATCAAATAATCTGAATGGTGACTTGGGTAAAACAGCTATTTCAAATGCTCTTGAAAAATTAGCATCCGATAATCGAATAATTGAAAAGCTCTATGGTAAACAAAAAGTTTACATGGCCCTTCAGGTTTGTTTTCTTTTAATTTTAAAATTAGGCGAATTTTTAAGCAGTCTTTGTTCTAAAGAACGTCGATACAGCAAATATAAAGTTACAGTTAAGAAATTTGGATGAAAAAATAATAACATCTGGAGCTGAATTGAATCGAACAAAACAAGAAAACGTACGAATGGAAACTCAATTGAGATCTTATGGAGATAAAATTCCAATTAAAGAACTTGAAAATCGAATAAAGGATGTTAAAGACGAGATTGATGACTTAGAAAAACGTTTAAGCAATTTAAAATCAGCAAACATTAAAGTTATTTCAAAAGAGGAAAGAAAAAAAGTAAATATTAATTTTGGTAAGAAGCTCTTTGGTAACTAAATTTTTGTTGTCTTAGGTTGACAAAGAGCTTGAAAAATATGCTAAGCAATGGCGTAAATTGAAACGAATTGGAAAGGAAATGATGGATACAATTATGGATAATTGTAATGTAAAGAAAAAGGATTTAATCGTAAGAGATTTTTTCTTTGACTATAAATTAAAGCAAAATAAAAATTAATATCTCAAACAAACAAAAGGAGGATTTGTGCATTGTTTTGGATGAGCATGAAAATGTCCAACCACCAAATATTTAAATCGAATATATAAATTAATTTGTAAATGATAGTAGCACAAAATTTTTGTATCAATAATTCAAAACCAGTACTTTGTATTATTTAAATAAATTTAGTTAGTATAAACAAAATTGATTTTTATTGTTTTTCCAAATATATAATTATTGAGCATCCGAATGGATTTTTTTCCAAAAAAGATCTAGTTCTTAACAATCTTCGAGAAATATTTCTCAGCATGCAACAAGCTATAAAGCGTAAGGAAATATTGAACTGAAAATATTTTTGATTTGAAGTAATTTTCTTGTTAAAATACTAATAAGTTATCCCATTCACAAGACTTGGCAAATGAGCCTTGGAAGAATTTAAAATTATGAGTTTCAAAAGTTTGCCGAATATTTAATTAAATATTAAAAACCAAGGTAATGTGCTGAAAAAAATTTCTTTCAGTTAACATCATAATGCTTATTTAAAAAAATTCATCAACTTTTTTTTTTTGAAATAAACAAAGAGACGAAAAAATATTTTAGTTTAAATAAAAAGCTTAAAATTTTTTTATTCAAAATTCTCTAATGAATCAAATACATTTTTTGTTACTTTTTTCATTTTTTTGTCTCGATTCAAAATTGAAACAAGTTCAATGCGTTAAATGTTACTATTTTCCAAAAATATCTTCCCAATCGGTTGCTCTAACTGTAGAGTAGGTTGAATGTTTGAAAATATTTTTTTAAAGTTTCATGCTTAATTTAATTTTTTTTCTGAAAGCTGTGATAGCTGTAGTCAAATACGAGCTACAACATCAGAAGAAGCATGCAGCGAAAAATTAGGATTACAAAATCAATTTTGGATACCGTAGATTTTTTCCTTTTATTTTCAAAAATATCTCAAAGTCTAACAATTATTTTTTGAAGTTTTGTGATTTTTGGAATTCTATTGTGTTTGTTTTGCTTTACATCATTGATATTGATGATTAAATTTGGTATATTTGACACAAAATGTTTAAGGATAAAGTGTCCTTTAAAATTAAAAAGAAAGCGCAACCACAACCAATCAGATAATTTGCCACAAATATTTTCAGTCAATAATCAACATTTTGATCTGAACACAAGTCTTCCAGATTTTGATTCAATTGAAAACTATTCGAAACCATCCCAGTCTGATAATGTTTTATATTCACCTGAATATAACTTACCTCCTCCAAGTTACGACCAATTGAAATCAAAATCAGACTCGGATATTCTAAGCAGTAATTGAGAAAAAAAATACCAAAAATTATAATTTTGAAATTTTTAACGTCGTTTTAATTGACGTAATAGACTCAGTCAACATTTTTCTTTTAAAGTTGTTAATGTAATTTCTCTAAGTAGCAACGAGCATAATAAAATTTTATTTAAAATCAAATATTTTTTTTTCATCAAAGTAAAATCAAAATTTAGTATTTTTTTTTATTTTAAATGATACTTTTCATAATCACCTTGGGATCGATTTTATGTTTAAATGTAAGCAAATGAAAATTATTCTCTTCTAGTTTCTTATATTAGACATTATTAATTTTAGGTAGCTGAATGTGTGAGATGTTATTTTTATCCAAATTATCCATCTAAGACTATCGCTCTATATACAGTGTAAGAAAATAAATCTCTAAAATAGTTACCGTTATCTCTTGACCAGTACTCTAAGAACTAAGTCTAAATCTATACTCCCAACGAAACCAAGTGTATAACATTTTTTTTTTCTGGAATTTTCTAGAATGATCCTGTCTTTATACTTAGAGTAAAGAGAAAAGTTGGCTTTTATTCTAGCAAAATATCCGCTTTTACTCTAAAGAAAATTATATAAAATCAAAAAAATTGAAGAGTTACCTTAAAATATTAAACTTTAATATTTTAATTTTTTGAAAAAATTAAAATTTAGATTTATTTTAATATTCGAGTTAATTTTAATAGTTCATAAGTGATTTGATAGGAGTATTTTACTAAGATTTAAGTAAATTACCGTAATTTTTCGAATTTTTACCAAAAATTACGTAAAATACCGTAAAATCACAAAAGTAAAAATTCGGCTTTTATCATATTTAACGTTTTTTCAGGTAAATTTACGATAATTTTTGAAAATTTTGGTAAATAGACGCAGTACTTGAAACAATTTTTTATTTTTACCAAAATTTTCAAGACAGGATCTTAGTATTATTCTAGAAAAAAAAATGTTATAACTTGGGCAAGTTAAAATTTTTTCTCAATTTTCTTTTTTCTATTTTTTGACTCTTGTGCAATCGTTATAAAAAGTGTGCTTTTAAATTTTTCAAGGAAAGAAGGGTGCATCCACATGCAGCAAAATTTGCTGCATCTACTGGAGAGGTCTGCAAAAATTCTGCAAATAAAATTGCGCATTTAAAAATAAATCTTTTTCAATGGCGTGCAATTTTGCATAACTTTGCATTTTTTGTAATTCTCTGCAAAATTGCACGCCATTGAAAAAGATTTATTTTTAAATGCGCAATTTTATTTGCAGAATTTTTGCAGACCTCTCCAGTAGATGCAGCAAATTTTGCTGCATGTGGCTGCACCTTCCTTTCCTTGAAATATTTATAAGCACACTTTTTATAACGATTGCACAAGAGTCAAAAAATAGAAAAAAGAAAATTGAGAAAAAATTTTAACTTGCCTATAACTTGATTTCGATGGGATTAAAACCTTATAGAACAAACCCAAATTTATTCTTAGTTCCTAGAGTACTGGTCAAGAGATTACGGTAATTGAACAATAATTTATTAATTTTATTTTAATATTAGTTGTAATAATGGATGTAAATCATACGCCACCTCGGCTTCAAATGCATGTGTCACAAATAATGAGACTTATTGGTGGATTTTGTAATTTCTTTTCTAAAAATGAACAAAAAGACACTAAAAAAATTTAAAATTTTTTTCTAGTTTACCAGTTATAATCAGTGTTCTTACTTTTTTGTCTGTTTTTATTTTTTGTAAGAAAAAATGCAGCAAATGTTCTGGATGTTCATCTTTACCATCTTGTAATTGGCGTTGCAAATGTTGTGGATGTCCATCTTTACCATCTTTTAATTCGTGCTGCCCAAAATTTGGTATTATAAATCAATTAGAATAATTGCGTTAAAAATTATTTTAATGATCAATTTTTTAAGGTCGAAACAGAGAGGTCGGGCAATCATTCGAGATACGTCCAACTGCTATTCAATCGAATTCCCATTCGAATAGATTAACAACAATTACAAGAGATCTTTCTTCCAGTGAAACCGATAGTAAAAAGAAAACTGTAAAAGAGACTGAAATAAATGAGCGAAACGAATCACCACCACCAAAATACGATGATATAATTCCAGAAGTATCAAGATCAATTTATGTTATTCCCGAATTTGAATTTCCAATGCCTGTGTTGCCTGAAAGTTTTGACATTAACGAAACAAAAAAATAACTGAAATTTTCTAAAATAAATATTTGTGAGATTTTAATTATTTTTTAAAAAAATCCACCCCCAGAGGGGATCGAACCCTCGACCTATGGATTAGAAGTCCATCGCGCTATCCACTGCGCTATGGGGGCTTGTTATCCAAAGTGCTTTTCTTAAAATAAAACCTTCTCGCTAACAATCCATGGAGATTAGATTAAATTAGGAAATGTCCAAAAATGTTAATTGAATTATTTACATCTAAAAAAGTCATGTCTTATGTACAATTGCTAAAAAAATTAAAAAAAATCTTGTTTATATTCATTTAAAAACCAAGGAAATTTTTTTTAAAAATAAAAGCTTCTCTAAAACAAAAGAATTATTTTTTTTCTGAATTTTTAATTTAATTTAATTAAAATTTTGGTTTCTTTAAGTTAAATACAGGAAGCGAACTTAAACATTATCCTTTATTTTTTAACATAAAATTTTCGATTGTAAAAATCGAGAGTTTGACGATTCATACATACAACACCGCAAATAATTAAATGAGTCAAGCTAATTTAAAGGAACTCTCCAAATGTATCAATTTTGTCACAAAACGTTCAATGAAATGTTCCTCTTATGATCAGAAAAAAGACGGCCATCGTCGTTTAAGCTTACAAACATGTGACATTTTAAACAACCTAAGATGTCAATATAAACTTTGCGATGCTTTTATAGTTTGTGATGATTTAGTCGAATTTCCAATTCATAAAATTGTTTTAAGTGGTAAGCAAAAGTTTTTTTTTAAAACATACACCGTAATGTCCTGTATTTAATGGTCCCATAAAACACCTTATCTCCTTATTTGAACGAAGCATCATCAAGCCGATTCCTATTGTGCTTTTTTAGAATAAAATACATCGGAATGCGCCAAAAACACACCAAGTTAATCCATAAATTGATTTTATTTATTTCATACAAAAAAGGTTCTATTTTTGGGGCCATTGTTTGCTAGACAATACGGTAATGATCAGATTATTTAACTTGTTTCTTTTGTTTAATTTTAAGCAAGTAGTTCATTTTTTCGAGCACTTTTTACAAACGGAATGATAGAGACGGAGAACAAATTAATTAGGATTAAAGACGTAGATTCTGATATAATGAAGCTATTAATTGGAAAGTTAACATTTTTCTCACTTATTTATTTTAATTTTTGATATTTTTAGATCTTTAATCATAGGGTTTCATTTTAGAATGGGCATACACACGCGATGTGATTATAAATTCGGATAATATCGAACGTCTATTGCCAACAGCTGATAGGTTTCAATTTTTGAGTCTAGTGACAAAATGTAATGAATTTTTAGATACTTGTATTGAACATGAAAACGTAATTGGAATACGAAAATTTTCTATTTGTTATTTTTCTGAAAAACTTAAAAAATCAGCTGAAAAATTTTTAATGTAAGTTCAATATTTTAATTTTATTTAGCTAAAAAAAAAGGTCATAAAATTTAAAATATTTATCCTAAAGGAAGAATTTTCTAAAAGTTGTCGAAACCAGTAAAGAATTTCTCGAGTTAAACTTTAACGAGCTAAATGAAATAATTTTATCAGATGAACTTAATTTGAACAATGAAAATGAACTTTTCAGTGTAGTCATAAAATGGGTTGAATATCGTCACGAACGAGCTAATTATTTAAAGAAATTACTTCAGTCACTTCGATATGGATTCATGGACAAAATTTTTTTTGTCGAAAAAATTCGATCTCATCCTCTTATTAGAGATTCGCTAGAACTACGAAATGTTTTAAATGAAAATTCAAAATATTTGATTGAATATTCAAACACACGAGTAATTTCATTTTATTTTTTTCGAGATATTCTTTTGTTTATCTTTATTTTTAAAGATGGCTGATTTAAATGATATTAGATTAAGACCTAGGATTCCACACGAAATGCTATTTATTGTTGGTGGTTGGTCAACTGGTTCACCAACTAATTCAATAGAAACTTATGATCCAAAAGCCAATTTATGGCAAGACTTTGAATATGTTGACCGTGCACCTAGAGCCTATCATGGATGTATTCTTCTTGGCGATTATATTCACATAATTGGAGGCTTTGATGGCACACAATACTTTAACAACTGTCGTAAATTAAATATACCGAATAGAGAATGGGAAGAAATGGGACCTATGAACATAAAACGATGCTACGTAAGCGCAGCATGTTTCAATGGAATAATATATGCAATGGGTGGATTCGATGGATACGCAAGACTCAAGACTGCTGAAAAATATATGCCAGAAAAGAACCAATGGAGTTTTATCGCAGATATGAATGAGTATCGGAGTGATGCAAGTGCAACTGAACTTAATGGAAAGATTTACATTTGTGGAGGTTTTAATGGAACCGAATGTTTAGACACGGCTGAATATTACGACCCCGAAACAAATCAATGGACATTGATTGGAAGGATGAACACGAGAAGAAGCGGAGTTGGTTTAATAAGCTATAACGGTTGCTTGTATGCAATCGGAGGATACGATGGTTCCATTCGATTAAATACTTGTGAGAGATATGATCTTAAATATAGTAGATGGTTTAGAGAGTCTGACATGTGCACTCCAAGAAGTAATTTTGGAATTACAGTCTTTGACGGATCAATTTTTGTAATAGGAGGATTTAATGGAATAACTACGAGCTCCAATGTTGAGTGCTTCAATGATGAACAAAAAGAATGGAAAATAAAGAAAAAAATAAATCTTAATAAGAGTGCTTTGGCAGCATGTGTCCTTAAAGACATCGACTTAATTCGACCATTTTCGGCTTTGATCAACAGAACAAAACTTGAAGATGAAATAAATAGACAATATGTAAACACAATTTTTGGCCTATCACAAAATTATATAAATTATCTGAGAAGTTTTGATTAAGGTTTTATGTAAAATTCAAAAATAAAAAAAAAAAATTTTTGTTATCGAAATTATCTTTATTCAACTTCTTTCGGGTTATAAAAGTCCATTTTTGATTTAGAAACGTGAAACGCTGGCGTGACCCAACTACCACAGGCACATTTAGCACCGCACCAATCAAAAGAACCCAGTTTTGCATCACATTTTGGACAATTTATCTTTCCACTAATGTCACTTAAACGATTTTGAAACCAACTTAAAGGCTCAATATAAATCTCTTGATTACAAACGACACCGGTATTTGATGCAATTGCATTCGATTTAGAATAAAATTCAAATTTGTGTTTTAATTCCATGCCACGGCTTACATTTTCTTCTTTGTGCCACACTATTTGACGAATATTAAATAGTTTAAATCGACATTTTTTGCATTTATAACAAGGTAAATTCTCATCATCTGTGTTATCACCTGTACCTGTTTCTAAAAATGATTCGTCAAAACGACCACCTAAAATTTCAATTTTAGAATTAATTTTTTAAAAGACAAAAATTTTTTGGAACAAATCTCATTTGAGGGTTCAGATTTTAGAAAACCACAGTTGGTCCTTTAATTTTTTTAAGATAAATGTTTTTAACCTCAATTAGGAATGAAATTTAAGCCAAAGTTTTTTGTTAATAGAAATGATAAAAACCCTTTTGAATAATTTCAGCCATTTTTTCAAGTTTATATGTTCTATAGGACAACGAATTCTTGCTTATTTCATAATTGCATGATTCGAGAAATTCCAATTGCTTACGAAATCCCATATTTGGCCACACAAAACGTTTTTTCTTGACTAATTCTAAAGTTTCATTAAAAGGCAACTTGTCTTTGTACATCATGTAAGCGATTACAATCGAAGCACTCCTTGACATTCCTACTTGACTTAAAAATAAAAATCGTTTAAATTTATTCAAAATGAGAAAACCTTTATTTATTTTTCAAGATGTACCAGTGTATTAGAATATTATTTGAATTTTCAACAGCATTGTCAATAAAATCGATACAATCTTCTAAGACATCTAAAATGTTGCTTGATGGTAAATCGAGTAAACGAACGAATTTATAAGTGAATTGTTTATGAATTTCTTCGTCCAATGGTGATTCATTAATTGTTAAAATATGAGTAATATTTAGTTTTTTTAGATGGTTCGTATTTTTTGCTGCCTCTTCACGTCCTAGGTAAATGTACGCACCAATCAAATTTAAGTCTTCGTGTTTCGGATTTTTTTGACCTTGTGTACAATCAGTTAAATTAAGGCCATCCATACTCGGTACTTGAAGTGACATCGTCTCATTTTCTGAATTCATTTTTCAACTATTTAAAATCTTTATAATTTGCTTTTTTTTAAATATATGTTCATAGGTATTTTAGTTATAATGGATCAAAAGTAGACACGATGTTGCAAAATAAAATGATTTTTGTGTTTAGCTTTAATTGTTAAGTTATAATAGAGAGTGAAATTAACGTGGCTTAACATTTCTTTTGATTAACTAACTTCGGACCGTTGAGAAGAATTCTTCAAGAAACATCGAATGATTCCAGTGAAATTGAATTTGACGTTGATAAATAGTTAATATATTCAAAGTCAATCAATCTTTTTTTTTTTTAAAAAAAAAAGTAATTTTTAATCATAATAATCAAACAAATATCTCTAGTAGATTTCCCAAGCTAGGATTAAAATTATTCACAGGTGACCTCACGGTAATGATGACAGTTATAGGGTATTTAAATTTTAATTAAGAGGGACAGCAGCAAAAATGTAAAAATGTGTTTTTTTTTCTCAACTAGTAATTATTAAAAACTCTATTTTTTTTATAGTCAAACACGTTTTTAAGAAAAAAAAATCTATTTGAAATACTTGAAAGAACAATATTTATTTTGTTGTTGTTTTGAAAATGACCTCAAACAATTCCAGAAATAACAACAACAGCAACTAGAGAGTAGAGTAGAGTTTAGAAGAGAATAGAAAAAAAAACAGCATAAATGAGACGAATATTGATTTCAAAACTTGAGAAATAAAAAATTTTCGACCACTTAAAAAATTATAACTTTTATTTCAAGAAATTAAAAATTAGAAAATAAAAATTTTAAATCTCATGCAATAAACTGGATATTTCTGTTGTTGTTTCTAAAATAGACTAGTCTAAGTTTTTAAAACTCTTAATTTCGACAATTAATATCAATTAAAAGAAAAAATAGAATAAAACCATACAAAATAGTTGTAATAGTATTAGCCATTGTCATAGTTACTAATTCATTTTACTTCTAATTAGCTAGCCAGTAATATTAGGTATTATTATATGAATGAATCTCGAGTCAAGGGTAATTCGTTTTTTTTTTCTTTTTGTTGTTAATTCAAACGAATGAACGGAATCAAATTCTCTCAAAAAAATATATATATATATACATATACATAGTTTATTTAAAATAAAATCAAAAAATAAATATTAGTTTACCGATTGTTATTCTTAAAAAGCAAAACAAAAAATAAGTTGAACAAAAAAAGAGGCCTTTTTTTTTAATTTTAATTAGAAATTTCGCGGATTTAGCTTAAACAAGTTTTCAAAATTTGTTTAATTTAAAAAAAAATAAAAAATTGAGTACCTGTTTTTATTCAGATAAATGAATTAGCCGAATTGTATGGTTTCGAGTTTATAATAATGAGACCTTTTTTTTCGTATGTTGCTCGTTCGTTCGTTCGTTCGTTTTGAAACCATATTTTTTCTACTCGAATACAAGCTAATTTTTTGTTTCTTTTGAATTTTTCTTTTTTCTAATCTTGTTAAAAAATAAAAAAAAAAGAATAGAATTAATTTAAAAAATTCGAATAAATTTTTCTCATGTTTGGCTTATAATTTAACTTTTTATTTTCTTTAAGCTTTAATTAACATGAAAATTCAAAAATTAATTTGATTTATTTTGACCTGACTTTTCATCAACATTTGTGTTACTTTGTCTCAAACAAGTAACCATTTCAATATCGAAAAATTGTTTTCTTAGCAATCACATGATAACTTAAATCCAAATAATGTTCGTTTCTTTTTTAGGTATGATTTAAAATTATAAAAAAATCGACACAATGGAGATATCGTTTAACGGAACTGATGCTGAAGATTATCTAGAAAAACTAAACAGCTTAATCAAATCAATTGAATCAACTCTCAAAAGTTGCAACCGTAAATACAAAGATAAAAGAGAAGTTGAAGAGTTACACATCAATTTAAACGTAAGTAAAAGAATGAATCTTTTTTTGTTTCGACTGTTTCGTTTTAAATTTTTGTTTCTTTCTTTTTGAATTAAGAAATTGTTGAACAAAGAGAATTTAAATGATTCAAAATTTTACGATGAAATAACTTTTATTGAAAAAGACATGAAAAAATCACGTAATACACTTTTTTGTTTGGTAAATTTTGGACTCCGGAAAATTCTACACTCGAGTTTTATCTTGCTGAGAAAAATAGTTTAAGCTTTTAAAGTTAAAAAACTTTAAATAATGTTAATTATTACAGTCTACTCTCGATTTTGTGACGGGTCTGGGGAACAAGCTTTTTCTGTCACAAAACCGAATATTAATTCAATGCGAAAGGATTTTTGATCGAAGTTTATGTCTTAATTTTTATTGTAACAAAATCGAAAAATTCACAGAATAGATTATTAAAAAATCGAAAGACTGTGAAATTCATGAATTTTATGTCTTTTTTATTCTAAACCTAGACTTTAATTTTCTTACAGCACGGCTAATGAAAAAAAGGTGTACCGTACCAAACCGCAACCGTCCGAACTTTAAATAAATGTTGCAAAACTTTTTTCTCATAAAAATTATTCAGAATGTACGTTACGATACGCTTTGAGGTTACGGTACTGTACGCTTCCCAAAAACAGAACGGTACGGTACGCCTTTTTTTCAATATACGTGCTGTATCTAAATGTATGATTTTTAAGAGTCCAAAACTTATAAACGACTGTTTACCTTTTCGAATGAATGAAATATTTTTTTCCTTCAAGATAACTTAAGTGATGCCCAGCGTAAAAGATTAATGGAATACAAAGATAAGTTAAAAAACTTGAACACAGAACTAAAGAGTATGAAAACAATGTTGGACAAATCAACAAATTCATGGAATAAATTTAATGAATCATACGAGACTCTAGAATGTTGGCTAGATGAACAAGAAAACATAAACGATATTTCGAATGTAAAAACTCAGCTGTCAGAAAAATGAATTTTTTTTGTTTAATTTTAATTTGTTTAATTTTCTCACATAGGTTGACTTTTCAAATTATCAAAAGTATCAAAAATTACATTCACAATTTAATGAATCAGCAAATTTTCTACTTCAAGTTAGCGATCCGTTTAGTTGTTCTCAAATACAAGAACACTTATTGTACATAAATAAACTTTGGAAATCGTATCAAGAAAAATTTAAAGACACAATTTATGAGCAGTATTTGAAATTTTATGAATGTGAACACAGTTTAAACATGGTCAAAGAACGGTTAAATAAAACCGAAAATTTGTTAAACAAAAATAATGTCAAATTAAATTCTTTGATTAAGTATCAAGAAGAAATTCAAAAGTCCTCGAAAGATCTCGATTGTTTGGACACTAATTTAAAGCTAATATCAAAGCTATCCCAAAGAATCGAGCTCAAAAAAGAAAGAGAAAAATTGAATAGCTTTATAAGCGATATACGAATAAACGAGCAAAAAATGAGTCAATTAAAAGCCTCTATTTTGGAATGTATCAAAAAGCTCAATAAAATTCAACCTGTAATTTATGCGATCGAAGATGGCCTTCAAAACATTGAATGTTGGATTATAGAGGGAGAGAATTTGGTTAATTTAGAACCGGACCAATTCAATTTTGATGAAATTCTAAAACACATTGATAAACAAAAAGTAAAAAGGATTGCGTTACGTAATTATTTTTACAAACTTAAAAGGACTCATGTAAAACAAGAATTCTTTTGAGTTAAAAAACGTATAAATTTCAAAAAGTGATAAGCGAAATTACATAATTTTTGTAATTTAAGAAACATTTTGATGATTTGAAAACCCATACAAACTCGATAAAAACAAAACTCCAACAATTGCAAAACATAAGACAATTTGTGCCACAAAACATTGATATTAATGAATTAAACAATAGGCTTATAAAGCTTAAAGACCTTATGAGTGTAAGATTTTTATTTCAATTTTTTTTCCAAGATAAATATTTATTAATAAAAAATTGAGTAGAATTTGAATACAAAGCGATTGAAATGGGAAGAACTCTTTCAAACTCAGCAATCTCTATGGCGAAATTTTCATTCAAAAACAAAACTTTTAGAAGTATGGATTACAAATGCACAAAAAATAGTGACTGAAAAGAACGACGATTACAATTTTCTTATTCATAAGCACAAGGTTTAAAGATTTTAAAAAACCCAAAAATTTAAATAAGTTTAAATTTTAAATTTTTTTATTTGTTTTGTTTTAAAAAGGATTTTTTTGATAATATAAATGGTGAATTGTTAAATGGATTCTTAAAATCAGGCGAAAAATTGTTTTGTATTAAGAATGAACGAGATAAGCTTGAAATTAAAAATCTAATGGAAACACTCGAGGGTCAATGGAAAATGATATTATCACATGCACCTATTAGACTTTTAAAACTTGAATTCAAAAAATATGAATCATTGCTACGTCAGGAGCTTTTCGAAGCTGATAACGAGTTAAACCAACACTTTTCATCTCTAGCCGAGAATCGAGATGCAAATCAAATCGCCAAAAGATTTCAAGAAAAGTTTAAGAACTCGGATTTTTTTGCAAAATGCGAATCTTATTTGGAAAAAATGAAAAATTGTTTGTTACAATTAGCCGAAAAAAAAATCGAAGACAAATCATTTATAGAAGAAGCCTTTCAAAATTTGAGTTCTCAATGGATCAATTTGACTCAGAAAATCGAAAATTTAGATAATAAGTTACAAGCTAGATTGAATGTTAGAGAGCTTTTGGATCGAAATATGACAATATTGGACTCGTGGTTATACGACGTAGAAGCTACATGTAAAGACTTATTTGATTACAATTTACCATCAACATCGGAGTATTCGCGAGCGTTAGACCGGATTAAAGTGAGTTTTTTTTTAATTTATTTTTATTTTATTTTATTCATTTACAAAATTTAAAACAGGCCAGTGCCCAACATACTTAGCTGAAAAACTAAGTACTGAATTAGGTTTTAAAAGTATTTAAAATAATAATTATCTAAAAATTATCTAGATTTAAATTTATAGGTATTTACAACCCTGGTCATTCAGAACTTCCAAAAATGAAGGTCCATGAACGTTCATTTTTGGAAATTCTGAATGACCAGAGTTGTACAAGTATTTTTACATCGAATTTCGGAAATAACTATAAAAAATCATTTAAAAATAGATTATTTTTAGAAATAAATTTTTTTAGTTGTTTAAATCTGATTTATCTTGAACATTAATTGATCTAAACAATTTGCCATAAAAATATTCGAACGTACGTTCATCATGGTTATTATTCACTTTAGCAATCGAAACATGTTTTTCATTCCTTAGATTGTAACCAATTTGTATTGTCTGATTGGCTTTGCTAATAGTTTCTTTTAGGATTGTTGGTGAATCTGTGAATTGGATTAAAAATCCAAGAATAAGGAGTTTACTAAGCGTTCTGTGCTGAAACAACGAGAAAATATTATAGTTTCTAATTTAAAACTAACAAATATGGACCCAATTCATTTTAGAAATAGAGTGTGAAAATCAATTTTTTTTAACTCATAATCAGGAAAAAGTTTTTCTTTTTTTTTGTTATTCGGAAATCAAATTAAAACTAACAAAAATGAGGAATTTTATTCACAAACTATGGCTATTTAAAACACAACAAAAAACAAAATCATTTTTCATTTTTTCTTGTTTTCTTTTTTTAATTTCTTTTTTGGAATTTAACATATTAAACTATTTTAAGGGAAATTTGAGACCAATTTTCTTTGGTCTTTTGAAAATTTTTGGATTCATTTAAAAGCAAGTTAAAAGGTTTTATTAAACAAAAAAGTAACATGCAAACATCATCATTGATTCTTCAAATTTTAAAAATTATTTACTTCCCGTTATAAATTTTGAATTAAATGAAAACGAATAACTTTGTTTATTTATAATTAATTTTTTGAAATAATACCATAAACTTTCGTTTATAATTGCGCAATTTCAATCGAAAGTCTACGGTATGATTCTTATGAAGGTATTTTCCAATTATATTAGAAATTTTCACTATTATTGAATTTAATTGTGAATGAGAGTTACGACTTTATTTTAGTTGTTTAAGTCGATTTTTCTATCTAAAAATTCAATTTTTTTCTTATACCGTATCCGATTGTGACCATTTGTCGAGTTTTTTCTTGAAGAAGTTAACTGACTCAGCATATTTTGGTCTCGTCCGTCAACTCGTTCCAAAAAACCTTGTTAGCGCACTAGCCTAATGAATAATCTAGACATTTCATAATCAGGATTATAAATAGACAGAAGAAGATCTCTATGAACCGGTGAAACTTCACTCATAAATTAAATAACTCAACGCGATAAGCAAAGCGATCTAGTCATAAATTGACTTTAAATCAATACGATGAGCCTAGGAAAACATGCATCAAAAAATATTTCCCAAGAAGGCGAAACATTAGGACCCTATAAGCGACTAAGTAAAAACCAGTAGAAATTCTTGAGAAACACAAAAGTTTCAGTTTAACAATAATTTTCTATCGTTATTTTCTTTTTTTTCTATTCAGGATATTCACCGTTTCGAAAATCGTACATTTATCGTACACTTAGTTAATAATTTTTCTCAGTAAATTTAAACTGAATCGGTTTAAGAAGATTTGATTTCAAATTTTTTTTTCAAATTTAGTCTATTTCTGAGCAAAAAAGTAAATTTAAGGACTCGTAACAACGTGTTTAAAGTTCGAATTAAATTTAGATTGAGTCAAGAGTTGTGAAAAAAAAATTTAATTTAAAATAAATTTTCTGTTCGTTTATTTTTTAAAATTTAAATAAAGTAGATTACACTTCATAATTACTTGTTAATCTTTAGGGCTATTAGTTCAGGAATTGTTATTAAAATTTTTAAATTTGCTTCACAGTTAACTTAAGTATTAAGAGCTTGAGCCCAATTGGAATCGGAAAAATACGCTATAACTATTTGAATAGCCTAATAAAATAAGCAAATATTTTATAAGTGATAGAAAAAAAAATTATATTATTTTTGTTGGCACTTATCATAAGAAAATAAGTTTACGAATAGAAAAACCTTTCGCATTAAATTTTCATTTCAAAAATATATTTTAAAAAAAATTTTGAATTTTTAAAGTTACATAAGTAAATAACCTTATAAATTCCAAAACCAAATTTAAAAGCATTAATAATGAATTAAAGGACCTCTTCAAAAAGCATAAACAACTAAAAACTTTCTTTTAAAATGAACTCATATTTTACTCTCATTTTTATATTTTTTTTTTACTTTCAGAATTTGTTGCAAGAATCAAATTCAAATCGGAAATTGTTGAGCACGTCACTTGGTCAAATTGAATTTTTAAATAAAGAAGAACCCGGATCTTTAAATGAGACAACTGCTAATTTTGTCGAAAATCTTAGTTCGAGATTTGAAAAGTTGTTAGGCGAAGATTTAGAAAAAATCAAATTCAGATCCGACTACTTACAAGCCATTCTAATTATTTCTCAAAAATTGGATGCTATATCCGCAAAAATACGAAATTTAAGTTGTTCTAGTACGAGACGTTTTATGGCCGAAGAAGACGATTCATCTCTACACTCAGCAGTTGAAGAGCAAAAATCAGTACTCGATCAAATGAGAATGTACGAACAAGAAGTTGATCAACTTAAATTAGAAGCTAAATCACTAGCTACTGATGATCATTTACAAATGCCTACAGTCATTTATGAAAAGCTTAATTGTGTTCAAGAGACCATTCGACACAACATAAGCGAAGAGCTCGAAAGACGATCAAGTTTGCTCGAGATAAGACAATTAAACGACCAAAAACAAAATAAAATTGAAGTTTTAAACAATAATTTAGAATCGTTGGAAAATATTTTGTATTTAAAACAATCAGAAAAGTCGAGAGATGATAGTTTTACTAGTTTTTTTGATTCACATTTAAACGAATCATTGGACGAAAGTAACGAGGACGGTAGATTGGGTAAATATTTAAAAAAATTGTCAAAATGCAAAGAAATAATTTCACAAAGTCGTTGCTTATTGGACGAACTCTATCAACCGAGTGCTTCGACTTCATTAAGTTCAATTCAAACATCGGTACCCGAACAAAACTTAAACGATTTACAATTAAAATTGGAACGATACGAACAAGAAATTGATTTACAAGTTGATTTTTACGAACAAAATTTGGCCAAACAGGTCACAATGGAGAAGAGACTAGAAGCACTGAGATCTAAATTGGCCGAAATTTTAAAGCAATTTGAAGTGTATGCAAAGTTGGACTCTGAAATAAACAAAGAAAACGATTATAAAAAAGCAATAAGTCTCATTGAAATTGAACATGAAAGAATTTCAAACGATTTAAACGAGTTGGAACGTTTAAAGGTTGACTTGAACAAATTTATTAACGAAAAAACTGAAATATATGAAAAACAAAAAGTAATTGAATTTGTTAATTTGGACCCATTGCTTGTTAACTTTCGAGAAAGTATTGTTGAAGAGGACATTTCAAAAGAAAATCAACTCAATTCACGTATAAACGAGTTTGCAAATGATTTGAACCTGGTCGATGACAATTACAAAAATAAGTTAAGTGAAATAATGTTTAAACTTAACCAGCAGAGCTTAAATAAGAAACAACGAAAATTGGATCATTTAACAAATACATTGGACCTGCAGCTTGATACTTTGATTGGAATTACGAAAAAAGAACAAGAAGAAGAAGAAGAGCTAATGGATAGTTTAGACGATGATTTTGATGATTTAAGAAAGGAAAGTGAAAATATTTTATTAGAACGTATGTCACTTGATGACACTCATTCGAGTCCTATTCAATCTAGTAAGAAAGACTTGTTAATACTTCAAGAGACAACGACTCGACAAATTGTAAAGACTATTGAGAATGTAATAAAAGACGATCATCGATACGAAGTTTATAAAATTTTACCCGCAGCTAAAAGTAAAGACGATGACCAGTATGAAGAAATAACAGTTGATTACATTTATGAAAGTGATGAAGTACAAAAAATGTCGAATCAATTCGAAGAGTCTGAATTAATTGAAACTGAATCGGAAAATCTTCGATTTGAGAGAGAAATTTTTGAGCGAGAAAAAGCCGAATTGGAAAAATCAATTATTGAAAAGCAACGTCACGAGCAAGACTTTTTAGAGAGAGAAAACCTTTTGAGAATCGAACGTGAAAAATTTGAATTGGAAAAGTCTGTTTTAGAACAATCTCGCATTGAAATCGAGAATAAAGAAAAAATCGAACGTGAACGAAATGAAATGCTTCGCTTAGAAAGAGACAAACTCGAAAGAGAAAGACTTGAATTGGAAAAAATAGAGAGACAAAAGCGAGAAACACTCGAAGCTATGCTTAAAATTGAACGAGAAAATTTGGAGCGTGAAAAAATTCTGTTGGAACGATCAAAAATAGAAAAATTTGAATTTGAAAGATTCGAAAAAGAAAGATTAGAACGAGAGAGTTTGGAAATGGAACGTTTGCTTAAACTCGAAAGAGAAAAATTAGAGTTGGAAAAAAAAGAATTGGAACGTCAACGAATGGAAAAAGAACGAGAAAAAATTGAACTCGAACGACTTCGTTTGGAAAGAATTGAATTGGATCGAATAGCTGAGGCGGAGAGAGCGAGAATCGAACGTGAACGAATCGAATTGGAAAAAATTTCTGAAATGGAAAGACTCGAAAGACAACGATATGAACAAGAAAAAAGGGACATTGAAAGACAAAAAATAGAAAAGGAACGATTAGATATCGAACGACGAAGAATTGAAATGGAAAATTTAGAAAGAGAGCGTTTAGAATTGGAAAAATTAACTGAAATTGAACGGGAGAGAATTGAACGTGAACGAAATGAAAGAGATCGGCTTGAGCTAGAAAGAAAAGAGATTGAACGAAGACGTTTGGAGACTGAAAAATTGGAACGTGAGAGAATTGAATTGGAACGAAGAGCCGAAATCGAAAGGGAGAAAATAGAGCGTGATAAGCTTGAGATCGAAAAAGAAAAGCTCGAAATAGAAAGACGCAAATTAGAAAAAGAAAGACTCGAAAGAGAGCGACAAGAATTAGAAGAGGTTTATCGATTAGAAGAAGAACGATTAGAAAGAGAAAAAATGGAATTGGAACGACAACGACGAGAAAAAGAACTTTTAGAAAAAGAAAAACAAGAATTGGAACGACAACGAATTGAAAGAGAAAAACTTGAAAAAGAACGCCTAGAACTCGAGAGACAACATCGATTGGAAAAAGAAAGAATCGAACGTGAAAGAATTTATTTAGAAAATTTAGAAAAGGAACGCGTGGAATTGGAGCGTCAAGAATTTGAACGAATAAAAATAATTGAAAAAGAAAGAGAGGAACGACTTAGACAGGAGCGAATCAAAATCGAAAAAATCCGACTCGAACGCGAAGAGAAAGAGCGTTTAGACCGAGAGCGACGTGAAAGAGAACGAAAAGAGGCCGAGAAAATATTGGAACTAAAACGAAAAGAACGTGAAGATGCCGAGTTGAATTCACAACGAGAACGTGAACGTTTAGCCGAAATTGAACGAATTGAAAACGAATTAAGACGAGAAAAATTGGAAAAATTAGAGCAAGAAAGATTAAAAAATCAAGAAAAATTTAAACTTGAACTTCATTTAAAAGAAATATGCGAAAAGCTAAACGGACTAAAAATGAAAATATTAGATTTGCAAATAACCGAAAATTCGGTTGATTTTATTCAAAAATATGAAGAGGAAATAAATGATTTAGACGATCAAGTACTTCATTTGTATAATAAATCAATAAGTTTAGAAAATCGTTTGATAAACCCGGATAATACGGATTATTATCTATTTGATTCATTGGATCAAGCGACACTTACTCAATTCGAATTGTTGCGGTCGTTTTTGGCCTATTTAAACACTCAAATAAATCATAAAAAAAAGGATATCTTACGCAGAGCCGATCTAAAAATAAAATTAAGCAATTTAAAAGAAAATTTGGACAGATACATTCAATTAGCGTTAAAATTTAACACACAAACAAACGAAAATGAATCAAATTTGTATGTTGAGAATCAATTTGACTTAGAAAAACGAATCGAATCGATTGAGTCTATTGAAAATTCACTCGAATCTTGTTTTAAACAAATAAATGATTTGAGTAAAGAGTTAAAAAATGACGCTTTAATCGAAGACTTGTTTAGAAATAAAGCTGAAATTGACTCATCTATTATTCAACCACTGTTAATGAATTTGTCTCGATTGAAACATTGCTTGTCACAATGGAAAATTTTTGATGAAAAATTTAACCTCTTGAAAAGTTATTTGTATGAACAAGCGAATTTTGGAGAGTTGGTTGATTTAATGAGACAACAATCGATTTTGAGTCAAGTTAACTTGAATAGCCTAGGCTTGGAGTTAGAGTACGAAAAATTCTCAAACTATAAAAGTGTACTTTCGAGAAAATTAGCCGAGTCTCAGGACTTGTTAATGTTGGGTACGAATTTGTTCGACTTGAGTCAAAAGCCAAGTGTTGTTTGTCCATCTTCATGTCGAGAATTTGTTGAAATGAGACAGCTCATAAATGATGTGAGCAAATTTTTGGATGAGAAATGTGAACTTTTGAAATACTCAATAAAAGAGAATCAAAAATTGGAAACTATTCAAGAAGATTTAAATCGTGTAAAATTTGAAATGGAAAAAATAACAATCGAAAACGATGTTGATTCAAACGACATATCAACCTACAAGTTAAAATACGAAAAATTGAACGAAATTAAAAAGAAAGTTCGATTTTTAATCGATGAAAAAGAACAAAGTGACGATTCGAATCAAATCGAAAACAAAATTTATGAAAGCTCTAAATTTCAAGAACACAGCAAAAAATTAAACTTAAACCTAAACATCGATTTGGATAATATGTTCAAAAGTTTAATGGATAAATTAACTTGTCTAGAGGTATTCTTTTTTTTCATGTATATTTGTTCTAGCTAAATTTTTAATTTTAATCTTACCTTAGATTGAATATCATCAAAAAATAATGAAAAATCTTCCATCAAGAAATTCACTTAACGATTTACAAAGCTGGTTGACAAATGCTACAGAGCGATTGTCAGTTGTTAAATCGAATTTAGAAAACGATCGACCTATCGATCTTAGAAAATTAGAGTCATTTAATCGAGACATTTCGCAGCTAAAAGATGAACTCATTAACGAAAAAGAAGTCGAGTTAAAATTTAGCGCTGAAATAATTGAAAATGAAATTCGCCAAGGATTTTACGATTTAAATATTCAAGAAACGTTGGCTCAACTCAAAAATGACTTTGATTCATTTAAACAAAAATTAAATTCAACCCAAGACCGAATTGACATTTCACTTTTAAAAATGAACGAATTCAATCGATCAATTAATCAAATCAAGTATTGGGTTAATAACAAAAATCGACAAAATGAACTCGAAAATGTAACCAAATTTAAAACTAGTTTTGAAGAGTCAACAATTCTAATGGACGAAATGACTAATTTAACGTGTCTTGAAGATGACAAAAATTTAATCAAACAAATCATAAATTTAAATCAAGAACTAGACGAAATTCGATCGTTTTGGCTAAATGATAAAATCGTAAATGATCCTTCGATTCGTGTAATTGTCTTCGATTATATGGTAAATGAACTAGGCGAACTCAAAACAAGCTTGGAAAAAATTGAATTATTCAATCAAATAAAAATAGAAAATAATCTCAGTCAGCTAAAGTTGACTTATTCGAGCGATATAAATGAGCTTAATTTAAGACTTCAACATGAGCTTAACTTTATTTTAAATGGTAAAATGACTAATCTTGTTCAATATGTAACAGCTGTTCAAAATTTAAAAGAAGTTCTAGAAAAATTGGATTCTAAACGAGCTGAAATGGGAAAAAATTTGAAAAAATTCGAACTCGATTTAAAATCAACCGATTTACATTTTGTTATCAACTTGTCCAAAAACACTGGCTTCTTGTTAGATCCTCATATAAAACATTCGATTCTTAACAACTTGACTAATAGAGATTTAGAGCATAAAGCAAAAAATCTAATCTACCAAGCTGAAAAGGACTTGATAGAACAATGGAGAAAATATGACGAGTTGCTCAATACTTTAAATAAACGTTTGGAGAATACTCATGAAAGTCTTGTCAAGGATTTAAACAACATTGAATCAGTTATTAACACGGAAAGTCTTCTTTTAAAATCAAATTTATTCGAACAAACTGTAAACGACATGATTCGAAATAAAAATCTTTTTGCTAATTTGGAACAATTGGGAGAAAATTTGATGTCCTTGTCAAACGAAAACTTGAAATTGGAAATTCTAAAAAATAAAGCTCTTTTAGAAGACAAATTCGAAGAGTTGTCCGAATTGGCAGATAGTCTTAGTCATAAATTGGAACAAGCTGGACAAGAGCACAAAAACTATTTAAAATTAGTCGAAAGTGCCGAAGAAATGCTTTCAAAATTTAACAAAATCATAAGCGAATACTGCGTTAAAGATTTGAACAACCAATTTTCGGCTGACATTAAGAAAATATGCTCCGAAATCGAATTAATTGAGAACGAGACTAGACTCAAAATGAACGAATTCAAAAATTTAAATATCAAAGACAGTGAACGAATCGAAAGAGTATATCAATTGACATCACAATGTTCGCTCTTATTGAACAAATTAAGAGACCTAAGACTCAAACTTTTGGATCAAATTCAAGAACGAAATTATTTGACTGAAATAAAACTTAACGATTTACAATCATTTTTGAACACAATTGAAAATTTTATAAACGAAAAGTTTTGCGATCAAAATGCCGATAACTTGTTGGCCAGATACATTAATTGTATCAAATACTTACAGGCAAATGATTTAGAGCTAAACAAATGGGAGATATGTCTCGATCATTTGGAATTAGAAGTGGACGAAGACGTTCACAAGCAACGAATCGCTTCATACAAAGAAAAAATTCAAAAATTTCGAAAACTAATTCGTGTATTGAGCCTAAAAGACGGTCTATTTGAACAATTGCTAAGACTCAAAGACTTGAGCAACATAATTGACTCGATCGATTTTAAATTAAACAACGATGAATTAAAATTAATAAATTTAAAAGAAGATTTTATTGATTTAAAATTTAAAATCGAAAAATTAATTATCGATTCATGTCTCATTGATTTTGAATTTTTTAAACGAAATTGTTTAAAATTAATCGAATCAAAACTTAATGATTGTATAAACAGATTCATGGAATTAAATGACTTGGCTAAAAAATTCAAAATTTTATTGGCTAAATTAGAATCAAGAATAGTTGATATAGACTTAAAATATAACTCTCAATTGTCTGAGTTTACACAAGACTTGTCTAGTTACGAACAAAAGTTAACCAATTTAAAAGACTTGAGAGCTTACTTAAATAGCAATGAGTTACGCATGGACTTGGAAGAATTACAATTATTGTCAGATCGTTTGGAGACAAGTCACGAATATCAAAAAGTTAAAATAAAATATTTAGATTTGTGTTGTGATTTGGACAAGGCGTTAAATAAATTGGACTTTGAGTACGATCATTTGAAACAAATAGTTGACAAGTCACAAAAATTGTTAGATCTAATAAAGCAAGCACACGAAGATCTGGCTAAATTTAAATTGAATCCCAAAGAAGACAAAATCGAATCGAATCAAAGTTTAGACGAGATGTTGGATCATATGAAATTTAAAATTTTGGGAAGTTTAACCGAATATGAGCCCGTCAAAAATGATATTCTAGACTTGTACTCTAAATACCTAACAAAAACATGTGAACAATCAATAGATTTGATTAAAGACATTGTCGATAAACTTTTATTCGAATGGAATTTAATAAATGAAAAATGTGTTTTGAAAATAAAAAAATTTGAATCGTTTAAAACAAAAATGATGGACATGGATTCAAAATTAAACAAAATAAGAGAGTATACCCACTCGATGGAGACTTATGTTCGTTATGAAATGTTTCATAGCTTTGACTTGACTGATTTGAAGCAAATAATGTCGAAAAAATTAGAATTGGAAAATTTACTCGAATGTTTGTCAAAAAAAGATGCAAATACAGATCAAGTATTTAAACAAGCAATAAACATGCACAAAGCCAATAAACAACAAATTAATTATGCTAAAAATTTACGAGATCGTTGGTCAGATTTAAAATATTTAATAAGAGATAAGTTGTTAAAACTTAGCAATATTTGGTTATTTTTGAACGATCAAATTGAAAATTTCAATGTTATCTTAAACAAAACAGAGGACTTTTATACCAACATTTTGCTAAACGCAAACAACTTGGTCGTAAATGAAAATGAGATAAAAAATTTTGAGTTGTCAAAGTATTCGAGCTTTTTCCGTCTTATTGAAGACTTGTATTCGACCATAAATGAAGACAATAAATTAATTAAATATTTGAATGAATCGTTTATTAATTTTTCGAAATATGTTCACGACTTTGAGTCAACACAATGTTTAGAAAAAATAAAACAAAAACTCATGGATATTAACTCTAGATGGGATGCTTTACACAATGATATAGCTATAAAAATTAGAATGGTAAGTACATTTAAATAAATAAAATATAACAAGCCCCCATAGCGCAGTGGATAGCGCGATGGACTTCTAATCCATAGGTCGAGGGTTCGATCCCCTCTGGGGGTGGATTTTTTTAATTTTTTATCTATTTTTCTTTTGTTAGGCAAGAAAATATCAATCGAATTTACGAGACATAATCGACTTACCTTTCAATGAAAATCTTTTAATTTGGTTGAATGAAATGGGTTTGTTGATAACAAACTTGGAGCACTTATCGACCAAAGAACTTCAAATAAAATCATGTGAAATAGAGGTAATAAAAAATAAGCATAAAAATTAAAAAAAAATTTTATTTGAAAATTTTATTTTAAATAGGAAATAAAAAGAGAAGTTTGTGAGCAAACCGAAATTGTATTTCGAAACGAGAACAATATCTTGATTGAATCAAGTTTACTAGATCGAATGAAAGATTTAATGAAACGAATAATTCGTTTGGATTCATATATAAAGCAAACAAACGTGACTAGGACGTATTCAAGTGTTAGTAATCGAACGTCCGAATTCACTTATGCAACTGATAACAATTTTAGTCATTATTAATTAATAATTGAGTCTGTCTGATTATAAATAACTAAATAATAGAGTTATAAATGTTAATAATAAATTGACACGAGATAAAAACGATTTGTTTGCGTAAAAACAATAGTCTCCGGTTTGATAGCACTTTAACTCGTCTTGGTCACACAATAAACAAAATTTATAACAAGCAATTGTTTCAGAACAATATGTTAAAATGCATTCACCAGATTTACATCTTTCGTCATTTTGACATAATGAATCACATCTGTTTGATAATGGATATTGAGCTTTGGTTGTTAAAGCTAACCAAAAGAAAAAATAAATCAACAATGTTAAATTTAATTTCATTTCTTATTTAGTATTCTTTTGAAATTTGTTTTTTTTTTTTGCTCTTTCGTTCTTTTTTTTTGTTTGTTAATTACTTTTTTATTTATTATTTTAATAAAATTTTAAAAAATTCATTTTTGACACTTTTTAAATTTAAATTTTAAATTTTTTCACAAAATTAATTAATTATATGAAAAATAAGTCTACTCGATGGTAATTACATTCATATTTTCAACTGTAATTTAAATTTATCGAAACTAAGATTAGCAGAGGCTCTTTTTTTTTATTTTAGCCTTTGCACATTATTTCATTAAAAATTGGGTGCCATTCAAATCCGGACACGGAATAGCTATCTCTAAAATACGGACAGAGGATTCCGTAAGTTGAAAAAAAATTCAAAAATTTTAGTCTAAAAAAATGAACATCCAATTATCTACAGTTGCAACAAAAAATACGAAATGTAATTTTATTTATCACAATAAGAGGCGGAGGATGGGGGATTTAATTGGAGAAAATGATAGACCGAAACCAAGCCAAGAATCAGGTACTGAAAAAATAAAGTCAACGCTTGTTAACTCAAAAATTTTGTCAATAAAAAGATTTAGATAGATTTTGATTTAAAAAATTTTATTGAGGAGACTGACCTTGTAGTTAGTTTGTTGTGTATTTAAGATGCTAAAGGAAAACTTTCCCGACTATAAAGAGATAGATAATTAAAATAAATTTTTTTTTATATGTGTATTAATTATTTTTTTGTCCGCGTCCGTATTTTAGGAGATATCACCCAGTCCGTGTCCGTATTTTAGTTTGCTTATTTTTTTATCCGTGACTTTAGATAGCTTAAATTCCGTGTCCGAAGGTCCGTGTCCAGATTTTAGTGACAACCTTACAAATTGGAAGTCCAAGTAAGCAACCGTAAGGTTCGGGTCTCCTCGATTAAGTGAACATGTGTTCACATAATATGTGACCAAATCATGTTCACGGGTCAGGTGAACAAAATGTTCACCTATTTTTTTTTATACAATCTGGTGAACAAAAAAACTCAGAATGTGTTCACATAAACAAATTTGTGTTCACCTATTTCTGTTCATGTTCACCTAAAAAAAATTTTGTTCACCTATTAAGATTTATGTTCACCTAATTTAAAACATTATTTAATCACAAAACAGTTTAGGATGTTGATTCAGATGGCTCCGAGGTTGGCTCAGAGAAAGATAGCGGTTCTGTTTTTGGTTCATTACAAAACGATGATCGTTCAACAAATAATGATTTTGACAGTGAAGCCGAAGATAAACATGCCTTAGATGATAATGAAGACGTCAATGAAGAACAAACGGTTAAAAATGGTACTTTAAATTCAGAATCGAGTTCGGCAATAACTTATCATGACATAAATAATAGTTTCAATGATGCTGGCGATGTAGTTTGTGAAGATGAAGATGTGATGAATATAGAATCAAAACCAAAAAATGTTAAAATTAAAGCAACTTTAATCTAGGATAAGGCAGAATTAAAACCAATTTATGACCAAAGAACAGCCGAGATCCAAAAAGTTATCTGTTTGACTCAATCTTAAATTTTTAAAAGAGAAATAAATTTATTTTTGTAAATTTTCCATATTCACATTTTGTTCAGTGTTCACGATGCTTACTTATTATTGTGACTTTAATGAATCATTCAAAGATATTCTTGGTTAATTTAAATAGTTTTATTTTTGTAACAAAAAATCTTTTGGAGGTTAATTTTCAAAAAAAATTTATTACAACAAATATGAGAATAGAAAATAAAAATGAATTGATATTAAAATTGAGCCTAATTGAAGAATTGTACTTTACTACCATATTAGTTATGGACGAATTCTTTTGACAAGTTGAGCCAGATTGAGCACATGTTTGATTACCAGAACACGAAAGACAAAATTGAAAGCAACCATTTATTTCCGAACATCTAGAAACAAAACATTTACCACTATTGCAATCTGGAGTTGTCCCACAAAGTGAACTACATTGTGACTGGGCATTTGCCACATTTAATAGAGCGAATATGATCAAAAGAATTAAAAATAAAATTTTTTGTTCGAAAGAGTTCATTTTGAAAAATATCAATTTCAAAAAAAAAGAAAAACTTTTACAAGGACTTTTCAAGAATGAATCTTAAATTTATGTAATTATTTAAAGAGCTAATTGTTTACTCTAAAAACTAATTAAAATTTTATTTTTGTAAAGTAACTAAAAAATATCGACGAGCTTTAAATAAAGACAAAGGTAAAGATATTCTTCTTCTTTTTTTTATTTCAATTTTAAATTGAATCAAACAAATTTAAAAAATTTTAAAAATAAAACAAAAAAAGAAAGAAACAAAAAATAAATAAAATGAATAATTTATATTAGTTGATGATGAACTGAATAATTTAAAACCTGCTATTGATGCTGATAGTGAACAACTAGGGCCTGCTTGAGAGCATGTTTCTATACCTGCACAATTGAGGCAAAATTGAAAGCAACCATCTGTTTCAGAACATTTCGATATAGAACAAATACCACTATTACAATTAGGAGTTATTGAGCATATTGTATCACATTGTGATTGAGCCAGCGCAGAGTTGTAAAACGTAGATAAAAATAAAACGAACCAAAAAAATACTTTAAACATTTTAAAAGATTTTTTTGTATTTCTTTTATTTTTTTTTGAAAAAAATTTATGTGTTTAAATACAATTTTTTTGGTGAGTGATAATTAAAAAAATAATGTTTACTTATGGAAATTTTACAGGTCTTTGTAAATTGTAAAAACGATTACAAAAGATATTATGGTTAAAACTTTTGAGATTTGTAATGAATTTGAATTTAAATAAACTATATTTGATGAGTAATCACAACCTGAACCAGTTCCGTAACAAGTTTCATTACCACCACAATTGAAACAAAATTTATAGCAAGATTCTTCTTCGCTACAATCAGTTAATATACATCTACCGCTATTGCAACGAAAGTCCTCGGCGCAAATTGTGTCACATCTTGTTTGAGCCATTGTTAATGTGGCGCATATTAAAATTAAAAATGCTAAATAAAATATTTTTTTTTCAAACATTTTCAAATTATTTTCAAATTTTTGAAATGGTCATTTCATTTATACCATTTGATGAATATTTATCTATGAATATATTAGACATCATTGATTATTATTAATTTAAAATTTAAATTTCGAAATTTAAATTGAATTTTAATTTATTGGACAATCATCGAAAGCATCTAATTAAATCAATCAGGGTCAACTAAAATTTTTTAATAAATTAAATCAAACAAAATTAAGGACTAAAATTTACAATTATCTATGTGAGTGGAGTGTTCACTTAAAACATGGAATGTTCACTTAATTTTGATCATTGATATTCAAGTCTAGTATAAAGATTAACAATTGTAAAACTATTTTCTTGCATTAGTTTTATTTTAGTGAAAGCTAGTTTTACAAGCTTTAACTAAAGCTTTTCATATCCATAAATCAATGATAGCCTTTCAAAATCATTAGTTCACTGAAGTTCACAAGAGGAACACGTGAATGGCCACAACAGTAAATACAACACGATTTTTGTTATTGCTTCATTTTTTTAAAAATACAAAAAATGGGTATTTATTTGAAAAAAAGAACTAAAGATTCATCATTATTTCACCAACATTAGCAGAGTTCATTCCCATTATTTCAGCTTTTGGGTATTCTTTTGGAATCTGGGTATTCCCAAGTGTTCACCCATTTTTGAAAATGTTCACAAAATCTTGTAATGTTCACCTAAATTAATTGTTCTATAAAGAAAATTTTTTTAGGTTCACGTAAACGTCAAAAAAATGGTATACGATAAAATTTCCCTTTCAAAATTTTCCCTAAATTTGTTTTTCCCCCAATAAATTTTTCCCTCCGTAAAAATATCCCCCTTTAAATTTTCCCCTAAACAGGCGGAGAGTTATGAATATTTTTTGACCAATAGTAAAATTTATTACATTTTTTTATTCAACGTTCCAAAAATTTAATCTAGAACTTGAAGAAGATGAGAAAGAATAACTGAATTAAGATTTTAAAGACTTTCTACTGACCATTGGTTTTATAATTTTTGTAAGAACCTCTTTGAAAAGTAATTTAAAACTCGGTTAGATTCATAGGTCATAAATCATCATCTCTTAACATGCTATGCACGACTTGGGTCGAGTATAATATCTGCAGTGTGATGGTGCGTTTCGAGTATTAGTCACACAACTCGGATAAGTCGCTACATTTTTAGATATAACCTATGCTTCTGACCTAGGAAAGAATAAATAATCTCAAAAAAAAAAAATAAGTTTTTCATTTTTGCATGTATTTTCTTAAATACGTTCATTAGCTAACCGAAAGGTCTCCTTTTAATAAGTGGTATCAGACAGTCCTAACCTGAATATCTTTTAACTATCATAAAAACTGAAAGTTCATTTACTGATGGACACTTTAGTTTAAAATGTTTTTTTAGAGTATTTTAGCACGGATTATATATGTCATTTAGAAAATTATCCTATGTAATTTTTGATTGGTTAATTTTTAAAATAATTATGAGGGGGAATATTTTTAATAGGGAAAATCTTTAATAGGGAAAAACTTTATAGAGGGATAATTATTAAGGGGGATAAATTTTAATAGGGAAATTTTCAATGGGGAAAATTTTTAGGGGGAAAATTTTACAGGGGGAAATTTTATATCGAATCCAAAAAAATATTATATTAGGTGAACATGTGTTCACATAACCGACTAGACCCGACCATATTTTTTAAAAATTTAAAATATTGCGAATTTTAATGCTAAATTTTATATTCAGATGCGTGTAAAATTGGGATCGAATGCAGCTACGATCCAAAATGACTTTAAAAAAGTTTAGGGGACAAGGCCCTTTCATATTCAATAGTTGCTCGATGGGTGAAAATATTTTGTGGTGGGATAGAGAGAACCAAAGATGCCCCAAGCTCTGGACGGCCGAGAATGGCAGTTGTTGACTCGTATATTAACCTAATTCAAAATGTTATAGAAATAGCATCTCAGTTTGTACATAGGGTTCGAATTTGTCAAGAGAATCTAAAGAATTTTCATTAGTGTATCGAAAGGATGGAACTATGCATAAAATATAAAGAGGACTATTTTAGATTTCACCCTTCAATTTCAAAGGTTGAATTCTGAACGATTCCTTCGGAACGGAGCTAAACAATGCTATGATATAAAGCGTTTGGCGCCTATCGAATGGTGAGTCAAACTCATTTTTCCAAAATAAAATGAAAAAAAAATTGAAAGGTAAGCGCATATTTAATAAAAATTTATTTATAAAAATCGTGAATTAAAAGAATATTCAAACAAAAAAATGTTTAAATCGTTTTATAAATAATTTCATTTTTGTTATTTACTAAGAGCTTTTCAGTTTCATTATGATCCGTAACTTTCATCAATTCTTTGATTTTATTTTTTCTTTTAGTTTTTGTTGATTTGACTGTACAATTTGCATTTGGTGGCAATGGTGGCATTCTGTGACTTTCTGGTAGTTGTCTATCTGAATTTTCTTCATTCAATCTTTTCTTAATATTTTCTCCATCTGAACTGTTGAAAGTGTTAAAAAGGCTTAATTTTAAAACATTTTTTTTAAATCTTCGTCCTAGAGTTATTGTATTTGTTAATGGAGTCTTGATCGATTTTAAGTTATCCCAAAACATTGAATTTTCTTTTGTCTCTTCTTGTGGATTTATTTCCATTTTTTTGGCGTACAAGTCGTTTGTTGACATAAAAATATTTGTTAATTTAGGTCTCGTGTGCGAATTATTCCTAGCTAGATTGCAAAGTCGAGTTGCTGTCGTAGTAACTATGTTATTCTCAACAAAATTAATGAAAGGCGATTTTGATCTTGTTTGCGTTCCATTTGGTAATTTAAAAATTCGATTTCTCGAACGTTCACTTTTTGGAGTTTGTGGTGTTTTTTCATTTTCATTCTTATTCCACCAAATGTGGTTCTCAATAAGCGTGGGTTCTGTTGTGTTAAAATTAGTTGATAATATTTTTTTACGACTTGATGGTGTAATTATTGGATTATCATATTTATCTGAGCAATTTTTTATTTTATTATTTTCATTATCTTCACAAAATATTGGAACTTCTTTGGGTATTGAACGTACACTCAAGAGTGTAATTTTAACACTTGTTATCTGCGCTCGAATTTTAGCAACTACTTGAGAGTGCTTTGACCATCGAACATCATGATCTTGTATAGCTATTATATAATCTCCTTCGCGTATACCAGCACACTAAATCAAATATCAATTTACAAACTTGAATGTTTAAAATTAAATTTAAAATTTTAAAAGAATATTTACGTATGCATATGAATTAGGGTCAACATTGTTTATTCGAACCGGACAATCGCCTTTAACAGTAATACCAAATGTTGGATTATTAGGAAGTTTTCTTAAAATACAACTATACGGAATGGATAGTTCATTTTCACTTGAGTAGACTTTAATTGGTCCAATTAAATTGAAAAAATCTTTAGATTCAAATCTGTCAAATATTGGATCGACTGGATGTAAACTTAGATCTTCGTTTAGATTAGCTTAAAAAAATATACAAAAGACAAATTAAATTTTTGTTCTTATTAAAAAAGACAAAAAAAAATAATTTAAGTTACCATTTATTGGTAATAGATCAAACAATTCATCATCGAATTCAGGCATACATTCGTTTTCTAATTGCATAAATTTATCTAATGATCTTAAATATTTTATTTATTTTTAAAGTGAGTTTGACGATTAAAAAGCTCCAATCAATTTTTAATACACTAAAATATAATCAAAGATTTGTTAAGCCACAATTCATGGACAAGTTAAAGTTTTTTGTCAAGGCTCTGTAACGTTTCATAGCATCATATTTTCATAGCAAGGTATTTCATAGCATGTTAATTATTTTCATAGCAACTAAATTTTATCGCATGTTTCATAGCAAGGCAAAAAAAAGAGATTAAAGTAACGACTTAATGTTAGTTTAAAGTCAATATTGAAACAAAGTCCCTGATAAACCGCTGTCTTTACACATTTACACCTACATTTACCTAACGTATTAGCACCGCGTTCTTTTGTGTAAGCATGTCCTTTGGTAATTAGCTTTTTCCTAATTCGTGTTGTCTTAGTCATAATCCAATCTCACCAAGTGAGAGACTACTTGGCTTTGAGGCTCGCTATCATCAGACATTGATGATTCAAATTCAAAATACATTAATAAAGTTACTTTTAGTGCAATTTGAATGAAAAAAAAATTGAGATCAAAATCATGATGCCTTGAAAAAATAGAATGCTATGAAAAACTAGTTGCTTTGAAATGTCCCAAACCCGCATTTAAAAGTAAATCTTTTTTAATTGCGTGCAATTTTGCAGAGTATTGCAAAAAATGCACAGTTATGCAGGACTACACGACATTGAAAAATGCGCAATTTTATTTGCAGAATTTTTGAAGACCTCTTCAGTAGATGCAGCTAATTTTGCAGCACCTTTCTTTCATTAAGATATTTAAAAGCACATTTTTTATAACGATTCCACCAGAGTCAAAAAAATAGAAAAAAGAAAATTGACAAAAAATTTTAAGTTGCCCAATTCATGGAATGATTGGCAATTAAATCGATTCAAAATATTTGAATCTTTAGAGTATTAACATTGATCATATTTTAAATAAATAAAATTAATTACATTTCATGATAATGTTGTAAAATGTTGTGCAAATAATCATCTTTTGAAAATTTGCGACAAAATGAGTGTTGTCTAATGGCTTCCTCTTGTTGAATAATTGATTCTCTCAAATGAGACTTGGCTAAAAATTTTAAACATAAAATTCGAAATCTCTTAAATCATGAATTAAAAAAATTGCAAAAAAATACCCAAGTTAATCCTTTTATCTGTGTTTAAAACTTTTGGACTGTAAAGTATTTGTTGCTCGTGCATCAATTTTTGAAAGTAACTTTTATGCGAATTAATCGTAGTTTGTTCATTGAGATTAGTGACTGGTATATTTGATGATTTTATTTTGACTTTATCGTGAAGTTTGTCAAAATAATTTTGTATTTCTTCAATGTGACTAATTGATTCAAGACCATTTAAACTTAATGCCAGGCCAGCATAGTAATGAGACAATCCATTGTAATAAAACGATTTTACTTTAATCAAATAGTACCATATCTCGGGTAGATAACTTTTTATAGATATATTATTTGTTAATTTTTCATTTATTTGTCCATAAGTTTGAGCTATCTTTAAACATAAATTTTTTGCTTTAAATAAGACAACAAAAAAATTTAAAATATAGTGCACCTGATCATAAAGTTTAGCGATCATAGAAAATAAGCACCCAAGATTACCATTTTAGGGTTTTTAAAAGCGAAAAAAAATAATTTTTCAATAAAAAAATCATAAGTCCAAGTCAAGTATGTGTATCAGACCTTCATCGATTTTTAACGGTAATGAGGTCTAACACCTGATAAAAAATTCAACCTCCTTTTTTTTGCTCTAAGCTTTAAGATCACATTAAATTTCATAAGTAGACTTGTATTCGATAAAAAAAAGTTTCCAACATAGGATTCTGCAGCTCTTTAAATTTTTTTTTCAAAAAACCGTGTATTTTTCAGAAAAATGTAACAAATCCCGAAAAAACGTTCAACGAAGCCAATTTTATTTTTTAAAATGTTCCTCGTCGCTTCCTCTATAAAAGTTGGTAGGCTCTTGCTGAGTGTATTATATATTCCTATCGTGCAATCGTACTAAAGAACATATACTTTTGATGATATGTTTTGTAGTTTTTGCTAAGTTTCTGTAAAATTTGAGCATTTTTTCGAATTCTACGAATCAGAAAACCCTATTAGTGATATCTTAAGAGTCTGAAATGTTTCATTTGAATAAATTTATTTTTTTTGGTAACCTGTTGCCTTTCATATTGCACTGAAATTCCAAAAAGCAGTTTTTTGCAATAATAATAATTATTGCATGTTCAGAATTTTGTTAGCATTTAGGTGATATATGGAAACGATCTTCAGTAAAATAAAATACCATTAAAAGAGACATTTTCCCAAACTAACCCTTCTAAGGCTACTTTAAATTGACCCTTCACTGGTCATAATTCCTTCTTTTCAGTTACTTTTCAAAATTTGACAATTCTTACTGTGATTTTCATATACACTGATTTCGAATATAATATCATTTTTGCGAAATTCCAAGACCTGAGATTTTAATAATTTTCTAACAGAAATATTGTCTCTAAAATAATAAACGGTAACTGAGAATGAAAAAATTCCTTCAGATTTTGAAATCAGCGTATCTAATTGAACCTGAGCATTTTTTTGCTTTTTCTTTTAACTAGACTTTATAATCTGGGGCACTATAAAATCGAATACTTACATTGGCATATATTTTCGAACAACTTATAAATGCAATGAAACAATGTTTAGGATCATATAAATCTAGTTCACTTTTGGTTGACATTATCATTTTGGCTTTTATTTCATATGCCTGTGAAACAAAGATATCATTAAAAAAACTTAACATAAAGGGACTCATGTCTAAGCTTGGAGAATTTGAAAAATTTGTGTTCAAGTAATTAACACAACCCGCTGATTTTAACCAATAATTTAATTGATCTTCTAATTTTCTGTCGTTTATGTCACAACAAATGGCCGCTAATTGCGAGTATAAAGCTGAACAATTGAAAAGTATCGAGGCTTTTTCGAATTGAATCGATTTTTGAGTTGATTCTATTCCATTTATTGAATCAAACCACGTAAAATTAACCTGATTACATTGAGATTGTTGAAAGAATCTTTTCTCGATTAAGCTCGATGAATTGTAATACTCAAACAGACGAGTAACACTTTCTTCACTTGGCTCGTTACTAAGTCTAACAGTTGACTTTAAATAAACAAAATTTTAGTTTTAAAAGAATTTCAAATCAATTTTTGTTTTTATTTACTTCTCTAAAATAATTGAATTGTTTTATTTGATCAACAAAGTTATTTGGATTTTCTCTGTAATGACTAAAAATAAAACTTTTAAACCCGTTCGAAAAGTCCATTTCATTAAAGGTCTCCTTTAAATTAAGATAAATCATAATGTCTGCTGTTTTAGTTTGATAATCATCCAAACTGTAATTGCATTTATCATTTTTGGATGTGTTTTTGTTCAAAATAGGAGTATTTGGACCATTTGAGTGAATTGGAGTTGATTTACTTGAAGAAGACGAAGGTGATAAGGAATATGAATTATTTACATTAGTTGGAATAGAAATTGGAATTATTTCATCGACGTAAATTTCACTATTGACACATGACTCTGGCAATGGGTTGAATTGATTTATATAAATTAAATTTTTAATTGTTTTTGTGGTTGATGGTGAGTTTAAATTGTAAGATGAAGAAGTTGAAGACGATGAGCTACATGAGGCCAATGAATCAATTTGATTGGATGAATTTGTTGAGTCATTGTGATTATCCAATCTATTGTATAAATATTTTTGCTTGTTAAAATGATATGTTTGTGTTGTTGTAGTTGTTGTTTTCATTTTGGATAAAGTTAAATCACAATTTAATTCAGCCAATTGATCTTTTAAGTATTTGACGTTTGATTCAGAAAAAGCGATTTCTAATTGTAAATTTTTTTTAACTTGTTCATTGCAACAGACCCTTTGGAATCAAAAAATGAGAAAAAATAAAGCATTAGTTAGAAGCCTAAAACAAAAAAACAAAATTTTTTCACAATGAATTTAAAAGTTTTGACATTCAAAAAACAACGAAAAAAAATGAAATAGTTCTAAGCAAACCCATAGAAAATGAATTGTAACCTTTTAAGAAAATTTGTAACTTAAAGCCAAGTTTATCATTTTAAAGATTACCACCAGTTTATGTGGAAAACTTAGTAATTCCTTTTACAAATTGAAAAAATAACTTTAGCCTCTATCTTAAATTGTTATTGTTTCGTTCGCATTAAACGAATCAACAACAACAAAAAAAACAAAATTAATCATCAACTGAGTTAGAAACGGTGTCCTATAGATTTATAATTTTTTTTTCTCTTTCTTTTTTTCTAGCTTTGTATAGAAAAAAAACAAGATTTATTTTAATCAGGATTTTTCTCATACAAATTTTACTGTATAAACGTATTCCTTTTGCATCATTAACTTACAAGATTGATGACTTTAACAAAAAAAATAATTCATTGAGTTTAAACGAAAGGTTAATTTTTTAAAAATAAACAAAATTTAATTGAATTAAATCAAATTTTAAAATTTTTTTTTAGGCTCCAAAGAAAGAAAGGAAAAATAAACAACAATAACAAAGTCACAAAATTTTAATGTTATTGTCGGATTAAGGTTTGGTAAAAAATAAATTTGTCGTTCGATTTGGAAATTTCGTGTTATAATTAGGATGATTTTCAAAATGATTGACTAATCTTATTCCTTAAGTTTCACCATTTTTTTTCTTCAAAATTGCATCAATTTTTTGTAAATTTGAAGAACTGATTAACTTGAATTTTGATAACCTAAGGCATTTTTTAGAAAAATAATGAAAACAGTTCAGATCGCGATTTATTTCCTTCGATTACTTAAGGATTTTAGGTAAAATTTATTGTTGAAAAAATAACTCAAGGCAATAATGAAAATTTGAAACGAACACAACAACAACAAAACTTGAATCGATAAATAGAAAACATTAATTTAGATAAACATTAAGGTTAGGAAGTAATTAACTTCTCTTATCTTTTCAAATAGACTGAAACGAAATGTATTGCAATTACCTTGAATATCAAAAAAAGAACACATATAGAAATAGATAGAACAAATTATCTATGAACACAGTTTTTATAGTCTATTTAAAATTTTAAAAAGAAATAGAAATTTTTTTTTTTAACTTTTTAGCATTAAATAAAATGAAAAGAAAATAAACCCTAAAAGGTAAAAGATTTATTGATTACACAACGAATGAAATTTTTTCGAATAAATCATTGGGATCAAGGTTTTATTGTTAAGAAAGAGAACACAAAAAAAAACAAAAACAAAAACAAACAAGAGAGTAATTACTTACTTTAACAAATTAATAGCTCCGTGTTTAATTCGTAATTCTCTATTTATTAAATCATTTATTTCACTACGTTTTTGTCTATTCAACTCAAATTTACTTTGATTTAGCTATTAAAAAATAAAAAGAATTTATTTTACAAAATTTTACATATAAACATACCTCTATAGGTAGAGTATACAATCTTACATATTTTTGCATAGGCGCTTGGTAATCTTTGAAAAAACTATTTGCGTCGTGTCTGATCATCTTTATTGTTAATTTGTTTGAGAGAATTTGATTTACGATTTCTCTTTCTCTTACTTTATTTTTTTCTCTTTCGAAATCCAATTGAAATTAATTAGATTACGAATTTTAATCTCTAAATAAACATTTTTGAAAATCCTTTACTCAAATATTTTCTAGAACGGAAATTGAAAAAAATAAAAATTTAAAAGAAAGACACTGAGATAAGAAGTGCCTATTAACTGTCCCATTTTTTTTTATTTATTTCAACATAAATTAAGGTCAATTGATTTAGTTTTTGCATTTTCAGAACAACTTTTTTTTTGTTGAAAAGAAACAAACAAAATTTCAAGATAAAAAGCTGTTTTTTTTTAAAGTTCAAAAATTGAAATGAAATCTTTTTTCATAAAATCCCATTTAAATTTATCAAAATTTAAATTTATTTCGGATAATTTCGGCTTTTCGCTTGATTTATTTTGACGTGATAAACGAAAATGTTTTGGACGTGTACAAATTTGCTTCAATTTTTTGACAAGTTGAGTCTCTGTTGAATACAAACAATCTTTTGGATACAATTCTGGATATACTAGACGATTAGGCAACAAAGGATACGCACCAAACATACACGCTTCAATTCTTAAACAAAAAAATAATAATTCTATAAGAGTTTAATAAATAAATAACTCAGCTTACACTGAAACACCAAAAAATTCATGCCAACTTGTAGAGATGATAAGATCACACTTGCTCAAAACTTTGTAATATTCTTGCTTGCTTGACAGGTATCCCCAATTTTCGATTTTTGTTTTAAGTTTTTCTTTGGCTTCAATGAAAATTTCTGGGATATCAGTAAAATGCTCACCTATAACATGCAATCTAAAGTCGATATTCATTTCGTGTAATTTGAAAAGAGCTTGAAAAAATTCATTTGGATTTTTATCATGTTCCCATCGATGTGACCACAAAATGCCAATAGGACGATCTATTTTATTTTTATTTAAAATGTTTAAAAAAGTAATGATTTATTTTAAATTGATTTAACTTGATAAATTTAAACTTTCAATAACAACTAACAACAAAAATAAAAAGTAAAAAAAACAATTTTTTTTCATTGATGAGTCCTGTCAAATCAATCGCGCGATTCGAAAATGAGAAACAAAAATAACCTTGAGCTATTTTATTTGAAAAAAAAATTTTTTATTTGAAAATAAAAAAAAACATTTAGCTTCAAAAAAAAATCAAATCTCTTTCTTTTATATTTTAAATGCATCTGGGATTAAAAAAAGTACTTTTTTTATCTGTAACCTGATTAATATGCTCATCTTAAGAAAAACAAAATTATCCATTCTCTTCTTTTTTTGGATCCGTCAAAAATATCCAATTTATTTTTAATCACAACCTTATCGACCTTTGTTTACTTTTTGTGGGAAAATGAATTACACTCTTTAAATTTTTTACCTCGAAACGTAAATTTGTTTTGATCTCATTGTCGTTTTTTATCGAATCTACAGCATGGTTCCTTAAAGTTAATTAATTACTTAATTAATGTTCCCTTGAATAAATTTAAAAGAAAAAATAACAAAACCTGTAATTCGACTTTAACGTAATAGAGGCTTAGAGTGATGATGGCCTTTTTAAAATATCTCAAATTTTGGAATAATTTGATTATTTACTTTAGATCAAATGGATAATTTTGCTTGCAAACTTAAAAATGTACAGTCGAACCTCTGTAATCCGGTCATCGTTAATCTGGAAAATTCGAATGTCAAACAAATTTTTGATCATCGAATCTTTAATCTGGTAAAATTTTTTCTTCCCGATTTGACCGAATTAGCGAGATTCGACTGTAAATTGATTTCGTTGTTACCGAAATAAGACTCCCTTTTCAAAGTATCATCTGAAATAGTGTGATTTGCTGAAAAGTGCCTCCAAAATGATCTCAATTACCTCACTTTCGGGTCTGGACGGATTATAGTGAATTTATTTTTGCGTTTAATGTGACTGTCTTAAAACTCAATGTGATCTATCTGGAAATCGCAAGACTCATATTGACTGAATGTAAATATCGTAATATTAAATATCTAGTTTTCCTTTTAAAATCTTTTGAATAACTTAAACGATCGATGAATTTGTTGTCGATAGTTAACTTAAACTTTTAATTTGAAATAATAAAACAAAGTTATTTTTGGTCTAGAAATTTCTTTATTTTAAAAATAAAAATAATACTGAGAATCCTTATCGTCTGAGAAAAAAAAAGACCAATACAAAAAAAATCCTTTTCTATTGTTTTCCGATAAAATGTATTCATAAATTCAAATTTTTTAAATGAGCCATAAACATTTATTAATTTTAAAAATTCAATTGTTCATTTTTACATCTAACAACTTATAAATGTAAATAAATGAAATTATTTAAAGTTTCTGTGTAACTTGAAGACTAATGTCAACTCTTTAAAAGTAATGTGACTTAAAGATGACCCTAAAGGTTTGAAAATTTTCTCTATTAATCTTCCGCTTTTAATAATTAAAAATAGATTAGAGTTTTTATTTGATTTTATGGGTCAATATTTTTTACTATCTTAAAACTTTTAAAATGTTAATTTTAAGAACAAATTACGCGGAAACAAAAATTTATTTTAATTTTTGCTTAATTGAATTTCTAAAATGTCAATAAATTAATAAAACCATAAAGTAGTAGCATAAACGCGAAAATTTGAGATATGACATTAATAATAAAAAAAAAAAAACCTTAAAAAATTTGGCCTTAGAAAAAATTGTCAAAAAAAAAAATTTTGTTTATTTACTTAAATATTTTTCAATGTCCATTGTATCAATCATTTGATTTATAATAGTTTCATTTACGATTGAATCAATTAAACTTTGGCTTAGATTTATTGGAAAATACAAAACAAAACATTTTGGTTCTAAATCATTTTGAATATTAATTCGTATACGATTATCTGGCATTTGTTTTAGATAGGTATTTATATTTGAGAGAAATGTTTCTCGATTGTAATTTGAATTAAAATAAATTTTATCAGCTACCAAACTTTGAAAAAGCGGAATAATTTAAATTTTTAAACAGAGTGTCAAAATATGCGTCTCACCTAGTTAATATTTGGTTATAACCGTACTGAAAATCTCTTTGTTGTTTATTTTCAATCGAGTTCTTGTTCCGGGTCGAATGAATTTGTGTTGGATAGACAAGTTGGTTCTCATGAAAATAGACAATTTTTTTTGCTCTCGCCAGGTCTGGTCTCAACGCGATCAATTCTGCTAAATTGAGGACAGAACTTGAAAAAATTATCCTTTGGAAAAAGTTAATTTTGTAAATTTTTTGTCTCAATTACATTTTTAAAATGAAATTAAATTTGTTTTTGATAATGTCATTTAAATAATCCTTTAAAAGGATTATTGAAAAGTAAACTTTAGCATAATTAAATAATTATTGAAGCCTTAATTGGTACTTTTTAAAGTTGCGAATGTATTTAATTTACTTGTAATTTCTTTCTTTGGGTATATTTTGACTAAAATACAAAGCTGAACACCTTGCTCTCCAGTGCCACTTTTTGGCAGACATTGTGTATAAATCGTATTTTAAGTTAAAGTTTTTAAGTTCATGCTCAATCAAGTCGATTAATTGCTTGTGACTTCCTCCATAAAACGCCTCTATTAAGCAAATTTGACTCTGACAGTCAACTTGTAAATCAAACATACTTTTAACATCATTCATGTTAGATGTCTCTTTTTTCAAATCATATAATTTAGCTTCTTCAACAACTTTTACAAAGAGTGAATTTAGGTCGTATACTCCCAAATTGTGGAATCGAGTAACAATTTTTTTTGTAGCAAAATTTATTTAAAAAATTCAAAAATAAAAAAACAAAACTAAGCTATTTTATATAATAAAAAAAAAGTTTATAAAGTTAAGATTCCAACAAGACTATCAAATTTATTTGAAAATCCTTGTTCTGGTATTTGTTCATTTGGTTTTATAAATCTAACATTTTCATTGTTTATTAAAGACGATAAGTAGCAAAAAGAGATTGTTTTTTGTGTTTCATTTTGAGATTTAGTGCTAAAACCCAATTGGTTTAAACTTTTATTCAAACCATCCATGTGAACGAATTCAAGCATCGTTTGGGCGTCGTATTCAGCTATGTTCGAGATTAAATATTTTGCTTTCAATTTGGCGGTTTCGATAATTTCCTTTGCTTTATTTCGTAGGTATCGAACTTTTAATGCTGTTTCAGCAATGGTTACATTTGTTATTTTTTCGTATTCGGCTTTCTCCGTTAAAATATCATTCAATACTCGAACTAAATTCAAATGATTAATCTCTTTTGTAAACTTAATCTTATCGATATAAAGATCATAAAATTTAATAAGATAATCGTTTTCGAGTCTCCTTTTTAAATTTTTTTTTAAAAAGTCTCGAATTCCAGAACGATTTGTTCGATAAAATTCAATAGAAAATCGTTGTCCTAAATTTTTAAGTTCACTTTTACACACCGATTCAAATAACTTGGTATTATCTTGTCCAAATTTGCGATAAAATTCGACAAGTGTATCTTGGCTTTAATATTTTTTTTTATTTAAACAGAGTTTAAACACGATTTAAATGTTTAATGGTACTTACTTGATTTGATAATAAACCTTAAACCAAACTTTTATTTGTAGTTTATCAGTAGTGAATATTTTAGTTTCAACCAAATTTATTGTCTGAATAGTCTTATCAAACGTAATCAATGAATACCAAGGATAAAAAATGTGAAATCCATTTTGAAAGGGTCTATCATGAAGTCTTCCTGTAAGGTGACTTTGAGCAATACTTATCTGTAAATTTTTACAAACATAAAATTTTTTTCGATTCTTTTTTTTTATTGAGATATTTACTTGATGGTATTCGACTCTGTAAATAAATCCTTTGAACAATGTAAATACAAATGCTAAACCAAATATTAAAGCTGTAATAAAAGGTTTGGGAATCGAGAGTTTTCCACAGTTGACTACAAATTCGGATTTTGGTAAGTCATCAACGCTTTCTTGGTCGTGATTTTCTAAAATATTGTCAAAAGTTGTCTCTGCAAAATCGTTACTGATTAGGCCTCCTAATTCTTCTGAGGTAGCAGGTCCATAATTTTTGTCTCTTTCATCGCTATTTTGCTCAATTTGATTCTCTTCAAGTTTATCAATTAAAGGTCTATTAAAATCATCTTCATCCGAATCAGATTGTTCAATGGTCACATTTTGGGTTTCAGATGGAACATCCGATTTTATTGAATTATAAAACGTTGATAATTCTTCGTCAAAATTTTCATCATTTTCATCTCTACTTTTTGCTGATTTAAAGTCTCTTAATGGAATGTCGTCCATCTTAACACTTTAAAAAAAGTTACATTCGACTAATATTAAATTAAACAAATTTTACAATTGGAATCTTACGTCCAATTCGAAAAACCAAAAATTGAGATAAATAAGATTAAATTTTTATTAAATTAAAGAAGGTTCAAATACTTTCAAGAGTTCAAAGTGCAAATTTACATCATAATCATCATTTTGCTTTTCTTGAAAATAATAAATATTTTTAGACTTTACATTTAGTTTTTTGAGTAACTCAATAAATTTTTCATATTCCTGTAAAGCCCAATATTTAGGACTTTGCATTTGATAAGGAGTCACATAAACATAACACGAGTAGTTGTAATTTTTAATACATTGAATAATTTCTTCGGATGTTAGCCAACTGTTTGAAGTTCCTGAATGGCCTCCATCCAGCCAGAAAATGTGCTCTATTTGTCTTATGAAATTAATTGTTTGTTCAGAAACCTGAGAATCTAATTCGGTCAAGAATAATTCCGTACAAAATTGATTCAACACAACACAACCCTTGCTGAATCCTAATAAAATAATAGGCAAATTTTGGTCTATTTTTTCTTCGTGTATACAACTATTTATTGAGTTATGAAATAAGTTTTTCATGTGTTCAATGCATCGAAGTTTATCGGTTATATTATCGTTGAAAACTGGCATTGAACTTATAGACCCATCTTCGTTTTGATCGAGTTTAGATGTAAACTCGTTTTGATCACCAATTGGTATACCAAAATCAGTCGATTGAACAAAATTTGAGTAACTTAAAACAAAAATATTAATTATGATTATTCGTTTGAATTTAATTTTTTTTAATACTTAGCAAAACATTTTAAATGAAAACAATCAGCGCGTATAATAAATACATTCGCAACGGTATCGACATTGGCTGCAAATTTGTTAAATATTAAATTTCCTGTATTTAAAAGATTCCATTGAATAAATTGCCGACATGTAGAACTCTTTACCATTTCATTTTCGTAATCCTAAATTCGTACTCATAATTTAATTTTAAAAAAACAAGTTGGTTGCTTTGAGTAAATTTTACCTGTATATCACCTCCAAAAAAAATAACATTATACTTTGGTTTTTTTGATTCATCACATTTGAATAAAATAACATCATTAAAACAATCTGTGTTGCCTTCTATTTTGCTAAATATTTTATGAAATGGTTGATTTTGATCTTCATTCTTTGTAAAAGCCTTGTTAATTGACATTTGGATTGGGAATATTAAAATTAATCAATAAATAAATCAATCCATGCATTTAAAAAAGTTGTTTAAAATAAAAAATTTAAATGTTATAAATTATGTATAATTTCGTAATTTTTGTTTAAAAATTGTAAAACTGAAAAAAATTATGTTTTTTTTTTTGAAATTTTTTTTGGTCTATTTGAAAAATAAAGCTAACAAATTTTTGGTTGATACTAATTCACCTGCCGTTTTAAGAAATTTTCCCTAAATCAAAATGATTAATTGTTGCATTCGATAGGGATTGTCGAGTCATTGCGATCTTTATTTGAACGAATCAAGAGCCTTTTTTGAATATTTTACGACAAACAATTATTCAAATTCAATCCAAAATATTTATCTGACTTGACTTTAAAGTTTTCGTCTCAAAAATTTATTACTAACCTGGTCGTTTACATGTTCCAAAAATTAGCGTTCAAATCCTTTGAAATGAGCATTCATGAACGTTCATCTGAATTCGCCCGAATGTTTAAAAGTTTTCGAGACCTTTCATAACTTTTCGGACCATTTTCATGATTTTTCGGAGCCTTTTAAAAATTTTCATTCGGACCCCGAAAGTCCACGAAAATTAATGAAAATCTCTGGAAAGTTATGAAAAGGTTCCGAAAACTTTTGAAAATTCGGGCGAATTCGGATGAACGCGAACGTTCATGAATGTTCATGAAAGGAATTGAACGTTGATTTTTGGAACATGTGAGCGACCAGGTTAGTACATGCGCTTTAAATGCATTGCTGGGGAGGTTGATTATTTTGAGTTCATTTAAAATCCGAATCTTCTTAGTAAAACTCTTGGTCCAGTACCTTTACCAATAAATGAATCTAGCAGCTAATTGGAAAAGCAAAGAAATTAGGGATTGAATTTTTATATAAATAAATTGAACAAAATATTTATTTTAACCATTTATTATTGAGTAAAAATTCTTATTTTTTGTTATACAAAAAAAAAATAAGACTACTTGCCAACTAAAATCATATTTTAGTTAACTTTTTTATTTATTGACAAGTGAATATTCGTTTTTTTTTGTTTAAAGAGAATTAATAGAACAATTAAACGAAATTCACAAAAATATAACAAAATGATTATTACTATAATTTATAAAATACAAGTTTATTTAATCGCCATTTAAATAATAAATCACCCATAAAAATAAAAAACTAATAGAATTAAGATAATACAAAATTTACATTGATCACATTCTTTTTTGTTTTTGCTTACTTTTTTGTTATGTGAACGCTTAATAAGTGAGAAGAGAGGAAAAAAAAGTCAACAAAAAAAAGTGAAAAATTAAAATTTAACTAAAAAAAACTTCACCAATCATTCCTGATTTTTAATTAATCTAAAGCCTGCTAAACTTTCAAGTCAAGAGAAATTCGAGAAAAAAAATTATCCAAATTATTAGACCTGAAAAAAAAGCATTCGTTTATTTTTCTGTTTTTTTCTTCCATATTGAAGATGTTATTGCAAGTGCTCCACCGGTGCCAAAACGCACAAAATTATCTCCAACTAAAGGTCCCATTGCATATAAATTCTTAAAACTACTCGTCTCATGAGTGTACTCATTTATACAAATTGGATTATCTTTAGTGGTCAAACTTCTATTTGTATCGACAGCCAATTGACTTGATATATACGGTGGTAAGAAGCTTAGATCAGGCGAATAACCTATCAAAATACAAGCATAGCTTATTTTAAATTCACTTTCACCATTTGAATTTATTCTCAAGTCGTCATTTATTTCATGTACACTTTCGATTTCTTCATCGCATTCATTGAATTGACGTTGATGATTTTGATGATGTTGTTTTTGTAAAAGCGAATGTCTACTCGAACTTGATTGAACGTTTTTATTTGTTTGCTGTGATACACTAGTTAAGACACATGTTCTTTTTGAAGTAAAATATTTTATTTGATGCTCATCGTAAAGAACATAATTTTGGTGATTGTTGTTTATTTCGTTTAGATTTTCGCCATTTTGAGACTTTGAACTAATCATTTGTTCATAAACTCGATGATATTCTGGATAGATTTTTTTTGGAAGTTTATTAAATATTAAACTTGAATCATTTACTGATTTTCTAATTACATGAATGATTCGTATGTGATACTTTTTGGCTAATAAAATTGCATCTGCAGCACTCAATCCCGAGCCAATAATCATCAATGGATCTTTTTGTAAACGAGGTAAATCTTCTTTTATTTTATCTTCTAACTCACGAATAGATTTTAAAATAAAACGATAATTTTCTCCTTTTACATTTAACTCATTGTGTATATCACATGCTCCATTTGCAAGCACCAAATGTTTACAATAATATTTAAATTCCATCAAGTCTCCTTTGTGAGTTAAAGACGATGCTTTTTTTCGGTCTCTTTTATCAATTAATCCCGTAACTTCCCACAAACATTCCAAATTTTGAGAATTCAACATCATTTGTGATGTAGTGCAGGGTATAATTGTGCAACAAGTATCGTTTGAGTTGTGGTTAGTTAATAATTTATTGCAGCATACTCTTCTAACATTAGTAACTGTGGCATTATTCAACAAGTATTTGTCCATATTTTTTTGTTTTACATAGTCTCTGTAGTAATTTTTAATATCATTCATTGATGCACGAGATTCTTCGGATGAAAGAGGTCGTTGTATAGCTAATTTTGGTGTATTTTTTCGCATTATATTTGCGTTTAGTAGCGAACTATCTTCTGAAAAATTCGATGTCTTTGCACTGAAAACCAAACCTGCATTCACATTTGAAGAGCTTTTATTTTGTCGTTTCCAGTCTGAATATGGCAACTCGGGAAGCTCCATCCACCGAGAAGGGCTTATTGTCAATTGAGTACCATCTAAATCGTTCCAAGCCCCACCTGGACCTGGTGCTTTTCCAATACAAACGTGATCGATTTCTTTTTTAGGGTCATATTTCCAATTTAAACAAGTAGGCGAATCCATTCCTAGATCACCATCCGGATGTTTAAGTTTATCATATAACAAAGCAACTGGATTGAGAGATCGACCTTCAAGACCATTTGCCAAAAATTCTAAATCTTGTTCAACTAGAGATACATTATTATCGCAATAATTAAGTCTCATTTGTAAATAATCGTCTGAAACTGGATTTTTGTTGTAATACGGCATATGACCGGATAAAAAATATGATAAACATAAGCCCGATGGCCCATTACCAATGATGACAACCTCTTTATAACCACCAACTGGTTTATTTGAGTTTATCGAATTAATAATTGCTTCACAGTTCGGCATTAAAATTTAGTTTTTAAAAAAATTTAAGTTTTCCAATCTAAAACAATAAAAGATGATTTTTAAAAAAAAAAATTTTTCGAATTGTATTTATAATAGATGAAATTTCGTTCTAGAATCCCTTGATAACTTAATTTCTAATCTTATCTCAAAATATATCATCAAATATTATTTAATAAACAAAAATTTCCAAAAATAGATGCTAACAGAGTGTCTTTTTAACAACTGTTTAATGTTTGAAAAAAAAATGTTAGATTTATGTAAGATCCTAGGTTTTAAAAGTATATGATTATTGTGCTTGAAATGATAAAAAAAATCTTGGTTGGTTTTAAAATGTGTAGGCAGTAACAAAAATTGAGTCATTGCCTATAAATGAAATTACTCAAACGATTTCTAGAAATAAAATTTAATTTAGAAGTCTCATTATTGTAAAGATAAAATTTCTAAAAATAAATTTTTAAAGAATAATAAAAAAAAATTACGAACTTGCCGAAACTTGTCTTCTTTTTTTCATTTTGTAAATCAAAATTTTAAATAATTACCTTCTAAATTGAAACTACACTCCTATTCAAATTTTAAAATAAAGTTATTTTATTTTTTTTTAGTAAAGGTAACACAATTTATATACTTTTAAAAAACTGCCTTGTCACAATGAAAAAAAAAAACTAAGACTTATCAGTCGTCATTTATCTTAGGTAAGTCATTTTCATTAAAATCCGCTTAAAGTTCATTCTAAATTTTATAATAATTAAAATTGAATAGAATTGTAGGTTTCAGCAATGTTGAGGTAAAACGTGACGACATCATTGCTTGAAACGTTAACAACAGATAAATATTTACAAGTTAATCAGTTCCACATTTTTATGTATATTTTTATTCGTCTCAGATTTATTTAATATTCGACACATTCGCACATCTAAACTCTTCCTAATTTGAATCATAAAAAAATACAAGTGGTTTAAATATTCAAAAAATGTAAATTTTTTTTTGTTGCTGTTGAAATCTAATCTAAACGAATTTTCTCGAAATGATTAATCGATTATCAGCAACGAGTTGAGATAAAGAAAGAAAACAAAAACTATTTAAAGAAAAACAAAAAAAAAACAAATAAAATACTTTTTTTGATCTTTTCATTTTTAATTAATTTATGAAAGTTGTTTTACATGAACTGAAATAAGTACAAAATAAAAATAACATTTTTATTATAATTTGATGCTGCAAAAAGAAAAAAAATACTGTTAGATAATTTAAAATAATGTATGTTGCATGATGAATTTTTTCACCATGCAAAATCAATAACTTATGAACAAAAATGAACAAAACTAAAAGCTTCAATCCACAATTTGATTTTAAAAAAGAAATTAACATTTATTTATAGTCAAATAACTTTACATGATTAACTGATTAAATAAAAGTTGATTTCCTTAAATGGAGGATTATTAAAAAAAATATTCTTTGAGTTTAAAATATTTGATTGAATTACCCATGAGCATTATTTATGTGAATTTTAAAGCTTAATTTCAGTCTGGTCGATCACGAATTTACTCTTCGGACTCCTCTGAACGCCCGTGAAACCTAAAACCAAAATAATGCGATAGCGCTAAAATACTGCGATTAAATTTTTTTTATAAAAGCGATATAAAAGAAAATATTCAAAACCGTGTATTTGAAATTTCTACAATATTCTTTTATAAGAGAAAACGAATGGATAAGGTTCCAGCAATTCAAAACTTCCACGCTATCAAAACTTTTCAATTTCGATATCAGATTCGGAATCTGCGTCCCAAAGAAACCCAAAAAATGTATTTTTTACATTTTCGAAAAAAAAATTTTTGGAAAAAATTCAAAATTCCCTCATCTTAATGATAGAGTCAAAGCCTAAATAATCTGGAAAAATCTGTTAAAAAACTTCGTCATCAAACCGCTTCGTTTTATATTTTTAACGTAAAAAATTAATATTTGAAGAAAGAGGCTAAACATCTCTTCGCTAAGTTGATTATGAATTTAAATTGATTTTTTTTCATTTTATTTATTTTTTTCTTAAAAGGACCAACCCACCCATGTTTTTTTCAATTTTGAACTTTTACAAACCACCCCGAATCGGGTAAGAAAATTTTTCTTCTTCACTTTTCTTTCCATAAAAACTACCGACCCGGCTTCGTGTAAAAATTCCAGAAAAAAATCAACCCCTGTTCACAAGATTAAAAAATATGGCAAATTACAGTTTTCAGCAAATTGTTAATCACAGACATTTGATAAGTATCTCAATATTTTTTTGTTTTCAATTTTGTTAAAATTATTTATACTCTCTTTTAATAAGTGAATATGGTTGAAATTTTACAAAACAAAAAAGAAAAATTAATTTATTTCAAACTCAGATAGTTAATGTTTTCAAAAGCTATTATTTTTTTTTTAATTTAAATTTTAATAAAAAAAAAGCAGATAACAAAAAAATAAAAAGAAAATTAAAAACTTAAGTTTACAAAAATAACAAACTTAATTTGCAATACGTTTCTTTTTTTTTGTTTTTTTGAAAAACAAAAACTGACTAAAATTGCAAGTGGGAGATTGATGATAAAACAAAAAACAAATTAATTCGTCTATGCCAATTTAATTTAGCAAAAAGATATCTTGTTTTTCTTTAAATCGATACTTTCGATTATTTCAAATTAATAATTCTTTTAGACAAAATTAAAAAAAAAAACAAGTTTTTAATCGACTAGTGGGTGTAAGATTTCTCGCTTGTTCTAAAAAGACTTAAAAAAAAATTATTTTATATACTTTTAGTCTTTAAGATATTTAAGCTTGTGGTATTTTTTCCTTCAATCCAAGCCTAAAGACTTTTTGTTTATTCTTAAAAAAAGCGGATAAACTCTCTAGTGGAAAAAAAAAACAACCATTTTTGGATTTATTTTTAGAAGATATTTATTGAAAAAACTTTATTCATTCAAATTAATAATAGAAAATTAAATACAACAAAATATATTTTTATGAAACAAGAATAAAAGAACTAAACTAAATGTTTAAATTTTAATTATACCATCTACAATAGCAAGACTCTTTAGGGCACTTTTTAAATGGACTGATACAATTCTCGTAGCAATCTTTACATGTTAACTCAGATTCACCGATAAGCAGACAAAGTGGTATACCATTAAATTCATTTGGATCTTCTAATTTTGGTAGCTTTTCCACAACTTCTGGATCAATTTTTTCACAATGAAAAAATGGATTTTTTTCAACTTTGAGTGTTGAAATAGGAACAGTTGTTGTTGGAGTAGTTGTAGTTTTAATTTTTTTTGTTGTTTTGACTCGCGTTGTTTTTGTTATTTTTGTTTTTGATGTTGTTCTTGTTATTTTAGTTATTGTAGATGTGGTTGTTCGTCGAGTTGTCGTTGGCTTTGTCGATTTAGTGGCCAATATTGGTGGAATTCTTGAAGTTATATCTTCTCCAGTTTCTTTAATTTCAATATCAGCACAATTGTAAAATTCTTCTTGCGGACCAAAACCAATACCACTCGTTCCATTTTCTAAACTTCCCTTAAAAAAAAGAACATGAGTTTAATAAATCATTAGTCTGTATATTTAAAAATACCCAGCTGTTTCCAGCTCTATATTTCCATTGAAAAACACAATGTGAGCATGTGAGATCATCTGGTAGTTTAACGCTAAATTAAGAATTAAAAAGATTCCATTTTTTGAAATGGTTCAAAGAAATTAATTAAATTACTTAAGATTGATTTCATCTTCACCAGTTTTGACTGGATAAGATTTTCCATGTCCAATCAAATCCAAAAGGTTTTGATCCAAGCACTCTTTGGTTACTTCAACGAATTTATTAGTAACAGGACATATTCTGAATTCCATGTTTCCTCTATGATTAGCGCTTAGCTAAATAATCAAATAAATTATTAAATTAAGATTTCCGAAAAGCAAAATAAAACGTAATTGGTAGATTTTAATAGTCTTAAATTTTGTTTGTTTTTTAAACGACTCTCTTTATAATACTCTATAAATAAATTTTGCTTTTCTAAGAAAAATAAAAATTTGATTTAAAAACATTACCCTAACTCTAACGTCAATAATACTCCCTTTTACATAGCTTTTTACTATGGTCCCGGTGGCATATTTTCCTAAATGTTTATTTTTTTTTAATAGTCTCCAAGGATGTGACATTTTTTCAATTTTACCTCCTGCCTCATGCCAACGAACACCACTGTAACTATCACCACAAACACCACACTTGCCTCCATTAGTCGAATGTTGAAGACCAGCACCACCACAGTTGAGTTCATTGTCGTTATAATTTTCAGGAGTGCTAAAACCAAATCGCCATGCAGCGTTACGAGCGGCAGGAATTTCCAGTCGTCCATGTGAATAACAAAGAGCTATTAGACTCATAACATATGTGAAAATATACAGAAGACTTGAAATTTGAAACAGCATTTTGTTTTTTGAGACAAAATTTTAATTTAACATTCGATATTTAAGAAAACCGAGTTTTTTAAAAATACAAATTTTTTCAGATTTAGTTTCTTAGCAGTCTGCTTGTTGAATTCAAAATTTGTTGATTTTTTCTTTTTTTTTCAAATGCTTTTAAAAACGAAATGTAAATTATCAAATATTCGGAATTTTGTATTTTGTTGCAGTAAGGTCATTAAAACATATTTGTCAAAAAATTTAAATCCTAACATTCGCAGGCAAATATTTTCTTTTACTCTTTCTCTCTCTCTCTCTCTCTCTCTCTTTGGTTCTCACTGTTCACGTTTGAAATTAATCCTCTTAAAATAAATAAATTGTAACTTGAGATTACAAATTTCATTTGTCGTTTCGATTTTGTGTTTTACAAAAAAAAACTACAAATTTTTTTTTCTCGTTGATTTACTGTTTGTTGTTAATTTTGAAATCTAAGATTGCATAAGCTCAAAATGTAAAGTTACCGAAACAAAAAAAAACTGAGTTTAAATATTTGATTTGCACTATTTAAGCAAATATAGACTTTTGAAGAGTTTTTTTTTCAAATCGGAATGAGCGGAATTTGTTTTTATGTTCAAGCTTTTAATTATAGAATATTAGACGAGTCAATTTGATGTAGAAATTTTTAAAATATTAAATTGCAGTTGAATTTATAAGCAAGCAAACTGATTATTATTTTATTAAAGATTATTCGATCTCTTTTCAAAAGACTTTTGTCCACTGCGACAAATAATGTATTCTTTTATTGGAAATTTTTTGAATATTTCTCGGAACTGTACTCCTTTTATAGATTCCATAAGATTCTGCTAAAGTTTTGATGCGGTACGGTACGGTACACAGGTCAAGTTCTCCGTTGATCATAAAATAACAAAGTCAAACATAAAATTGTTGATTAAAATAGGACTAAAACAATTTTTTAAAGAAAATTTATAATGAGTAAATTTGAATGGGAAAATAATAGAAAATGCTTGTTGATTAATTCCCTGCGACTCATAACCAACTTTTTTGACTAATGATCACAGATTGTAAAATAAAAAAAATCTTCCTCTAAATTTGCAAAGCTAAAGCTGTGAGTTCAACAACTCTCAGTTCAACATTTGATATTTCTCATTTTTTCAACCTTTTTGGATCCTCAAAGCTTCTAGATGAGCTTTTTTCTAATGACACGAATCTCACTAGAACTGGTAAAAAGGTTAGATGAAGTTCTTAAAGAATTTGAGTTATTGGAAGAATTGAATTTATGAACTAATTTAAACCAATTTGATAAACTCTAGAGCAAAACCTTTGAGAGATTTTTAGAGATATTCAGTCTTTAATTGGACAAGAACATGTTGATTGAACTTGATAAATAATATAAAGAGAATAATTTAAAATTTTTTAAAAATTCGATTTTATTAATTCATTAGTTTATATTAAATACATGAAATAAAATTAACTTAAATGTCTACGCTAAAGTTCAGATTTTTTTTCACTTTTTGATTTTGTTAAAGCCAAGTTTTCTTCAACAAATTCAATCAAGTCATCCAAATTTTCTCCATTTTTATACAAAACGAGTTTATTTTTGTCATTTGAAGGTACAAAATATAAACTTGGTTTTCTAGGATTAGCTGTCAAAGACTCTGGAATGTCGTTTAAATACATATTTATCTTGCCAAATAATAAATTTTTGTTTGATGCAAATTTATTTGCCAATTTGTTTAAGCTTAATTCAAATTTGCTTATATTTTCATAGTTTTCTTGACCAACGATTGCTATCAAAACGTGTTTGTTTGGTGTGGCCAAAAATTCTTCAATAGTTTTACCGACAATTTTTTTAAGATTTTTTTTATCATTGTCTTTTGGCACTAATTCTGATTTTGTGAATGGGGTCAATTTTCCTTGAGTAAATTTTTTGACAAAATCAGAAATTTCATCTTCTTCAAACGAATCACTGTCTTCATCATAAATGAAAAATTTTGATTTTTCATTCAAACATACAACACTTGTTTCACTTTCAGATGCTTCTAAATGATATTGCTAAAAAAGTAATAAAAAAATAATTCAATATTCAGTTCGAAATAATTGAGAAAATTACTCTGATGAGATCAAAGTTTTCTGTTTCATTGGCCAAAGCAAATTTGACCCCTTTAAATTTTTTGGCAATTGATGCAACTTTATCTCGTATAAAAACAACATCTTTTAAAAATAATAGAAAACAATAAATTAATTATTTAAACTAGCACAAAATGAAATAAGACAGCTTACGAGATTTCAATTCACGGTCAATATCATAAAAAACATAACACAAAGGTCTTATTTTGTCGAAGACTAATGGTTTATTTTTTGGACTTATATGCCCGACTAATGGCAATGAAGTTTTAAATACGAAATTTTCTAGATCATCAACTGTCAATTCATCCTAAGTAAAAAAATTCGAAATTTATAAAACAAAATTTTTCCAAAAATTAATTTTAAATACCATGTTTAGAACAACAAATCTTGGCTCGCCTTTACACACTGACAAATCATGATAAAATACAATGACACTTGAAGGTTTAATTTTATCACTTTTGATATTTTTCAAAAATTCTTGTCGATCAAATGTATGAAATATTTTTACATCTTCGGAATATTTTGAAGCAAAATGATTAAAAATTTCAAAATTTTTATCGGTTTTGCTGTCGAAAAATCCTAAAACATGTAAATCCGTTGGTTCGTTTACTTTCGTCATGAAAGCATTAAATGTCTTAACTTCAGTTGAACCGGCAGTTTGTAATTTTTTCATTGTTTCAACAATTTCTATTTAAAAATTTCATTTTAAAGTTTGGGCATAAACCTATCTAAAAATAAGTTATACCATAAACTTCTCTGCCTCCTTTGTACTCATAATGACGACCTTTACGGAATACGTACAAAGTTGGATAGCCTCTTATTTGGTATTTTTCACTAAGCTCTCTTTCTTGGGACGCATCGACTTTGGCCAATGGAATCGGATTGGCTTCTTCTGACAATAATTTAGCTGCTTTTTCATAATTAGGAGCCAAACGAATACAATGACCACAACTTTATTTAAAGCCATTTTAATAATCATTTTGTAGAATATTTAAGTTACAAGGCTTACTTGGGTGAATAAAATTCGACCAAGGAAATATCATATTTTTCAACCCATTCACTAAAGTTTGATTTAACAAGAACATCAACTTTTGAAACTGGTGGTTTCCAACTATTACTTGCCTCTGGTATTAAATAATTAATTATGTCTTTAGCTTCTCGTCTAGGGCCATCATATTCATAGGGTTGACCTTTGCGGAATATTTTTAATGTCGGATAACCTTGAATTTGAAACCGGGAAGCTAAATCTGGTTCGAGAGTAGCGTCTACTTTTGCAAGGATAATTTGTTTATCACTTTTGATAGTTTCGTCTTGTTTAAGCAATTTTGCTGCTTCGTGGTAGAATGGTTTCATCGATGTACAATGACCGCACCATGGTGCGTAGAAGAAAACTTGAATATTTTTAAAATTAAAAAAAAACATTATCCATAAAAATAAGTTACAACTTACCAACAGTAAATTCATTATTATTTACAAAATTATCAAAATTTTTAGTGGTTAAAACATAAACAAATTCGTCCTGAGTTGGATCAGAATCTTAATTTGATTTTTTTTTAATAATTACCAATAAATTCGAAGAGGAAAGTTAAATTTACCTGCGACACTGAGACAAATTAAAGAGAATAGACAAAACAGTTTACCTATTGTTATCATTTTAAAATTAAAAATTCATCTAAGAATTTACTAAAATTAAAAAAAAATTGAAAAAAATTTTTTGTTGTTTAATTTTTCTCTTTAGTATAAATTTATATTAAAGTGATTGTTGTTGAGTTTTATTCTTACGTTCTTGAAGCTTCGATTTCAAGAGTGAGATTGAATTTTTTTCTTTTTTAAATGGGTTTTTTAAACAATAAAAATATATTTAAAGAGAAGAAAAACCAATCATTTTTTGACAAATGTTTACAAATACCTTTCGTGGATCGTTTCTATTAAAAATTTAATGAAAAATAAAAAAAATAAATAAATTCTACCTCTTTATGTAAATAAATGAATCTATTTTTTTTTTGTTAAAAATTGATCAAGTGACACAAATGGCACTTTTTTTAATTGAAATTTTGAATTGACGAGATCATTTGCAAATTTAAGTTAACTTCTAAATGAAATTCGTTTCTATTATTCAAAAATTTGAAAGTCTTCTTAAAAAAATTTGAGTTTTCAAAAATAACAAGAGTGTTATTCTAGTTAATCATGTCTTAATTTAGGTTAGGATAAAGACTAGCTTAGAAATAGCCTCAGAGTTCATATCATGAGAATTTTAAGATTTTCAAATTATATCTCGATTTAAAGTAAGGGTGGATTCACAAAGTACCAAACCGCTTTGTTGAAAATCAATCTATTAGTGTCGTAAGGCAGATATGCTGTTCGATAGTCAATCGAATTAATTAGTAGTGGGATCTAGCCAAAATGTAAAACTCAAGCTGTTACAAAAAAATTAAAAAAAATAGAAAATTTTAAAAGTTAATTTTGAACGAGAAGAATCAAAATGTTTTTTTTTAAATTTATTTAAAATAAGTTGAAGGATTTGAAAAACCAAAAAATAAAACTCTCAATTTAAAAAACAATTAATTTTTTGCAATACATCCATTAGAAATAATAATTTGATCCTAAATTTATTGGCTCATCCATAATTTCATTGTTTTTTTTTAAACTTAAAAAAAAGAAATTTTATTTTTACTAAACGGAATAACAAAATGTCTACTACTTTAACCGACACCTTGATGACATCGGAGCAAAGTGCTCCACAACTTGTCATTTGGGGTACCAACATCAACATGCACAAAGTCAAAATTAAATTCCAAGAATTCATCAAAGCCTATTTAATTCACGATGAACAAGAACAAAAGGATTTAATGAACGAAGGAATTGACATAACAGAGCCTTATTACATGCAAAAATTAGAAGAAATGCATTTAATTGAGGAGCCTTTTTTTAACTTTGATTGTGCTCACTTGAAACACTTCAATGTTGAATTGTATAAACAATTAATTTGCTATCCGATTGAAGTAATGGAAGCTTTTGATACTGCTGTCAAAGAATTTTACTTTACTAAGTTTCCAAATGACGAGTTAAACATTCGCGTTCGTCCATACAATGTAGACAAAGTAACTAGTATGAGAACTTTGAATCCGTCTGACATCGATCAATTGGTAACTATGACTGGTATGATTATTCGTCTCTCAAATATTATACCTGAAATGGCTGAGGCATTTTTTAGATGCAGTGTTTGTCAAGCAAATTGCACTGTCAAGCTTGAAAGAGGTCGTATCTTGGAACCAACTGTTTGTCAAACGTGTAATTCAAATCACTCGTACGAGTTAATCCACAATCGATGCACATTTTTTGATAAACAACTAATTAAATTACAAGAATCACCTGATGAGATGCCTGCTGGTGAAACACCTTGTACTATCGCTTTGTATGCTCGTGACGATTTGGTCGATGCTATTCAACCTGGTGACCGTGTTGAAGTAACTGGTATTTACCGTGCCATACCTCTAAGAGTTAATCCAAAGACTAGAAATATGAAGTCAGTCTATAAGACCCATATTGAAGTACTTCACTTTAAGAAACAAGATAACAAGAGATTGTATGAAGTTGGCGATAATATTGATATCACTAAAAATTTTACTGCAGACAGAATAATAAAACTTAAAAGTTTATCAAAAGAATCAAATATTTACGAACGTTTGGCTAGTGCGATCGCACCGGAAATTTTTGAAAACGACGATGTCAAAAAAGGTATTTTGCTTCAACTCTTTGGTGGCACTTCATGTTCACCTGATAAAAATAGCGAAAACAATCAACAAACCAAGAGTCAATCGGGGCATCATACACGTGCAGAAGTTAATATTTTACTTTGTGGTGATCCCGGTACATCGAAATCACAGCTTCTTCAATATGTTTATAGACTTGTTCCAAGAGCTCAATACACAAGTGGTAAAGGTTCATCAGCTGTCGGCTTGACTGCTTTCATTTCAAAAGATGTTGAGACAAATCAATATGTTTTACAAACTGGTGCTTTAGTATTGGCTGATAATGGTGTTTGTTGTATTGACGAGTTCGATAAAATGAGTGATTACACTCGTGCTGTATTACACGAAGTAATGGAACAACAAACTTTGTCCATCGCAAAAAGTGGTATTATTTGTAAGTTAAATGCTAGAACAAGCATTTTAGCAGCTGCTAATCCAATCGAATCTAAATGGGCAAAAGGTAAAACAATTGTTGAAAACATTCAATTGCCACACACACTCATGTCAAGATTCGATTTGATTTTCTTGATTTTGGACCCTGAAGATGAATTGTACGATCGAAGATTGGCCACTCACTTGGTCTCATTGTACCATGTATGTGATACTCAAGAACCAAGTTTAAACCATTTGGAAATGGACATTCTTAAAGATTACATTATGTTCGCCAAAACTCAATTTAAACCAAAATTGACCGAAGAAAGTGGTCGAGCTTTGACCGAGGCATATTTGGAAATGAGAAAATTAGGAAGTGGTAAAGGTCAAATTACAGCTTATCCAAGACAATTGCATTCTTTGATTCGTTTGTCAGAAGCCCATGCTAAAATGAGATTCAGCAATTTGGTTGAAGTATGCGATGTTGAAGAAGCAAAACGTTTGCATCGTGAAGCTTTGAAACAATCAGCTGTAGATCCAAAGACAGGTCGCATTGATGTTGGTATTTTAACAACTGGTTACAGTAGTGAAGAAAGACGAAACAGAGAAAAGATAGCTCAAGCTTTAAAGAAAATTATTCGCGAAAAAGGCAAAATTACAACACTCAAAAAGGAAAGTTTATATCAAGATTTATTGACCCAATCAGATGTACACATTCAAAAGGATCATTTCGAAAGCGCTCTAAGAGATTTACAAGAGGACGATTATTTGATTATTACTGATCAAGTCATTCGTATTTTGAGCAATTAAATTTTTTTTTTCAAAATGAAAAATAATTTTTTTAGGAATTTTATTTGCTGAAAAATGTAAAATTGGAATTTTATTTTTATTTTCTTCTTCAAAAATTGTACAAAAAAGAGAATGAACGAAATTATACGATAGAAACCTTAGAATTTTAAATCAAATTTTTTTTATCAATAAAATCTAAACAATCACAAAAACCAATTTTTTTTATTAACCACTTAAAATATCCCAAAGGTTTTTTAACTGATAGCCTTCTTTGAGCTTTTCGATTGCTAAACCGAGCTCTTCGCTATAAACTGGCTCTTGAACTGTTGTCTTGTCATCGTTATCATAAGCATAATATGCAGCGAATGCATCGGCATGTTCTTCACTTTGTTCTATTTCAACATCATCTGACTTTTGTGCCATTGAATTAACACGAGCTTCTTCTATTGTTTGAGTCTTTAGATAATAAATGTTTTAATAATATAAATCTCTCTCTCAAGTCTTAAGTTTAATTGAATTTATACCTTGTCTTCGAGTTCGAAGTCAACGCCAAAAAGAGGAGAATTACTGAATATTTTATACAAACTACTTATTTCTTTATAAACATCTTTTAGTTTGTCTTCAGGATCAATTTTAAAGCCCAATACATAGTTACCACTCTTTATAAAATAGATTAAATGTTTGTTTCAAAATAATGTAGATGCTTAACTTACTGTAGACAAAGTTTCAACGACTAACGCAACACCAAATTTCGAATCTCTGATCTTAACACCTTTCTTTAAAAAGAAAAACAAAGAGTTGACGCTATGTCTTAAATTGAAATAAAAACTAAACAAACTTACCATCTGAAGATAAGGTATGCTAACATTAAAATTTTCGTTCATATTAGCATGCCATATAACACGAATATTTGTAATGTAGAAAGTGCCCAAGTTACCTTGATCACTTGATAGATTCCAAACACCGTTTATTTTATTATAAAGCTGTTCTTTTGGTAGATGTTTTAGTTGTCCTTTGTTTAAAATAGCTCCTCTCAGTTTAACTTCCCGATATAATTTTGAAGATTCATAAGCTCTTAAAAGATATTTATTTAGAACAAAATTAGATTTTTTTCGCCATCGAAAGTCTTACTTGTGTACGGCTAAAATTGATTGAAACATTCGAGGTGAACCCGGAACTAAATATGTAAAAATAAATTCAAATTTGACTCCATTATGTTTGGTCAAAATGAACAACGACTCGGAAACGCCTCTTAGTTTTGTTTTTAGAGGCTTTGTCGCAATATTGAGGATACAGTTGAGTCCAATTGCTTTATTTAAAAAAAGGAATGAAAAAAATCAATTCAAAAGAAAAAGGTGCGACTTACACAAATTGACTTTTTCGTTTCCATCCGCATGCCAAATAAATCTCAAATTGGTGATTAATATTCGACCTAAATTTTAATTTTTTAGATGGTATGTACAATTTTGAGATCTCTTTGAAATACGTTACCAGTATCACCACTATTTCCTTTAGTGTCTTCAACAGAATCGAGAGAATCAATAATAAATTCGCCAGGTCGACAACTTATTTCACTGAAAAATTAAAAGAACTAATCATCAAGCGCATATTTAGATTTATAATGTTATGTTTAAGGCTACTTGAGATAACAATCAAATTTAATCTCTCTGTCTTGCCAAACATTTAAATTTTCTCCCATTTTTCGTCTTTTTTTAAATCAATAAAAAAAATACTAATTTAAAATTCATTTCAAAAAATATGAATGCCTTAATTTTAAATTCACATGTTGCCTTGGATACAGACAATTATTAAGTCGCTTATAATTCAGGTTATTTCGGATAGTTTTTAGCTTCTTAGCTTTGTGATCCACATGAAAATGCTCATCTCTGTTGATAGTAACAAATCAAAAGTATATGCTAAGGTTTTATTTCAGAACTCTATTAGATTGTTAATTATTTTAAAAGGTTTTTAATTAATAATTTTCATTATATAGAGTTTAAATATCAAAATTTTGTATCAAATGTTGAGTGAGTGGTTTCTATAAAGAACTGGATGAAGGATTACAATTTTAAAGTTCGTTTTTTTTCCTAATATTCGAAAATTGATCTGAATTAGGAAAAATGTGAAGAAATTTAATTTGAATTTTAAAAATTTTCAATGCCACAACTTTAAGTGGTTGTTCCAAGTTTTTTTGAATTTATATGAAAATTAAAATCAATTTAAGACAGTCGGCAGTTTTTTTTTAAAGTGGAGGTATGGGAAAAAAATGAAAAAATTTGTTGTACGGTGGTCGCAAGATATTTTTTATTTAGATTACACATTATTTATAAACTAGATATAATTCAAAAGTCTCGTATTCATTGATCGAACTATGCGTTACGACTCCATTGAATTGTATCTATATTCAAAATATCTGTACTTCCACTTGTAATTTATTTTTTTAATCTTTCTAAAAATACAAAAAAAAAATGGTTAAAAAAAAAGATTGGGGACTGAAAAAAGTAAAAAGATTTAACCTTGAAGAAACCAATATCATTGGCGTATTGTTTAAAACATCTACGGCAGATCATCATGCCATATTTACGGATGATACCATGGTGGTTAGCACATACACGGCTTTAAAATTACAAACTTATAATTATTTATTGATTCGATTAAAATTTGGGTAAATTATAGTTACCAAGTTCTTGAACCTGGACCGTAGTTTCTTGGATGTGTTTTATGGATGTTGGCGAAACCCATTTTAGATTTTGAAAAAATTTAATTTAATAAATTCTAAAAAAAAATTTAAAATAAAATCAATAGCTCATGATAGAGAACAAACCAGGTAAGTTAAGGTAAATTAAGAGAAGACAGAACGAGGGAGAGAGAGAGAGAACAAAAAAAATTCTTTTTTATCAAAGCATGCTTTTTAAGCTTAAAAATTCATGAATCGCTATACGTATTTTCATATTCAGTCGAGTACATAAACATAGAAAAAAAAAAGTTGCAAAAAAAAATTTCTAACTAAAATTCTCTACACATAAAAGCGATATGATTTTAAAATTGTGTTAAAGGAACATAGAAAATCTTTCAACTCGATTTTCATTTTTTTTTTTTCTTTTTTCTTTTTTTAAAAAGTCAAGGATATTTTGAGTAGAAAATTGCAAATTGCAAATTTTTGCATTCAATTTTTAGATTTAACTTGATTTTTTCTCAGAAAGAAAAAAATTAAAAAATATTTTTGAGAAGATTTTATTTTGTTTGTTTAAATTTTTTAATCGGCTTCGTCCATTGACTCAATTTCAACAAAAAAATCACCTTTATCATAATCATTTAATAAAATAAAATTTTCATCATCAAAATTTGTAAAAGATTGTTTTAAATTTCGGCTAACTGAAATGTAATCAGACCCAAAACATTCTTCTACAAGCATTTTCTCATTTTTTGTTTCACGTTTCAACCTCTCGGAACTTGTTGCTTCATTAAGGTCAACTTTGTTCAATTGATTATCAACATCGTCGATTAAATAAGATGGATTCAAATAATTGTTTGAAGTAAATGGATTCTTAACAGGCTCTAATAATTCAATTATATTTTTTTCCATATCTGTCAATAACTCTTCGTACAACTTTTTGTTCAACTCGTTCTCAGGATTTTCATGATCCAAGCTTTTACAAAAACCTAAAGCACTCACAGTTTTTATGTTGAAAATTTTAGCCAAATTATTTAAATTATGTACACAACCAGCTGGGGTATTTGACATTGAACACATTACTTGAATATGTCTTGTTAGGACTGTCAAAGGTTTGCAGCTTCTACAAATGAGAACCAAAGCAAGACTTTTTGGATTCTTTTCGAGGCATTTTGTAATTGAATTTATACCTATTCGCATATTCTTTTTTAAATAACTTCCAAAATCATTTTGACAAGGTGTGTCAGTGTTTTTTGACTTGTCTTGTTCTTGTTGTTTTTTGCGAATTTTTTTTGGTAAAGTTTTTTTGCGTTTCAAATTTTGATGCTTTTTTAAAGTTACATGAAGAAAATCGTTTATTTTTTTGCTCGTTGATTCGCTTATTTCTGGCCATCCGAGATGTTCGTTTACAATCAATTTACGATTCATTCTAAATTATCTAAAAATTTTAAGTCTCTTTTTAGTCTGATTAATCTCGAAGATAAAATCGAGTGGAATTTTTTTTGGTGAAATAAAAAACTACAACAAACTTTAAATTTAAAATAAATTTATTCATTACAAAAAAAAAAGATTTAAAAAAAACAATAACGTTTATTAAATTACGAGTGTTTATCTTAAAAACATAACCCAAGTAGCCATTGCCAAACAAGAAATACTCACTAAGTAATGCAATCTTGTTCCTATTACCGATGCTTTAGATTAAAAATTGTAAAATTATTGAAATAAGGTACATGCAATTTGAAATTGTGTTACCTTTGTAAAAAATACCAGCGAAACCTTTCTTTTCACTTAAAAATAATTGCTTTATTTTTGGAATACGTCTCATGTATGAACAAGAACAAATCACTAGGATTATTAGGACTAAAAGTCCATCGAACGAATATGCTAAAATTCCAAATTAGAAATACAAATCGACTAATTTTGTCAAAATAAAGAACAAATTGTTACCATTGACCATTGAAAAGAACTTTTTCTAGGTAGATTCTTTAGAGATTAAACTATTGAGTCGTTGATTTGTGATTTTTTTACAAATAAATAATTTAAATTTTTGCTAAGATGTGTAAGACCTAATTTACATATTTCAAAAATAATTTATAACTTGTGTAGAAAAGTTAAATTTAAATTTTAAGCTTTCAAAGAAAACTTTAAATATGTTTTGGTTTTTTTAAGTAATTTTTTCTCTTACTTGCGGTTATTCACTTATCGTGCGCTTTAACTAAGCGAAGGATTCTAGTGCCACTGAGTCACATCTGACTTATAATTTAACAAACAATAATTTATAATGTGATCTTGATGGTAAAAACAAACTCTTACGGTGATTACCAGAGACCACAATTAATCCCGATTGCAATTTTTCTGAAATTTTTTGGGACCTTTAAGGGCGTTTTTAAGATATCATGTTGCACATTTTTAGAGATTTTTGGAATCTTTTAAAATATTTTGCAGTTTCTCACAATCTTGAAAATTTCACATATTTTGACGATTTTAAGCATTTTGTATTTTTATTGGAAAATTGCCTTTTGTGTTGTTGCGAACGAAACAATCAAAACTGTGAATGTTTTTTGGGCACAGCAGAAAACAGTCACAAGTTAACCGAATCATTCCAAGAACTCGATTTAGGAGTTTGTTTTTATTAATGACTTGATCAACTCAGCTCACAAAAAACGAACCAGGTTAAAGGGTTGATAAACCGCTCGTATTGTGATAAAAATATCATAAAAAACTCTATACGGGCCTGTGAAGTTTTTATCAATTCCCTCATTTCAATTCAGCTGAATTTGAATAACTTTTTTTAAGATGAGATAAATTTATTCTCTAAAATGCTACAACTTGTAACAATTTTGCTACATCTTAGATACCTGTAGTGATGGGCTTTGATCGTATTTTTGGATCATGATCATCAGAAAAATCGATGATCGGGGCATTTTAAAATAAAGAAAAAGTGATCCTCTTGACTTTTTATAATAAGATTTTTTAGCTAAACAAAATTCTTGACTTGGATCGACAATTGGATTTTAATTAAACCTTTGGATCAACCTATCATGATCCAAAAATACGATCAATGCCCATCACTAGATACCTGTCTGCAAAAACTCCGCAAACTAATTGCATATTTAAACATAATCTTTTTAATTGAGTACAAAACGTTAAAAATATGCAGAATTTTTTGCTGACAGGTATCTAAGATGTAGCAAAATTGTTACAAGTTGTAGCATTTTAGAGAATAAATTTATCTCATCTTAAAAAAAGTTATTCAAATTCAGCTGAATTGAAATGAGTGAATTGATAAAAACTTCACAGCTCCCTCTATACAAATTTTCTAAGACCAAGTAAGTTCAAAGGGGTCTCCTCGGTTAAGTGAACATGTGTTCGCATATTATCAAATCATGTTCACATAATTTTTTTGACGCTGTTAAGTGAACAAAAAATTTTCTAAATTGTTCACTTAAAACTCAAAATGTTCGCTTGAAAAGATTTTTTTTCGACTAAAAAGGAAGAAGTTACATAAAGAGAAGTTATTAAAGAAAAAATTTGATGAAAATGTATATTTATTTTTATTTTTAGTCGTAAAACCTAAATTCGAAAATTAGGGGAACATTTTGTTTACCTATACCGTGAACATGATTTGGTCATTTAATAGGAAAATTGATGATATTCGACTAGACCCGTTCAAAAAAGAGCAACAAAGATTATTTGTAAACTACGTAATTTGAGTTACGAAGAAAACGTTCTGTTACGAAGTTCAGAAACAGCTGGGTTAAAAAAGCTAAAAATATTACATGTTCCTCCCAATGACAATTTTAGTTCAGCCAGCTGATATTGCATGGTTCAAGCCTATCAAATCTAGATAATCTATGGACTGACTGTCGATTTCTTTTAGACCCGGGGCTAAAACGTTACCAAGGTTTATAAGACAATGATCTTGTTTTTCCGTAAAAACTGGTGTTATACCTAAGTTAAGACCAGTTTGTTAACTTGCTTTTTCAGATAAAAGACCATAGTGTCTATTATGAGGCACTCCTGTAATTCTTGCGCAACAAATAAATAAACAATAAGTGTTTGAGAGTATCAGACATGACTACTTATTGAGATGATTTCTTAAAATAAAAATAACTGAAAATAGTCTTAAATTCGAGTTGTTTAGGAAGACTTTAAATTTAAACACCTTAAAGAAAATCCATTATCCTCTTAAAATAATGAAATATTTCTCTTATAAAATCAAAAAGAAATAATTCTAAAATAAACTTTAGATTTTTTGAAAAAAAAGCAAAACTTTTAATTATTAATTATTCAAAGCTCTATTTCATCATTTTATTTATTATCTATAATTAATTATTATTCTTTAATGTTTTATTCCAACCGTTTCTTTGTGTTGTTTCTTTGCTGACCAAGTTCATTCCAAACATTTTTAAGTCGTTCTGTTCTTTGTCTATGTTCTTCAGCTCTTAAAATAATTCAATTTAAGGTTATTTTATTTTTAAGTTTAAGTTTAATTCAAACATTATCTTACTTGTTCTTGAGTAGAATTTTAACGCGATCATTTAGAGAAGCATTCAATGGCAAACATGTTGGAAGTAACGAGCAAATTACATTCAAACAGTTATCCAAAGCTTCTACTGATTTCAACGTGTGACACAAAATATTTGTTTTCACGTCGAATTTTCCGTTGGTAAACAATTGATGGCTTTTTGATGAAAATCCAAATTGAATTTGATCAGGATCAATTGGGTACTTTGATTGATCAAGTTCGCACATTATCTGAGATTTTTGCATGTCAAATACGAAAATTTTTTTCGTTTCTCCAACTACCAAGAGCTAAAAGAAATTTAATAAGCGCGGATCAATTAAGTTTAAATAAAAAATGAGTTTCATACTAAATTTGGAAGATTTTTCAAGGGAGCCATGTAGACTAATTTGTCGTCCTTGTCAGTCAACCTTTAATTTTTTTTAAATGTTTATTCAATTAATTTGAGCGAAAATAAAATTACTTTGGAGAAAAAATTAACTGTGGCTTTTTTGTTGAATTAAAAGTACAATCAATCAAATACAGATTGCCGTTACTTGTCAAACAAACAATTTGAGTTTCAATTTTTAATTGCGTTGTATTTTCGATTAACAACGATTTATTTGAAACTAAGATTGGCAAAAAATAAATTTGCTTTACATATTCCGAACTCGGTAAATGAACACACGTTCTTTCAACGCCCATGTTTAAGTCAAATACAACAACATTGTTGTTACGAAGAGAGATAAGCAAAAGATTATTGCATTTCGATGTTTGTAAATGAGTTATTTGACTTGAGAATGGAATAGTGTACTCAACTTTAGACTCAAGTTCTTGAACAAAAAAATCTTGAAATTTGTTCTTTCGTTTAAAGAATACGCAAAATTACCTTTGTTGACTTTTGCCAAAGGATAAAAGTGAACTTGACTTTGATTGTTCCAACATACACCAATACTTACAAGATTATCTTGATTATCTCCTGCTTGACTTTGGATTATTTTGTTCGAAGGAAAAAACATAAAGTCAGCATTTCTAAAATTTCCAAAAAAGTAATAATAAAAATCCATTTTTTAAATTTAAATTTGCTTTTTATTCTTAAATGTGAAAGAAAAAGGTAGGGTAACATGTTAGGGAGCGTTGTGTGATTGGATTTAGTATAATTTTAGAATCAAAATGTTGCTGAGAGATATAAGTGGTTTCATTCGAATACGATCTTCGAGTTAAAATTGTTGCGAATGTTAATAAAAAAAAATTTTAAAAGTTAAATTTTTTTTTCAAGGGTCAAATCATACGTAATAAAAACATACAAAACAAGATTATTATTTTTACCTACGAAACTTAGCTAATCTTTGTTTAAAGCTAAAATTGCTAAGGTTACTTAAAAAAAAAAAAAGAAAATAACTTTTGGATATTTTTATGAACCTATTGTAAAGTTTATTTTTAATCTCCAAGGGAATCTCTCTAACGTTTTTCTCACTCAATTAAACTTTGAAAACCTCTAATTTTCTCTCTTTCATTTCAACAGGTCTTTCAAGTTCTTGCAAGAAAAACGTTACATAGAAATTTTAAATTTCTAAATCAGGGTTGAATTTTATTCTCTAAAAGTCCAAATTTTAATTATTTTACACAAGGCTAATTTCTTAGCTTTGCTGGCTTAATTATTACCACAGTAAAATGAAAAAATTATACAAGGCTGCTTTTAAGTAAGTCATGAATTTTTTTGACCTAAGCTTTTAGGATATCTTCTAATTAACTTAAAATTAAATTCTGGTCTGCTTGGCACGAATTAAATCGTTGTTGTATATAAATTTAAAGAAACGCGTATAATATATTTAAATAACAAAAATAATAATACGTAGAACAAAAATACTTAAGTTAGTATCAATTTTAATTAATTAGTACAATAATAAAAATATATTGTCAAATATATTTGAGTCAGTAACTATTTTATTTTAATTGAATCAATTATATTTAGTTTTTGTTTCAAAAAATGATTAAAGATCTTCAAACGATGATTCCGACACAATTATCGATCGAGTATTAGTAGTTTAGCTGCAACTCGATAAATCGAGTAGATCCTTTAGACTATAGAAGTTTTTTGAAAGCACAATTGGCTTGAAATTCCATCATGCCTCCAATCTAGACTTGATATTTCAAATTTGAGTAGCTTAGATTAATGGTTTAGGAAGACTATTCCAGTCATCAACGGCCCGATTTGTGAAAAAACTAAAACGAACTGCACAGTTTGTACTTTTAGTCCCCATCTGATACAATACATACATAAATGTAATCGGATTCGATTCAAGTATCAGGATATTAAGATTTTTCAATGTTTCAACGAGTCTGTTTTGATGATTGCTAACTGGTTATCCCTGAGTTTCTTTGAAAGTATCGGGCTCAATTTCGGCTAACTCACAACTCCTTTTATTTGTAAAAAGCTCGAGCTTTTCAAAAACAGTAAAGGTATTCGATAACAACTTGAATTAAATGATCATAGGAAATAAATTGAACTTTTTTTCTTTTAATTAATTATGATAATTTAACTTTAAGTTGATTTTTTTGAAAATAAACCACTGGACATACGTAATGAGGATTATTAATTGAAATGAATTAATTAAATAACTGGAAAATCAGAGAAGATATTTTGACCGTTCTATCGTAGAGCTCAATTTACATGAGTAAAAACGAAGTGCGTCTAGTGTGAAGATTAAATAGACAATCTGATTGCTATCAAAACCTCATTCTTTAGTCAGACCTTTTGGTTTTCTGATTTTTGCTTAAACTTTTGAAAAAAATGGTTCCTATTCATTCTTAGCGTAAGTTGTATTACAAGGATGTTCTATAAAACTTGATTTCCATTTTCAGTTGTTACAAACTGTAAATGTCTAAATTTTTCATTACCATTTTATCTACTTTACTGGTCTATTAACTTGCTTAATCTAAGTAAAGAGAAGATGAATTAATTAAGAGCCTTATTAGTTTATACTTTTCTATTTTATAGTAGAGGAACGCAAATGACTAGCATATTCAGTATACGACTCAAACTTGACTATAGAAACAAATGAGAAAAAAACAGAATACTAAAATTTGTTTAGTAGTGAAAAATTTGCAGTAGACCTTCCAAATAAAATGATTTAAAAAAGTATTATTTTTGTACCTTGATAACTAGTTTTGAACCAGCTTAATTAAAAATATATTAATACAAATAATATTGCTCTTTTTTTCGTATAAAAGATATTTATAAATAAATTTGTTCCTAACTTAAGTATTTTTGTTTTTTTCTTCAATATTATTAACATTAGTAATAATTACATGCCTTAAAGAAATGATACTCTCATTAAGTAATTATGTCAAGTATTTAAATGTATATTACATAACTTGATTGAAAAACAACCATTTAGGAAGAGGTAGGAGTTAAAAATCATAATCGTAGATTTGTTGCCAGTAATTAATAAATTTTTTGTTTGCGTAAAAAAATCAAAAAAAAATCCGGTCTTAAAATTTAAATATTTTTGTTCAACTTTGAGAATCCTTTCAAATTTTTCCAAACAATCTCAATCCGATACGAATTTAAAATTTATTTTAATTTTTTTTTTCTCGACGGTTTTTCGATATTTGTTTATTTTATTTTAATTTTTTTTGCTAGTTGGGGGTTTGTAAGTAAACAATTAAAAATAGACTTGGTATATAAAATGTAATCTTAATTTAATTTTTAAATATATCTTGAAATTTAAAAAATCATAAACTTAAGCTCTTTTTGTTTCAATTTCTTTTATTTAGCTCACTAAAGCTAACTTACGGAGCAAAAAATAAGTGTTTACTACTTTAAAGATCGATAATTGGCTAACGGAAAAAGAATATTTTTTAAAGCTAAGCTATTTAAAAAAAATTTTCTAACTTACACTTTGTTCGAGGGAAAATCAAAATTTCGGTTTCCATTCAATTGATTGAATGTGTCATCGGTTAACTTTATGTTAAATACTTTCTCGGCAAATTGCGCTTTAAGTTCAAATTGAGTTCGTGTGAGCACAGTGTTTATTCCGGTGCCAACCAAATCTTGGCTACTTTCTAATTGTTTGAACAATTGAGGCAAATTTTGGTTATTACCCTCTAGAGGAACATGATTAATAATCTCTCAAGTTTAAAAATTAAATTTAAAAAATTACGCTGAAACTTGAATTGATTTACAGGTGGTTTAACTTTGCATGTACAAGTAGGCTTGGCTAAAGTTGGCGTTTCGGAAGATTCAGCGTTCGAAACAGACTCGGGCTGATTCTTATTTTCAATTGTTTCGAATGTTTGGAACCATAACTCTTTGGGGCATTTGTATATTTCAATTAAGCAATCACTTAAGTTACTTTTAGCTTTTTGTGTTGAACAAAAATAACAAAGTATTAATTTTTTTGTGTTTCAAAAGGAAATTTTAGATTTTTTATTTCAGTATAATACCTTAATAAAGGTATCTAAGTAATTAGCTAGTTTTTTTATTTTATTATTTTTTGTCGAATTTCTAATTGGCATTGGCAACAAAAACAGCTGCTCTTAAATGTTTGTAAATTAACTTTCTTTTTTTTGTTTAACTGTTTTTTCGATTCACAAAAAATTGCAAAAATATTTTCTATAAAATATGGAGAACCCTGACGAAATCGAACAAAAAATAAAGTATTACAAAAGTAATCCTTTAAGAAATTATGCGCCTACGAGAGGTCAACCCATGTTACCCGAACGACATGAAATTCAAAATTTACCAAAGATTTTTAATGAATTGCGTTTTACAAAAAGTTATGAAGAAGATCGACAAATGCACCGCCAAAAACTTAAAAGTCACTTGAGTTTAAAATTAAGTGAAACAAACAAAAATCCTCTCGATCAAATGGAAACATCGAAAAAAATTTACACTGAGTTTAGCAAGCTTAATTTGAATAAACCAATAAACATATCCGGTGTTAAATCGATATTTAAAGAAAGCTTTAAAAATAGTCCAGGAAAATTTATGGACGAATCTATTGAAACTTTTAGAAAGCCTAAACATTTATCAAAATCGGCTGATTTGTTGATCGATGCTCATAATGTTGACTTTAAACAACTCGATGACATGTCGAATGAAATTCGTAATCACAAACAAAAACTAGCCAAGTTAGAGGTCAAAACTTACCGTCGACAAAGCTCGAAAAAACGAAAAACTAAAGAACACAAAGGTTCAATTTATAATTATCGAAAAGCGGTTAAGGAAATAAAATCTTTAATTCGATTCAATTCGGCCGAGACAAAGCCACAATCGGCGGCTCATCACGAAATAAGAGAATTACGAGTCGAATCCCAAATGGATAACAAAGACGTTATAAGCAAAGATCATTCGATAATAAAAGAATACGAATATTTGAACACAGTTTTGTGTTCTCAAAATGTATCGAGTGAAGAGAAACATCGAAAACGAGTTAAACAAGCTCGTGATAAAATTCTAAACGAACAAACCGAAAGACACAATCTAAATCGAATGACTATACTTCAACCGTTTGAGGATACTAAAATATTGATTAATATAGACCAAGTACCTACAGGATTTTTGAACTCTTTATTGAATAAAGAGAACAATGCGCCTAGATATTATATTCCTCCAGTTAGAGCTTTTGGTTACTTTAAAAAAGTTATAAACGATATTGACAATGAACGAAAGGAAAAAAATTATAGTCAACGAAAAGACCAAAGACATTATTTGACTCGTTCGCAAATGAACGAGATGAATGCAGATCAACACAATTTTAATTTAGAATCGTTGAAAAGTTTAAACGAATCGTCGACATATTTTTTGAATAGAGAAAATTCAACTGTAAGCAATAATTTTAACGCAAATAGCTCATCAAATTTTGATTTAAAAGTTAACATTGTTAAAAAAGATGTATCTGTTAAATAATTAATTACATTATTTTTTGAATTTTTTTTTTCTAAATTGCGTAAATTAATAAAAAAATTTAAAATTAAACTTTTTAATTTTATTATTTGCTTACTTTCCCGAAAAGAAGACCCCAAGGGTAGATTTGAATTAATTAAGAAACAAAGAAATTTTTATTTTTTAGCTAAAGCTTTTTAATTTTTGCATAGTTTTTTATAGGCCTAAAGAAAAACCAATTGACAACTTAGAGAGTTCGAACTTTAATTTATTATAAAATTTCTAGAATCAATCACTGTTTATATTATATCTTATCTTGACGAATCTGTCATAGAAGGTTAAAAAATTAGGCAATCGAATTCTTTAGAGCTCAAAATGAGACTGATATGAATAGAAATTGACAAATCTTTTGAAACACCCAAGATTATATACAAGATGGCCCATTTGAACGTCGTAACCGAGTGTGCAATTAACGTGAGGCTTGAATTTTTCTCTTATATAATAAGATATGCATGCCTATGTCGCTCCAATCTTCAAAAAGATGTGATCTCAATGATTTACAAAAAGGGTTACCCGTATCAATAACTTCGGTTGTATGTCAAATAACAGAGAAAATTATTCAAAACATTTTGTTGCGCCATTTAACCCGAAATTGATTATTTAATACATTTCGATTTGATAAAATTTGAATTATGGAAAGGCAATAATATTGATATTGTGTACATTGACTTCTCGAAGGCGTTTGACCGTGTAAACCAGCACAAAATGCTCAAAAAACTGGAGAGCTATTGCTCAGAGGAAGCCTAATTAAGTGAATTTAGTATTTTTTATCAGATATAAAGCATAGGCTCGCACTCGAACTAGTTGAATGTGACTAGTGACTACAATAGTGGTGTTCCTCAGGTCTTCGTCCTTGTGCCGCTTCTGTTCGCATTATTTATCAACAATCTCTCAGATAGATTCAAAAACATTTGTTCACTATACGCTGATAACTGTAAGATTGCATTTTTAATCAAGAAAAGGAAACAATGAAGCATAGTCTATAACATGAGTGAAACGAATGGTCAATAGACCTCAACATCGATAAATGTGGTGTGATCCATATCGGAAGAGATAATCTGATTAGTGACTATTTTATGATCAAAAACAATCAACTACCCAGAATTTACGCGAAACATTTACGCATTTACGCCTTCAAAGAGGCTTGGGTGTAATTCTTCCGGACACATTAAATGAAGTAAACAAATAAGTACGATGGAATCATTAGTCGAATTTTGAACGGTTTACTAAATTAAAACGCAAAGATCATCAGAAAAAACGTTTAAGAGTCTTATTTTCCCCATTAAGAGTATGCAGTCCTTGTTTCAAAAGTTTTTTCATTAAACAGCCTAATATGGTCTCAACCATTCAGACCCTCAGCCGCTGTCAATTTTTAATATTTTTACCCCCTAAACAATATATTTGGTTTTAGGTTTTTTGAGGACGTAGATCATGAATTTGAAGCCAAAAGTCTAAAATTCTGATTGCTTATAGGTTTTAAAATAAGTGCATCTTGAAGTTTTTTAATTCATTTATTTTCATAATATTAAATTTCAAATCTGCTCCAATCAGTTGGTTCTTAATCTAATTATGTACATGCTTACATATTTTGCAGAAAACGTCATTTTAGTCTGAAAATGTGCAAATATTCGTTTTCAGCACCCTTGAAAATGCCGAATTATGGTCGGATTATCAAGAAAAATTAACCCTACTGCAGTCTCATTCATCTTAGGTTCAATTTTACAAATGTCGATTATGGGTTTAAATGAAAGCCCGTATCTGAAAACTAGGTTATCATCAAAATTAGTTCAAAAAAATAATTATTTCGATCAGTTGGGGTATATATTGTGTAGACCTCAACCTAAAGAAAGATAGTGATATTCCGTAAAGAGTGTGAGTGATGACTTAAGAAATATAGAATTCGTGCAATTGCTTAAAAAACTTAAACAGACAACAGTTACAACGAGAAGAAGGATAAAGATTGATCTCATTCAAATGTAAAAACTTGTATAATTGGATATTTACGAAACAGATAATCGGATTAGTGCGACAAGAGGCAATCGAAACAAACTTAAACCAGAACTGAAAAATAATTTAGGACCAAGATTAATTTTTTATAAAAATAAATGATCATTTTTACGACTAATTTATGCAAAAATTTGAAAGCCTGAAACATCGCTTATGATCTGGATAGAACCACACTTAATGCGAAACCGTATTAAGTATTCTTACTACTTTACTACTTCAAGACGTTGATTACAAAACAAGGACGATAAATCATGGAAATCAAATAACGAACGATAATATTCCTTAGTCTATTCAAAAGAGCAGCCGAAAGACTAAAGAAAAGGAGAAGTCGTGTATGACTTTTATGTGTTCGATTAATTTTAAAAAATTTAATATTTCTTACCTTCAACAAAAAACGCCAAATAATCACAATTCTTTGATATTTCACATTTTCGGTAGATAAATTTTCGATCTGCTTCCTTAAAGAATAAAATGAATTTAAAATCCAATTTTTATTAAAATTTGAAATGTTTTAGTTACTGGCTCTAAAATAATGCTTTGGACAGCATAGAATTTATCAATTACGAAAACATGCATGAAAACATGGCCTTGAAAATTAATTTTTTTAAACTTTTTAATAATTTATTTTGGCCGACACAAACTTACCAAAGTCAGAAATGGAGACCACTAAATGAGCATTTTGTTTAAGTACAGCTGTATAAATCGAGGTTATATTTTTATTAAAATCGGATACAAGCTTGCTAAAATCAAATTTGTCGATTACTGACATTGTTGACACATCTACACATTGGATGAAACCGTTTGAGCCAATAAACAAAAATTCATTAAAGTCATCCGAACTGAGAGACATACAATTGAAGCTTTCAAGACCCTTTTTTTAAATAAAATTATTATTTTTAGAACTCCGACTTAGATTAATTTTATTACTTCCAAAACAGAAGCAACTGTAAATTTTTTTGCTCTTGGTTTACTTTGCTCAATTTTTCGTACGTTGTCATTATTCTCTAAAATATTCCAAACATCTTCTAGCAAATCTTGTAAAATTTTGTCTATTCGACTAGAGCCATAGCAAAAAAAAATTAATTTGTTTAATTTTTGTTTCAAGTTTGAGCTTAAAATTACCGATAGGGTTGGGGAAGGTTGTCTTTTAAAAGTTCAGGATCCTTTAGAAAATCGCTAGCACTTACTTCTCGGTCGAGAACCGAATAAGTTACAAGGTTTTCGTCTGTGGTTTTTCTTATTCTCGGCATTTTTAAGCACAAAATTAATCGTTTTTATGTTAATCTATTTTATTTTTTTTTTCATTTTTCAAAAAATTGAATTGCCAATATTCGAATTAAAGTTAGTGTAACCATGGAAACCTTATTTTGTTAAGTTAGTTTTTTAATTTCCTTTTAGTTTGCGTCTTAAAATTTCTTGTGTCTACTCTGTTATGTGACCAACGACTTTAATTCCGATTTTTGATATACAGTCGACTCGCGATAATCCGTATACAGGTTAATCCGAATAATTTGACATCCGAACATAAATACCGGGGCTCGGAGCCCTTTCCGATACTATTACATGTATTTGATTATCCGTAGATTTTAATCCGTATTGAATTTAAATTGTACAACAATTTTCTAGGGCTTTTTGTATACGGATTATCGCGAGTCGACTGTATCTTTGATTCTCAATAAAAAATTTTTAATTTCTAAAATTTTATTGAAACATAGACAAAAAAATGACTGGTAAAAAAAGTTTATCAAAACTATAAAAAAGAATAAAAAACAGGTTAATTTTAAGCTGAGTCAGTAAATCCATTTGGATTTTTCGATTGCCAATTCCATGTATCACGACACATGTCTTCTAAATTTTTAGTAGCTTTCCAACCAAGTTCTTTTGTGGCTAAATTTGGAATAGCATAAATGCACGGTACATCACCTGGTCTTCGGTCACCTAATACAAAAGGTATTTTAACACCTGAAACTTTTTGAAAAGTTGTGACCATTTCCATTACAGAATAGCCTTTACCAGTTCCCAAATTGTAAATTTTGAGTCCTGGATTTTCTTCTAACTTTTTCATAGCTAAACTGTGACCAGTTGCAAGATCATAAATATGTATAAAATCCCTAACACCCGTGCCATCTGGTGTGTCGTAATCAGTTCCAAGAATTTTGACTTCTGGTAAACGGCCAACTGCAACTTGACTTATGTACGGCATTAAATTCGTTGGCTCACCTCTCGGATCTTCTCCAATTAAACCAGACTCATGAGCGCCTACTGGATTAAAATATCTCAACAAAATTATATTCCAACTTTTATCAGACACATACAAGTCTTTTAAAATATTCTCAACCATAAATTTGCTTCTACCGTATGGATTTGTTATTTGATCATTGTTGTTTGGATGACTTTCGTCAAGAGGAACATATTGTGGTCTTCCATAAACCGTACAACTACTTGAGAAAACAAAATTTTTGACATTATGCTTTCTCATAGCGTCTAAGACATTTAAAGTTCCATAAACATTATTTTGATAATATTCAATTGGTTTTCCAACTGATTCACCGACTGCTTTGAAAGCTGCCAAGTGTAATACGGCGTAAAATTTGTAATCATCAAACAGTTTGTCAATGGCAGTTTTATCGCAAATGTCAACAGTGAGAAATTCGATTTTTTGTCCAGTAATTTTTTCAAGTCGAGGTATACAATCTTAAAAAAATATGCTAACTAAGATTTTTTAAAAATAATGTTGAGAAAAAAAAACTTTTTGAAGAGTTGCACCAATTATCAATTATTAAAACATCAAAACCATCTTTGATTAGTTCGACGACACAATGAGAACCAATGAAACCAGCACCACCAGTAACCAAAACTAGCTTGGACATTTTTTATTGAAAATTATCTAAAATTTTTTTTTATCATTAAAAATAAAATGATTCTTCTTTTTTTAAAAAAATCATGCTTTTTTATATACAACCAACTTACCACGTCGAACACTCAAAAATACGAATCTAAAAGAGAAAAAAATTTAATGTTTGTGGAATTTAAGTTGATCAAAATTGAAAAAGAAAAAAAGTATTGTTTTTAAAAGCCTTGTCAATTTATTTTTGAAATTTTTGTCTGATTTGAGACGAAAAAAAGAGGGTTTTGTAAACCGGATTTATATACTTCAGAGGTCTGTCATTAAAGATGTATTTGTAAAAAAAGTAAAGGTGATTTCAGCTTTTGAAAATCGTTTTTTATCTGATTATTGAATTTTAGACTTTGAGCATTCAAAAATAAACTGAGTTTCGTTCTTTTTTTGTTTTTGCTCAAAAAAAAGAAAATAAACAATTTTTGTTTAGACAAAATCAATCATGATGAAATATCGAAGATTTGTTATGTCTCAAATGAATAGTTAAAGCCAATTATCATTTTAAAGAAAATCATTTTATTCATGTTTTTAATTTTATTTTATGTTTTTTGTTGGCAAATTTTATTTAGTTTTTTTTATGCCTAGAATGCTTCAACAAAAAAAAGAATTAAAAAATCCAAAAATATTGGATGTCTTTAAGATTTCACTGAGCATGTTGATTTCAAAATTTTTCAAAGAAAAAAGATTAGAATTTTATCGTAGATTTCAACGGTAGTTTCATTCAACCATTTTTCTTTCTCTATCTCTGTTTAGAAAGGCCTGTTCATTTTTTTAAAAATCGCAAAATTTTATGACTTTATTTCTTTTTAGCTTTTTTGCTTACTCGTTTCATGCTTGAAAATTAAAAATTTTGTTCTTGAGAAAATTTTAAAAAATTTGTTTGTTTGAAAAAAAATGGCGATTGAAAGCTTTTATCTTGAAAGAATAATGCTAACTTGATTCAAAATTTAGTTTTCAAAATGGATTCTTTTTAAATGAAGAATCTAGTTCATGTTCTCTGCGTGAAGAGTTGAAATATGGTGGGCTAATAATTTATCTCCTAATAAGAGTAAAAATAAGAAACATTAACTTTTTTTTTGGGAAAAAATGTTTTCAAAATCTCTGATTGGAAATTCGTGATTGATAAAATAAGCAAAAATATCCTAAATTTCATTTCAAATGCTTTTTCAATTGATTTTATGTACACTATTATGCAACTTTAAACATGAATTGATTAACAGGTAACCAAAAAGTCCATTTTTGAAGCCATTTTTATCATCTAAAACCCAAAATATAATTTTCATAAAGCAAATTAATCCTTTTTCAATACGTTTTAGCAAATATTTCAGCACTTTTAAATTTAAAAAGCAACTTTTCGGCGTCCCTTAATAGAAAAAAGTGCTTGATGAATCGGAATCATAGTTTGTCGTCGAAATTTATCATGAATCTCAAAAGTAGGTATCTTTGTCTTAACTTAGACTGGTCCTACTATCGAACGCATCTCTACAATAATTGGCCGTTCATGTTATATGAATTCGTTATTTTATTTTAATTTAGCTTGTACTTGTTTCATGTTTGAATGTACTCGAAATTTAAATGTTAGACACAACGATAAATCAAGAAAATCAAAGTCATAAAAGTTTATTGTAACAAACAAACATTAACTGGTAAATTATCTAATAGGAAAAGCCCAAACTTTACTTTTGAACTTATGAGAAAAAAAATTCAAATATCAACCAAAATTTTAAACCTTGTTATTAATTACGATCAATTAAATTCAAACCAGATTTCACTCATTTAACTTGAGCATATTCCAAAAATCTCAATAACACAAAGCAAAATCTTCTTTTGAAATATTGTAAAGTTATTTATACCTTTTTCTTGTTTTTTCATTTTTTTTCTGAAAGTTTTTTCTAATTTGAAACCTTTCATATTCTCAATAATTTTTCTAAACAAAAAATTACTTTGATGAATTCTACGACGCGACACTAATCTTTCATCTCATCTTGAATTTAATTTAAAAAGATTTTTAGATAATATTAGAAAAAAAAAAATGGACAAATCCAAAAAAAAGGAGCCTTCTACTTATAGTGCTTTATCAGCCGGTCTTTTTCAAACTCCATTTTATCCTCTATCCTACGTTAAAGTTTTAATTCAGGTAAAATTATGCACACATTTTTCACCATTTTAAAGCAAAAATACAAACCATTCAAAAAAGATTGCTCATGAACCACTCCCACCATTCAAATCAAGAAGTCTCTTTGGCAGAGAACAATTCTTTTATCCAAACAATTTTTCTTATTGTAACTTTAGTTCAAAGTCTTTTAAATGAAGTTTTGTAATTTTATTTTTTTCAAGTGAAATATATTTACACTGTTGAGGGCGTAACTGGTCTCTACAGGGGTCTTGGTATGAAAATTATATCTCATTCAGTAGCAACTTTGGTATATGACAAAGTCAATTTGGTAATTAGAATAACAAAAAAAATTTTAATTAAATCGCTTTATGATAGAAAATTTCTTTCAAGATGCTTGAAGATTCCGAGACCACTGAACCAAGTGTCCAAGACGATAAAAAAGAAAAGACAGACGATAAATTAGCTATTTTTGTTAAACAAGTATTTTTTTTAAAAATTAGAAAAATAATAATGTCTAAATTAAAACTTATCATCAGACATCAAAAGAAATAACTGCTCGATGTTGGGGCGTTATTTTTAGCCACCCATTCCACGTAATGGGTCTAAGATGTATGGCTCAATTTGTCGGTGGTGAAACTGCTTATAGTTCATGGAACATATTTTACAATATCACAGAAATTTATCGCGGTGAAGGTATACTTGGATTTTTTAGGTATAAATATCGTTTTTATGTGATTTTAAATCTTAAATTATTTTAAATAATTTTAATTTTAAGTGGTTTGATTCCACGTATACTATTTGAAGCGTCAACAATTGCATTGACTAGCTCATTGGCTTTTTTGATAAAAACTTATCTTTACGAAGATAAAGACATTGATGCTTTAATTGATCTCTTTTCATCTGTAATATTCCAAAGACACACTAAACAAAAAACAAATTGAAATTAAGTTTTTTCTAAAATTTTAGTTAATTGCTAATTCAATAACATATCCATTATCAGTTGTCAGCACAGTCAGTTGCATAAGTGGAAGTTCATTAATGGCATCAAGACCACCAAGAATGGCTCTATACGCATCATGGATAGACGTATTCAAACATTTATATGAAAATGTAATTTTTTTAAAATAATTTTTAAGTTATGAAACAGTTGAGACAAAAAACTTGAACATTTTAAGCGAAATGCATATGGACATGAGGTTTATTTTATTTTAAGAAATAGGACCCTTTAGCAATTAGCCTTGTACCTATAAATGATTAACCTAAATTCCTTGCATTCATAACTCTAAAGTCAACAAAAATTTTAATTTTTTTTTTCAATTTTAAGAATGAATTGAAACGTGGATCGTCAAGCTTCTTTAGAGTCTATCAACCACCGAACATATTACAAGCAACTGGTTTCAGTTTAGGTCAAGTACCGGCAAGTAGAGCACAAAAATATTTATCAAAATCACAATAGATTCGGTTTTTATAAAATGTCAAAAAATAGAATTTAAGAAAAAAAAATTCAATTACTTTTTGTTTGTCGCTTAACTTTTTGAAAATTTTTTTTTAAGAATAAAAAATAAAAAAAAATTTCGAGATTACAGTCTAAGGCTCAAAAAATATGAAACAATAACTCACAATTTTATGAGTTATTGTTTCAACTAACTAACAAAATAAATCTTTAAAATTATTATGTAATATTCAATAATTTTGATCGAATGAAGAAAAAATTTTTGTTCGGGGAAGGAAAGAAAACAGATTCGTTGTAGATATAAATCATCTAAAGTTTCTCTTTTACTTCTCTATTTGTTCTTATGTGTGTGTGTGTGTGTGTGTGTTATATTTATTGTCATAAATTAAATCCCTTCAAAACGCAACGTTTTTTTAATCTTGAGGAAATTTTTGCTTCTTCAACTTTGGTTCAAGATTAAAGAAATTTTATTTTTTTATTAGATAATTATGATCAAGATTGAAAATGAATTAATTTAGTTCAGTTTATGATCTGAGTTTATGTTGAACGATAATATTCTTCTTGTTTTTTTTATGTAAACTTTAAAATTATTTTGAGTTTGATGTTGTTAAAAAAAGAACTAAATCGATTTAAGACCCTAAAGTTAGTTAAATTATAACATGAAATTTTTTCAATTATTTTTTCTTTATTATAATACCTTATGGAGTAAAGGGAATTATCTTTTGATTAAGTCGTTCGATTTTATTGTTGATTAAAAAGATAAATGTTGCTGAATTAATTCTGGTAACTTGATACATCACGCAAATCTTTTTAGGCATGATTTTGGTTAACAATTAATGTGATTTGCACATACTGTAGTGCCTCATTAAAGACGCCAGGGGTCTTAAAATGTGACTGAAAAAAGTTGTGGTCTCAAATCAAGTAAATTTTAGTTTAAATAAATTTCAGACCCTTTGTTTTTTTATTTTAAGACCCCTGGTGTCTATGGCACCACGAAAGGATTCCTTAAGAGTTAATTTTTGTACACAGGTTTTTTTAAAATAACCCAATTTTAGCTTGTCTTGTCAAAATTGAAAAAAGCCAATTTGATCCCTTGAATTGATTGAAATTTTCACGATTAATATTGTAAAAAAAATTCCTCAAAAAAAAATTTTTAAAACAAAATTTATTAATAATTCAAGGCTAATTAAATATTTAATATTTATCAATTGGCAATAATTTTGAGTTGTTTAAATTTTTGCTGATTTTTCGAAGTTAAGGTTGTTTAATTTAAGAGATTGATTTTCAAATATTTTCAAGATTAATTATTGCAAATTTCCAAATGAATTATTCATTCTTTGCTTTTCGAAGATAGAGGACTTTTATATGGATATTTCAGCTTGAGTTTAATTTTTATCTTTGTTCAATTATTGTGAGTGTAAGGAAATAAAAGGGAAACCGGACAATTTCATTGATTTTGAACCAAGGAATGCAAATTTGAGTGATTAACTTAAAATTAGAAATGAATATTCAGAGTGTATCATTATAATTTGCTTGTTATTCGCGGTTTGGTCCAGTGAACGACCTTCAACCGAAATAAACTTAATTTGTTCGTAGTTCGAAGATCTTTAAGGCTTTCTCAAAGCATAATTTTAAGGTTCTACGTATTCAAAACTTACGCGCTATGTCAGAAAACGTGTTCTCCATACTTGGAAGCCTATAATTTCATAATTTTTAGAAGGGGTCCAAACTTTAATGGGCAAGAGTAGGTATTTGTGTATCGTAATGGGTACATAAGTCTGATTTTATAACTATTTCTAGTTGGATTTCAGTTGAATATTTTGCTTAGTATGATACAGGGATAATTTCGCAACAATATGTTAAAAAAACAGTATTTATGGTACTGATTCTGAAAGAGCGAAAAATTTTACCCAAAATTATTTTTATTTGTGGGAAAGAAAAAAGATTAGTTTTTTCTAATCCACAAAACAAAAAGTCGATTTTGTTTTTTTTTGTCTTAGGTTTAGCTGCACGGGAACTTAATGAATTTAAAATTTATAAAATTTTGATTTTTTAAAAATCAATGCCAGACAGCCTCGGTCCTGATTTTATCAGCTGTCGAATTTCTCCTAATCTGTTTAAACTTAAGTTTAAATACATGTGGGGTAATTGATTTTGACCTTAAAAATTTAAATTAAAAAAAATAAGGAAGTTCATGAAATAACATCAGTTTTTGAATGTTTTCAGAATAATGTTAAGATATACTTAAAATATCGACTAAAAATTTAATTTACAGTAATGCCTTGCAAAGAGATATGGTATTATAATTGAAATTTCGAAAAAAAATGCATGCATCTTCAGACTCAAAAAGATTCTTCAAAAAAAAATTATAAAATCTGCATTTATTCTTAAAATCTTTGAGATAATGCGGCTTTTAAATTCAAAATTTTGGACTTGATTCCGCATCAAAGTCAAAACAAATTCACTTTTAATTTAAAATTTTTAAAAAAATATTGTGTCGAAATTTCGACTGTAAGTCTCGCTTAAAGATTTTAAGAATTAATGAAGCATCAATAATTTTTTAAAAGAAGAATATTTTTACGTCTAGGATTCCGGTATATATGTTATTATTATCGATTCTTAGATTTGTTTTATTTTTGTGGTTAACTTGTTAATTAATTTTTCTAAAAAAATAATTAAACTCTTAATCGAATTCAGTAAAAGAAATATTTTTTAAAATGATAATACTTTTTTAAAAAAAAAAGAGAATTTTTTCTTTTGAAGTTGCGAGCTTCAAAATTAATAAAAAAAAAAGAGTAAAAATTTTCTTTGAAATAAATATTTAATTCTCATTAAGATTGTTTCAAAAGTTAAAGCGTTCCAATTTCAAATTTCTCACCAGTCTAGAAAGAACTCAAGTTTAGTTGTTTCTTTATCAGATGTTAATTAGTAATCAAAATTTAATCTATTTTTACAATCTTACTTACGATCAATCATCATCGAATTTTTACAAAATCAAAAAATTTCTTTATGAATTTTAAGTTAAAAAAAGAACAAAAATACCTGAGTTTTATTCGAAATTTTGAAAAATAACAAGAATACTTGAAAACTTTCTCTCTAACTTTATTTTTTAACAGGCGATACACTTAAGTTGTTTTTTTTCTTCAAATTCAAGTATACCTTCCCACCCTTATAACTTGTAAAACTATTACCTTGTTTTTCTTTTTTAAATATTTTACTGAACAAACATTTTAAATACTAAATGTAATAAGATATTTTAATAAATGATGAATGTTAATGAAAAAATTAGAACAAAGATTTTTAACAACTCATTTGAAAAAGAATTTATCCCGCTTTTATGCCAAAATTATGATTTCAGTTTATTGACAACTCTTTTTAGGTTATCTAGTATCGAGTATTTTGTGCCTTTCGAATCTAAGAATAAGTAATGCAGTAAATATTCGATAATACAGAAATTTTTGTTGGGATCTGTAAAACCGAAATTTCTAGCTAATCGAATAAGGGAAGTCGACACTAAATATTTTCTTAAAATAGCAAAAAATGTCAGTTTTGAGGTACAAAAAGATCAATAAATATCTTATTTTCTTAGAAGAACAATATTCTTTTCTGAATTTTTTCATCATGTGTGGGCTAAAAAATGAAAATAATATTTATTTACAAACTTATGTATCTTTTATAAGATACTAGCTGCTGTATTTGTGTGCAAGAAAATGCGGTTAAATCATAGATACGGAGATATTCCTATAGCTATGTGTTGATTAATTTCTTACGGGTCCAAAATTCTTTCTTCAAAGTATTAGTTGAATTATTTTTTTATACACTCTCAAGCAAACCCCTGGCCAACAATTAGGTACCACTAGTAACTTTAGACTAGACCAACCGTAATTATAAAATCTGTTATATCTTGTTAACAAATCGAAACGATGATAGATTATCTGTTTCATGTAATAAGAAAACTAGTTTAAAGAAAAATAAGATTTTTGTTGTTGTTGTTGAAATATTCTTATCGATAATTTTGGTATGTATAACCCTAGTGAAAAAAAAATACCTTCAATATCAAGATTATCTTGATAAAATAAGTTATTTGCTAAACATCTTTTTTTTTCTTGAGCATAAAAAGAAATTTACAAGCTTTTGTTAACTAGTTTCAAATATTAACCTCAAGTGTTCCACAAAAAGAATGACTACTTTTTTTTTTTCAAATCAATTCTCTTTTGTTGTTTAAATTTTAAAAATAAGAAGAAGTGCTCTTTGGTTTATAAAGTTAATTAAAAGGAAACAAAAGATCTACTGAAAGTACTAATTCGAAACGAATTGAAGCACGACAAAATTGGGGCTAATTATTTTAGAGATTAATTTCTTTTTAGTACTATTCTTCAAACAAGTTTCTTTTTCGTTTTTGTTATTTTGATTTGACAAAAATATATTTTGTCGTATCTAAATCTTTTTCTATAAAATTAGAAACAAAGAAAACGACGTCAATAAACCCTAATATACAATTTGATGAATTGTTTCGCATGATAAGATTCATTTGATACAAACACATTCAGTCACTTTCAATAAATATCAAATATTAAAATTAAAGAGAGAGAGATGATCTGTTGATTATTTCTCTAGGGTTTTAGATTGTTTTAAGTTCAAAGAATGCTCGTACAAATTAGCAAATTAAACTTAGGACACGACCATAATAAAAATGTTCAATAGAAGAAAACAAAAAAAAAATAAACTTGAATAGATTAAAAAAACACTGTGTTCAGTCATATAAAATAAACAAGGGTTTCAAAAATCTACAATTTCTGATACGAATTTATTTTTTGTTTTTTTTGATTTCAAAAATCAAATTTTATGTCAGAAAGTAATTAGTGAAATATTAGATAACTTTTAATTAATCTTGTTGACGAAATTTAAGTAATCGTTTTTAAAAAAGAAATTCATCTTGATGAGATGCAAATCAAGATTATTTTTTCAAGTATTGTTTAAGATCTAGTTGAGATTCATATCGCTCTAAGGACAAATTTGGGTTCTTTTTCTTCTCTCTTGCTTTTTTTTGTTAAAGGGTCATACTATTTTCTTAAAGATTTGTTGGAATCGATAAAAAATATTAAGGTTTTTAAAATAATTTGAATTTTAAAAGCTTGCAAATTACTTTATTTTTGTATGAAACAAAAAAGTTTCAACATAATAGAGATTTTGTTTAAGATTAATAGATCAATTTTTTTTAGTATTATATCAATCAAATTATTTTTTGTAGGTAACCATTTTAATAAATCGTGTTTTTACTATGTGAATCAACTAACGATTGAAAGGGACTTTCGTAAATAAGAAAGTGTTTAAGCTACATTTTTTGAATTGGCAAAAGTATTCACGTTAAGGATCGAAATTATTTTGTATCACCGTACCGTTTTTTTGAAATTTCGAAATTTTAACTAAAAATGAACGACCTAAGCTTTTTTTTTAAATTTTATTTTCCGGTACGGTACGGTACGCCTCAGGAGCCGTGCAGTATTTTCATGTTGAAATTAAATTAAATTGTTCATCTCAACAAAAATAAACTCATGGTGCATTTTAAGGGTTTTGCTATCAACATTTGACTTTTTTTCTCTGTTCCAATTCCAAAACATGGATATATTTCTTTCAAGTGTTTTATTTAAAGTCTTAAATTAGATTTAAATGTTTGTTTTTGAAGACCCAAGATCTGTATAGAACTGAATAAACATTCAAAAAAAAAGAAAAGAAAAGCGTTATCAAATCATTAAGAAAAGTTTATTTTCTTAAGACATAATCAACAAAACATGTTTGCATAACGTTGAATATATTTTGAAGAAAAAATAACAGGTATGGTTAGATTTTCGTTTTTTTTTTATTTTAAATTAAATAACATGTTTTTAAAAAATAAGAGAGAGGAGAAAAATGTTAAAAGAATTGAGTGTGATTTATTTTAAGACTTCGATTAAGTCTTATTGAAATAAAGGACTCTAATCTCACGAGATATTTGTATTTTATCCAAACTAAAAATATTTCCTCCCCAAAATAGAAAAAAAAACTATTTTGTTTATAAATCATTTTGAATTCTTGTGTATCTTTTAGGTGTTAACTTAACCAACAAAAATAAAATAAAATAGTTGTACTTAAGACGAGAAATAGAGAGAATGAGAGAGAGAGAGAGAGGGGGTTAGGCTAATTGAATTACTCGTAATTAAAATAGTATTAAATAAAATTTTTTAATTATTTTTGAATAAAAAAATTAATAAGAAAAGATTTTTATTATTTTTATGTACTCGTAATCAAATATTTTGTGCTCAAAATTCTAACTACGTCAACGTTAACGGAAGTTTCAAGGATTAACATTTCATTTTTCAAGGTTACTTTAAGCTTTGAGTAAATATGAGTTTTTTTTTAAATCGCTTGAAATAGTTCAAAAGTTAAAAGCCTAGGTCTAATGGCTAAATTTCTCCTTCGCCCATGAGAATATTCGAAAATTTTTAAGTGTTAACTTATAAACTCAATGAGAATAATATTTTTTTGAATAAGATTTTGTAAATATAAAAGTTAATTGTTTCACATGATTTCAAACTCTTATTCATAGCATATCTGTTTTGCTACAGTGGAAACAGAGAATATAATATCCTAATATTAGAATAGTGCTAAAACAAGCTCTTATTAATTTAGTTCTTGAACACAACTTAGATAATACAAACAACTTTAAAAATAAAATTAAAGTTTTCTTCAAAGTTGTAAATTACAAGTTTTAAAAAAGTCCAAAAACCAATCTATTAAGACATATTTTAAGTTATCTCTCAAATGATGGATGCACTATAGCATCTATAGGCATAATAGTAGGTCTAGGTCTAGTCATCTCACGGCTAATTTTACCGAGTGTTTTTAAACAATTATTTTAAACAATTATTTTGAACAATTATTTTTGTTTGCTTAATGACAAAATTGTAAACTAGTCTCTTAAGACCTAGGGCTAAATTTAGGATTATACTAAGGATATAGGTAAATGAAAATTTTTGACGGTTTTCCCAAAAGGTCGTTGTATTGTATAATTTTTGTACGTGAGAAGATAAATTTTGAAAAGAAAAAAAAAATTTTATTTGTATTAAAAATAAAGAAACCTTGAGAGACGAGAGAATAAAATTTAATTTTAAAACTTTTTTTTTTCATTTTAAATATTCGAAAGTTTTTTTTTGTTAATTCTTTTTTTAAAGAATCCGGAATAGAAGAAATTGCATTTAATGAAACCCTAATCGAAAAGTTTAAATCAGGTTATTCTGCATCACTTGTAAAAGATTTTTTTTTAAAATTAATTTCAGCGAATAAAGATTATTAAACTGAAATTTATTGTAATTCTTTACCTTTGCCATCACCAATACCACTTCTTTTTAAAAAATATTACAAACCAAATATTACGAAAGAATGAAACAAAGATTCATACAATTTTGAAAATAAATTTTATTTGATTGATATACAAAGACCCCCCTGAGGATACCTGTATCTCCTTCTGAACAAAAAAAAAAGGAATTCTTTAATTAACCAACAAGAGTTTTGTAATTAAGAATCGTTGTTGTTTTTGTTTTTGTTTTTGTTGTAGTAATTGCTTCAAATTTCTTGAGGTGATTATAAAATTCAAGAGTTATTAAGTATTTTTTTGTTAGTTGTTGAAAAGTGCAAGATAATTGAAAGCGCACGATCAAAAAAACTAGAGAGAGAGAGAACAAATAAGGATAAGGGTTTAGGAAACCGTACGGTTCTTTCTTATTTAAATAAATAAATACAAAAAAAAAGTTTAATTAGATTTTTTTAAAAAATCATTGTTTATATTACGAGTATACGATTAATGCTTATCTAATTTACTATTCATACTTATCAATTTCATAACAAATACTAGTGCTCGAATATTAATTTTTTTGATCTTATCAAGGCTTCTTTCATTTGAATTTTAAATTAATTAGTTTATATTATTGGGTTTTTGCTTTCTTTGCTTTTTTATTCTTAATCATTTAGTTTTGTTTTTATTTTATATTATTGAAAAAAAATGTCAAATGGAAATCAAAATTAAAGTTTAAAACGGCATGTTTTTATAAACGTCGATAGGTCGGTATTTTTTGTTTTTTAAAATTTTGATTTTTCAATATTTATTTTAAAATAAAAGTGTTTTCAAATATTTGATTGTGTTCAATTTATTTTAAAAATTAAAAACACATTTTAAATTATAAACATAGATCTCGTATTGGTACAAGGTGAGCATCTGAGTTATCCCTCGCTCTTTTTACAATTAATTAATTTATATCGAGTTATAAAACTTATTTAACAAAGGATTAAAGTATTTTCTTTTAAAGTTTATCTTCTTTTAATTTTTAAACAAAAATTTTGTTTTTTTTTTAAATTTTGTTAGTTTTGTCTAGATATTTTTTTATGAGTCGCTGACAAAATGGACGAGTTTAATTCTGTTAAAAGTCGACCAAAAATATTGAATCCTATGAGTAACAGAACAAACCGTTTATTTTTTAATTCGAACTCTTTACTTGCTCCAAAGTACACATCATCACCTGCACATCAAATTGATTCACCAACTCAACGTAATTCGTATCAACAACAATTAAGAAAATCTTACAATTTCAATACCGTATCAAACTCAAGACCCATAAAAACATTTCATTTTACAAGTAACAAATCAATAGCCAACGATTTTGATTCGTTCATATACCCATCTTCAGTTTCACCCGAGTCTACAATTTCTTCAATTTCATCAACATCGACAATTTCAAATGAAAATTCAAATATTAACAAGATTTTAATTGAAAATTCAAACGATGATTACTATTATAAAAGTAAAATTTATCTTACTAATAATCAATCGAACATTAATCGAATTCAAGTTAGTAATAATGACAATGTAGTTCTGAGACGGCATAAGCAAATATCATCATCGAAATCATTTCAACAAAATAATCCCTTAGAACCAACTGTAAACGAAAATCAAAATTCAAATCGTATCAAAAGAGCAATGTCGACTTGTTTAAATGTGGCTAATATAAATAAATTCATTGAACCTAAAATCAATGTCGATGCTTCTTCCACATTTAAACAGCCTCTCTTGCCAATCACATCATCCAATTTACCATTAAACTCATTTAGAACATCATTATGTAAGTTTTTGATTGTATTTTAAAATTGATTAATGTTTAGGAAAATGTTAGTGTGTTTTTTTGTGACATTCTTCCGCATGTTGATTATTAATTTAGCAATTAATAATGAAAATATATAAACAACACAATGAAATAAAAAATCTTAAAGTGTTCTCATAAAATGCTTGTTTGTTTAATAAGTTTATTTAAATAAGTTACATAAAAGCCTATTTATTTATTTTTTTTTGTTTTTTTGTAATCATAATATTTTTCAATTAAAATCATTTAGAGAAAACTTAATTTAATGTTAAAAAAACTTTTTTGGAAAAATTATTTCAAATTAAGTCATAAAAATTCTCGAGGATCGACTGAATAAAACTACTGAGAAACGTTTTAATCCAAAAAAGTAGATGTTTTAACTGAACCTAGTTTTGTTTTTAAGAAAAACAAATACAATCGAACCTATCTAATCCGGCCAAATCGGGAAGGGAAAATTTTGCCGGTTTATCGAAATTACCGGATTATAGATTCAATTATAATGTATTAATATGGAGATGGAAAATCGAAAAATTGTTCGGCAATCGAATTTTCCGGATTAATGAATGCCGGATTAGAGAGGTTCGACTGTATGTAAACTAATTTTCGGCTCAGGCTATCTATAATTTCATTTAAGTTTTCTTTAAAGCAGCGATTGGGTAGGGAAGAAAAATGATTTATACAGGAGACTGGAGGAAGTCAAGGGCCACCTACCCCAGTCCTGGATGACTCTTTAAACTCAGAATACTGACATGAAAGAAATTAGAAAACACAAATCGTTTGAATACTTTTTATTGGAATTGATATTCTTCAATAGTAACCAATAATCGATTCTAGAAGGGGTCCCCCAGTCTCGTGTAGAAAAATAACTTTTTTCCTATTTCATGAAGCAGTCAAACAAAAAACTAAACAACAATACAAAATCCCTTAATCCAACCAATTTGGTTGAGATGCTTGCTGGTAGTAAAGAGAAAGTTTTTCTATTTGACTTGAAACCCCCAAAAGATAAAATTTACATCTGTAGCTTTGAAACGTGTAGTAGTTTAAACTGCAGCTTGGAGGTCATCCATGCATAACTCTAAAGAGCTGAAAAACTTCGCTTTGAAACCATTCAGGTTTTTTGCGTCTACCACCTCTTTCAGAAGTTTATTCCGTCCATTCACAACTCTATTTGTAAGAAAGTTAAATCTAGCAAGACAATTTTTTACTTGTTCGCGTGTTTGACAATGACTATTTCTTCCTAATTCATATCTTCTGCTTTTGGATCTTGTGCTTAGGCACTCTAATTGATTCCTTTATTAAATTCAACATGTTTGTATTTTTTTGCCACTTTGTACATTTGAATTAGGCTACCCCTTAATCTTGTTGTTCTGATATTGGTTAAATCTAGTCTAGACAAGTGATGTGGATAATCCAAATCACGTAATTGTGAAATTAACTTAGTTGCTCTTCGTTGTACTTTCTCTAATTCATTTATATCTTTCTCCAAATATGGACATCATGTACTGACAGCGTACTCTAAGTGCGGTCTAACCATGGAACAATACAATAACATTATAATCTCGCTGCAAGGATATTTAAACGCTTTCTTAATTATACCCAACATTCGGTTTGCCTTAGCTGGCGCATTCTTAACATGTGTGTCCCATTTTATATAACTTTGTAAATAAAAGGGACTCTAGGTATTAGATTATAAATCAAGTTTAAAAATAGCACAAAAAAAATTTCAAAAAAAAGAAGTAGAAAATTGACTCATAATTATGTAAATAACCCTAATATCTTAAAATCATTTTGATCCTTCTTTTTTTCTTCATATTTAATTAACACTAATTAGAATTTTAGTACCTGTGGTATGACAAAATTATATTAAGTTAAAGAAAATAAGATTTTAAAATAATTAAAATTATTCATTTTTGCTTCTTTAAAATACGACGAATATTAACGTAAGGTTCACCAAGCGGGTAAAGTCGGTTTGGTGAACAAATTATTATTTCAATTCAGAAAACTATTTCGAAAAAATTTAAAATAAATTTCACCGAATAAGTGAGGGAGACTACATTTATTGATAGGATCTTTGTAATCTAAGTGTAATATTTTGGAAAAAGTAGTTTTCAAAGTTGAAGAAAATACGCTTATTTCCAAGATTTTTTGTAAAATTTACTTTTTAACGTTATATTTTTTTCAAACTCTGGTCATTCAAAACTTGCAAAAATGAACCTTCATGAAGCTTCAAAAGGTTTCTAAAGGTTCAAATCACCTCAAAATTTTTCAAATATTTTCATTAATCTTCCAAAATTTTCATATTTTCAAAATTGAAAAAAATGAAAATTTTAGAAAAATACATGATCCTTGAACCTTCAAAACCTTGAACGTTCATAAAGGTTCATGAATGTTTTTGAAGGTTCAGAAAGGTTCGTGAAGATTCATTTTTGGAAGTTTTGAACGACCAGGGTTGTAAAACTGAAAAGATGATATACTACCAACTTTAATTGCAAATCTATCAATATTTATAATGGCATTCTTGAAGATTTTTCTTAAAACACTTTTCAAAACTTGATAGATTTCTAGGATTTTGGTTTTATGGTATGGTGAATCTAAAATTAAAATTTTCAAAATGTTCAAATTTAAAGGTTTAGGGATCATTTTTAATTTTAACACTTCTAGACTCATGTCAATAGTGTTGAATTTTATCTCTTATTTCAAATAGCTATCATGAAGTTGAAACTAATCAAATTACAATTGAAATATGTTTTTTTTGTTTTAATTAACAAAAAAAAGTAGAAAATAAAAAACAAAATTTTCGAATGATTTTATTTAAATTTTGACCTTATACGAAGGACCTTTTTGCTTTTGTAAAAAAATAAAAAAACTTTTTTGGATCTAAATACCTTAATTATTTAAACTAGAATATTTTTCATTTTTTTTTGTTCCATTATTTTTTTTTTCGTAATTTCAGATCCCCTGCCGAAAATATCTTTTATATCATGAATTATTTACTCGTTTTTTTTTTCGAAAAAAAAGAGGGTTGATTAATATGGTTTTATATTAAAAGCTGTTTTTTAAATGCATTTCAAAAACTTCGAGTTAAAATTCTGGAAAATAATTTTTGTTAATTGCATAATAATTGACAAGATAATTTTTTTAAGAAAAAAAAAACTTCTTTTAGTGACTAGTATAATTCAGTAAGAAAAATCTTCTTTTTTTTAACTATGAATTAACATTATAATTAAAACTTATATTTATACTGTCAATTTTAATTTAAAGCTTTTAGCATTAATTTTTCCTCTAGTTAATTTTTGTTCATTCGCTTAAAGTTTATGTGCTCATTCTTCCATGTGAAACTCACAAGAAAGTTTTCCTGAATTCATTTTAAACTTAAAATGATGTCGTTAGCTCCCGTTTAGCTGAACCAACCTGCCTCTAAGCGATTCTGAATTGCATCCGTTTACACCGCCTATTGGTCCTATTTTGTGGTATTTGAGGTTTTTTAGGTTTACCTTTTGACAGAAGTGACAACATTTTTTAAAAGTTGAATTTTTTACTATCATCATTTAAGTATTAGAATAATGTCTTACGGCTTTAGTAATTAGATTTTATCAAGGATTTACAAAAAAATATTTGGATACCTCGAATATTAGCTGAAAGAAAAAATTAAATTTATTTTTCAAATACAAGACTTAAAAGTGTAACTTACTGGCAAAGAAAAATCGACGCAGTTTAATTGTTTTTCAAAATAAACTTTTTTTTTAAAGGTTTTATCAAATTTTTAAAAAAAAAAATATTTACCATTTTTTTTACGCCTAGTTGTATCTTACAGCATTTTAAATCAAACATTTTTTGAATCGAAAAAAAAAATTTGCAGCTTATGAAAATAAACTGATGTTTAATGAATCCTTTGCTGAATAGAAAATAAGAAAAATTAAGTTGACTCTCTTCTCTTCTTAAGTCTCTTGTAAATTCAGTTTTAAAAACAACAATTTTTTTTCTTTGTGAGCTAGTAAATGTATCACACTTTAAGGTGCATAAATACTTACAACTTATGAATGGCGTCTGTGTTTTCTCTCTTTTTTTATTTTTGAAAAAAAAGGCGTATTTAAATTTCTAAATGCTCAATTTAAATTTCAAAAAAAATTCAAAAAAAAATTCAAATAGGAAATAATGAAAAAAAAAGTTTATTTTCGGATTTGAAAAGGTACGACAACACAACAAAAAAAAGTTAATCAAAAAGTTTTAATTGATTTTATAAGTTAAGAAAATATTTATTCTTTAGCAAAAATAAATTTTTTTTAAGATTTAATTTTGTTCTAGAAATAAACGTTCAACTTAATTTCATTATTCAAAAGCTTATTGAAAGCCAAATTCTTTAAGGCTTCATATGATAAGTTAATCAGGGACAGGATTTGATTTTGGTCAACGTGTCTGTTTCTCGTGAAATCAAGCATTAATGATTGGAAGCTTTAGTCAAAATTAGTTCAAAAGTCCAATTCATGGAATGCTATGCGAATGGCATTTTGTTTTGTAAATGATCCAAAGCGTAAACCAGAATTCACTCCTGTAACCAATCATTTCTGATGGTGGTTAATTCAAATCTGAATAAACAAAACTCCGTATTCGGATTCTAAGACTGATTGGCTAAGAACTAACTGCAAAAAAAATTATAGCTGATTTTCCAAAAGAGCACATTTATAAAACGTGACTTGTGTTTCTTTAACCTAGGTCTAGATAATTCCCACTGGTCATGTAATCTCTAGTCACATAAAAGCGAAGACCCTATCAATCTTTTGAAAATTAATTCAATGAGTATCTACTTTGTTGGTTAAATTAATAATTTCGACGACGAAGGTGTTGAATTTGGATACAAGATCACTTAGAAATGTCCATCATACCTTTAACAAGCCTTTAAGATGCAACAAATCATAAATCTTACTCAATTTTCCGTTGATTTTGAGAGCTATTTTCTCCTCGTTTTTATATCACATTATGTCCGAACAAATTTTCATTTTGGAAAAAATTTTTTAAATGAAAAACCCTCACCTATCTCTAGAGAAAAATGTTAACACATGAGAATTTTTATAAAATGAATGAATGTTAGATCAAGAGGTCCAAAAACATTTTTAGGGAATATCAAATTTTTTTTCTTCTTGTGAGTCAGACTGAGACACTGATTACGTACTTGAAACAAGTTTTGTAAAAAACATAATTTTAGAAATTCTTTGAGAATAAAATTTAAAGTCTCTTAACAATAAAAAATTTATGAGTGATAATAACTATGAGAAATGAACATATTATGAAGTTTTATAGAGTCATGTTAAAAATTCGAACTAATATTAGTTTTTCAGTAATTGAAATTGAAAAATTGGTTGAATAAAACACGATTATTGCAAAGCTTAATTGTAATCGAGTTAAAATTTAAATTGAATTAAAAAATTTAAACTTGTTTTTTTTTGGTTTTAATTTGTTAAGGTTTTTTTGATTTATTTTTATTAAAAAAAGGTTATTTTAAGAATATTTTTTTTTTGAAAAAATTTATTGGGCAATATAAGTCAAACACTGACAAAAACAATAAAAAAAAAGTTGTTAAATTATGTAAGAAGAAGAATGGAATCGATGAGAAGAAAAGGTGTTTATTTTTAAAGCGATTAGATCCCCTACAAAGAACTAATTATTACAAATTTCTTATTTTTCTTTTCGAGTTGTTGTTGTTTCATAAATCTGCACGACACCAAGCTTTCTATTTTAAAATTTATGATTTTTTTTGTAAAAGTTCTAAAATTTTTTCCAACTTTTTTTGTTATTGTTAAAATTTTTTTTTAGCTTAAAGCTAGTCTGAATTTAATTTTCTTATTTTTAAGTGATTGAAAGATCTTCGATCAATCCTGATACAGAGTCTATAAAGACTGGCTCAATGATTAATTCAATCATGGATTCGAGTATGATGAGTCAAAGTGAAGAAAATAAAAAACAAAAGCCAATCGGTGATTTGTATCAATTGAATAAAAACACAAAAAGATGGCGGTCTATGTACGCTTTAAGAGATTCCATACGAAATTTGACATCTTGTGTGTCATCAAAAGCGAGCTTTATTAATTGTAAAAATGTTCCTACTATAAAAATAAATTCGTCCAGTGAATTTTCAAAGAGCTCAATTTTAGATTTAAATGATACCAAAAAAAGTGTAAACGAAGATTATTATGAAGAAAATCAAATGACGCATAGCATTGGAAACGAAAGCGATTTGGACGATTACAGTGATTACGGTGCCTCGATGCAATCGATTCGTAACTGCGATTACAACAATTATATCGGCACGTCGGTATCATATCTTAAATGCAAGACTAGCGATAACTTGTACGCATCGAATAAAAAATTGGACGAAAATTTTATTGGTAATGCTTCAAATTTACTTGTAAATAACACAATGTTTAAATCGTGTAATCATTTATCGACAACATATGAGAATAAAATAAATATGAGTCCTTCATTGAATTCATGTAAAAATCAATTAAAATTTTCATTGTCAGATCAAAAAATGGTAATTATGAATATATTTTGTTTTAATTTCCCTCTGTTTTTTTTTCTTTAAAATTTTACTTCATTAATTTATATCCGTTCAGGGATTAATCAGTTTTTTTTTTCTCTTTTTTATATTATTTTATTATCCTGAATGAATTCGAAATTTTCTGATCGAATGATATTAAAGGATTACTTCATTATTTCAAAGAGTACATACATTTTTGTTCTAAAGCCTTGAATAGTTGAGTAACCGAGTGTCTAGAGTTGTCGTTAACTTGGTTAACTTGAGGCAGTTTTGTTTTAATATTTATAGATATTTGTGCATGAGAGTTTCAGGCTAAATTGACTCCTTCAATTCTCTTAGGATTATTCACTAACGGAATCAACGATGTAATTAGGATTGTTTCCTTTAGAACGAGACGAAATTTTTTAAAGCTTAAATAAGCTCCAAAAAATATAATAATTTGATTATTTAGTATATTAAATTAGTTTTTAATTTAATTTTGAAACTAACGAACTTCAAGAGAACGCAACCAGCTTATAAATATTTTTGATTTTTCTTCGACTTTTAAAAGCATCGTACTTAAAGTTCTAACCAGAAGCTTGTGATTCGAAAAAAAAGGTGAATATTTTTTATAGACATCTTGATCCGAATTTAGAACATTATCACGTAAATAAATCGAGGCCATTGACAAGTCTATTTACTTAAATGTCATGAAATCAGATGTGTTCAAAAGTTTTTTCTTTCGTGCAATCTTTAGAGAATAAAACCAAATTTTTGTTCGAAAATATCGAGAAAAAATTTTTTTTTAAACAGAATAATTTTTAACTCTAATAAGGTAGTTTCAATATTTTTTAAAATTAAATTTCTATAATTCATTTTAATTGATCTTAAAATTAAGGAATATTAGAACATCAAAAATGTCAAGAATTTAAGTTTTGTTTTTATACTTTCAAAGATAACGACATCAGAAAGTGGTTTTAAACTCATTTTTAAAGTCATTTAGAAAAAAAAAAACATTAAATATTTTGAAATAAAAATCAATTTTAAGTCGAGTAACCATTTTTTGAAAACTAACGTATTGTCTTGCAAACAATGGCCCCAAAATCGTACCGTGTTTCCTTGCTGATAAGTGCCCCCTAAACCCCCCTTTTTCTAGACAAACGAACATTCGGTCACCTTCAATTTTGTGATCTTCAGATAAAGCGCATTGAGTTCTATTAGAAATAATCAAAATGAACCCAAAAATCTATTCGCATCATTGTTATTTTATCAGCAAGGAAATACGGTATCTTCTTTGAATAAAATACCTAAAAATCTGACCGGTTTAAGGGTTTACTTGGTGTGCATCCCGTTGTATTCTATCCCAAAAAAGTACAATTTGCTTGATGATGCCTCGTTCAAAAGAAGGTGATTTATTAAATGCAAGACATTACGGTAGGATATTTATTGAAGCATTCGGCAAACAATAATCAGTGTTAAAAATAAACGACTTTAGTCAAGGAGCTGAATACGTCAAACGCTGTTGTTTTTTTGTCAAATTAAATATTTATTTTTTTATTTCAAAAAAATTCTTTAAAACTCATAGACTAGATCAAATGTTCCAGGTACATTGGTGTTGGAAATTTAATAAAAAAAAATCACTTAGGCAAATAGAAACACAAATTTTGATAAAATCTCATTAGAAGAGAAAAATAAAATTCATTAATCATTTAAACGATTCTTGAATATGTTTTAGTATTTTTTGTTATTATAACATTATGCATAATTTACCTGAACAACACAAAAAAATCCAATGTTTCTAATTTTCAAAAACATTTCGATTTGAAGGAAAACTAAAAGGAATTATTAAAGTTTTTTTGTTTTGTTTTTTAGGAATAGTCTAGTTGTTAAATTCATGACCGAAGGGATAATGGTCGTTATAAATTTTCAATTTTAAATGTCTATGAAAAACTGATTTGCATGCAATTTCCTTAATAAAGCCATAATTTTTTTGATTATTAAGTCTTCTCAACAAAAATCTAGGTTTTCGTTCTCTCGTTTTTTTTTTCTCTATATTTGATTGACTTAGGTCTTATTTTACACTTGCTGATTCATATATTTTTTTTCTAGTTCGTTGTTTTTTTTAAACATTTTATTTGGCTTTCTGATTCTAAAGAAATTTAATTATTCGAAAGAAAAATAAAAAAAAGAAGTTTATTTTTCATTTAATTACAAATATTCAATTACACTTTGAAAAACAACTCGTTTTTTTTAATAAAATTTGTAAATTTTACGTAAATTTTGTTTTTTAGGTTGGTTTGTTGTTGTTTTTAAAGTCGTACAAAATTTATTGTCATAAAATCTTAAGAACCAATTTTTCAATTCATTTCGATTCAAATAAAAAATCAACAGATAATTTATTTTACTAAGACTGACTCTTGGGTGATGATTTTTCTTTTTCGTATTGATTGATTTAGGCTATGTTTTATATCAATTTTACAAACCTAAATATTCTCTTGTGTTTATTCAGTTTTAAGTTTTTTATTCGAAGCATGAAAAAACTTTTCTCAGAAAAACTTCTTAAATCCCTGATAAGACATTTCAATTTTAAAAAGTCTTTCGAAAATTAAAGTACTCAAAGGCACAGTGTTCATTCGTCTAGAAGTAAAATTGTTAAGATTGCAACGCTAGATATGAAACTCAATCAAAAATAAGATAAGCTGAAAATTTCAATTATGACAATTTTCTCTTTTTTTATGAAACTAAGGAACCTTATGCATTTGATGAAGAGTTTTTATTACTAAAAAAGTGTTGATTGTTTATTTCAAAGCACTTAATTTATTGTCTTAGTGCATTAAGAGAATAAAAAAAGGGAGAGACGAATTTTAGTTGTTTTTGTTAGATTCGCTTAATTCCATAAAAATGCTAGTTTTAAACATTTTTCCGTTCAAAAATTAGAATTGCAAAATAACTCGAAAATGAAAAATAAAAAAAAAAGGCATAGAGATGAAGATAGACTGAGATGCCTGATGTACATGAATATTAATGAATACAAACTTTTTGTTTCTATTAATTAAAATCTTTTTTTTTTCTATTTTAAATGACAAAATTTGATTAAATTTGTAATAGGATTAAGCTTAAAGAACTTTCTCTCTCTCTGTATCACAACGAGCAAGTGTCTAGTCGATTTTGAACCTTTACACAATCATAGGTTTGTAATGAAAATTTAATTTTAAGTGAATGTCTTTACAAATACTTCCTTAAATGTTATCACGTTTCGATTGAAAATAAATGAAAAACTTTTGAAAAGCGACAAATGACATATTTTCATATTCTAAATCTCATTTTACCGAGTATTAATTGCGTAATTAAATGACATTTAAGAGGAAGGAATAAAATGAGAGTCCACTTTAAAATAACCTAGGTCTTTTGTGCAAGTTTTTATTTTATTTTTTCAAAATTTTTTGATTGCAATTAAAAGTTTCTCTTAAAAAGAAAAAATCAATAAAAAAATTTGTTTTTGTTTGGAATCTTTTTCAAGAGCGAGGAGAAAGAGAGAGAGAAAGAGAAAGCGAGAAACAAGAGAGCTTTAAAACAATTATCAAATTTAAATATTGTTTATTTAAGTTTTTGTTTCGATTGCGTCAATTAGTTTGTTCTATTTCAATTGGTTTAGTCAATATTATAAGGTTTATGCTTTACGATAAACTAGACTATACTCTCTTGACTCAAATCAAATTATAACAACTCTTAAAGTCCTCGAAATTAACTACTAAAAGGATTTTAGTGTTATTGTAAGAAAAAAAAAAAATTTTTTTTTTCAAAATTTTGTAAATCATAAATCTAGAAATGACATAAATTGAGGAAAAGTAAAAATTTTTCAATGTCAAAAATTTTTTCTTAATATTTAAATAATTTAAAATTCTATATTTCCTTGATTCATTTTTCTAAATAAATTTATGTCAAATTTAGTTCCTTATCATGATTCAATGCATTACCTAAAATCCTGTATTTATTTCCAAGATGGAGGTTTATTTATTCCCAGGAGCATTTTGAATTTTTCTTGTTGTTGTTATGATTTAATTTTAAATAAACAAGTTTTTTGCTCTTTGCTTTTGTTCTAGACGTAAATAATTACTGAAATAACCTCAAGTAATTAGGCTTATATTTTTACTTTGCTTCCAATTAACTTACTGTTGCTTTCCCTGATTTTCAAAATGATAATTTCATGAAAGTTTACAAGAAAAACACGAGTAAATATTATTTGTACACTATCTGATTTTTTTTATACACAATCAAAGTTAAAGATACATTATTAAATATTTATTTATACATTTTATTTTTGTTCAATTATTTATACATTAAAAATAATTAAATATGTTAGAAAAATACAAAATTTCACAAAAAAAAATTAAAAAAAAAATTAGTCTTTCTGTAAAGCATTTTTTGCCAATCTTGGGCGACCCTTTTTTTTTAAAATAACAAATTTTGTTGCTGGTTTATAATAACCTAAGCTTAATCCTAAATGGTGCGATATACAAACAAGATGTTCACATGTTGCCCGATCATGAAAAGTCGAACAATCACAGCTCAAATCCGAGAGATTCACCCTATGCTTAACGCGATTAATGGTCAACTGATAAACATCTTCATCTAGCTTTTTTGTATTTACTTTGTTTTGAATATTGTTGGCCTCGACGACGATTTCTCGAATCAGTTTTGGATCATTACATAGTTTTAAATTAAGATTTGAATAAAATTTACATTTTCTATTGAGTGTTTCTAATGTTTTCAATACCGACAACCTCCGTCTTACCGTAAACGAGACTTTGATTGTTCTATTAAAGCTCTCAATTATACTATTACTACTGGAATACCCAACAGGGCTATGAAAAATTTGCCAATTTGAAAAAAAACCATCAATCCATTCGTCTTGAAAGTATTGCGCGAAATTTGTAAGACCATTTCGCTTCCATCGATTCGAATTTTTTTTGTACAGAGAATAAAAGTCACTTTCACGATTGCAGAAATGCATTTCATCAATATCTTTGAAAACTGATTTTATTTTGTCTCTCGGTACTAAATCTTTTTTCTCTCTTACCTTAAAAAAGATAATTGGTTAATTAGATTAAATAAATTTATTCTTATTTTTAATTTTACCTTTTTTTTCAGGTGAAAAAAACACATTAATATTCTCAAACTATCATCAAAAGTTAACTCTGCAGCTTTTCTCATTGAATCACATCCGTCTTGAACAATATAGTCAATCGATATGAAACATTGATGGAAAATCAGACAACGACTTATCTAAAAAACGTATCATCTTTTTTGTAGTCACACATAATCTTAAATGATTCTCAGTCGAACCGTCACCGATTATAGGGTCCATATTTGCATCATATTTAAGACCAAAAAAAAACATTTCATCATCTTCGATTAAATCGTTAAATTCACGATTTTTGATATAGTAAATTACGTCACTTATATTGTTATTGTTTCCATTTTTTCTTTTAAATACACTACAAAAATTCTCGATTTGTGATTGCGACGGCAACGGATGATTTTCTAACTCAGGATATTGTTGATGGATTTTGTTGCGATGTTCAACTAAATGGACTCTTATATTAAGAGCGGTCGCGTCTTTTTCTGTAATTTGTTTTTTTATGATTGACTTTATTGGTGATATAATACCAAATTGTTTATCACTCAATTCTTTTTCAACTCCTCTATGCTCGTTCATCGAGTAAACCTCATGAATATTGTTCGACTCACAAGATATAATCTTGTATCTAGTTGGACATTTGATTGGGTCATCGGGATCCGAACAAATCTTCGAAGAGCAAGTTCTATATCGCAACGTTCCAAAATCTTCACAGTAACGACAAGACGATTTGTTCTTTTGTGTAGTTCGAGATCTGAATTTTAAAAGTTTAAAATATAGTTTCACTTTTTCAAAAGAATCATATCGTGACAAAAAAGTCCATTTTAAATTTTGTTGGATTGAAATGTCACCCTCAGACACGCATTCTTCATTTTCTTCCATCTCGATAATTTTATGGTTTCTATTAATGAAAAAAAATATTTTAATGCATAAATTCTAAATTTTAATGTACAAGTAAAAATTGAAAAAATAAGTGTACTAATAAATATTATTGCGTGTATATTAAAAGAATCGAGTGTATATGTTAATATTTAAAAGTGTACAAAAAAATACTACCCGAAAAACACGGGAGTGGTTTTTCGCTGAATTAAGAAAACGGACAGGCCCTGGTCATTGAAAACTTCGAAAAATGAACCTTCATAAACCTTCATGAACTTTCAAGGTTCCTTGAAGCTTTTATGTATTTTCATTATTCAAAACTATTTTGACCTTCATGAAGGTTAATTTCTGGAAGTTTTGAATGACCAGGGTTGTATTTGACGTTTAACAAAAGTATTTTTTATAAGCTTCAAACGATTTTTACTTAAACTGAGTGCCTTATGTTTTGCCTAGGAACTGTTTAAAAATTGATTTATCCAATACAACAACTTAATCCTCTCTTTTGTTCTCAAGCACTCGACTCAAGTAATTTAATACTTGAAGTAAAAATTGTTGTAACATGGTTTAATTAAATTTAGTTGTGCTCTTAATGCTGGAAATCTTTTGATAAAATTTGTTGAGTTAAAATTAAATTAAAATTTTTATTTTTCCTGTAATTTTTTTCTTTAGTACTCAAATTTCATAATTTTCTTAAGTAAATTTTATTTGATTTTTTTTGTTATGTAAAAAATAAAATCCAATATTTTTTGTTTTTAAAACGAGAGAAAAAAAAAAACTAAAGAACGAAAAAAAAAAAATAAAGTTATTTTTTTTATCGGATAATCGAACTATTTGTCAGTAAATTTATTTTTTTTTTTTTTTTTTTTTATTTGAATTTCTAATTTCAGGAATAAAAATCTTAAAAAAAAAAGAAGAAGAATCAAACAAATTTTATTTATTTATTTTTTCAATTTCGTATTTTTTTTTGTATATCATCAAAAGAATTCTTAAAAATTGCGACAAGTTTTAAGGTGTTGTAAACTTAGTAATTCAAAACCGAAAGAAATTTAATTTTGTGTAACCGATACTTTAGCTATCTCTATTTGCTTTGAATAGCGTGTAATAGGATTACTGTATACCTCCTACAATTACACGCTTCATTTTAAGGACACTCTGCTTAAAGTTTTAATGTTATGTAAAAACACAAAAAAGAAAACAAAAAATCGATATTTTACAGCTTTCATGTAAAACTATAAATCTGTTAAAATTTTAATTAGTTTATAGAGACATTTTTTTTTTACAAACAGGTGATTTGTGTACATATTTGTCTATTTAAACGGAAATGTTAATATTTAAGATATGTTCAAGAAAAGAACAAAAATGTTAAGACTATATGGTCGTTTAATGGATTAAATAGATAAGATAAAATGTAGTTGAAATTAACCTTAGCATAGTAATGTGGAAAATTGAACATTGATATTTTCGAGCGTCTAGTAGTAGTATAATGTTTATATTTCAATTCAGTAAGGAACACACGTATGGATTTTTTCTCTTTATTTTGTTTAAAAGAAAAAAACAAAAACTTAAAAGAATCAAAAGTAGTAAATCCATTTAAAATATATTTCAAGGCCTTTTCATCTCATTGTCCTAAAGCAAAATTTTAATTAAAAAAAAAAACGGTTGAATTAAAACTTATTTTTTTTTTAAAAATTTCGCATTCTTTTGAAACGAAACAAAAAAAATGTTTTAAAACAATAGTGAAATTTAAGATTTTCTATTTTTAAATTTTTTGTTTTTTTTTTGAATAGCTGTTTTATTTTGGAACTAAAGCACAGGCTTATATTATTCAAAGACATTGTCTCAAGTATACGTGATCTTTAAATTTAAAAGTCTTTCAAAATTAGTTTAGTTAAATTTTTATTTTTTAAATTTGATTAAAAAAAGGCTCACAATCATGTTAACCTTTTGATTTAAAGTGTTATAAAACCCTATCAGAAGAGGTTAAAGGCTTCGTAAGATACACTTTCACAAATATTTGTTCTTTGACTAATAGTATTGAATGGTTTACAATTGAAGGTAACTTGAGTTTTTTCGGACCATTAAAAAAAGCCAAAAAATATTCGTTTTTTTTTTGTTCGCGAAAAAAATAGGCTTTTTTTAAATATTATTTTAATAGGTTTTATTTAATTATTAAACCGACTTGACAGAGTGAGAGAGAGAGAGAAAAAATTAGAATTTAAATTGAATAAGAAGACTTAAGAGTTTTAGCATAGAAGAAAAACAATAAAAAATATAAAGAGAGAGAGAGAGAACGAACCTGGTATTTGCAAATTTTAAATTTTTTATGAATTAAAACAATAAAAATTTTATGTTCTTGAAACATTGACATTTTATTCGAAATAAAAACTGTAATAAAAAAAATACCTGTTTTAAAAATAAATTTTTTTTCTATCGATTTTTTTATTGCTTTTTATTTTAAAAATGTTGTCAAAGTTACGAAAAATTTTAATTTTTTTTTTCAATTTTTTTTATCTTATCTTTTAGGCTAAAAGTTTGATTGAATCACATTCCAATGAGTCGCGTTTGTCAACCCACAGCAATAGCGTAAATAACACAGTCAAAAAAATCAAAATCAAAAAGAAAAAAAATATTTTAAAACTTAAACAAAACGATCAATACAATTCAAATTGTTTAGACGAACAAGACGAACGCAATCCAAAAGAGGATGATTTATACGATATGATTGAAAAAATTCAAGGTGACAGATTAGATAATCAACGTTGTGAATTAAGTCAAGATTACAGTGTAAGTTTACAACAATAATTTACAAGTTACTAATAAATATTAACATTTTTGTTAATACCCATGTAAAAAAAACTCTAACTTTGGCTTAGGTTATATGTTGATTTTATTGTAACTGATTACGTAAGATAGATTCAAAAAATAAAATTGTTTCTTTTTTTATGATCATTTTTCAGAAAAGACGTTCTATTGTCAAAAGACTTTAAATCACGTACTTTTCGAGGGTTTTGTTAAGTCAGTGAAATTTCTAATGTTTATCAAAAATTTCGCATTTTAATAAAATCCAATCTTCAGATAAGATATCTATTGTCACAAAGATGAGTCAATTTTTTGTTTGAAAAAATTCATTTTTCTCCAGAATATTCAAAGTACCCTTTGTAACTCTCGCTTGTACGGGTACGTGCTTGTATGCCTAACAAGGAACCAGTTAACTGGCAAACATATGAAAATAATGGTATTTAAAAGTCATTAAGTTTAAAGTTTAAATTTTTTTTTTTAAAAAAAAATATTTTATCAACCAAAGGAAAAAAAATTAATTAACCTAATTTGCTCTCTTGTTTCTTTTTTTATTTTAGTTTTCACCCAAAAATAAAAATTTAATTAAATTTAGAAAAAAAAAATTTATTTTTTTTTCGACGTCTTGAGCTAAAAATTGACCATTTCTCATTATCTAATTTTGTATCATGTTTAAGTTTTTTTTTTAATTGCAAATTATTAAAAAAATAAAATTTTTTGAAATTTTAATTAAAAAAAAGAGAAAGAGAGAGAGAGAGAGATTTTTCCTATTATCTAAAAACAAACATTTTTAATATTCATTTTCCGAGTAATAAAAAAACGAAAAACCTCTTTTTATTTTCTCTCTTTTTCTCGTGGGATCGTAAAAATATGAAACATATATCTACATTACATAATTTTTTTTAATTCAGAATTATATTTTTTTTAAAGGTAACAAAATTTTTTGATGATAAATATACGCTTTTAAATGATCAAAAGATGAATAATCGCTCTAACCGTACATTAACAGAGACATGTTCAAATCGACTCGAAAAGATTCTTTCAACACAAACTGTTTGTCCTATGATAAGTTTACCCGATAATGATCAGTATTGGTATGAAGGTTGGAAATGTGAAGAAGACTCGCATTTTGTTAACGATTTAGTAATTTCATCATCTTCTTTATCATCGCCATCGTCGTCAAGTTCATCACCATCACCTTCACCATCAACTGAATCAACAAATTATGGTTTTAAAGTAACATGCTCAGATTTTGATTCAATTACAGACAATATACGCGAATCCTATATGGGTCAAGAAAGTCTTATATTTTACGGACGAAGTCAAAACGATCAACCGTTTGTTTTATCTTACACTAAAAATGAATCCGAATTGAAAGCAATTTTACGTTTAAAAGACACTAATTATCTTCTCACAATTCCAATTGTTAATATTGAAGAACCCGTACAACCCGAAAAAATAATTAATTTAACCAAACAAGATTTAAAAATTAAATTAATATACCCATTAGTTAATTTAAACGGATTTAAACTAATTAAAGAATTCGATTGTCATAACATAAGCAAAACGTTTAAATTCGGAGTTGTTTATATGAAAAAGGGACAGACCACTGAAGAAGAACTTTTCTCAAATCAAGAACACAGCGAAGAATTTGATAACTTTTTAAACATACTTGGTAGTCGAATTAAATTAAAAGATTTTACGGGTTTTCGTGGTGGTTTGGATACATCGTGTGGTCAAACCGGTGAGTATTCCGTTTATGAACAATTCCAAGACAAACAAATTATGTATCATGTATCAACATTGTTACCTTATAACAAAAATGATAGTCAACAATTAGAACGTAAACGACATATTGGTAACGATATTGTTGCTATTGTTTTTCAAGAAGACAATACACCGTTTGCACCAGACATGATTGCGTCAAATTTTTTACATGCATTTATTGTGGTGCAAAAATTTTTTGATGAGACTAGCTCAAAAATTAAATATAAGGTAAGTCTTTACGAATAAAATGTAAAAAAAGAGTTCATTAATCAGAGATTTAATTCCCTTGAGACATAATTAACATGCAACTTTGCACCTTTTGATGATGAAAACTTTTCAAGCTGTTTTAATTCTAATAAGGTTTTGAAGTTCTAGTAATGTTTGAAACCCCAAATTGGCACAAGGTCTCACAATTTCTAGGGCCCTCATTACCCCAATTTCAAATAAAGAAAAACAGCATGTGTTTTAAAAATAATCTTCGGTTCGTAAAAAAATTATCTTTGAAACAAGGGTTTGAGAGAAAAATTTTGTTTTTAATGAAAAATAAGATAAGAATTATGTGATTTTTTTTTAATTAAGATATCTGTGACAGCCCGCAAGGATGTACCAAACTTTGGTCCACCAATTTCAAATGATAGTGTATTCGAAAATGATATGAATTTTAAAGAATGGTTGTTAAATAAATTAATAAACGCCGAACATTCATGTTACAAAGCGGAAAAATTTAAAAAACTCAAAGAACGAACACGTTCGTCTCTACTTGACAAACTTTACAATGATTTAAACATTCAAAATCAATCGATTTTAAATAATTTATTTCCAAATTTAATGGAAACATCTTTGAGTCATAGTCAAAGTACACGGTTATTAAGTGAACATACAGCATCATCGTCTGCGTTAAACTCACCACTATTATCATCGGGAATTACATCTAGTACTCATCAAATGTCAAATTCGACTAGTTTTAAATTTAATTTAATAAATACTGTGCGTAAAGCGTTTAAAAAAGAACAAAGAGATAAAGACTTGAATGGAAGTAGATCGAGCTTGGTTAAAAATAGATCGGGTACAACATCGACAATACCTACATCATCACCTTCAGACTCACCCATACAAACACCAACTAGTGAAAATAATCATATTTTAAACATTCGAATGAGAAGCTCAACATTCGATTCGAGTACAGAGACAAACGATTTGAATAATTTAATTCTAAAACAACATAAAAATAATGAGAGTATTAAAGAGGAAACAAAAATGAACTCTGTTAGAAAGCCTAAAGTTAAATATACAAGTTCACATGATCATCATTTGACTAAGATTGGGTCAATTGATAGCTTAAATCATAGCGAAAATGAGACAATGTTAAAAAATAAACTATTCTCTATGATACCACCTAAAAATATGAATAATGGTAATAGTTTAACTGATTTGACAAATATGAATGATAAATCGTATGCTTCATCGTCTGGATCGTCATCGTTACCCGAAGATGAAATGTATGATCGAGATGAGCATGTACAAAAACAAATTCAAGTTAATACATAGAGTCGGAAAATGTAGCAAAATAGAAGTTTAGATTTTATTTTTTTTTTTTATAAATATTTATTTTTCAGATGAAATAATTTCCAATAATTTATATTTTTATTTTGTCAACCAAAATTGTTTCCAATTGAAAGCAACTAACAAAAATTGTTAATATTTTTTGAACAGTGTATTTTTAATTCTTTTTTTTTGTTTTGTTTTTTTAAATTAAACAAAAATTTTAATTGTGCTTATTCTTTTTTAGAAAAAAATTCTTTTTTTTTTTAAATTTTAATTTATATTTTATTATTCTTTAGTAAATACCATGAAATGTCTAAATTCTTGCGAATAAATTTAAAAAAAAACAAGCTTGCATTAAATTAAAGAACTTCAGGTTTGAACAAATGGCAGTGACAGTTTTTCTAATTTTAGAAAATAAGGCATCTCAAAGTCTGGTTCTAAAGTACAAGAAAATTTTAAAATCGTTAAAAATCCGTAAAGCTCTTATACAGACTTGGTGAATCTATCGGTTTCAATTAAATAACAGTCCTGTTTTGCAAAGAGTTTATGACTTTGTTCATTTAACGAATGTGTATTCTGACCATTACCTTTTTGATAACATAATGTTTTATCCAAAGGAAAGACATAGAGTTGATCTTGCGAAAATGTAACGTTACCTTTAGAACGGTCGTTTTTGTTCCTATACTCATTTCATTCTAAGGAAAAACGAAAAACAGAGCGGGACGGGACCATTTGGAAAATGTTTGGAACGAGAACGGAACTAGTTTTACTGAACGCTACAATTTCGCAAGATCCACAGTAGAATCATCTTCTTTTGACGAAATATGATTATAAATATAAATTCGGCCAAATCTTGAAATAAATCGTTTTTCTTTGAAAATAGAGGCCAACAGAATAACTGATGTAAAATTCGGGCTCCTTGACCAAAAAGAATTAAAGTTAACCGAAAATCTGTCTTCAAAAGTGTATTTCGCATTTATTAAAACCTCTTAAATTTTTGTACAGGAGAGTCGAAAATTTACCACCCTTGATTAATTTTAACTTCGAATAAATGTTACCGTTTTTTCTCAAATACAAGAAAGTACAGTCCTCAAAGGATTTTGTTATATTCGAAAATTGAGTAGTAAAGTGACTCAAATTTAAAAAAATTTCTTGTATCGGGACTTTTAAAAAAAGTTAGCTAAATGAATACAAAAAATAAATGTAATTTTGAAGTTTCATATCAATTCAAAAATTCGATAATTTCAAATTAAAACTTTAATAGAATTCAAAGTAATAACGGCCTAGCAACATTTATATCAAATGGATCAAAATTTAAAATCATTTTTTTGGAGATGACAAATTGAAAAAAACTTTGCAGAGGTATTTTAAATTTGAGATAGCTTTCTGATAAGCATCAGAAAGCTTTTCGAAATACGGTTCGGGTACGGGTACGCTTTGAGTACGATTCGGGTACGGTTCAGTACGGTACGGGTACGGTTTGAGTACAATACGGGTACGCTTTGAGTACGGGTACGGGTACGGGTACGGTTCAGTACGGGTACGCCATTAATTCGGTGGAAGTGCAGTATATTAAAATTTTCTATTTTGAAAATTTTGATAAAAATCAAAACTTTATAAAATCGACCGTTTTCGATCGTTTTTCGTAAATATTCGTTTTTAATAATTTTAAATTATTATTCGTCTCACTTTATACTTTCAAACGATACAAAATTTGACAAACAAAACCAAAAAACCGACCAAATAAAACTGAAAAATCAAACTCAAGCAAATACAAATTTCTTTTAAAATGGAAAATAACCTGGCTTGATTCTTCGTCTTTTAAACACTTTTCCACACAACTTTGAAAGTTAATAAAAAAAAGGAAAAGCTAATAATTTAAAAATATTGCAATCGCAATGAAAACAATAAAATTTTATATTGAAAAATTAAAAATTAAAATTTTAAAATTAAAGTTAAACGAACGTACCAAATTTTGTATTAGTATTCCAACATGTTTGAACATGTTCCCAGTAAGTTTTGGGGATATGGTCAAATATGCTGGTATACGTAACAGGTTTAAAAAATTATAAAAAAAACAATTTTAAAAATTTTAAAAGTTGGTTTTTTGAATTTTTAACTGTAAAAACAACGTACCAAATCTTGTATAAGTATACCAACATGTTTGAACATGTCCCCAGTATGTTTTGGGGATATGGTCAAATATGCTGGTATACGTAACAGGTTTAAAAAAAAATAAAAAAAACAATTTTTAAAATTTTAAAAGTTGGTTTTTTGAATTTTTAACTGTAAAAACAACGTACCAAATCTTGTATAAGTATACCAACATGTTTGAACATGTCCCCAGTATGTTTTGGGGATATGGTCAAATATGCTGGTATACGTAACCGGTTTAAGAAAATTCAAAAAACCAATTTTAAAAATTTTAAAAATTGGTTTTTTGAATTTTTAACGGTAAAATCAACGTACCAAATCTTGTATAAGTATACCAACATGTTTGAACATGTCCCCAGTATGTTTTGGGGATATGGTCAAATATGCTGGTATACGTAACAGGTTTAAAAAAAAATAAAAAAAACAATTTTTAAAATTTTAAAAGTTGGTTTTTTGAATTTTTAACTGTAAAAACAACGTACCAAATCTTGTATAAGTATACCAACATGTTTGAACATGTCCCCAGTATGTTTTGGGGATATGGTCAAATATGCTGGTATACGTAACAGGTTTAAAAAAATTCAAAAAACCAATTTTAAAAATTTTAAAAGTTGGTTTTTTGTATTTTTAACGGTAAAAACAACGTACCAAATCTTGTATAAGTATACCAACATGTTTGAACATGTCCCCAGTATGTTTTGGGGATATGGTCAAATATGCTGGTATACGTAACAGGTTTAAAAAAATTCAAAAAACCAATTTTAAAAATTTTAAAAGTTGGTTTTTTGTATTTTTAACGGTAAAAACAACGTACCAAATCTTGTATAAGTATACCAACATGTTTGAACATGTCCCCAGTATGTTTTGGGGATATGGTCAAATATGCTGGTATACGTAACAGGTTTAAAAAAATTCAAAAAACCAATTTTAAAAATTTTAAAAATTGGTTTTTTGAATTTTTAACGGTAAAATCAACGTACCAAATCTTGTATAAGTATACCAACATGTTTGAACATGTCCCCAGTATGTTTTGGGGATATGGTCAAATATGCTGGTATACGTAACAGGTTTAAAAAAAAATAAAAAAAACAATTTTTAAAATTTTAAAAGTTGGTTTTTTGAATTTTTAACTGTAAAAACAACGTACCAAATCTTGTATAAGTATACCAACATGTTTGAACATGTCCCCAGTATGTTTTGGGGATATGGTCAAATATGCTGGTATACGTAACCGGTTTAAGAAAATTCAAAAAACCAATTTTAAAAATTTTAAAAATTGGTTTTTTGAATTTTTAACGGTAAAATCAACGTACCAAATCTTGTATAAGTATACCAACATGTTTGAACATGTCCCCAGTATGTTTTGGGGATATGGTCAAATATGCTGGTATACGTAACAGGTTTAAAAAAATTCAAAAAACCATTTTTATAAATTGGTTTTTTGAATTTTTAACGGTAAAATCAACGTACCAAATCTTGTATAAGTATACCAACATGTTTGAACATGTCCCCAGTATGTTTTGGGGATATGGTCAAATATGCTGGTATACGTAACAGGTTTAAAAAAATTCAAAAAACCAATTTTAAAAATTAGTTTTTTGAATTTTTAACGGTAAAAACAACGTACCAAATCTTGTATAAGTATACCAACATGTTTGAACATGTCCCCAGTATGTTTTGGGGATATGGTCAAATATGCTGGTATACGTAACAGGTTTAAAAAAATTCAAAAAACCATTTTTATAAATTGGTTTTTTGAATTTTTAACGGTAAAATCAACGTACCAAATCTTGTATAAGTATACCAACATGTTTGAACATGTCCCCAGTATGTTTTGGGGATATGGTCAAATATGCTGGTATACGTAACAGGTTTAAAAAAATTCAAAAAACCAATTTTAAAAATTTTAAAAATTGGTTTTTTGAATTTTTAACTGTAAAAACAACGTACCAAATCTTGTATAAGTATACCAACATGTTTGAACATGTCCCCATAGAGTTTTGGGGATATGGTCAAATATGCTGGTATACGTAACAGGTTTAAAAAAATTCAAAAAACCAATTTTAAAAATTTTAAAAATTGGTTTTTTGAATTTTTAACGGTTAAATCAACGTACCAAATCTTGTATAAGTATACCAACATGTTTGAACATGTCCCCAGTATGTTTTGAGGATATGGTCAAATATGCTGGTATACGTAACAGGTTTAAAAAAATTCAAAAAACCAATTTTAAAAATTTTAAAAATTGGTTTTTTGAATTTTTAACGGTTAAATCAACGTACCAAATCTAGTATAAGTATACCAACATGTTTGAACATGTCCCCAGTATGTTTTGGGGATATGGTCAAATATGCTGGTATACGTAACAGGTTTAAAAAAATTCAAAAAACCAATTTTAAAAATTTTAAAAATTGGTTTTTTGAATTTTTAACGGTTAAATCAACGTACCAAATCTAGTATAAGTATACCAACATGTTTGAACATGTCCCCAGTATGTTTTGGGGATATGGTCAAATATGCTGGTATACGTAACAGGTTTAAAAAAATTCAAAAAACCAATTTTAAAAATTTTAAAAATTGGTTTTTTGAATTTTTAACTGTAAAAACAACGTACCAAATCTTGTATAAGTATACCAACATGTTTGAACATGTCCCCATAGAGTTTTGGGGATATGGTCAAATATGCTGGTATACGTAACAGGTTTAAAAAAATTCAAAAAACCAATTTTAAAAATTAAAAAATTGGTTTTTTGAATTTTTAACGGTAAAATCAACGTACCAAATCTTGTATAAGTATACCAACATGTTTGAACATGTCCCCAGTATGTTTTGGGGATATGGTCAAATATGCTGGTATACGTAACAGGTTTAAAAAAATTCAAAAAACCATTTTTATAAATTGGTTTTTTGAATTTTTAACGGTAAAATCAACGTACCAAATCTTGTATAAGTATACCAACATGTTTGAACATGTCCATAGTATGTTTTGGGGATATGGTCAAATATGCTGGTATACGTAACAGGTTTAAAAAAATTCAAAAAACCAAAAATTCAATTTTTAAATAAATTGGTTTTCCCCGTTATATTTAATTTTTTGAAAATTAATTGCAATTTTTTTTCGAGATGTCTCTTTTTTTTAATTTTGAAAATATTTTTTCATTTGCAAGATTCAAAATTGTGGGTAAAAATGTATAAAAGACGAAAAATCAAGCCACCTCAAAAATTACATCAAAACTCTGAGAAAAGTTCAAAAATGGACAAAAAGTTTATTATCTCGAATTGCGAAACACTCAGATGAAATAAGTAGATGGCCAACCGACGTAAAAAAGTTGAAAAAAAAAACAAAAAAGGTGTTAAATTCACGTCCAACCTCGACAGTAATGACAACAAACATCAGTAAAATCCAGTCGATAAGCGGAGAATCAACTAATAAGAATGATATCAATGAAGATTATTATGAACAAAAATACAAACGAGACTACTACGACGTAATTTTGCAAGGTAACGGAATTAGCGCATTTACAAATATTTATATACGAATAGATGAAATTAAACGATGTACTGGTGTAAAAAGTCCGGAGATGGTACGCCCGATCGTAGGAAAATTATCAAATAACACCAAACTCAAAATAAGAGTAAAAGATTATCTTGATTACAAATCGCTTACCAAGACTTGGCCATTGGACTCTTTCAAGACAGGTGTTAAAGTTCATCAATCTGTGTCTAAACTTTAAGTAATCGTTTTAGATGTCAAAAGAAAGTCGAGCATAAGACAAGACAACTTTGAAATAAAAGAACTTGGGAAAAATTATGGACTGTACAACATTCGGAGAATACATAATCACAACAATCAGCCATGTAATAAACTCATAGCAAGGTGTGAGAAAATTAGTGACTATATCAACGTTCTAAAAAATGGCATTTATATTGGTAGCAGGAAACATCTAGTTTTACCAAATATTGTAAATTACAGGGTATGTTCAACCTGTGGAAGTCCACCAACAAAACGACTGCTCTAAAGATCAAAGCTGTCTTAAATGTGCAGGGTACGGTCATCGAATCGACAATTGTAAATCAAATTTTACTGAATGCCTAAACTGTTCAGACTCTTTGTCAAGCAATATCGAACGTCGTCTAAATGATGAAATCGAATCAATCTTATCAATCAAACTGAATTCTTCTCGATCGAAAATTCAAACTTTAGAGCAGACAATCAATATTCAATCATTAGCGATTCGTGATATGTCAGACAATTTACAATTAGTACGCAAAAGCATACCAGACGTGAAATCAAGTATAAACGATATCCAAGCAACCATTAATTTTCTTAGAATACACGAACTGGAAAGCGTAAAGAACGATATTGTATCGATTAACAAATCTGTTGAACAGACTCATGCCAAATCCCGTAACTTTAATGAGGACATCAAAAAGCAATCAATCGATGTATTGAGATATTTCAACCCGCCTCAAAGTTAAGCTAGAAACGTAAACCGAATGAAAATTTAATTTTTATGTGAATTTTTGTATTATATTTTAATATTCAAATTTTTGATTATAAATAGCAGACAACGCCGCCTTATTTGACGGGGCGTTGGGCAAATGGTCGGCAAACGGCCTCAGCCTTAGACTTAATAAATAAATAAATAAAATTTATCTATTATGTTTTAAAAAACACATCTTACTATGGAAAAATCATTCGGTTTCATTTTCAATCAAATTTTGTTTCTTTTTCTTACCGTGAATTTCTCTTCGACTCTTATTGTTGAAGGCTTTCTTTAGCTTGTAGTGCTTCTTGTAGAACTCATTATCGCTCAATCCCCACTTCTTTTTGACACTCTTAAAAAATATAAATGAATTAAAAACTTTTATCAAAATGGAAAAATGGTAAAATGAAAAAACATAATTATAAACTTCTGCATCTTATCCGGAGTTCGCTTCGTTTGGTTCATCAATTTTTTACCTTCAAAACCAAAAACACATTTCTCAATTTCTTCTTCAGTGAAGAAATATTCAAAAATATCGAGGCCATATTGATGAGGGTATTTTGAATGAAAATCTTTTTTTTTTTTTTAATTTAATTTATTTATTTAGTTGGCACCAGCGTAAGCCGTTTTAGCCAAAGTTTAAAGAAAATTCATTAAAGTATAATAAACATTAAATAGTGTAAATGATAATAAAAAGGTGAAAAAAATTGTTTTTTAGTCTTAGCTAAAGTATTTACATAAAAGAGTTTGAAATTTCTTTGGAGCTAGTTCACAAATATTGTTGTATTCATCCATTAGTTGGCTTATCAGTGGATTACTATTGAGCACAGCTTTATCTAAGTAACTTTTGTTTAATTCGTCGAATCTTTGAATAATGTGGGGAAGTCCAGAAATTTCTTGAAGTTTAATCGTTTTCTCGTCAAATCTCTGATTGAAAATTATTCTAATTGCACTGTTCTGGATTGCTTGAATTTTTTTTATTTTTGGTTTTGTCAATCTGGGTAATATGAAAGACGAGTAATCTAAAATTGATCGAATAAGAGTTAAGTAAACTGTTGTTAAAGTTTTCTTGTTAAGGCACCATGTTTTTTGTGACAGAACTTTTAAACAATTGAGTCTTTTGAAACATTTTTCTCTGATATTTTCAATTTGAAATTTAAACGTCAGAGCTTTGTCGAATGTTATTCCGAGGATTGTTGGTTTTGGATTGAACTCTATGTTTTTATCATATAATCTAAAATTGTATTGTTTTGTTTTATGAGTTCCATTTGAGAATATTATGTAGTTACACTTTGTTGTTGACATTTTTAGACGCCATAGGTTTAACCAGAGTTCAAGTTCTCTGAGATATTTGTTGATAATTTTCACTAATAAACCGTCTTTTTTGAATATAAAGTACGTACATAAATCGTCAGCGAAAAGAAGCGAGTATGAAGTATTCTTTTTCTTTTTTGTTTTGGTATCGTTAATGAAAAGAGAGAATAGTAGAGGGCTCAAGACGGATCCTTGAGGTACTCCAGCTTCGATGTTGTATTCATTTGTACAAAAATGATTTAAACTTACAAAAAATTTACGATCTGTTAAAAAGTTTAAGCACCAAGCGATTAAAAACATAGGGATTTTGTTTTCGATCATTTTGTAAATCAAACCTTTGTGCCATATTTTATCAAATGCAGAAGCTATGTCAAAAAAAATTGCACATACTTTTTTACCACGATTGAACGACTCGCTTATTTTTTGTGTTAAGTGGACCAAATTGTCTTTAGTTTGTCTTTTGCGTCTAAAACCAGACTGTTCGTCAAGTATGAGGTTATTTTCTCGTATAAAGTTTGAAAGACGTCGATAAACGAGCTTTTCACAGAGTTTACCAAGACAACTGGTTACACTTATTGGTCGATAATCTTTTGGGTTTTTGCTGTTTTCTGATTTTTTTGGAATCATAGTCACTCTAGCTAACTTCCACGCTTTAGGAAGCGTGCTGGTCGACAACGAATAATTGAAGAGCTCTAAAATGATCTTTTTGAAATCCTCCGATGCGTTAATCAACATCAAATTATGTAATTTATCGTGGCCTGCTGATGCTCTTTTGTTCAATTTTTTTTAATTCAGATTCAAGTTCTTGGATTGTAAAAGGCTCTGTTAGTTGAAAATTCAATTCAGTTCTATCTACTTTCTCTTCAACTTTCTTCTTAAAAGTATTATCGTACATCGGTTCATCATCATTCTTAAACGTTTTTTGTAGAATTTGTCCGAATAAATTGGCTTTGTCTTGATCATTCGAGTATGTTTGTTGTTCATGAATTAAACTTGGTAACGACTTATCATTCTTTTTTTGATTCGTTGCCAAAAGGGTTGTGAAGAACTCGCTTTAGAACCTAGAGAATTAATAAATTTTTGCCATTTTAGATTTTTGTACGCTTCAATCTCATCTTTGATTAGTCTCTTGATCTTATTATACTTGGGTTTGTCATCGTTTGACTTTTTTAATTGGGATTTATGGTGGATCAAATCGATTATGTAACGTGGAAGCTCAGTACTCGGTCTGTTTGTTTTGGGTGGAACTGATTTATTGGCACAATCAAGTAACGATTTAGTGATAAACTCATTTAGTTCGTCTGTTTTTTTTTTTAATTCATTCGGGGTCGATTTAGGAAAGAGACTTTGAAAAATCACCCAATTCGCTTTGTTGAAGTTTAGCTGCTCCTTTAACATGAATTCGTTACGTTCGATTGTGTCGCTTAATTTGGCTTGTAATGGGTAGTGATTGCTGCCCATTAGAAACTCGTTAAGTGATTCATTGCTTTCAAAATGTTTGAAGGCCGATAGGTCAGTAAATGTATAGTCTAAAATGTCTTCTTTGTTATTTGAAAAAGATCTGTACGTCATTGATCCATCACTTAGTCTAATTATGTTTTTTAGATTGGTAATTTGATCCAAGACTTTGCCATTTTGATTACTTTTTTTACAACCATATGCAAACGATTTGGCATTGAGATCCCCGCATAAGATAAATTTTCTTTGATTTAGTGTTTTGAATAACTCAAAGTTCAACGTTTCATTTGGTGGATTATAATAACTAATAACAATTACATCTTCATCTTCTAATTTTACATTAACACATACCAGTTCAAGGTTAAGGTGGTCAAACTCATGTAACTGTGTATACTGAATATTTTTTTTAATCAACAAACCGACACCACCCGCTCCATTGACACCACCCTCTCGTTCTTTATGTATTAACGTATAGTTTTCAAAAACGAGATATTTGTTGGCTGTTGAATTATCACATTTTGTTTCGGGTGAGGATTGAATAAACATAAAAAAAGATTAAAATACATAAATAAAGTGAATCCCACATAAATTATTTTTTTTAGAAAGTTAGAGACCTAGCAATGGGAATAAAACATAAAATTCTGATCTATTCAGATCACCTAAAAGTTTAAGTTATCTTTACAATTTATTTTGAGAAAATTTAATTTTAAAAAGTTAAAGTTTGAATAAATGCAGCTGACATTATCAAAATTCATGGCTCAAAAGAATCCCAATATTTTAAAACTTAAAATCTTTCATAAATTAAGTTTTCAATTTTGACTTTTAAATTTAAAAGATTGCTCAAAGATTTTAGCGTCTTTTAAGCTTCAAAATTGACGATTTCCTTTTTAGAAGGCTCTCTGACTTTTATCTAAAGATTTCCTTCATGAAAAGTCAAAGGTTTTCTAATTTCTAAAACTTAAATAAAAATTTAAAAATTTTGCTTTATGCCCTATCATCAAAAAAAAATTTATGTGTTAATTTTAGGTGTTCACTTTTTTTATGTTTTTTCAATCCTCACCCTTTTGTTTCATTGATCGAAATGATGTCGGGTTTAAAATTATTGAGGAATATATCAAAATAGTTTGTTTTATTTTTCAAAGAATTTGCGTTCCAGTGAACAATCGAAAAAGATTTGTTTGAAAACGGTTCATTACTTATGTTTGTAGCTGTGAGGTTCATGATTAAGGTTTAAACAACGAATCACAATACGTTGTCAGTGAACTAGGATCTGGCCCATTTCCTAGCTCATGGTGCTTAAACGATACCAGCAAAGCACTTAGTTGATTTTTGTTCGGTTTTTTCATTGTTGGAAAAAGTGCCTTTACCCCATCTAGAAAGAAATGAAAGAATCTTGAATTGTTGTTGGTTAACTGTTTGTTCAATTCGTTTATTTTCGCCTGTAACGTTGAGAGGATATCTTCTTTAATACTGTTTATTTTACTCTCTAAATTGTTGTACTTGGAGTTTAGATTGTTCTCAATTGAAGTAAGTCTATCAAGAATTCGATCAGTACTATAATTATGTACTATAATTACGGTAAAAACCTGTTGGAACGTTTCGATTGAGACTGTGGGTTGGAACAGAATTTGATGTTTTAGAGACATTAATGCTTTCTTTGTATTTTTTTTTATATTCGATACAACCCTTGTAATATGATGAATGGTCCCCATTGCAATTAGCACACTTAAACTATTTTGTTTGGAGACTGGGACAGTTTTCATCATTGTGGTCAGTTTTACTACACTTGCCACAACGTGCCTCATTAACACAATCCAAAATACTATGACCAAATCCTTTACACTTGTTGCATCTTCTAGGCGGCTTGGCTAGGTCTTCAACATGATACCTTACACTGTTTAAAACTAAAAATCTATTTTCAAGAAGTTTTTCTTTGGTTTCACTTGAGTTTAGCACTATTTTACAAATGTTAAGTGTTTCGCCAGATTGATTTTTAAGTTCTATCACGTCGGTAACTCCTTTGCCTAGTAATTCCATAGACCATCAAGTTCATCGACACATATGTTTTTGAGAATTAACATTGGTTTAATTGTCTGCTGAGAGCTTAGATCTAATCTTTTACAGCTGTCAAATACTTTCGTGTTGGCCAATACTTTTGTTTTACACTCTTGAGATGCAGGGAAGACGATTAGGTTACCATTAAGTGTTATCTTAAGTTCAACTTTAATTTCGTTCGGATTAAAATAACTCAAAAAGTCGTTAACTAATCGGCTATTATTTTTAAAATATTTTTCGTCGATTCTAAAGAAGATGATTGGAGCGATTCGATTATTAGACGTTCTCGTACGTTTATGATTGATTTTTTCAGGGGTAGTATTATTACTCAGTATTCGTTTCGGGTTTCGATCGTATTCCGACTTTAACGGGTAGTTTTCTTGGTCCGTATCGTCGACCATGTCCACAACCGACGGCGGTGGATTAGGGTTGGGTAGACTCATTAGATGAGCAAATAATTAATACCAGAATGGTTGTTTTGTTTGATTATGTACCAAATTATGCAAGCAAAAAGAAAATCTTTGAGTCAGTTTCCTCCTTTTATGATCTTAAGAAATGAAATAAAATTGACAAGTATTTTAGAAAATCAAAAAATCAAAAGCTTACCGATTCTTAATCTTCATCTGAAGATGTTTTTTTCTAACAATGTATTTAGATGATTTTGATGATTCGCTTCACTGAAGTCACTTTCGCTACTAATTGAGACCTTTTTCAGTTGAGTGATTGTAATTTAAAAAAGGATTTGCAAATCGTTCAATTGTTCATTATTATATTACTTAAAAGAATATGACTGAAAAGAATATGCGTAATTTTATATCGAAATAAAATTACTTTGTAAAGATAGCCCGGGTTTCAAAAAACACAGCGTTTTGACGCTTCAGAATGGGCCGTTTTAATAGAATTTAAAATTACAAAATATTCAATATCATAAAATTATCCCAAAAAAAAATTAAAAAATGAATTAAATGTGTAAGTCACGTTAAGTCAGGATGAGTCACGAAAGGTCACAATTTTTTATTTTTTTGTGTCACAGTTTGTCCTTATGTTGTCCTTATTTAGTCACACTTAGTCTAATAGGTCCAATAGGTCAAGGTAGGGACAACGTTTGACTATGTGTACCCGTCGGTAACTGTCAGCCAATCACCCCTATATTTGAATTGTTTTAATACGCAATTTTTTTGCAGAGTTTTGTACAGCTAATTCTAAGATAGCTTTTTGAAGGCTTATCACTTTAAAATACCTCTGCAGAGTCTTAATAATGAGATTTTACCCAGTCAATTAATTTCAGATGCAAAACCGCTGAATGATTAATGAGGAAGGAGCTGTTTCATCAATTGCCTTTTTTCCTTTACTCGAAATTATGATCTTCATTTACAAGTATAAAGCTCTAAAAGCCATGTCGAAGATTCATGCTGTGGATAAATAATTATCAAGAATTGATTAAATTTTTGATCTCAAAATTACACCCGACTAGATTCAGCATCATCGAACAGTTGTTGAATAATCAAATTTTTGATTTTGTTGGCTGTTTAAAATCAATCAATTTAAATCCATTTGTTAATTATTATTAATTTGTTAACAAAATTTAAAAAAAATTATGCTCAGAATCTCAAGAGCTAAAAATTAATTTACAAGATTCTCAATCAAAAGAAGTAGGAAAATCTTGTCAGTCAAATAATATTTTTTTTCTTTTATTTTCATTATTTTTAATAAAGAAATAAAAAGCTTCGAGCGAGGTTCGAACTCGCGACCTTCTGCGTGTGAAGCAGACGTGATAACCACTACACTATCGAAGCTTACACAAACAGTACTTTTAATTAAAACCTAATTTTTTGTCGTTAATCTTTAGATAAAAAAAAATCGTGAATGTATGTTACTTTGGATATCACGATATGTCCGTGGAATAAATTTTCAAGGCAACCTATTTAATTAATGACAAAATCCTGTCAATCTTTATGATTTGGCGGCTCATTAATACTCATAAGATACACCAAGCAGAGCTTTATATGTGAGTAACGAGACGTCATTTTTTTCTAATATTTCAGAGTCAGCTCTTTAAATCGTGTTTTTTTCACCATATCGTGGACAAGTTGTAGTACTCATATCATAGGGGCGCACGAATGTGCGCCACCCTATAATATGTTCTCAAAATTCAAAATGCGTAATTTTAATTGATTAATTCAATTTTGAAAAAAGACTGAAAGGCCAATAATATATTATTATATATTAGGTTAAAGCTGGTAAAATTTCCAACATTTTGGTACCTAAATCAATTTATGAAAATTATATATTGACCATATACACCCTTTATACACACTTTCTGAAAATTGTGAAACAATACGAAGGATTTGCTTCATCGATTGCCTAAGTCTGGAAAATCTCTGATAAACTTAATATTACTTTTAATTTGAACATTTCTCAATCCCATGCAAATCTGAAATGTTTTGAAGAATTTTTGCAGACTTTGACAATTAATGAAGCAAATATTCCTTCGCATTGTTTCAAAAATTTTTTATTAAAAATATCCCTTTGCAGACTTTTTAAGACGATTTTTAGAATAAAAAAAATGAAAATTTTAAAAATTTTATAAAAATAAAAATTGGTGATTTGATGCTTTTGATAAATGTTTTCTAAAATACAAAGAGGAAAAATTATGACAAAGGTGCCTTAACCATAAGACACGGAGCCCTATAATATGTCAACCATACAAAGGGAAAAAACAAGGAACAAATTATAGGCCGACACATTTTGAATTTAAATTCTATAGGCTTTTATAAGTATGGCGGCCTATAATTTGTTCCTTGTTTTTTCCCTTTGTATGGTTGACATATTATAGGGCTCCGTGTCTTATGGTTAAGGCACCTTTGTCATAATAACTTTATGTTTGCAACAATTTTAAAAGATGAATGAAAAATCAAAAATTATTTATTCGTATTTAGTAGTAGTAGTAGTAACATGAGAAGTTAACAGTCATGTTAAGTTATGTTTTCATTTGATCTAACACTTTATCTATTTTCGACTTAAAATATTGTTTTGTTTGATAGTTTTTTCCACTCTGTTTAACCAAAAATTAGTGCCTCGAATTGCAGCTTTTGATTGCGATTGCGAACCCCCTAAAATTATTTCAACATCTGAAAATTTCCATAATTGAAGAACAAATAATCTGAAAATTTGAACTTTTTGAGACTTTTGTCAGGGTTCGAGCCCCCTAACAAAAGTCTCTATCTACGGCCCTGGGCCTAACCAATGATTTATTTTGCCGTACCAATGTCTAAGTATCTAAAACATTTTCTTATTAAAGCTAACATCGAGTTTTCTCTGTTTGTACAAGCTTTAATTTGTGCGTCCCATTAGAGGTTGAATTTTATAAATATATACTCAAAAAAAAGCGTCATGAGACGGTTTTCTAGACACTTTCTAAGTCGGGTCCAAGACGCTTTTTAAGTCGCTTATTATTAAGTCAGTTTTGACTTGGTCAATAATATTCTCTCTCCTTCCGATGACTTTATATCGTAATCAAGACGAGTATTTCAACTTGGAAAATGAACTGCCTAACATTTTTCACTATTCACCATAACTTCGACCAGTTGGAAATAGTATCTATATCTAATTGAGGGTTATAATGAGGTTCTAGTTTAAATAATTCACTGACTCGAGCCAAAATTATAAGTTTATTTTTTAAGATAGAATTAACAGTTAGCTTCGATAGTGTAGTGGTTATCACGTCTGCTTCACACGCAGAAGGTCGCGAGTTCGAACCTCGCTCGAAGCTTTTTTGTTGTTGTTGTCGTTTTCAAAAAACATCTTTTTTTACTCAATGAGTTATGTTTTATTTGTAAGCACAGTTTGAACGCGTTGTGTTTTATTAGAATTTGAACCTTGATTATGTAACTCTTTTCTATTTCAAGTTCTATTTTATTTATTTATTTTTTTTTTTTGAAGAGATCTCTTAAATTTTTATTTTATTATTTCAAGACAATTCGAAAGACTCTTTTATCATTCAAATCGTGTTTATATTTGTGTACACACTTCACTTTTTTTAGAGAGAGAGAGAACGGTTATCCAGTGTAAATTTATTAATCTAGGCTAAAATCAGTAATAAAATAAAAAAATAATGTTTATTTAAATTTTGAACATATATGTTCATAAATAAATAGCGTTATTTATATAGTAAGGTCAGAGATTAGTTCTCGGTTCTCTTTTTTATCTCTAAACCAAATTTAATTTTTACATTAATCATTATTTTGAGAGCGAGCAAATTTAGTAATTACTCAAAGATTACTGAGATTACTGAGGTGTTTTCCAATAATAGAATACAAGTTTTGGACTTCAATCATCATTTCTGTATACTACACGTTTCATAAAATAAAAAAATTGGCAAAATTTATTTTCTAAAAGATAAAAAAAAACGTGTTCGATCACATTGTCTTTATTTTCAATTTCAAATATGTTTTTTTCTGAACAGATTGAAACAAAGCCCATGAGCCATGTTGCAACGCTATTTCAACATTTTTTAAATTTAACGATCTTCGGTTGAAGAAATAACCAGCACAAATCAAATATTAAGAATCACGCATTTTCGAGACTGGATTATTTAGCCTTGTTTAAGAAGATTCATCTACTCCAATAAGACAAAAATTGTAAGACAAAAAATCAAGCATAAATTTGAAAATTTCTTAACAGGAGCAAAACGAAGGAATTATTTCAAAAATATTAAGTAATTCCCTTTTTTATTTTGTATGTATTGTGTAATAATGATTCTATTTAAAAAATATTCAAATTCATGAGTTTATCCTAAAATCATTTGCGCTTTTAAATATTAGAAAATTTCAAAATTATTAATCAAAGATGAGTCAAAGGCGTACGTGTCATTAAAAAAACTTGTTTTCATATAAAAGGATAGATTAAAATCGACGAAATTAACAAAGATAAGAGCAACTCAAAATTTTGAAAAGTATCATTTTTTGTGTTTAGATGGCACTGAGTAAACCTCAGTTAACAATACGGTTAATAACCAAATATTTGATAATTTATCCATTTTTGTATTTAGTTGGTTTTATTGATTTTATAATTGGTCTTGTTTTACCATACAAATATGAAGACAATCAATTGCCAGACAAAGACGCCGTTTTGAGTCGACGCGTCGATGAGTCTGATCTCAAAGCCGGTTTTCGTTCAACTTTATTTCCTGATTTGATCCGAGTCGAGGATAAATCAGCAAACATATTTGATGAATTAACTAATTGTGTTAAACAATACCATGATACAAAGACACTTGGTGTACGTGAACTTTTATCAATAGATGATGAAGTTCAACCGAATGGAAAAGTTTTCAAAAAATTTTCTCTAGGTACTTACAAATGGACTACTTTTCAAGATATTTACGATAGAATTATTAATTTTAGTAATGGATTGCTTAAAATTGGTCTCAAATCGGACAATAATGTTGTTCTATTTGCCGAAACTCGACCTGAATGGCTTATGAGTGCTTTTTCTTGTTTTAGAATTAAAGTTCCTATTGTCACACTTTACTCGACTTTGGGTATAGATGCTCTAGCTTATGGTATTAATGAAACTAAGGCTTCGTTTGTGCTCACAAGTGGTGAACAATTGTCAAAAATAGAAAAAATATTGAACAAAATTCCAAGTTTAACTCATTTAGTTGTTTTTTCCGATAAATTCCATCAAAAACAAGTCGATGAATTCAAACAAAAAGTAAATTCAAGAATAAAAGTCTACACAATGGAAGAAGTCGAAGCGTTCGGTAAAGAAAGCGGAAATTTACTATTTTCAAAGCCTGTTAAAGACGATTTGGCCATTATAATGTACACAAGTGGTTCAACCGGCAACCCCAAAGGTGTCATGATAAGTCATGGAAACATACTTACCGCTGTGAAAGGTTTAATATCTCGTCTCGGAACAATTAACCGTCAAAAGGATTGTTATGTTGCCTATCTCCCATTGGCTCATGTTCTCGAACTTGTTTGTGAAATTACATGTTTAACAAACGGTGTTCCATTGGCCTATTCAACTCCACAAACAATTGCAGATAATTCAACAGCTATTAAAAAGGGTCAAAAAGGCGATTTACGTGTTTTGAAACCAACTATAATGGCATCGGTACCAGTTGTTTTAGAGCGTTTGTCTAAAACAGTTTATGATAAATTGTCACAAACAAATTGGTTCAAACAAATGTTGTTCAAATTGGCTTATAAACAAAAATTGGAATATTTTCGTCATGGTCGTTCATCTAGACTTCTTGATAGAATTTTGTTTAAGAGAATAAGTAGCGCTGTTTTAGGTGGTAAGTGTCGATTGATGTTATGCGGTGGTGCCTTATTGAGCAAAGAAGTTCAAGAATTTGTTCAAGTATGTTTGTGTCCTGTTTTACAAGCATACGGTTTGACTGAAACAGCCGCAGCGGCAACTACTCAATTACCAAATCAAACAAATACGGAAGAAGTTGGAAGTGTCGTGCCATGTTGTGAGATTAAACTCGTCGATTGGCCAGAAGGTGGATACAGAACAAGCGATAAACCTAATCCAAGAGGCGAGATTTATATTGGTGGAGATAATATAACTCTTGGGTATTACAACATGCCAGAAAAAACAGCCGAAGATTACTCTTATTCGAAAGATGGTTTGAGATATTTTGCAACTGGAGACATTGGTGAAATGTTGCCAAATGGGTCTCTTAAGATTATCGATCGTAAAAAAGATTTGGTTAAACTTCAAACAGGAGAGTATGTTTCATTGAATAAAGTCGAATCAGTTGTTAAACTTCTTCCGTACGTTGACAATTGTTGTGTAATTGCACATGGCTATAGATCATATTGCATCTGTTTAGTATGTCCAAATATGAAAAATTTAAAGGACTTGATACTTGAAATAAACAAAGAGAAAGGCGAAGAATCAAGTGAGGAACTTAAATCGCCCGACGATTTATTGAAATATTTGGATAAGAATAGCAAAGTCATGGAAAGAGTTACAAAAGATTTAATCGATCATTGCATGCGTCAAGGTTTGGATCGATTTGAGTCTCCAGCCAAGATTAAGTTTGTTAAAGAAGCTTGGATACCTGATTCAGGTCTTGTTACCGATTCACTCAAGCTAAAGCGTAAAGAAATCGAAGCCTATTATCAAAAAGAAATTAAATCAATTTACAATTAAATATACCCAAAAATTGCTCAATCCATTCTTAATTGTATGTAAATTACTACAAGAAAAAAAAATGATGGATACGAAGTTTACAATATGGAAAAAACACAATTCATTTATTAACATTGAGATTTTTTTCACAATTTTTAAAAGGCAAATTCTTTTTTTGATTCAATTTAAAATGAAAATTCAGTTTTTTTTGTTCATTCAATAAATATTAATTTAAAAATTTGTTTTCAAATTTTAAAAATTTATTATTTAAGTCCGGAATTTTTTGGTTCAAACTAAGAGACCTTATTTTAAGCCACCGCGACTCGCAAGTCCAATTAATTTAAACCGGTCCCATTTGCAGGCGAATGGTTGCGCCCATCAAGAGTTAAAATGCGCTGTATGTATCGCATTCTAACGACCGGGAGAAGTCGAATGTTTGACGCTTGATTGCTTTTATAATTCCATTTATGTGCAATAGAGGGGTTTGAACCAGCCACCAATCGCCCCGTTGTCTTCGACTCGACCTACCGGACTATGAGCTCACTAAACGCGCTCTTAATGGTTAAATTTTAGTGATATTTTATCTCTTTCACTCAAAAAATATGGAAAAGAAACTACCCTCAAGTGACCAGGGTCAAATTAAGAGGTTATTGAGCGAATTCTTCGGAACGGAACATAACCATTTAATGATCTATAAAGCATATTAATCCTTAAGCATTTTCTATCGAATGGTGGGTCTTCTTTCCAAAAAAAACTTCCTAGGAAACCATATGGATTTGGTTGGAGTAACTTCTGCAAAGAAGATGTCACTTCTTACATTTTAAACATTTTTTGTTAAAATAAATAAATAATTATGTAACATTACATTATTTTGCTCTTTAAAGTTACTTAAAAATAACTTCATTTTTCTGTTTTTTTGAATATAAATATTTACCGGACTGACTGAAGAAGTCGGATCATTCAGAGCTGAAAAGCTGAAATTTTTATAGGACTTAAAGGTTAAGGATTTGCTCGTAAGACTTCGCCGTAACTCAGATCTTTCCTGAAAGATCCAACCAGCGCTTGTTAGATCCAAAGAAAGATCCAACAAATTTTCAGTAGGCTTCTATTAGCACTAAAGGCTAAATGTGATTCTACACTTTCTACTCGAGTTAAAACTTGTTTAGACTAGATTGGACTAAAAGCTAACCAGACACAAAATACGGACTCGAACAAATTATCAATTCATTATTTTCTTCTAGTAACAAACCAGAAAATCATTCAGCTGGTTATTTTGTGCAGTTACCAAGATTAAACTCTACCTGGCCGGCAACCATACTTTTAAGACTACTTGACCCTTAACCATTTTTTCAAAAATTAAATATTTAAGTAATTTTAAGATGCTGATTCGACCAAAATATTCACTCTCATTTTGAAAGATATTTAATAGGGGTGTCATCGGCTGGTTTATTACAATTTAGGGTTCCGTTATTTGGGGGTATAATATTTCATATTTTTAGCAAACACCATTACCAATATGGCGTTTTTCTCTTAAGAATGTTCTAGAAAAATTTGGAATTTTCATCTATTTGAGACCCTCTTGGTTGACAAGAATTTCAGAAATTTTTCGTTTGCTTTCTTATAAATTTCAGCCAAAAAATTGAATACAGTCGACTCGCTTTTAATCGGAACGCTTTTCTCCGTAAAATTCGGGATCCGTACATTTTCCCCGGTCCCTACCCCTTCTCTAATACTTTCAATGCAAATTTTGTTGTCTTAATCCGTAATTAAGTTCGGATTATTATTCTATTCGGAACAGAAAAAAATGATCTCTATTAATATACATGCATGTTAAAGTCAATCCTTTATCCGTAATTTTTTCATTTTAATTTTCAAACAAAGAAAAATACCAAAAAAAAACTTTTATTCTACAATCCCTTGTTTTTTTTTTTAATTCAAATTCAATAATTTACTCAATCAAACCGACAATTGTTTTTAGTGAAAAAATAAATTTTAAATAAATCTCCAATCCAAAAATCTTATTTTCCATTCTTAATTGTGATGATCAAACCCTCTTATTTTTTACATTTTTAAGACTTTGAAGTTAACAAGAGCAGTCAATATCTTTTTTTAGTTAATTATGATGGGAAATTTTATGATTTCAAGCAATTAAACTTACAGAACAGATAAAAAATTTCTTTAAATCGGAAGGTTTCAAAAAATTTTCCTTTTCCGGTTTAAATTTTATCCGTATAATTTAATCCGGAATGGGTTTTTCCCGGTCCCGAATCTTACGGATTAAAGCGAGTCGACTGTATTTTGATTTCTTATTCTCTTTTGAAGAGCAAGAGGTTTACCATGTAAAAGCTTTTCATTTAATATTACGATCAGAAAATCAAAATTCTAATTGTGAGTTGATTTTTTACTCTAAAAGATAAGCAGGTTTTATTAGAAATATCCAAATGATAAGACGTGGCAATGTTGATAAAAACAAAATTTTGCGATTTTATAACTTTATTGAAAAAAATTGGATAATATGAAGAGACAAGTTTTTAACATGAAGTAAAATAAAAAAACATTGAAAAAAAAGACAATCATTTAGTTCTTTAAGTTTGTCATTATTTTTTACCATCTAACTTGGTATTGGTTGGGTTTCAAATGTTGATGTTGAAATTGTTGAGAATATTGATGGTATTGATTGTAACCATGTTGTAATGGAACTTTAGAAACAAAATTTTGAGCAGGATAATGTTGACTTGTTGTTGGCGATTGAGTTCCATTAAAGCTTGATTGTCCTAAATAAAGCAATGATGATTCTCTAATGTTATATGCCGACAATTGAGTGATACAATCTAAAGGCATTCCCAAGTAATTTAACGAGTTTATAAGCTCTTCTGGTTGATTACCTCCCAATTCTTCATTGATTTTTGTTTTTAAAACACTGACCATATCGTTTGGTTCACATTCAATTTTAAGCAAACGACCATTGTCAACAACTTGTACGTAAACAAACATTTTTGAGTTTTAATCTTAAAAATTTAATTTTTTTTCTTACTATTTATATACACTTATAATCACCTAAATTTAGGGGTAGGTTTTAATAATTTCTATTTATATTGTCGTTTATTTATATATATATATATATTGGTTTGTTATGGTTATATGATCTCATAAATAAAAAAAAATGCTTTGGGCATTTTCTAGATCATTTCTATCTTTAAAAAAAATGAGTTTTTTGTTGTTGTTGTTGTTGTCATGTATGATAATTTTGACCAAAACAAATTAGTAGACAGAACAATTGAAATTTAGATAGATGCTTCTAGAAACTAATAATTTTGTCTAACCATTAAGAGATAATCGAGTTATAAATTATATAACTTGATACACGAAAAAATTTTAAATTTATTTTTGATGTTATATTTAAGTGTCATTATTCATTATTTTAGAGCAACAAAAAAATTTAATTTTACGTTCAACTATTAGAGATTTACGATCGATAATCTTAACTCTTATCCGTCAAAAGGTGGGTCAAAGGTGACCCGGCCGATCATTAAAGACGTGGTGTGTGGGTCATTTTTGATCTCATAGAAAATTAAAAAAAATCTTTCTTTTTCTAAAATATTTTGCTTTCCATAGCCAATTATGAGCTAAAAAAATATCTTTCATTTTTAGAATTTTGGGCTCAAATCAGGGAAAACGAAAAAAAAACAATATTGGGTCGAAACTGACCCACTTTGGTCTTTAATGATTATAAATTACCTTTGGACTGATAAGGGTTAAAATATATTTTTTCGTTTAAAATGATGTGACTCTAACTTTTGAAAATTTCACATTTTTTTGATGAAAAAAAAAATTTTATTCGGTAGTAAAGCTTTTCTTATGTAAACTTTTATTATGAAAGGAGTTACAACAAAACAAAGATATTAAATTCACCTCCAGTCTGTGAAGAAGTGCCGAAAGACCATACTATGTTGATTGTAATTAAACAAGCGTTTCGTAATTCCTACTTGAATTTTGTAATCCAACACGGTTTGGGCTGGTGATACAGAAGATGAAGATGGGCCCGTTTCAAGACTCCTAATAAATAACATGCTCAATCATTGAGGCATGTTCATGAACGTTTAATACGTGAATGTCCAGTACTGTATATTTGATCGCGAAAGGATTGAAGGATCTAAATTGGCACTAATAACTATAATAAAATTGAAACAACGAATTTTACTGTAATAAGTGAATTAACTACAGATGAGTAATAGTTTCTTAAACCCGAGACAATAGTTAACAGATATTTTGAATCCTACTTTAAATCATTAATAGATAATTTTTGATATTAATACTTTAAGGTAAAACGAATCAAATCATATGGACTCAAATTTGAGCAAAGCATTGTGATTGATTATGAAAAAAAAATTCGCAGTGAGCAGGATTTGAACCTGCGCGGGAAAATCCCATCTGATCACTGTACTCCATTCTTTTCGAATGGATTAGAAATTTAATTCTAGTCAGACGCCTTAACCACTCGGCCATCACTGCTTGATACTTGTTTCATATTAAAAACTTTCATTTTCTCTGAAAAATTTATTCCATTCTAGTTTTTTTCGGTAGTAAAAGTTTTGTCTTAAGCAGTTTAGCAGAATGACTTCATATCTCAGTATAACAGTAGTAAAAAACAGTGGCAAGGTTGATTTGATAAATAAGATAGCTTATGGTGGGAATCTTGATTCAATTTATCTAATTTAATTGAAGACAATAAAGACGATCAAAAGGTGATCCTCTAAATAACACTAAGAGGTTCATGCGGAATAAAGCTAGGGAGAATCAGTTGTTGTTTAGAGTGCATGGAATCATTTCTTTTTTTTAAGGTTCAAGTTGCTTATAAAACAAATCTCAATTGGCACCTACTGCTTGATACTTGTTTCATATTAAATACTTTCATTTGCTCTGAAGTTATCCAATTCTAAAGTGCATCAAATCATAAACCTTATTTATTTTTTCGTGATTTTCAAGAGCCGATTTTTTTAAATCTTATGTTGAGGTAAGACACAAACCCAATAGCTTTGTTTAAGTTATAAAAAAATTAAGTCTTTCCCTCCAAAATTAAGTTAGGATTTTCCTATTAATATGTAAATTTGGATGCTACGAGAAGAATCTATTTTCAAAGCAACATCTTTTTAGTAACAATAAAAATTGGATCAAAAATACGCCATTTTATAGCAAAATAAAATATTACATTTTACATTAAATTTTAAGATTTAATGTCTTTTTTGCTCGTGTCTTTAGCAATTGTGCTTTAGTTTTTAATAAAAGTAAAAAAACGTGAATTTTTCTTTTGTTCTTTTATTTAAAATCGAAATAGAGTGCTTCACTTTTTTTTTCATTTAAGCTAACACTTGTTTTTTATCGTTTCTTTCAGTCTGGAATAAATTTTAACTTTTGATTTTTAAAACGTTTTTATTCGAAAAAGAAACACAGAGAGAAAACAAAAACAAAATTCATTGAATATACTCCATAAAAAGTCTCGCTGATTCCTTGCATCCTTTATAATTACGTGAAATTTTTGAATACATTAGAATATTATTCGAATACTCTTGATTGTTAATTACTTCCAAAATTGCTTTTTTCAATAAAACTGTATTCACCTCGAATGGTTTAAATTGAATACCAAATTTATGAACTCTCATTAACCAATCACTGACTAAAGGTTGATCGGCACAAATAGGAATGCCAATCATTGGTACACCAAAATGAATGGCTTCACTTGCACTATTCATTCCACAGTGTGTTATGAATAGATCAGCTCGTTCTAAAATTTCTATCTGAGGAGCAAACGGTAGTAAAATAATGTTTTCAGTAATCTTGTAATTTTCTTCTGCAATTCGTCTTGAAAAATTTTCATAACTTGCTTTTCCTAAACTAAAAATTATTTTTATAAAATTTAAGTCTTCGTTTAATGACTTAATAGCTTCGATTATGTATTCGTATAAAAATAAATTGTTATTAAACAACGTACCAAACGAACAATAAATCAACTTAAACTTGTTGCTGCTAGTTGATATGTGTTCATATCTAGGATTTTTGGGTTCAAATAAATAAAGTATTTTGTTTATTTGTGGACATTGATGGGATTTTCTAATCTCTTCTCCAATACAACTTCCGACAAACTTGAAACTAGAATCGAATCTATCAACATATGGTTGTAATTCTGGAAAAACACTGACTAGATTTAAATCTTCATTTTGATCGAACACAAAATCCATCGTATCATACACATTGATTCCGTGACGAAAACTAAAAATCACTTGCTTTATAAATAGTCTAAAAACAGACCACTTGGCTTTAAAACCGGTTTCTAAAATCGTGTCGTTTTTGCCTAAAGGGTACACATTTTTTAAGTTGGCGAAACACGTATAAAATTTAATAACTTTATTTGGGGTCCATTCGACAAGACCTTTTTTGTGTCTTGATTCAATCACTTTGAGGGTAAGCTTAGCAGGAAGACTAAAATGATCATAAACCACCAAATCGGGTTTTTCTCTCAAAATATCATTCATAAGCCCAGAAATCTCACCATATGTTATGTCTATTAAATATTCCATAAAAGCGAAAAAGTTAAGTTTAGGTTCGACCAAAAGAGATGGTATTTTATTCGATTCATCGCCATAAGCTCTGAATCGTCTGAATTCCGAGCCAGTTTTTTCAATTATTTCTTTTTGTGTTAAACGTCCATAAAAAACGACTTGATGATTTTGATCTACAAGTATCTTTGCCGTTCCGAATAGAGGGTTTATGTGTCCAATATCAGGTAGAAATATAATGAAAATTTTCTTTCTATGTTCCATCTAAATAAAAGCTTACATTGATAGAAAATTATTAGTTTTTTTTTGTTTTTTAAATCTTTCTCTAAAAAGTTAGAAAAAAAGCAAAAAAATAAGAAAAAAATTATTTCTATTCAAAATTTTACTTTTAAAATTTCATTAAACAAAAAAAACAACAACTTTTTATTACATCTCAAATGTAAGCTTTAAAATTTTTAACTCTTCTTATAAAAATTACCTGATCAAAATAAATAAGAATAAATAAAGAGTCTCGATTAAAATTGTTCTTTGTTGGTGACAGGCTAAAAGCAGTAATCAGGATTTGTGATTTTATGTAATTACGAGTTTAAATATTTCCATTTTTGATTTAAAAGGTCATTAACTAAAAGAGTATCCAAAATTAAAGAGACTACTCCTATACAAAAACTCCTTCAAGTTGATAAAACAAATCTGGATATAGGATGAAGTAATAATTCAAAGAATTGTTGCGGTCTTTGATGCATACTTTATGTTAAATTTTTAACTTAGATTTAGACATGCAGTGATGGCCGAGTGGTTAAGGCGTCTGACTAGAATTAAATTTCTAATCCATTCGAAAAGAATGGAGTACAGTGATCAGATGGGATTTTCCCGCGCAGGTTCAAATCCTGCTCACTGCGAATTTTTTTGATGATTTTGATGACAATTTTTAATTATTGAAAAAAAAATTCGCAGTGAGCAGGATTTGAACCTGCGCGGGAAAATCCCATCTGATCACTGTACTCCATTCTTTTCGAATGGATTAGAAATTTAATTCTAGTCAGACGCCTTAACCACTCGGCCATCACTGCTTGATACTTGTTTCATATTAAAAACTTTCATTTGCTCTGAAAAAGTTATTCCATTCTAATTTTTTCGGTAGTAAAAGTTTTGTCTTAAGCAGTTTAGCAGAATGACTTCATATCTCAGTATAACAGTAGTAAAAAACAGTGGCAAGGTTGATTTGATAAATAAGATAGCTTATGGAGGGAATCTTGATTCAATTTATCTAATTTAATTGAAGCAAAAAAAGACGATCAAAAGGTGATCCTCTAAATAACACTAAGAGGTTCATGCGGAATAAAGCTAGGGAGAATTGGTTGCATGGAATCATTTCTTTTTTTTAAGGTTCAAGTTGCTTATAAAACAAATCTCACTTGGCACCTACTGCTTTTGCGGAGGTTTCTCTATTTGAAAAGCAATATCTTATCTTAGGATGATTCATAAAATTTCTTGTTTTTTAGGTGTTAAGTTTATATTTTAAAATTTTTATTCACACAAACACACAGAACTAGCAGCTTCCCGCGAAATATGTCAAGTAAAAGGTGATGATGTCCTTAAAGTAAGAAAGATACAAGCTTGGTTCAATAATTTAAACAGTGGTGATATTAGTCTTCGAAGGAAAAAAAGGTCTGTAAGACCAGTGAGTTTCTATCAGGACGCCCTGTGTACAGCGGTAAGGAGCAACCCCCGGATTAGTCCTCGCGAATTATTAAGTGATCCATCTCAACCAGCGCTAACAGTGGTTAAAAGAGGAAAATTCGAAAAGAAGGTTTGGTGGAATTACCAAGGGGTAATACACTTTGAACTGGTTCCTGATGGTCGTACGATAAATGCTGACCTTTGTTGTGAACAATAAGAACGGAAGAATATTTCTCTTCAAGCAAAAAACCCTTATTTGATCAACCGAAAGCTTATTTCTTCAAGATAACGCAAAACCACATACCGCCCCGAAAACCAAAAAAAAAATTCAAGAGCTGGAAAGGATTGAACTTCTCCCTCATCCAGCATATAGTCCAGACCTTTCCCCTTCTGATTATCATCTTTTACGCTCTATGGCTCGTTTCCTTAGAGGGTGGAGTTTTACTAACCAAGACCAAGTTGAAGCTGGGTGCCCTGAGTTTTTTAGCTCATGAAGACTTACTAATTAGAACATTCACTCATGATGAAGTAGATTTTTTCAATGTTTAGTAAATTTTTCGCTTTATCATCGTTATGAAAAACACTTTTTTGGTAGACTGAAAATAAAACAATTATTAAGCGAAAAAATTCTAATTTAAACTAAGCATTGAACAACTAAACCTTATTACGTTCTTTTTAGCTTTACTTTTAAACCTGTACAAAAATTAAATATTTACAAGAATTTATTGAATAGAATGTAAAATAGTTTTCAAAAATGTACAAAAAAATCTCTTGAGCAAAATTTAAGACAATTAATCGATTCGTTCATCTTCTTTATCACTTTCGTCTGATTCACTGTCATCCAATTCGTTTTCTTCATTTTCTTCATCTTCTTTTTCGGCATCTTCATTATTTTCATCACCTGTCTTTCGTTTTTTTTTCTTACGACCTGATTCTTCATCTTTATTCTCTTCTTCATCTTCATCGTCTTCATTACCCTTAGTCTCTTCAACTTGTTCTTCTTCTTCTTCCATTTCCTCATCTTCGCCTTCTTCGTCAACTTTAGCCATATCTTTTTTGCCACCGGCAGTTTTTGATTTAGCATTTTGAGCGCTCAAATTATTCTTACGAACTGAAACAAAAATTTAATTAAATACTTTAATTATTAGATTTTTAAATTTAATTACATTGTAAAACGTCATTTAAAGGTTGAACAAATGAATCGAATTCCATTTCTGTTATAGCTGAAATTATATCATTCACAGCCAATGTTTTACGTTTAGCTTTGTTTGCATGTGATACAGCACATGATGTCAAGTACAATACAAAAACACTTGAAGCACGACAAATCGATTGACGCGCTTCTTTAGACACGATTACTCCATCAGGAAGCTAATTAAGGAAGTTATACTTAAATGTACAAAATTAATTTGAAAAACTTACAGATTCTTTGATAATTCTTTGTACAACTGTGATTGGTAAATTTAAATCTTCTGGTCTTTCAGCCATTGTTTTAATAAAAGATGATGAAAATTTATTTCTTTAAAAAGTCTAAAAAAATTGAAATGAAACTTTCAAGTCGAAAATTTGCATCAAATTTCTTTACAAAATTAACAAATTTTTAGTTAGCTTTGATTCGTTTAATAAACATCAAAAAAAAATTCGCAGTGAGCAGGATTTGAACCTGCGCGGGAAAATCCCATCTGATCACTGTACTCCATTCTTTTCGAATAGATTAGAAATTTAATTCTAGTCAGACGCCTTAACCACTCGGCCATCACTGCTTGTTATTTAAATATCATAACAAAAATTATCAAGTTTCTATTTGTCACAAATTTAAACCATTCCTTCAACTTAAAAAGCGAGATTTTTTCATTTCAAATCATTTTTTTTTAATTTAAAATTTTTTTTGAAAATGTCGACTCCAATTAAAGAAGACAATTCACATCAATATTCCTTTCGTAATACACCAACAAGAGCCAACGGTGATGGTGCTTATGATAAGTAAGTTCTAAAATTCAATTTTCTTTTCCTGAATTAATTTTAAATATTCTAAAGATATTTTAAAAATGGAGTTAAAAGCAGAAACGAAGCAAAAGACTTGAGACGTTCTTTATTCATTTCAAAAGTTGAGTTCGAAGAAGTTAGTCTTAAAAAAGTAGTTACGAAGCAAATGAGTACTAAAAAATCACAAAAAGACGCTGATTTTATTGTAGAAGATGAAGCTGTCTCATCAGACGATGACACAATGTCTGTAGATTCTGAATTTTCAACAGCCAGTAAAACTCCACGAGCTGTTTCGTCACGCAAATCAATCGCTAGAACTCCATCAACATCAGTCAAAAAACCAAAAACAGCGTTAAGTAGACGAAGCACAATGTCTGCAGTTAAATCAACTCCGTCAATGCAAAAACGTCTTGCTTCAAAAATAGATCAAACAAGTGATGCTTTATCATTATACGAAAAAGCTCGTATAAAACTTCACGTTGCCAATACACCTGATTGTCTTCCATGTCGTGACAAACAATTTTCAGATATTTACAATTTTATTGAGACTAATTTAAGAAATCAAACTGGTGGTTGCATGTATGTATGTGGTGTACCTGGTACTGGTAAGACATTAACAACGAGACAAGTTGTTCTTTGTTTAAAAGAAGGCGTTGCTGATAGAACTTTTGATCCGTTTAAATTCATTGAAGTCAATGCTTTTCAAGTTACAGAACCACATCAAATATATAAACTAATTTATAAAGAATTGACTAGTGAGAATGTATCAGCTGAACATGCGGTTTCGTTATTAGAAAAAAAGTTTGAGCACAAGTCAAATGAATCAATAGTACTTTTGGTAGATGAATTAGACATGCTTTGTACTAAAAAACAAGATGTATTATACAACTTATTTGATTGGCCATACAAAAAAAATTCAAGATGGATTGTTATTGCAATTGCTAATGCCATGAACTTACCAGAACAAGTAATTAGTAAAATTTCGAGTCGTTTGGGTCTATCAAGATTAATTTTTCAACCATATACTCATGGTGAATTGGAAGAAATCATTCGAATGAGATTGGAAGAGTTGAATGTTTTTGACATGGACGCCATTTTGTACGCTGCAAGAAAAGTAGCAGCGGTGAGTGGTGATGCAAGAAGAGCATTGGAAATTTGCAGACGAGCAACAGAGCTAGCTGAAAGAGATGGACCAAAGAGTGGCAAATCATTAAGCCTTGTAAACATAGGCCATGTAGATCAAGCAGTCAAACAAATGTTTTCATCAGCTAAAATAACTTTGTTAACCCACGCTTCCAAAATGGAAAAGTTATTTATGAAAGCAATCGCTTTATTGTATCAAAAGTCCGGTATGGAAGAAACGTCCTTAAACCGTATTATTGAAACACACAATTTTTTGTGTCGTGCCGAACAAATTCAACCACTTAATAGAACTCAACTTTTAAATGTTTGTTGTTCATTAGGATCAACAAAATTGATACTTCTAGAGCCTTGCAAAAATATTTATTTGCAAAGAGTTAGATGTAATATGAGTGTAGATGATATTGAGTATGTTCTCAATGATAATAAATAGATTAGTAATTTTTTTTGATTTTTTCAATTTTTATTTTGGTATCTTCTTTTGGATTTATAAATGATGTAAATTTTTTTTTGGCTTTACATAGAAAATATAGGTTTTCTATTTTTATCACAATAAAATCATTTAAAAATAATTCTAAAAATTTTGATTTCATTTAATTTTTGCTTACAAGATGAGTAGCCGAATACTTAAATATGACCCTTAAAGGGCCCTACTAAAATACTGACCATCATCATCGTGAAATAAGTTATTTTCCGAATATTCAAACTTACCAATCGATGCGGAATTTTATGAGCTATTTATTAATGATACTAGTTTGATTGAAATTTTTTTATTTGCATCGAAATTTCAATTTTCCGTTTTTTAGGGGTTCTGATCCCTAAATTTGTACGACCGACCACCAGGAGACCCCTTTTTTCTTAAACAAGAGGCTATCAGCTATCTTAAAAATTGGTTCACAGATTATATGCATGTTCCGTTATTGAGATATTTAGCTTGGAGGAAAAGACCCCTTAAGGTTGTCAAAATTCCATAAGCCCAGGTTTTATAAATTTCTGCATTCTAAATAACTCACAAATGGAGAAAAAAATCAGAGGTCTGAAAAAAAAAATTTCCCGAGTGAGGGGGTAAGAGCCTATAAAAACCTCGAAAAGAGAGATCCTAAGAGATCGATTGTTTCAATTAAAAATACTTGAATAGTTGTGACTTATGACATACATTCTGATGGAAAATTTCCGGCTCTCTATTTTTGCTGAAAAGAAGTCAGTATTTAAGTAAGACCCCCCTTAGATACTTAATTACTGTAACTAACAATATTGGGCAAGCCATTCAAGTTCGTCCAAGTTTTTATGATTGATATAAAGTCAGAAACCTTCAGCTATCAATTATAAAAAATGTTCCTTATCCTTTATTTATGACCAAAAAGGGGATCAAGTTTACATTTGATCTTGGTCGTGCATCTCATGTTCAGAAAAGATTGATTTCCAACCTCAAAGACTATCTAAATATCGAGCTCTTATCGAAGCCAGTACAGAATTTTTATTCCTTAAAATCTTTTATTTTTGAAAACAAAAAAATTACATTTTTCACCAATTTTTTCACAAACCGAGTTGTTGAAGACTGGAACAGTTTGCCGCAGAGAGTAATTGAAGCAACGTCAATCGAGAATTTCAAATCAAGATTAGATGAATGGTGGATGGGCAAGCAAAAGCTGGCAAAAAACTGCTATAGCCATTAGTTTCTACTCGGTTTTCGAGTCGCAGTTAAACTACTACTACTACAACTACCAAGTTCCAAGATATCTCCCATATCTTTATTTTTTTTCAAAGAATTCTTAGAATGCCTGTTTCTGGGTTTTTTTAACTTTTTATATTTCCTAATTCGTATTCCTTTTGAAACAATAATAATGTATTCGTGTGTGAAATGATTTTTTCCTCTTCAAGGACCATACAACTGTGTTGCTTTCGATTGGTATATAAAATACGCAGGGTGTATGAAGGTTCTTTGAGACCGAAAATATTTATCCAAATAACTCAACTAGACGTCAGGGTATAATTTTTTAGCTCGTTATTTACTCAACCTTGAATGAAAATAGTGAATATGTTTGTTTTTCACGGATCCTTGGGTTTCTATTTTAACTAAAAAAGACTTTAACAGTATTTCCTCGAAAAGGATGGCGATTTTAATTGTTGAATTTCGAAGCGAAATGAATGAATAATGAATTAAAATTTATTTTGAACTTTTTGAATTTTCTTTTTTTGTCATCATAAAAATTTAGAGAATTTTTAGTACAGGGACGGATACGGGTACGTTTTAGTACGGGTGCGCCATTAATTTGGTGGAAATGCAGTAAAAAAAATTCATTACAGACAAGAATTAATTGAACTTCTAATAAGTCTAATAGTAATTTTAAATGTTCAATCATGTGTAAACAGAAAAAAGAAAACAAACAAATATTGAAAAAAATTTTATTTAAAAAAAAATGATAAAGCCACTAAAAAGTTTTTAATAGTCAAATCTTTTTTTTTGTGTTTCGATTCAATTTCATTAAACAGAACAAAGAATTTTTCAAATTTTAACTCTAAAAGTTAACTCAAAGTTCCATTTATGAAATGAACCAAGTTTTTTAAAAAATTTTTAGCTATTTCATTTAATACAACTAAAATAATAATATTTAAAAAAAAAATACATCTATTTATCTTCTATCCTATGACTTTTCACTTTATTTAATCGGAACTTTAATGATTAAACTAGCGGTGTGTCTATCAATACCATGTTCAATATTTTGTGGATTAGCACCTGGTGGTAGTTTAATTTGTCTCTTTAATTCATAACTAAAATCACCATTTTTGTCCCAATCGTTCTTAACCACGCGTACAATTAAAATATTGTAAGCTGTTATTTCGATTGTAGTCTGACCGTCTTTCAAATCATTACCCAAGTAAACTTCATAGTCAAATGATTTGCTTGTTTTTGTTTCTTTGATGGATCCAATTTTAGCTCCAACTGCATTAGTAGACGTGGACGAAAATTCTGAACTTGATGTAAAGCTCGTATGTTGTTGTTGTTGTTTTTCAGGCTCTGGAACAACTTGTCCAATAAGTAATAATTGACGAGTTGCTTCGTCTAATTGGGCTTTAATAGAGTATTGATCGACGTTGGCTGGTAAAGTAAAATCACGAGTAAATTCACGGTTTAACTCTTCAGCTCCTTCGCCTACTTTACTTTTACCATTAACTATTAAACGTCTACCTTCAGTACGAATTGTAATCTCATCGAAGTTAAAGTCTCCAATGTTGAATTCGATAAAATAAGCATCTTGATCGTCTTGATCTTTACCATAATAGGCTTTATGTGGTGACATAGAGGCGTTGTTTGCCGAAGGTGTCAATGGTTTCGAACGAGTCTCAGCACCACCAACACCATAGCGAACTTTACGTCTACTTGTAAATTCTTCACAAGTTTTAACAACAGTTGACATTTTCTAAAAAAAAAAAAAATAAATTTTCAACCATATCCGATTTGTTATAAGATATTTATTTTGTAATAATAAAAGAAAAAAATAAAATTAATATCAAATTATTTGAAGCGTAACGTTTAAAATAACAATAAACATAAAATTTAATTAAAAAATAAAAGAGAACTTGAAAAAAAAAAAAATTTTTTTTTTTCAAAAACAGTTAATTTTAAAAAAAAACAAGTTTTTCAAATGAACACTAAAAAGTTTACTGGTTTGTTTTTTTTGTAAATTTCTAATTTTGTTTTTGTTTCTCTCTTTGCTTAGATTGTGATAATAAGTTTTTTTGTTTTCAAAAAAAAAAAAAAATAAGAAAGAAAACATAATTCTATGTGACTGATTTAATAACTAGACATAAAACATACGATTAAAAGCTTGCTTATTTTTGTGTTGTTGTTGTTGTTGCTTTTTTAGACAATAAAAATTGAAGTCCTATAAATCAAACCCTTCCAATTTTTAATCATATGTTTTAATGAGTTTTTTAATACGTTTGACTTTATATGATTTTGTAATTACAGAAAATTAGCTCTCTTTGGCTCTCACTCCTTTTTTTTACCTTTCTAAAAACTTATCCATAAGCTTAACCCTCAGAAATTTTCAACCATGTTACAAAAAATTATGTAAAATTTTTTTGAGATTTTAAGTTTGTGTTTTAAGTGTTGAAAATAAAGGTAAAAAAAATAATTAAAATGCCAACTTAATTAGTTCTTAGTGAAAAAAAGAGAACGAACGAACACTTATTTGCTCATTATTTTAAAATGGATATCTCACAATATTTAAAAATTTAATGCAAAACGAGTCTCGCTAAAGGCCTTTTTAATAGGCAAAATATGTCTATAGTTATTCCTAGATAAAGCATTTTTGAATTATCCGATAATGAAAATTCAAAAGAATCCTTATAATTTTAAAAAGCAAATTCAAATTTTTAAGAGTTCTTTGAATAAGAAACATTTATGGTTAGAACATTAAACAAGAAAATGGAGTCCAAGGATCGATTTTTGAAATCTTTTTGAAACAAAAAATTATCTTTATTTTGTTGGTTACTTTTGGTTTTATATTTTTTAAAAGTAAGAGGAATTAAGTCACTAAGCTTAATACTCACAAAATTAAAGTGTAAATTTTTTAAATATTTGCTTGATGAAAAATACAATTGTAAGCTAAAAAATGTCAACATATTGTTAGGCAGCTGAGGGATTTTAATAAAATTTGATTAAAAAAGGTAACTTAAAAGAAAAACATAGAACGATAAATTTGACTTGATCCTCTTATAACATTCGAGTTTAATCATTGTTGTTGAATTAAAAAAGAACAAATATCCTTGAATTTTATAAAGAGAAATAAAAAAAAGAGAAAGGGGCGAATTTTGAAAAATGAACGTCTAGAAATTTGATCTGTTTATTTTATCTCTTGGTAGTTCATAAATTGCTTGATAGTTTGTTTCTCGCTTTTAAATTACTTAAACTTGCATAATAATTTGAAAAAAGATTATTTGAATCATTAGTCGATGTGTGCCAATACCTTACTTTATAACTAAAAAAAAAATATTAAAAAATTTCAGGTTTATTATTCAAAAAATTTTATAAATTCATTTTTTAATAATGTATACACACACACACACACGCACACGCATGTAATTATTGCATTATTTCGAGCTGTTGTTGTGTTGAAACTAATTTTTCTCTTAAAAATTTTTTAAATATATTTTGATTCGTTTGAAATAATTTTAACTAAAAAAATAACATTATTTAATTAGTTGATAAACCTTTTAGAACCCTCTAAAGATTGAGTCATTGCAAACAAAAAAATATTTTAGCTAACAAATTTTTATGAAAAATCTTATTGAAATGATTTTAAGCTTTAATCTCGCAGCTGTTCTTAACAAAAAAATATTTACATCTGTTTAATAAAATGGGCATTTGATTGATTCTCAAATCACCTCTTTTAACCGAAATCATTTGTTGAGAAAATAAACAGTACGCTTGAAAAACAAAATGGCGGCGATTTGTTTAACATATTTCTACAAACTCTGCTTCACGCCGGATAAATGACTGTGATAAAAATTTTAATAAAAATAAATCTTATCATCCGTAAAGCAGCTCAAAATCTTTTATAAAAAATTTCATTTTTTTTTTGTTTTGAAAAAATAAATTTTCGTTTTTTTTTTATAAATTATTCATTTTAGTAAACCTCTTAATAAATTTTTTTGTTTTATTGTGTAATGTCAAAAGAAAAAAACAAAATGACACTCTTAAAAAATAACATCATGAGCAAAAAAAAAAACGAAAAATACCAAGCTCTCAAAAATATAAAAAGTTTTTAATATATTTTTTTTGATTATAAGTAGATTCTTGAAACATTGAAGATAGTTCTAAATTTTAGCTCTTAATCTTTAATCGACGAAAGCTTCCTTTTCAAATTAGACAACGGCTCTATAATGTGATAAACAAACATGGGTGTTTATAGAATTATTAAACTTTGCATTTATACAAAGAAGGTAATAAAATATATTTTTATCAAGAAAAGTATGAAATAGTGAATTATTTTATTATTTAGTTTTAAATTTTAAAAAGAAAAAAAAGTTTAATACCACTGTTTGTAAAATAAAAAAGAAGAAATTAATCGAAACAAAATCTTAATTAATTTATCTATCTTTTTCTCTGAAAGAGTATTTCATGTTATTTAAATCTGGAGAATTTCTAAGCTGTTGAAGGATTATGTTTTTTTTTTTTATTCAAACTGTTTGAAAAGATAATTTTTGTTCTAATATCAGCAATCTGTTTTTAAAGCTTATTTTATGCGCACAAAAATAAGGAGTTGAGTAAAATATATATTGATGATGATGACTGAATTTCTTGAAACAATCAATAGAAAAAAAAAGTTTTGTTGAAATAATTTCGACACTTGGCATTGAACGTGAATATTGAGTAGGCGGATAAAATTATGGAGTGAATAAAAGAAGGCTAATTTAACTTTCTCTAAAAAAATATCAAATGAATACCCTCCTGAAAAAAAAAAATTATGAAATTTTAAGATTTTTTTAATTACTTAAATAAATTATTAGTAAACTTGATTTAAAAATAGAGTTTGAATGAAATTTGACATATGTTATGATTAACGCTAGCTTTGTTAAAATATGATAAATGATTATTATTAAATCAATAAATCCCATTACTCTATTTAAAAATTACTTAAAAAATTCAAGTTAATGCTTTTCACAATTTGATCAGCAGTTGTATTTGACTACAGCACTGGTTGATCGTAAACTAACTCGATTTTCAGTAGAAATTAAATCCAATAAACTCATTAATGAATGATTCTATCAATTAACCCATGGTACCATTTAGAAGCAGACTAAACAATCTACACTTTGTATAAATGCACCTGGTATGAAAAAGTTACCATTTAAAACTTACAAATTAGCAAATACGGATTCATAAAATTATGGCCACTCACGTGTTCCTCTGGTGAACGTTCATGACGAACTTTTGATTTTCACTGAAGTTCACGGTATTTCACAGGAGATCTTAATCTCACCCTCCTTATTAAAATCCGAATTTAAAATTTTACGAAGCTTTTACTCAACCACTCCGCCTTTTTACAGAATAATTACAAGGTTGCTTTTTGAAATACTTAAATATTCTCGAATAGAAAAAAAAAGCTAAAATTGATTTAAAAATATGAACTGAAAGCCAAAAAGCTTCGATAATTGCTCGCACTTAAATTGATTTGAAAAACAATTTGCCTAAAAATTGCCTTAAACCTTATTCATATGAAAACTGTAAAAATAAGAAAATTTTTGAGTCAAATCCTTTTTTGTTCCATGTGAAAGCAATACTCATATTTTTTTATGCATCTGCTAAAAACCAGAGACGATTCTCCACAAAATTAAGGAAATTTTTACAAAATTTTTATTTTTTGTACACTAAAGGACGAAAACGTGAGATTGAACCTATCAAGATGAAGGATTTTTCAATTTTTTTGACCCGAAATTCGTTAAAAAAATTCTATACGGCTATTTCAGCGTTCACTAGAGCTTTTCAGTATATATTATTGAATCAATGTTACAGTGGTTTTTGCAAAAATGTAACCTTCCATTCGAGGAAAGTTTCAAAAAAAAAAGAACGATCTAAAAGGTTCCATTCTATAGTCCTTCCGTTCCTCTTCTTAAAGAGTTGCGTTCTCAAAGAGTTCCCGTACTAAAAGGGTTCTGTTTTCAAAGTGTCATATTTATCGAGATTTTACGTTATTTTTAAAATTTTACAAAATTTTTATTTCTAGGGCTTTACTTTGGTTTATTAACGGCTACAGGACAATTAGTACGATTGTACGATTGCTATTGGAGAAAGAAGGAGAGCCAATTTCCTTTGCAGTCGATGTACAAAATTATGTACACTGTGTACATTCTTTAAAAAACGCATGGATAAAATTTCAAGTATGTCGTCATAAATAAAGAAAGGTCGGTACCTATATCAACTTATCATGACTAAAAAATTATTGAATTTTTTTAGTACGATTGTTTCTTTTGACTTACCTAAACTATGTACAGCTTGTACAGAAGTAATTTTGATAAAAAATATATAATTCAGTGGTCCAAAAATGAATAGTAAATTTTGTACGATTCGAAAATTTTAAATTTTGCTTAATTTTCGATGGTAAATGGTTTGAATAGTTATAGTACTGAGAAAAAATATGGTTTTGCATTATAATAATGGAATTACAAAGAGTTAGATGACTTTTATGATAAAGGGTCAGCTAAAAAGAAAACTTCCAATCTAGCATAATTTTGATCGACAAATTCGAATTTTTTAGTATTTTTGATAAAATCTTTATATTTTTTATATTTTCTTATAAGTAGGATTAATTAATGATTAGATACATGAATTTCGGAAAAATACTAGAAAATTCGAATTTTTCGATCAAAATTACCCTCTTATATGAATTTTTAAGTGTACAATTTTAAGACGAACAAAATGGTATATGACTTGTCTCATATAGATTCACAGAACCGAATAGTACTGGAATCGTAAAATCGTACTAATCGTCCAGTAGCTTTTATTAACGGGAATCCTTGAGAACAGAACTCATTCGGAACGGAACCCTTTAGACCGTTCTTTTTTTATTTTAAAAAGCCACCTTGTAATTATTCTAAAAAAGGCGGAATAGTAGGGTAGAATTTTTATACCCATGAAAAAAATTATTTTCTGGGATATTATGGGGTCGTAGATTTGACTTATGACGGTCATGAACGTTCACCAGAGGAACACGTGAGTGATCATAACTGTTTGTCAAATCTTCAGAGGATATTATCCAAGGTATTAAACACATAAATTGGCTGAATTGTTGAGCAAATTATCAAACGAAACTATAAACGGACCAAATTATTTTTTTATCTTTTTCTGAAAAATCTTTATGAAACAAAATAATTTTTAACATTCTAATGAACTCATAAATGAGCAGTTTTTAAAAAAAACTAAAGCCGTTAATATTCATGCAAGTAACATGAATAGCTTGAGTCGATTTTATATTGCCTTACTTCAATTTATTCCTATTTAAGATTGAATTTTATCTATTAAATTCAAAAGCGTTTTTATTTCTCCTCATCATGAACTCAGTTATTTATATTTTTCTTCGTATCTTTTTATCTGATTAAATTAGACCTAACTTAATCCATAACTATATTTTATTTATAAGCAAATGCTCTATTGGTTTTAATGTATTCTTAAAATTCCTTTTTTTTGTGTAAAGATAATTATTTATTGAAAACTCTCGTAGCAGTTACAAAAATGTTACAAAGGTGCCTCTAACTTCTCATACTTTTTCTGATTATTTCTAGAATCTTGTTTAAATAACTCTTAGACCAAAAATGATTTTTAAGATTTTTCAAAAATGCCATCTGAAAAAATCATTTTAAAATTTTTTCGTTTCTAAAAATATAAATGTACATAAACTTTATTAGTTTGTTTAAAAAAAAATCTTTCACAAAAAAATATCCCTAGAAGAAAAACAAAAAAAAATTTCTCTCTTTGAAGTCGAATAATAAGGCAAATACACAAAATAAAATACAAAACAAATTTTAAATTTTTTTTTTTTGAATAATAAATACAATAAAAAAATACATTTAAAAAAAAAAACAAAAGAACTATTTTAAAATAGATCTTATATCTTCGGGTAAAGCTTTAACAAATGTATTCAAAATTGATTTCATTTTATTACGAATTTGTTCGCTTGTTTCTATTTTATTCGACTCAATCAAATCCTTTTTAAAACAAAGTATCGTCAATCAATTGAACATTAATTAAAAATTTAAAACTTACAATCTTTTTTTTTATGTTCATATATTGATCTAATACTTCAATTTCATGCTTTCCTTGAATCCATTTATTTACATCCTGTAAGGTTTAGAAATCTAGTATTTATTTTTGTTTAATTATTTGAACAATTTTTAAATTACGTAATCGCTTAATAATTCAATTTGGAGTAATTCTAATTTTTTGTCTGCTTCAATTCGTTTTTCTTCGAGCCAATTTTTGAAGTTTAATGTATCGAAAAATTTACGATACAATCCCGGTAGATCGCCTTTTAGAGATGGAGTCAATTCTGGACCAGGTTGTTTTAAACTTTTCATAAATTCTTCGGCATCAAAATCTTTTAGTTTGGGAAGACTTTTGAATGGATAAATGTTTTTGTGCAATGGCATCAATGTAGAAAAATATCGTTCCTTTTAAAAATTCAAGTCTTCATAACCCTATTTTGAGGATTTTATTAAATTTAAATTACCAATGGAATCATAAAAAATTGTGTTAATGCCATAAAATATCGTCTGAGAATTGCCGATTGTGCTTCACATGGTCGATTAGTTTCAGTACCCTTTTAAAAAATTAAGTTGACTTATTTATTGAAATAAACCGATTTTTTAGAATTTATGTTACAGTTGTAATGTTTTTTATAATTGACTTATCTTTGTTCAAAAACGGTTTAAACCTCGTATAAACAGCTGTAGATAATAATATTTAAATATTATATTGAATGGATGAATTCAAAATTAAAAGTACCTTGTTTGGTTTCAACAACACGGATACTATTCGTCTTTTTAATTTTCATATTTTTTCCATTCTCTGAATTTTCTTGACTTTCTAAAGCAGTAAAGTTCATAAATTATGATTTTAAATTTTAGAATTAAAAATATTCACTTAGTGGTTCGATGGGAGCATTTTTATTCATTTCGGCTATTTTTATAATATTCGGCCAGTGTTGTAAACATTTTGTGAAAAATGGATTGGTAACTCCAATTATCAATCCTGGTCTTTAAAAAAAAAATTCCAATCATAAAATTTAAAGCTCAAAAATTTAAATTCCTAACTTACGGAGTAGAATTTTTTGCCGAGTATTCGTTGAATTCAGTGTTGTGAATTGTAAAAAATGGTCGGTAATCAGATGCATATTTTAAAGGCCATATTATACTAATAATAGAAACATTTGAGATATTTATTTTGTTTTTTTTATTATAGAATAAAATACCTGACTAGAGCCTGGACTAGCTCACTACAAGCTGTTGGAACACTTGCAATTACGACTATCGGCTAAAATTAGAATATTTTTTAATCGAACTTTGAAAATATAGATGTGGCCCTTTAATTGCAGCGCGACGTAATATTACGCATTCTTACGTAATCAAGATCTAAACAATTGATGGGTAAGTAGGGTCAAAATTGTTTGAGTAAAAGTCACGATTTAGTCACTAGCTGTAGCTTGACGTAATGTGAGGTATCAGTGCGTCAGGTTACAGGATACAAAAACCTGAATTTCTCGTATCTCAACGTCATGTGACGTCAAATTTTGCATGATTACGAATCAGTGTGTCCATAACTTAACGTGAAATGCTTAGACATGGCTATCACATTACGTAACATTACGTAAAATGACGTAATATTACGTCGCGCTGCAATAAAAGGGCCACCTCTATAATAAAATTAAAACCTACTTCATTAAGAAGCACCATTTCCCATAGAAGATGCATGTGTATCAGTATTGGTTGAAGACATCTAAAATTTAAAATCAACTAATCTTTAAATTCTAAAAATTATTAAAAAATCAATTACTTGAAAATGTTTACTTCGTGAACAGGAGGTAGAGTAATAGGTACACTAGGCTTTTAATGTTTAAAGTTTTAAAACCACTGGGTCTATTGCTAACTTTGTTAATGAATACTTACCAAATCTTTTTTGTATATAATTGGCAACGAATAACGATCTATTTTAATCGGAAAAATAACTTCTAGATAGTGTCCAAGAATCGGTAAAGACAATGTTTCACCGGGTACCAAAGGAGGCCACTGATCAATATTATGACATGCTAAATTGAAATAGTCAGTAGATTTTAAGATGTTTTTTAATTAGGTTACATACCTGTTTCTATCACTTCCCCACCAGTTGAAAAATATTCAACAGCAATTAAACCTAATAAATAATTGAATAATGACACAAATGGAAACCGACTTAGTAATACGACAGACTTAAATTAAAACAAACATTAAATTATGTAAAGATATATTTTAGCAAAGGATTAACATAAGGAGAGTAGCCCTGAGGTAACCTTTTGCGATTTTTTTATTTCCCTACTTTTTGAAAATATCCTCTTTTAAGAGTTCTGTCTTTAACTTGCCTAAAAAATACATAACCAAATATGTAATTTTTTTCTACTTTTAAACCAGGCAAAGTTTTGTTATTGTAAATTTCGTAGTTAATAGCCTGGGATTTGCTAATTTGATTTGAATTTTGATACTGATGAAAATTGTGAAAGTTATTGTTTGAACTCGATGAAGTGTCTAATTTAAAGCGAAAATGGTGCTGTGAATCTCCTAAGAATCCAGAATTCGAATCGGGAAACGATAAATAACAAATATTAGTTTTGTCTTGTTGGGTCAACTTGACATGATTATTCGACGGGTATATTGTTTCAATTGATTGACCCATTTCAATATCGAATGTAACGACTAGTATTGAATGTACCCAATGTGAAAATCTATCCCATGGAAGTATATGATCTTTGCCTTGTCTGGACGACGATTTACGCTTTAGACTAGTTGGTAGCGAAGAGGGTATGTCATCAGATGATTTAGCCTCATCAAATGCATCTTTCATTTCGTTCATTTCGTTTTTTATTTTTTGGTTGAAAATAATATTCAAACACAACAACCCGCTTGTTTATTTTTTTTTGGCTCAAAATAACATTTTAAATTTTATCTATCTAATTAAAGATAAACATTTTTCAGGTAGAGGTTTTTTAAAATTTTTTTCTAATTCAAAATGTATTATTTATTATGAAAAAAATAGAAAAAAAAATTAAATTGAGAGAGAGAGAAGCAAAATTTCTTTAATTTTATTTTTAATTTTTGTGATATTCGCAAATAAGAACGAACAAAAAACTAATTTTTTGTTAAAAAGAAAATATTATAATTTTGATCTCTTGAGTTTACAAAAGAAGCAACCTGATACTTGACAAGTTTTCGCTTAATTATTTTCAGTTGCTTTGTTTTTAGACAGAAGAGATAGTTCTAAGAAATTCTTTTTCTTTTTTTTGAGTGTACGTTCTTTCTCTTTCCTTAATTGGTTACTATTTAGAGACTTCCAATTCCAAGTGGTTGTCCACCAGTGTTGTCTCAGTTAATGCAATTCACGACCCACTTTCAAACAACAATTGACTTGGATGGTAATTTAATGAAAAAAAAACAATCAGCTTAAAGTTAAAAAAATAATTGAAATGTACACATAAAAAATTCAAGTTGAAATATTAAACCGATTGATATAATTTGGTTTAACTACCACTTGACCAAATTAAATTTAATTGATAGACATTTTTTTCATTTGTGAATAATAAATTTAACTTTTTTAATTGATGTTTCATTTCATTCAAGCTTGATTGTTGTATTTGATTCATGGCTTTTTTGTTCTAGCTTCAAAAAATCGAACAAATTCAATTGTTAATTGATGTTTTAGAAAATTAATCAAAATGTGAGTAATAAATTGTTTATTTTATAAAAATTTTTATTCGTGTAAGAATTAATTCGATGAATCAAAAGGGTTTTTACACAGAAAACCCATCTACATCATAAGATTTTGTTTACACATTTTTTTTTCATTGTCTTTAGCAACAAATTTTCAATTTTCAAATTTCTCAGAAACAGTTTCGAAATAGAGAAAATAGACAGGGCTTAGTATCTTCAGATGATCGCTTATCCACCGAGATAACCTAGCTCAGGATAATCAAGTAACTTCTAAAATTCTGTTTACGCCAAAGTAACCAGTAGTTATTTAAAACTGAATTTTATCTTAATAATCAAAAATTAAACAATGTACCTCAAGTAGACTACTTATAACCCTATAAACTCTTCTTTGGACTTCGATTCTATCTCTATTGAGTATTTAAAAGAGTTCTAACTTGTGTATTTTAATTATCTTACCTATGTTTATTCAATTCATGCACCTCTCCTATTTATTTAAAAAATACTTTTGGGGCGCCTAGTGTTCTTCCGAATGGCTTCGTTTAAACCCACATAGTTGCGAAATTGAATAAAAAATAAAGACTCTAAGAAAACAAAACTAAACACTGTTCGACGCTGGGCTAGTACCAGTGGAAAGCTCGAAAAATTTGTCAACAGGCGTATTGAATCTCTTGGTTGTTGAAGCGGACTCGAAAAACTCCTTGTTTTCACTTGCTATCAACTCTTGTTTGTGCTTGTTAGAAATAAACTTCATGAATAATTTACTCGGTCTCTCTTCGATCATGTCGAGTTTTAGTACCTTGTGGATGGTGTGAATTGATGTCCTTTGTGGGAAGTAATTTATGATTCTAAGAAGGTTGTTTTTTAATTTTTGGAGTGACGATTTGATTTGTTGTGTACCTGAGTTTAAGAGGACTTGTATAATGTACCTCTCCTAATTTTACATCATTTATTTACAAAACTAACCGACCAATGATGGTATCTCAGACTCCATCATGACCTGCCTTAATAATTTCAGATTCAAACATTATAGAAACTTACTTAATGGTCTAACTCGAGTATTTTGAAACTTTATTGACTGTCTCACTGGCCAAACTAACTATCCAAGAGTTGTAACTTGAAATCTCTTTTTTATTAATTTTTTATTTTCACTTTAATTTCTCCTAACAGGGGGTTAATTCAATCAAATAAATAAAAGGTTTTGAATTTTGGCTCTAGATAAAGCGTTATTTTCATCAAATTGAAACTTTTAATTTTCTTTATTGACGCGCAAACATCATCCTTTACTTTAACAAGATTCTATACTAAAAAATAAAAGACAAAAAGACGGATTCGAGATTTTAGTTTGAGAACTAAAATATTTTGATAAACGTGACGATTAGTACGCTACTTACTTTGGGGTACGCTAAAAAGGAAAACATGAATTATACTAATTTATTCATAAACTTGGCATTCAAACTTGTTAATAAGAATAATCAGTCACAAAAGAAAAAAGCTTGAATCAGCTAAAAATCATGAAAATTTTCATTGAAGAAAAAAAAAAAAGTCATTCAAACAACAAGGTCTTGAACTAAAACAAACTGTATTTTATGATTAGGATAAATAAATTGCAACTTGAAAAAGAAAAAGAACAAAAATAAATTTGAAAATTTTAATTTTTTATTTTCTATTATGAATTTAAAATCTCCATAAACAGTTGTTCTTTTGAATCGATAATTTTGATAATAAATGACTTTGAACGAAATCGGTGAGAATATAATCCAACAACACGTTAAAAAAGACGTCAATTCATCTGTGATACAAAAATCTAGACAAGACAATGAATCAACGCCCAAAAATTCCACTCACTTCACCGAATCACATACAAATCAATCGACTAAATTGATTAGTCATAGACAAGCTTCTAAAATAGCCGATTATATCGAAATAGACTATGATGACTTAGGTACTCTCTATATTTTATATCAAAACCTTCTCAAATCATGAAAATTTTCGGTTTAGAAATCTATGAAAAATGTGGCCGTGGATCGTTTGGAACTGTATATAGAGGTTTATGGAAATCTAGAAATAAAGTTGTAGCTATAAAAAAACTCTTGCAACTTGAAAACGAGGTTTTTAAAAAAACGACCTAATTTTATTTCAAACCAAAATTTAAAAATACTTTATTTTTTGTTAGGCTGAAATTTTAAGCACCTGTAGTCATAGAAATATAATTCAATTTTATGGAATTGTGTCAAAAGACTCTAACTTTTGTATAATTACAGGTAACGTCTTGTCTTGATGTCAAACTTAAGAATTTATTTGAATTTGATGTTTTATAGAGTATGCCGAATTCGGTTCATTGCGAGATTTTATTAAACAACATGATTTATACGAAGAATTCGGTCTGGGTCTCATACTAAAATGGGCCCATGACATTGCTTTAGGGATGAATTATCTTCATTCAGAAGCACCTATTAAAATTTTACATCGTGATCTAAAGTCAAATAATGTTCTAATAACAAATGGCGAAGATCCAACTTGTAAAATATGTGATTTTGGATCGTCTAGGTTTGGTATTCAAACTACAAAAATGTCCGTTACTGGTACTTTCCCATGGATGAGTCCAGAAATAATACAAAGTAAGCCGGCTAATCAATCAGCTGATGTTTGGTCGTATGGCGTTGTCCTTTGGGAATTGATAACTGGTGAAGTTCCTTTCAAAGGAATCGAAGAGTTTCAAATTGCTTTTTTAGTTGTTGAAAGAGAACACGTAAATGTCCCATTCTTGTTTTCCAGTTCTTTCTCTTATCTAAATTGGTTACTATTATTTAGAGACTTCCAATTCCAAGTGGTTGTCCACCGGTGTTGTCTCAGTTAATGCAATTATGTTGGCAGACCGATCCAAAATCACGACCTACTTTCAAACAAATATTATTAACTTTAGACCAAATTGACTTAGATGGTAATTTAATGAAAAAATAAATTTCAGGATAAAGATTAAAGGAAAAATCTTGATTTTCAGATGATGCCAAAGCCGAAATTGATACTCTGTTTACACTTAATAAAGCTAAATGGGAGGCTGAAATTGAACAAGCGTTCGAAAGGCTCAAAAAGGTATTTTTTAAAACATTAGGTCCCACACAAAAAGTTTTATAAATTCAAATATTAGATAGAAGATGATTTGCATATCAAAGAAAAACTTCTTGAAGCACGCGAAAGACGTTTAAGAGAAATGGAAATGGAATTAATAACATGTACTAATAAGCTACTTGACATTGAAGAACACGATGTTAATTCATGGACTGAAATAGATGTATTCGAATGGGTTAAAAAAATAGGTAAAAAATATAGTCGTGATGGTATTTGTGCACATAGTGAAAAATTTTTAAATCATAACATTAATGGTAAACGTCTTTTAATGATGAATAAAGCCGACTTGAGGAATATTGGAATACTTTCAGAGGGACATATAATTGATTTAAATGTAATTTTTAGCTCTTTAAATTCTGAAAAAAAAAATAAAAATTTTTTTTTTAGCATGAAATTGAAACCTTAAAATTGGAGAACATTCGTTTGCTTAATTTTCCGCCATTGAAAGTACGCTTTGATTTATTCATGGTAAAAATTATAAAATTTCAAATTTAAGACCCAAGCGCAAAATAAAATTCAAACATCATTAAGAACCATATCGTTTAACCTTCTCATAGGGGCTCATATCCTTCACGGCAGAAAACCAGAGGTAAATTAATTCGAATAATTTTATTTAGATCGTTTTAAATTTAATTAACAAAAAGCTTGATTTTTAAAAAAGGATACAAAATGGAAGATGTATGTGGACACAGACGAATGTGAAGATAGTCGTGATGTAAATGTTTTATCTTGTATTCGTGATGTTAAATTTTCTAATCGTAGTCATTTTGAACAATATTATGTAAATAAACCTCCGTTTTTGATGCGAAATTGGGTTCGTGGGGTAAGCGAAGACTCAAAAATAATATGTACAATAAATTACGATGTAAGGTAACATAATTGAAACATGAATCAACAAAATCAATTTTAAATTTTTTGTCTATTCAAAGACTAAAGTGATTCAACCTCGAAAAACAACGCTTGAATACGAGCTTACTTTGAGTAAAGCAATTGTTCACGTGATACACTTAACAGTCGAAGCAAGTGATAACTCATTTCTTAAAACAACACAATCGTCAAATACTTCGTCCAATACATCAACTGCTACAGGTGCTCTGGCATTGATAAGTGCCAATATACAATTTCAAGCAATGAATAGTTCGTCTTCAACTTCATCGCCTTTGATTCTAAACAGTTCAACAAGTAGTGAAAATGTTTGGAAAAAGAGAAATTTAGAAAATTCGGTTGTCATCCCACAAGAGACTCAAATTAAAAGTTGAAAAATTTCAAAAAATTTTCTATTAAAAAGAAAAGTAATTTTTTAATTTAGACTCGTCTGATTTATGGTCTGGTGTCGTAACTGGGAAGTACAAAGCTGAGACTGAAACAGGTCTAAGAAAGCAAAGCAGTGAGGCATGTTTTAAACATCATATTGAACAAGAAAAGTCGAATGATAAAAAATTTCAGCGAAGTCAAACGTGTATGGATCAAATATTGATGGACAAGAGAAAAAGTTGTCCAGAAATTCGTAAAAATGCAATAAATGAACATTTGAATGAATCAAATCTGGAGCGAACGGTATTAAAGCGTAATTTAACGGGCTTTGGTCGAGGTAAACTGTTAACTTTACCAAATCAAGTAAGAACGGAAGAAAACAATCAACTAAACAAAAAACCATTGTTTTTTTAATCAAAAGAAAATTTTATTTTTGAGCATGGTCAGACGTTGGGATTACTTTTTTTATAGGAATTGATATTGAATTTTAATAGAAATAGTTTTTTTTTTAAGGAGTATCATTATAGTCTCATTTTATTGATTTTTATTTTGTTTCGAATTATTAATTACTATTTACAACAAAAATAAATGAATTTATAAAAAAAGAGACTTTTATTTGTGTATAAAATATTGAAACTCGCGCTTCGATCGTCCCATTGGTTCTGTATTGTGACATAAAAATATCCCGGTCGATTAATTTTTGGCGTGAATCAGAAGATTTTTGATACATACAGCAAAAGTCTCTATCTTCCTACATTAAATATTTGCATAACAATATATTGGTGTTGATCAATTTTATCATTTACGAACATTCAGAAAATAAGTTGTATTTTCTCAAATTTAATTTCAAATATATATTTTTGGCTGTGAGCAAAAAAAGCCATTAGTTTCGGACATAAAAAGGCATAAGAATCTCATAAAAATGAAAAAGGAAAAAGAAGTGGGATTTACCACTTTTTGACTTCAAATTCTGAATTCTCGTATAGAAAAAGCATAGAAAACATATAAGCTTCGATAGTGAACATTTTATTTTTGAAAATCGCTTTTGGGCGCTTAAAGGGTGCAAAAAAAGAGATTAATTTAATATAAAATTTATATGTTTTCGAGGGTTTTTCTATACGAGAATCCAGAATTTGAAGTCAAAAAGTGGTAAATCCCACTTCTTTTTCCTTTTTCATTTTTATGAGATTTTTATGCCTTTTTTCGTTTACTGGTATACAAAAATGAAAAATAAAATAAAAAAAGTAAAACCTGAGATTTGTAAAAAATCGTCTCTTGTTTAATTAGATGCAAAAAAAAATCTGGATATTGTGGCTTCCCTAGGACGAAGAATTCCCTCATTTTTACCGTTTTCACCCGTGTATTGCTTTAGGGAATTTTTTTTCGCCATCGGCAATGGTCCCAGCGTCAATTATAGCTTTTTCTAATCATGCTTACTAAAATGTTTTAACAAAGTACCGTATTTCCTTGCTTACAGGTGCTCCCCTAATACCCCCTTTTTGTAGACTGATGGGATATAATATGTTGCAACCTTGTGATTTTTAAGTAGACCGGACTGAGTTGTATATGTATAATCCCTAAAGAACTTGAAATTCAATTCGCTTTGGCATGATTTTACCCCTAGAAGATGCGATTTTTAGTCGCTTATAAGCAAGGAAATACGGTACATTGACATATTGCTGCAAAAAGCTAAGGGGGACGTTATACCTTAAAATCACAATACGGTATATTACCAAAATTTCCCTAATTCGCCGTAAAATCCTAGAAAAAACGTAAAATATGGTAAAACCCTTATTTTTGATTTTTGTGATTTTACTGTATTTTACAAACGTAATTAAGGTAAAAATTCAAAATTTATCAGGAATAAACTTAAATTTTTGTAAAATCATGTTATCAATTCATCACTGTAAAATGATTTCATGTTTTTTCGGAGCCTCGAAATACCAATTATTTATTTTACTCTTCGTTTTGGGGCCAGATGGTGTAAGCATGAAAAGACAAATACTTAACTTTCATTCTTACTTAGTTAAATTTCGAATCTAATGTAACTTTCTCTTGTAGTTGAAAAATATGATCATTTAAAGGAAACTTAAATCTAAATCCTCAATTTTCTATGCATAACCTTTCAATTATCTACTCCTTTTTATTTCAAGTATAATTTTATTTTCCAAGCATTCCCATTTTTCTTTTTAAATTTACAAAACAAAAAAATAATAAATTTGCATAAACTCTTCATTTCGTTCTTTTTTTTAATTTTTTACTTTTAAATTTAAATAATTTTGGTTGAACTTCAAATTTCTTTTTAACGATTAGATTTACCATAAAACAGTCGATTGGGCTATCAGTTGCAATCCTTTTTGAATTGTTTCCCAATCACTTCCTAAAGGCAAATTTAATGGAATATTAGTTTCACTTTTTCTAGATGAAATTGTTATAAAAATGTTAGAAGAAGAATCTGTTGAAACAAAGTACATTAAGACTGAATCATTTAGGCGAAGTTATTTAATCGACGGGTACAATGAGAGAAGACCAGTGACAGCAACGGGTGGTTTTGGACTTCGGTTGAAAGTCGATGAAGAAGAGCAAAGAAGGATTCAAGAAGAAGACGAACAATATAAACCCTATGCTAAACGAGTTCGAACAGAAGAAGAAAATTACAAATATAGTGACGAAGCCCGTGAGATACATCTTGAAAAAATAAAAAAAATCCGAATCACCGAAAGCACTCAAAATATCAAAATCGAACCATCTTGTCAATCAGACTCAAAAGAAATCGAGTTCTACAACAGACCAGGACTCAATTTTTTCAATCACAGCTACAACACAAACCTTCCGATAATGAAACATCGAAACGAAATTATTTCAACAATTAACGAAAATAACATAATTATAATTCAGGGTAACACAGGTTGTGGTAAAACAACCCAAGTACCTCAGTTTATAATCGATGACGCTGCCAAGTACGGCCGTTTATGTAAAATAATAGTCACTCAACCGAGACGTATTGCCGCAAAGAGTATATCAAAACGGGTTTGTGATGAACGTAATTGGGAGCATGGGTCTGTGTGTGGATTCAAAGTAAGCATGGAAAAAAAGTGCTCAGAAGAGACTCGAATATTTTATGTTACAACTGGTTATTTACAAGAAATGATAGTAGCTGATCACACCGAATTAAATAAATATACTCACATTATACTTGATGAAGTTCACGATAGAGATTTAGAAACTGATTTAATTATTTTATTAGTCAAACTACTGTTAATTAAAGAATATAAAGGAAAAGTAGTTCTCATGTCAGCTACTCTTGACCCTAAATCGTTTATTGATTATTTTAAACCAGTTTCGCTACGAGACACGGTTCCTGTGATTAAATGTGAGATGAATTTGTTCGAAGTTGCCACTTTTTATTTGGATGATTTGGAAGAAAAAGTCGACTTTGAAGTAAAGTCTAAAATTTTTTCAAAATTTATACTCCTTTCATAAAATTAAATTTTAAAAAGACTGGAATAGTATTTAAGACCGATAACCCGCTTATTTTTGATGAACAAATTGAAATCGTGTGTAGATTGTTAAGAAATCTTGATCAAAGAGAAGCGCAAGTTCAAGGGTAAGTTGAAGGATAAAGTCTTTGAAAAATAATTAAACGTTTTTGATTAAGATCTGAGACAAATCTTGCAAGAAATAGAGGTGCTGTTTTAATATTTGTTCCGGGTTGGGAAGAAATAAACCGAGTCGAACATTATATAAGCACACAATTAGCCGATAATAAACTTGTTTTTTGTCAATTACACAGTCAAATAGCTTTAGAGGTTCAAATGAAAGCTTTTCATGATACATCAGATTATTATCGTAAAGTAATTATAAGCACAAGTATCGCTGAAAGTTCAGTAACAGTACCAGATGTTAAATATGTTATTGATTTTTGTTTAACTAAATCACCGTATACAGACCCAGGGACGAATTATACCACTCTAGAGCTTGTTTGGGCATCAAAATCGAATTTGAGACAAAGACGTGGTCGTGCTGGACGTGTACAAAAAGGTATTTGTTATCGTCTAGTACCAAAACGATTTTATAAAGAAGCTATCAGAGAGTTTCCTGTGCCGGCTATAATTCGTGAATCTCTTGACAAATTAATTTTAAATGTAAAACGAATGTGTTCAGATAAACCAAGAGAAATTCTTGGACTAGCACTTACTCCTCCGTCTTTGGATCAAATTGAACGAACTGTTTTGTTTTTAAAAGAAGCCGGAGCTTTGTCTCTTTATAAAAAGAAACGTATATGCGCAGATGATGGAGATATAACATTTGCTGGGACTGTAATGAACTTTTTGCCAATTGATATTCACCTCACTAAGCTAATTTTATTCGGTCATGTTTTTGGTCGATTAAGAGACGCTATAATCTTAGCCGCTGCCCTTTCGGCTAAAAGTATATTCATACAACAACCTGGTAGTTATTTTGAATTCTTTAAAGGAAAATACTTTTTCTCTGGTGGTTTAAAAAGTGATTTTACATGCATTATAAGTGCTTATAATTTATGGCAAGCTCATCTGAAATATAGTAATATGTCAAAACGTGACATGGAAAAATGGTGTCATGATAATTTTTTGGTATATAAAAGTTTACTTGAACTTGAAAAAATTAAAAAAGAAATAGAAATGCGTTTGGTTAGATTTGGATTTACGATTGATAATGAAATAATGGACGTTCGAAATTCGAATTTTACTAATCGAGAAGTAACCGATCAACAAACAGCAATTGATGAATTTTACATTTTAAAATTCATGATTGCCGGTGCTTTTTATCCGAATTATTATAAAACAGGAATAAACGATGAAAAAGAAACAATGAGAATGTTGAATGCCAAAGATCCTAAAACAACTGTTGTTGTTACTTCATTTAAAGAAACAGCTATTGTTTATCACAAAAAAATACAAGAGATTTTCAAAATATGTTCGAAAAATTTAGTTTTACATTATGAGGGTACTAAAGCTTTTGTTGAATTTAAAGAGAGTTATGAAATTACGAGTAAAATATCAAGTGGTGTGTTTTTTGCTCTCATGTTAGGTCGTTTGGATAATCCTGTTATGGTCAATCGAGTTGATGAAAGACAATCCCGATCGCTTATAAGAGATATTGATCATTTAAAGCAAATGTTAAGTCGTAAACATGGTTTAGGGAGTATGAATCGATTGACTACCGCAAATGAAAGTAGTACTGATGATGTTAATTTGTTGTTTAAAAACAAAACTCAAGTGAAAATAAAACCAGTTGTATTGACCCATTTAAGTTATTTTTGGGCTCAAATTGACGAGGATCATAACATAACTCAATTGCAAAGAATTGAAGAAGTACTCAGAAGTCCAAATCATAGAACTAAGAGATGCAAGAAAGAGGATTTAAAAGTTGGTAAATTAGTTGTTTGTCTTCATTTCACTGGAAATGGTTATGAATCAGGGTTTTATAGGGCTAAAATAACTTATATCGACGCTCATAAAGTTCAGGTAATTAAAAATTTTGATATTTTAGACTTTGATAAATTTGAGTTTTTAAGGTGTTGTATGTCGATTATGGAAACAGTGAAGACAAAGATTTTGCGTCTTTGTATGAGTGTCCATCTGATTTATCCAAAATTCCAAATCAAGTAAAATTTAGATCCAATTAAAAATCTAAATTTATTGAAAACTAATTTTTAAAGGCTTTCCGATGTGAGTTGGCTCATTTAAGAGTTGATCCGTTCATTTTGGAAAGTAAAGAAAGATCTGAAAAAGCGTTAGAAGAATACAGTACTTTGTTATACTCAGTTCAGAATTTAAAAGCAACGGTAACTCTCCATCACTTGCACAAAAGTTAAGTTTTGTACAACATTTTTTTTGATTAGATCTATTCAATTGTAGATAATGTAGTACGAGTCGTGTTGATTGACGCAGACAACCCTCTTTTCGAATACGATCTAGCCGCTAAACTAATCAAAATTGAAATATTTGAAAAGGCAGAAGAGTCCTATGCTTCAAAGGTATCTTTAACAACAAGTTCAAACTTTTAAAGACTTTTTTTAAAATGAAATTTAAAGCTTAAACATGAAGAACGAGTAAGCTTGAAGTATGTCGATGGTATTGAACAAAAAGATTGGCTTACAATGGACGGCATTGAGAAGAAACTCGATCAAATGCGATTCGATAAATACGATACATTCTCAATTTCAGTTCGAAGTCCAATCCAATTACATCTCTTAGGCATGACAAAATGTTCTAAATTTAAAAGCATTTTTCCAGATCGTCAATCGGTTAATAGAATTATGTTAGACGAAGAACCTAATTTGAGGTGTACTAGTTTAGTTGTAGCGCATAAAAAAGCCGAAGGAGAACAAGATCGAGTTATTTTAAGAAATAGTTGTCTCTTTCCAAAAGTAAAAGGTCTTCCGTCAATAGTCCTACTAGCATTTTCTCCAGAAGTTGAATTTCGTTATGACCCGCAAACTTTAAAATACACGGGAGCTTTATGTGGACTTGGTTACGATTCGGATGCGAAAAAACCTTTGCTAGTTGAAAACGATATTGAAGAGGTTTTTGAAGTTGACTTTTACGAAAATGATATAACAGCAGTAAGATTGAGAAACAAATAAAAACCTACAAAAAAAAATTTGAATTTTTTATTCGTTATTAGCTAAATTCGTTTCGGTCACTGGTTAACATGATGATTGGAAGTAAAAGTTCAAGTGAATCAGCATTAAAATATCCGGAACGATTAAAAAATTTTCAAAGAGACAGTCGTTTGGCTATTTTAAAATTGATTAGTGAAAAACGTAATTTAAAAGAAGAGCCTGTTCATTTTAAAAAAGAATTCAGATGGAGACAAGTAATTTTGTTTTTTTGATTCAATTGTAAAAGGGAAACAAACATAAATATTTTAAAAAAGGTACCGGAGTACAATTTAAAGCCATTGTCAGAAATGGGAAAGAAAATTTATGAATCGAGAAGAAAAAATGAAATTTTTTTTATGCCTTTGAGAGGAATCGATTTTGATAAAGTCAGACAATCTCAAAGAAATTCATAAAATGTTAATTTGTTTATTTTTCCAGTTTTTTTTTAATCAGAAATTTTGGTATCGTTTAATAAAATTTTTTTTAATAATTTCTTGTTTTTGAGTTTGATAGCTGGGTTAGAAGCAGGGTTTTTTTTGAATGCAAATAGAAAGTAAGTTTTATGCAAATTAAAACGCGGGCCTTTTAGTGTCAAAATATGCAAGCTTAATGCTTTCTTTGTGCAATTAGGATGTTATATAATCCAAGTTAATGCGACCTTTTTAGGCTTTATGATAATTTAATCAAAATTTAGTGACTTTTTAAGAAAATTTATTTTATAAAATCATTAATTAATTACCTACTTCAAATAAAATCATTTAAAGTCTATGAATTATCTTAAAAAACGGGTATAACAAATCAACAAAAACTAAGTTTTATAAAATTATTCTACAATTTCAACGTCTGACATCTCCGACTCTTCTTGACTTGACACTCCATGACCTGATCCCTCTTCAATTGCCTCAATATTGAATACTTTTTTAAATTCAGCCTTGTTATTAAAGTTAACAAAATTCAAAAAAACCAAAGAACTTTGAGTAAGTCAATTTCTATTTTCAGTTAGAATATTATTGTATTTTGAGATGGACCTTTCACATTCGGCACTGCTACAAGGGAAATAGATAATACATTCGGAAATTACATATAACTTCCTTTTTTAATTTAAAAGCCAAAAGTCTTGGAAGCAGTCATGGTCGGCGAAAAGTTAGATTCATTTACCAAATTAGAATAAATAGACCAGTCTTCTTGACACTCTTCGTCGAGAAAAAGTCTTTAAATTTTGATTAAATTATCATAAAGCCTAAAAAGGTCGCATTAACTTGGATTATATAACATCCTAATTGCACAAAGAAAGCATTAAGCTTGCATATTTTGACCCTAAAATGCCCGCGTTTTAATTTGCATAAAACATACTTTCTTTTTGCATTAAAGAAAAACCTGGTTAGAAGACACGTTCCAAATAATTTAGAATCTTCAACTTGCGAATACATAAAGATCAGGTGACCATTCTACCTGTCGACAGCAGAAAAACGAAAATTTTTGTATTTGACTTTTGAGATGTTTAATAAGCTGGGATACCATCACAAAATACATCTTGAACTTTGTCCTAGAGGATTTTGTAGACTTTTAACTGTGAATCTAAAAGTAATTCTTAAAGTCATGAGAGGATATAAACTAATTGTTCTTGTTTAACCATAAGAAAAAATTTATATACAGTACATTTCTGAGAAAATTAGAAAGCAATGCGCAGTGTGCTCCGAAAATCAAGACGCGCATGGGCATTGCTCCTGTGCGTAAGTAATCTTTTATTGTAAATTTTGTAACAAAAGATATTCTGTTACAATTTTGATAACAAGTAACAAAATTGTTGTGTTTAAAAAATGTTCATTTGTGTGAAGCAGTAATGTGTTTTTGGGATGAAGTAGACCCAAAAATTTATATCTGAAATTTACTAAATTTTTTCCTTGTTAAAATTCGGCTAATTCCTCTTATCTCGTGTCATTTCTGAAATAAATTGAAAGCGTGATCCGGAATCTTTGCTTAAGCCTGTGCATTTCTTCTGACATTAATTGATTCTTTTGTTAAAATTAATATGATCTTCTCTTGACAAGTTCTATGCATATTCCGCAATTTTGGAATCAATTTTTTTGCTCTACGTTGTACCTTTTGTATTTAGTAGTAGTAATAGTAGTAGGAGTAACACTTTTTATGTGCAGATCTAACAATCCGAGACTTAATTAGCTACAGAAGCTGATTAGGCTTCTTAACTGGGTAGACCGTTACATATTTGTTTTATACTCGCTACGTTTGCATCTTTCGACGCCCTTATTTTAAATCACAACGACTCGCGAGTCTCAACACGATGATTTTCAAGGTTATTATAGTATCAAGCCATCTAGAGAATGACTAGTCGGATCGTTTCCTAACACTGATGACACTCATTCATTTTCATTATTATTTTTAAACGTTTCAATTTTTTTGACTCGACCAGCCTGAACTAACCATGAACTCTAAATGAGCTCTCACTAGGGAACAATCCGGAAACTTGACCAAAAAATCGGCAAATAATTTTATCGATAGCTTTAAGCATTTTTATTTAAATATTTTGTATGGTCTTTCATTTTTGTGTTGCAAAGTTTCGCCGTGTGGCGAGCAGCTTTTTTAGAGATTTTCATTTGTGAATTTAAAAACACGACTTTAAACGATCAACAAAAATACACCAAAATAAACAAAATTCTCACGTTTTTTACAACAGGAATAAAAATAAGAAACACATATTATTTATTTAAGGATCGTTTACCGATCAATTGAAAATAATTTTGGTGACGCAACACCACCTTGCTTGACACCAACATGTGTTTTAAAAACGCGTGAGTACTCTCCATTGTTCATTACAAGCATTGAAGATGACTCGTAGTAATGAATAAACGCCAATACAATATAACTTGGGACTCCTTTACTTATTAGTTCAGACCAAAGCTTACATCTGACAACCTTGTCAAAAGCTTTCGATGCATCGATGGCACATATGTAGAAACACGACTTTAAACGATCAATAAAAATGCACCAAAATAAACAAAATTCTCACGTTTTTTACAACAGAAATTAAAATAAAAAACATATAATAAATAAAAATATAATTAGATCCGTTTCCAAGAAATGAGTATTTTCTCACAAATGATACCTCCTTGGTTTTAGATTGTTAAATTTTAATTATAAACATAGGCTTACTTGTTTCGATTTGAAATTATTCATAGATGAGTTCTTAAAAGTGTTTCAATACATTTTAAATTTTTTGATTATTCGATTCATTGAATTTTAAGCAAAAAAACATGGTTTAAACATTTTTTTTAACGCAAAGTTTTATAAGAACAAAAAATCAAAAACTAATTTATTTTGCGCGTGACTTCTCTTCTCTTTTAATGTTGTCATTTATTTCCGTTTGATAAAAAAAAATAGTCGGAAACAAAAAATAATTTTAAGTCTATCAACTTCCTTATCCAAAGGAAACCGTTTAGAGTACTGTAAAGCTAACTTTAAAAATCCCAAAAAAAACAAACATTTTTGTTTTTAATTATTATTTAATCACATAATTTAGAGATCATACTGTGTTATTCATTATGTAAATGTAATCAAGCCCATTGAACAGAAAATTGAGTCGAAAATTCTTGAAATATCTTCGAAAAAAAAGTTTATAAATTAAAAAATGGGCGTTAGAAAGATATCGAATTTTCTACGCGATTTTTTTCCTAATGGAAAAACAAAAACATCCTTTAAATGTGAGATAGGCATTTATTGGATTTCGAACATAATGAAACTATTAGATTTTCAATGTTTTAAAAAGGTTTTACAGGAATCAAAATTATTTTATTTGAACTGAAGAGGGACTTAGGATTAGTAAAACTTTAATTGAGTGTTTGCTTAAGTATCAATTTATACTTTTATTACTATTTTCTGTTTTTTTTTATAAATTTTAAAACGTAAAAATTTGAATTTTAGCCTTCTAGTTCAAGATTTCTGTCCATTCGTCGAAACAAACAAACTCTTTCAACTCTTTGAGCACTTAAAGAACTAATTATTTTGTTTAAGACATTACTCGTGTCCTACAAATCTTTCAATAATTATTAGACAAAAATGCGATTCTTTCGAATGAAAAAATGTTTTTACAAAAAACCTTTAAAATATTTTTATTTAAGGCTTTATCAGCTTTTCGGATTTTTAGCTTTGCTTGGCGGTAGTTCAGGTATCGGGAGTTTCGCATTACATTAACAGGGTATGGGACATTTCATAGGACCTAGTTTTTCACAGCATCATGATGTATTTTGAATTTGAATCATCAATCTGATGAAAGCGAGCCTCAAAGCGACGACGATGACCTATACCAACTGTTAATTTTGGACCAGTTGAATAGTCTCTCACTTGGTGAGATTGGATTATGACTGTGACAACACGAATTGTGAAAAAGCTAATTAGTAAAGGGCATGCTTACACAAAAGAACGCGGCGCTAATACGTCAGGTAAAAGTAGTAGGAAATGTGAAAAGACAGCGGTTTATCAGGGACGTGGTTTCAGTCTTGACTTTAAACTACCATTAACCGTAACTGTCAACCATCTCTTTTTTTTTACCTTGCTATGAAAACTTGCAATGAAAATATGATGATACAGAGCCCGCTTATTATTTCCACAATTGTGAACGAGAGTTTACGGTTACTTTGACTCGAACTCAAAAACGATACGAAGAAGTAAAAATGTCTTAAAAAATCTTCATAAAATTAATTAAAATCTAAAAATTATTGTCATAGACCTAATCTTCCTAATCAGCGTTCTGACATAAAGCCAACTAATTATTAACATTATTAAATCGACTAAAGCTTAGCTAGCAGATTAAGATGCCAATCGTTTTCTAATTTTGAGCTCATCTTATAGTCGGTAATATTCGATCCAACTTCTTTTTAGCTCTTTGACAAAAAAACTATAGATTATATTATTATGAATTTAATAGAGCTCAGACTCTTTCTTAAAATTTTTTGTTCTATTGTTCGTAATGCTTTCGTAATGCTAACGCGAATCCTTTGTTAATTATAATTGCCGTATACATTGTGTTTGGTAAAGAACATTTTTGTTCAGACATTAAAATGATGATTTAATAATTTAAATTTAATTAATAGTTTCGCTTCAACATTCTGAAATACTAATTTTAAATTATCTAGATTTTTCTACAAACGAAAATGGAATCGTCAAACAAAATAACACACGCATTTGTTTCAAGTTTAATTAATATTTCAACTTAAGGTTCACATTTTTTTAAAACAAAATTTTGGTTGAGTTTCAGTGCTTTACGGTTTTAGACCTTGGATTTTGTAAAAAAATTTGTAATTAATAAATCTATAATTCAAAAAGATTTAAAGCTGAAAGCATATCATTAAGATGTACATGAAAGCTATTAACGTTCGGAAGAATTCGGCAGAATTGCGACTTCTGAATTACCAGGCTTGTAGATCGATCCAAAATAAATATATGCATAATTAATAAACAAGCAATTGATTTATTTCGACTCACTTTACAAATTAATGAACGATTTTGCACAGAATATTGAACAAATTTTAGGAGCACATGGGATAAAAATAATTTTTATGGTAACACTCCGAAAACAACTTGTTAAAAAGTTAAAATTATGATTTTGTAATAAAATACTTTGACGAAGGTTTAGAAATAAAACATCTATAAAGCAAGACTAAAAATTTTACCATAAAATCGGTATCTAATAGCTGTTTTAGTTATAGCAAGAAAGATAATAAAATGTGTGTCGGAACCCTGAACCTGGCGGACCTTTTGTTGGACGGCAAACTTTGGTCAGTCAGTTTGATAAACACTTCAGGGAATTAAAAAGCTTATCATGTTTATTTTTTAAATTATCCTTCGAGCTTTAGAATAGAAGATGCCTAAATTCTTAAACATAGAAGATAAATTAAATGATCGGTGTTTGAACATTCTTATTTAATCCTAACCCGGTTGTTAATTCTCTATTTTGGAATAAGCTACGAAAACTATTCTAGGAAATTCAGCATCGATAATTCTTCAAAATGATACCATCCTGAAAACTCTTGGAATCTAAATTTTTAGGAAAATTTTAAGAGAACATCTAAAAAGTTAGAAGTTCCAGAACAATAATTTTAAGCAAAGGAGAAAAGAAGGAAATCTCATCCTGATATTTGTTGGATTTAATCACAAGAGAAATTTATTTTAAAAGTGGCCCAAAACTATCAAAGAAATAGTTTTCACCTGGGTTTATGTATTTGGGCAACAAGGGTATTGTTGTTTTTTAAAGGATGCCGGTTTCATTTAGATTTTGATTAATTAACTATTTCTGGCGGAGCAAAACTTCCACACTATCCGAATTTGAAATTTTTGATTTTAAAACTGTGTTCTAACTGAACCTTCCTCAAACATAGCCTTCCGTTTTTACTAAACTCAATTGACACAAAAAAAACGATGAAGCGAACTGTGAGTTTAATTAATAATAATAGAATCGTAAATTTGCCCATCTGTCCTTTAAAATTTACTTTATTCTTGTGTAGGCAGTAATATGCTATTTTAAGGATTTGCATACTAGAGCGAACTTTTATAATTAAGTCTAGTCGAATTTCAAATTCCAATTTTACTAAAAAACTGTTAGAAAAAATTCGGAAATTTATCATAATGTTACATTAATTAATAAAATTAATATATCAAAATGATGTTACAGAGTACAATTAATAAACAAATATAACATGGGTTGAAAAATATTCTCCCCATGTAAAAGTATTTGTACAGGAGGCCTGTACACTATGTAAAAAATAAATGGCGAATAATTTAAGTGGAAATCATATTTATTGAACGAGGTAGAAAAAAACATAAAAAATGAGAACAAAACATAAACAAAGAGAAGCACACATAAAATTTTTTTTTATTTTATTAAAGAGAATATCCACATAAGATAATTTATTAATAAAGACAATTTCACATAAAATTTAAGTCTCCAATTTTACAAAGCACATAAAATTTTTATCATATTCGTAACAGTTACCCGCCTTTCTTTTCTTTGATTTAGTTTTACTGATAAATTTTTTGGGGAATAATCCGGGATAATGTACCTTTTCAAAAAAGCAACAACTGATTAAATGCTGACAAATTGCTGAATCCATAAAACTACTAAATGAGCAGTACGAACAATCCGGACAAAAGCAATCTGGTTTAATAACAATATCGTGCTCCTTGACACTAAACTCGATATCACCATCAGTGTTTACACAGTTACGTGAAACCGACATAGCAAGCTCTTTAGCTTCTTTTTTTAACTTTGGTTTCAATTGAGCACATTCTGGTATATCTTGTAAAACAGCTTTACGAGATTCCATTTTTACAACTTTCTCAAATATTTCAAAAACCGGCATTAAGTTGAATTTTGTTCGGTTCGTAAAAAACGTTTTGACTCTACCGTTATAACTCTCAATTGGATTGTTTGTCAGGGCATAACCTACTGGTCGACTAAACAGCTGCGAATGCTTGAACGGTGAATTTAACCATTGTTTGACAAAATATTGAGAAAACAATATAGCATCAATTCGAATCGGTCAAAAATTTGTCTTAGGAAATAAGCTGCATCACGTTTTTATTCTCCTAGAAAAAAGAAAAATATTCATGACCATAAAGTCAACCCTTAGGGTCCTATAGGCCCCAAAAAGACCCTTTTTTATGATTTTTTGTCATATAGATGATTATATTTCAAGATACCATTATTTTTCATTCTTAACAATGTTTGGCATTCAAAAATCCTTGAGAGAGCAAATGTTTAGTCAAATCCATAATTTCTATCATGAAATATCACAAAAAATATAAAGGGTCCTTGCAAACTCGGCTAATGATGTCCCACAAGACATATTTTCGGATGTGGGTTTTAAAATGTAGGAAATTGAATTTAGAAACGTGGCAATTTTTAGGAATAAAAATTTAATTTTCTAAAACAATCCGAAAACAGAAATTGTCATTTTTCGGTCGTTGTAAACAGGATTATGTCCGAGAAAATTTAGACTAAATTTTTTCCAAAAGAAAGAGGGAATGGGTAATTTACAGTCAATCGTGCCATACAAGTTTCCAAAACCAAAATGAACTTTTCTAAAATAATCAGGCTTTCGAGTCATTGCAGGATTGTTAAGCAGCACCATCCTTGTTACTAAGATATTTTTTTTATTTTATTTTATTTTATCTAAAATGATATATACAAGAATATAAGCCAAATTAATTATTGAACGACCATCACTTGTAAGTTCATCACAAGCTTAGCGTTTCTCATTGAAAGATGAATTTATGTCACATGACTTTTATTATAATGAGACTAAGTGACTAGATTGTTTGATATTCTTAGTTGAGATGATTGTTTGTTTTATTTTCAACTAGCAATGTAAGATATTGAGGGTGGGTTTAGTTTACAAGTTTAAATAAAGAAAAGAAAAATAACTTACATATAACAGTTTATCACTAGTTCTTAACATTAGTTAAGTACCAGTGAGTTTTAACAAAAATGTAGTTGGAGTGCGGAGTTAGCCGGCAACAGAATGTTAGTCAGTGTAAGCCATCTGTCCAGAGTTGTTCCTCAAGTCTCAAGTCAAGTCAAAGTCACGACTTGACTTGAATTTATTTTTTAGAGAAAAAGTCAAGTCATGACTTGACTTGAGATTTTTAAAAGACGTTTTCCTAGAAATTTTAACATGGAATCGCTTTTAATCTCGAAAATCCGGAAGAGCGTATAAAAAACTTTGAAAGAAATCGTTTTTTTATAGTTTAAAGCATTTTTTCATGGAAAATTTTCAAGTCTTTACTCCAAAAAGTCAAGTCAAGTCGTGACTATCCTTTTTTGCTAAATTCGCACCCTTCAAATAACTCAAGGATCATTGAAAATACTTTTAAATTGTATAAAATTTTATGCCTTTTCATAATATGTATAAAGGACTAAATAAAAATTACAAGTTAAAAAGTAAAGTATGGTTTTTGAGGGATCTTGACTCTTCGGACCCCTGTGGTCTGACAATATCATTTTTGACACACCCTAGGTTTTCATACATGTAGATTTCGATTATGAGGTCGAAAATAAATTTAAAAATTTGTGTGGAGGTTTTGCACTCCCGGAACCTTATGAAATAACTTTGACTGCACATGAAAATTTGCTTGAAATATTTAAAACTTTAATTGGATAAATTAACATTGTTTATAAGAGTAGTTAATCACAAATTTTGTTATGGGAATTAAAAATAACATAAAACAGCAGAATAATATTTCTAACAATCTCTTAAGAAATGAATTTTAACAATTTTTTTGAATAAATGTAATAAATATATTAATAAGAATTCGAGGCGTTTGTGCGAGTAATTTCAATTCACATTTTCGAGTGCAAAATTAGATCACTCTTGGCTTACTTAATTAATATCACATACACCTAAATTTAAATTCTAAATATGCTTGAGAGTTGTTCTAGTTAATGCATTAATCTTAATTTTGTTAATAAGGCTCAAAGACTCTAAGAAGGTTTAGATATTATTTTAAAGATATGTGATGATTGCAAGGTTCCGGGGTAAAGAATTAATTTTAATTTACAATTATACTTACATTTCTGACACAAAAATAATTTCTTCAAGTGTTTGTTAAAGGAGTATCAGGCAAAAGATTTTTAAATTTTAGCAAGACACCATAAAAAACAAAAAACTATTCGTTACCCAAGACACTATAGTTTAAATATTCCTAAGAATAAATAATCAAAGTAATTTCTTGAAAATTTTATTATTTTTATTTTTTTAAAAAAATACGTCAAATATTAATGAGAAAAGGATCGAATTTAATGATAATTTGTCATGAATTACAAATGATAATTAAAAAAGAAAAATTTCGCGCAGTCTTCTTTAATTATCATTGATATAAATAAATCGTATAATGGCTTACAGAATTCTTTAAACTAACTCATAATATGAACAAAAAATAATTTCAAAATACACTAGGAAAAAAATTGTGTCATATAGAACACAACAGGTGTGTCATTTTTTCACATGTACAAATTGTGTAGAATTTTGAAACAATCTTTGTGTCAAGCCTTTTTTTAAAATTGATTTGATGGACAGAAAAATTTTGTATTTTGAACAAGAAACAAAAAAATGACTCAAAATGTGTCATTTTGTAGTAAAATTAACACAATAAATGTCCTTTTTTAAGATTAAAAAAATTGTGTCATTTTCAGGTAAAATTTGACGCTTTTTTTTCACTGTGTAGCCTTTATTTTTCTTACTGATTATCAGCGGCGGCGCTATATTGTGGCGGGCGCCACGGCAATTTGAAGTTCAGTATTTTACGTACTACGGTACTTTTTATGAAGGAAAAAAAATAGAGTCCCAAGATTTTTTTTGTGGGTGTCATACTTGTTTTAGATGATGAACTTGAATGAACCTTTGAATATTACGATCAGGGACAACCAAAAGTTGCGTGAATTTAAAAAAAATTATTTAGCGAAGTCTTCATAAAATATTCCCCAAGTACAAAAAATACCCAAAAAAAATAAAAATTCTAATTTTCTTTTTCTTAGTAATTTTGATTCGGAATAAAATCGTTCAGGGATTTTTAACTCGGACAAATTTAATTTACAAAAATCGAACTTGGGTCGGGTCAAATACTCGAGGGGCTATGAGAATATATTCTAGGTTAAGAACCGTCAAAAAAATCAATAACAATTAAAAAAAATACTTGAATGTTAACTTTTTTATTTTTTTTCATTAGATTTTATCAAATTTTGAAAATTTGAAAAAATTTAAACAAGATGCGAAAAGTTACTTAAGTTGTAAGAGTTGCTCGAGCAACTTTTGGTCGTCCCTGATTACGATACAATCCAAAAAGATATCTTACTAGGACTATAGTTATCACTTAGTTTAGCTTCATTATTAAGGGGCAAGTGTTAAGACTTAAACACTACCAAAACTGGTAGAAAAGTCAGATAAAAGCTAAAAGTGACAAATGTGTCCAGTTAGGCTCAGATTCGAATTATGTACCACTTGAAATCAAGAATTGACCATCTTTGCTAAAAAGCCATCTTTAACATATTTTAACGGTATTAAAAAATAAACTTTAATTATTGAGGTGTCTCTAATTTTCTTATCTAATTATACCTGATTTGTAACGTAAAGGCGCAAAGTCAACAAAATCTCGTTATTTATGAATTTTCGAGTTTACGACATGTCGTTTTTTTAGCTTGTCGTAACAAATTTTAAAAAATCTAAGCATAACAATTAATAGACAGTTAGAGGTGTTTAGCTTTTATCGAATCTGTGACGTCATTTCGACAAACAAGTTCGATCAGTAAATAGCTTTGAGTTAATATCTTTGATTTGTAAAAAATAACTCAATATAGACATAAGTCTAGGAAAGTTTTTTAATTGATAACCAAACTCTGAATTACGACACGAAATACGCATTATTAAAAAATTATCCAAAAATTTTTGATAATATGAATACTCGATTCTTTTAAATTAAAAAAAGTTATTCGGATATTGTAAAAAGAAACCTTTACTCTTAGAATCGTAGTCGGTGGGTGCACTATTAATCTCGTAAAAAGCAAGTTTTTTAAAATGTAAACCTCTTTTTTTTCGATTTCCCAGTTACGATTTCGATTAACGGGCAAAATTTTCTCATTTTATCCGGATTAGAGAGGTTCATCTGTACTCCTTACAGCGAAGATATGATTTTAAACTTAGCATAACATTATTTAAAAAGAGCTAAATTCAATTTTTTCTTTGTTGATTAAAACTTAATGATTTTATCTTGAACAATTCGGTATTTATCGTATTCGGTATCGGCCGATATGTTTTTTTTATACATTTATTAACTAAATTGAACATTAAAAAAAATATTGTCTTTGTTACTTTTTATTAAATAAAATAGTCAAAAATTAACTAGTTTAAGCAGAAATTAACAAGTTTTGGATATTTTTTATGCATCAATTAACAAATTTTGCGAGGGGGGTAACATTTCCTCTACAAAATACTACAAATTTTTAAGAATTTATTTTGTAACTCTGAAAATGACAAAATGTGTACAAATATTATCTTTTTTTATTCAATGAATAGTACCATCTATTTTTTCTATAATTGAACTGAAATAATCAAAAAATACATTTTTTTCTTTGACAGATTATAACGGGTGACAACATAAAATCGAGACGAACTTTAAAAGGTCATAACTCCTTTAATATTTATCAAAATAAAACGAAATTTTGAGAGAATGTAGCATTTTTATTCTAGTTTTTATTTATGCTTTTATCTTTTTTCAATAAGTCCATTTCTTCGAATATTATTGAGTCGTTTGGATGTAGAGGCCAAAAGGTCCTGTACGAGATTTTGGTCCATATTTCTTGTACAAAATCGTATTTTATTCCTTAGTTCATCTAAGTTTTTTGCTCTCCAGCCATTCTCATACACTTTCCCCTTTAAAATGGACCAAAAATCTTCAATTGGTCGTACTTCTGGCACATTTGCAGGGTTTTCGCATTTTTGCACAAATTTGATATTTTGGTCAATCAAGTAGTTGACCACTGTATTAGCATAATGGGAGCTCGCCAAGTCGGGCCAGAACTTATAGTTGCCGTCTGAATGATGCTTTTTAATAAACGGAATGACTCCACGCTTTATAAAGTCTAAATAGACAGTTTGGTTGACTGCAAGTCCACTTTTTCGTATGATTGGCGCCGAAATACCCTTCTCAGAAATGACCAACCAAACAAGTAATTTCTGCTCAAATTTCTTAACTTGGGTATATTTTGTACTTGCTGGTGTTGCAGCAATATTACTTGTGTAAAATATATCATTTCCATTGATTTTACCATGACTGAGAGTGAAATAGGATTCATCGTCTAAAATCCAGGAAATATTTGGATTTTTTAAATACAAATTTCTACATTTAACACTAGCTACTTTTTTTTGCTCTTCGGTTCGGTCAGGGATTTTCATCTTTTTTCTAGGTGTTATTTGAAGCTTCTTCAACAATTTTGAGACCATTTGCTGGCTTATATCAAACTTTTTGGCTGCTTGACGCTGACTGATGTTGTCTTTGTGATCAAAAGCCTTTTTTAGCTTGTTGAGTTGTACTTTAGTCATTTTTTTCGGTGTTTGACCAGATCCTTGCTTCCTTTCTGGTGAAAAATATTCACTACGTTTTAAAATTCGGTAAACAGTACTCCTTGGAATTTTTTGTGCCATAAAATGTCTCACAGTGAATATTTTTCCAAGTGATCTATTTTCGTTAAAAAACGCGTACACGCGAATTCTTAGGGCCTCTTCTTTAGATGAATTTATTTTGGTCATTTTTAATTCAAATTGAATAATTTTTTTTTAATCGTATTTAAAATTAAATTTACTACAAGAATATGTAAAGAGATTTTAAAAAAAATTTCAAATAGCATTGCAAATCAAATTTAAAGTTCGTCTCGATTTTATGTTGTCACCAGTTACTATAAAATTATTAAAAATAAATATAAGCGCAATTCCTTGTACATTATTGATAAGGGTCCGGACAATTTATTAATCCTTCTATATTTTTAAAATTTTTAATTTTAATAGAATAGTATGATAAAAGTACGGTACGAAAATACTGAACTTAAATTTGCCGGGCACCACGCCAATTTCTGAACTTGAAAAATAAATTTTCTAAAAAATAATTTTTACAAATGGAGCTTAACTGGATTTAGATACTTAGGGTTTGAATGAGCTCAATTGTTGAAAAAGAAAATGTCCCAAAAGCGATCCTAGCTTTGTAAAAGACAAAGACATCATCTATGCTCCTAAGTGCAATCCTTTTTAAACGAACACAATTAAGCGTTTAATGCAGTCAGTCGCGTAACCAAATAATGGCGAAGGTGGCGCACATCCACCGCCAAAATTTCCAAAAAATTTCATTGACCATACCACTTTTCTCCTCGTTCTTTCAAAACTTATAATTTACTACCGTCAACTCATTGACACTGAATGCATTTTTGATTAATTGAAACCATGTTTAAAAAGCTAAACATTTAATCTGGTTTTGGTAAAGTTTGTTTTGATATTTAATTTTTTAGGCAATTCATGTCCTATCTACTTCATTTTTTAATGCCAACTCCACTTCCTCATAAAAGCAAATTACCTTCAGGCGATACAAAAGTTATATCAGGTTTATATAAAATTTCAACTCATGATTTAGAAGAGATTAATACTTTTTTAAAGATTATTTTTTGTACAAATTGATTTGTGTTCAAAAATCCACAAGGCCAGGAGGAATAAAATTTAAGATTTATGATTTTGGGCTCTTTACATTTCAATTTTTAATATTTTACTCGTTTTGAAGAAACCATTTATTTGAAGGAAATCGAATTAAATATATTTTAAACAATATTTAATTATAATTTTCTCTTTGCCAAATTAAAAAATAGATCAAAAAATCAAGCTCAAGGGTATTGATTTCGTGTTTTAAATTTTAAAAAGGAAGTTTTTGAATTATTTCTTATATCTTGTCATTTTATTTGAGTTAAAAATAAATCTGAATGACATATCAAGATTCAAATTACAAAAAAAAAATTCCAATACTCAATGGTGATGTTGTAATACTTGGTAAAGGACAATTAGTACGGTTGTACGATTGTACTGATTTTACGATTCTTCATTTTAATAAAATTTACGGAAATTATTTCAGAAATCAAATCTTAATAATTTTGTACACTTAAGTACATACTTTCTTAAGAGTTAAAGAGATATTGAATTATCGAATCGTACAATCGTACAATAGTAAAACCGTACTAATTGTCCTGTTACCGTAATACTTCACGATTAATACATTATTGAGACTTTCAAAAATAGTATTTCCATAAACCGCCGATAGATTTCTAAGGGACAAACGCGAAAACTTGCTTTTGTACCATGTGGTAAATAGGTATTTATGGAAAATTTTCCACATAAAATTATCCCGGTACATTTCCAGAAAAAAATTAAGATATATCATAAATACTTTTATAAAAGGGTTTAAAAAGATTTTTTTCCGATGGATATAACTAAATAAAATCGATTCTGCAATTTAGAAAATTTTTTTCAGTTAAATGTTTCAATTAAAAAACTGTCCAAAAACTTTCTAAAAATTTTCCTGGGACAAATGCAAAAATTTTGGATATTTTCGATTTTGGACCATGTGATAAATTCTAATCAGTTACATTAATTATATTTTCTTAACCTATAAATTATGAAATAAGTATATTTTCTATCTAAAATAAGCAAAAAAAGAAATAAAATATTTCTTTCATATTTTCAGCGAGATTTTTCAACTTATTCCGGAATATGTATGAAATGTACCGGGATAATTTTAGGTCAAAAAGTGTCCATACATTCAAATTTTGAACATGGTCCTTAAGCGAAATATTCACATTTGTACCGGTATATCTATTGGGGGTTTACGGTAACTGGTCTGCAAGATTTCGCTTTTTGTTTGATCAAAGAAGCTTTAAAGGTTTGACGTAATAATTTGATGATGATAATTTTTTGTGAAATCTGAATCTTTCCTAGATCTATTCCGAATATGGTACCAAATCGAATTTAATATTCGATGTTATTATTCTTAAAAATAAGATACGTTGAAGATTCTTAAAGCTTCCATTCCAAATTGGTCAGTAAAAAAAATTTAAATATTCTAAAGGATCTTACATCTTATTTTTTCAAATTTCTCATTTTTAACTAGTATCTTCCAAGATCGATTCCTGAAGTTGCAAAAATCGAGTCGAGAACTTCATAAGGCATTTTTTAAGAATCAATTGCTGGGTATTAAGGATACATTAGGAGTGCAATATAGAGCGAAAAAAAAAATTATCTATTATGTGCTTTTATTTATTCCTAACGTTATCTAGCAGAAAAAGTATAATAATTATTTGGTCACATATTTTGCATGCTAATCTATTCAATAAGGTTAAAGTGTCTCTTTTAGCCTTAACTTGGATATGTTTAAAAACATTCAAGTTAAAGTTAAATCAATTAAGGTTGTTATTTTTGTGTTTTTTTATTTAATTTTTTAATTAGGCGATTACATTTCATATCTCGATGCATGCCTCTCTTCGTGATGTATTAAAATTATCATGAGAATATTACAAAAGAGAGTCATGGGAAATTGATATTCTTTCTTTAGGTATTTTTTAAATTGATCTTACTCTAATTAATAAATCCTCATATTTTGCTATTAGTAGTAGGAGTAGAGCTTAATTTGTATAGTCCTTAATGAAACGACATAAGGGTATTTCGCCTCCAAATACTTAATCTTCAAAAATACCCTTTTTCTTTAGAGAAATAATCGCATTATTAGAAAAAAAATTTTCAACAATGTTTTTTGTTTTTGATTAAGTTTTAATAATAGAGTCAATCAAAATCAATTTAATTCTTTTTTTTTAATACTTAAATGTCTTTTTTTGTTTTAAATGTGCTTTCGATCGCATAGTACTAATTGAACGCTTTATTTGAACACTTATTTGCTTTTGATAACGTTTGGATTCACCCAAATCTTATCAAATTTTAACAGCGAGTGAATTTTTTCTTTCCATTTCCGTCATTAATATTGAAATCTTAATTAACAAGATGAGAAAAAAAATTGTTATGTCAATATGGTTTACTTTCACAGTAGTCTCGTGTGCGCAAAAGTAATTTTTTTTTAAATTATAATTAGAGCTTGTTATTTTTAAAAAGAGAGACCATGTAGAGAAAATTTAAGCATTAGTTATACTTATTTTAAGTAATTAAGTTCCATTAGATTCCAGTAGATGATTGCAATCAATTATTTAAATTAAAGCAAAATCAATTAAAACATGAAAAAATCGAGGGCTCAATAATGAAAGCCTTGATGAATCGAAACAAGAAAGGTATTAGACCTACTTAACTAACATAAAGTCTAATGATGAAGTTTAAAACTGTGCAGTGAAAAGCTTTTGCCGAAAAGAAAAAGATAGAAATTCAGTGAACATCATACCGAAATCACTTCTTCTTGTAGTTGTAAGGGTTGTCAGTTTAAGTCTTTATGTTTCGAATTCCTAAATCTTTGTTTAGGTATGAATAAATTGGCCAATGATCAGTCATTTTAAAATAAAATGAGGAGTGCTTAAATAATCCAGGCTAGAGATTTGAGCTAATGTGCCGACACAGCATGTGTCCGTGCTAAATGGCCGATGGAACGTCCTCGGTGGTAATATCGAGGCGCTTCAAAATTCAGGAAACTGAGTGTTTATGAGAGGGACGGATACAACGACGGCTTTGTAGTATGGAAACATCATTATTGAAAAGATGAAATAGATTAGATTACAAGAACAAAATTTTCAAATTTTGCTAATTGTTTACAGTTTTAGGGAAAACCGTGTTAACCGAATTTACCTCTCTCATAATAAACATGCGCTTGGTGGGTTACCAAAAAATCCAGGCTATTTTTCGATTATTTTTGTAGTTTTCTGACAAAACTGGTTCAGAATATGCAACAGTAGTAATAAATTTAATGCAACCCATTAGGCTTAAACTCTTAACCACTTATACAATAAAAAAATCGGTAACCAGGTTAGGCTTGGTTTCTTTAACACCCAAAAGACGGATTAATTTTTAACCGTAAAGGACACCTTTTTTAAAACAAGATAGTTTTCCTTTTAAAAATTAAAAAATCTATTTGTAAAAGTCTAAAAGTTCTAAATATCAATTAATTGAATTAATTCTCTTGAAACTGGAATGACAAATAAGGTACTGGGTCAAATAAAAAACTCGTTTAGATATTTGGGTCATGAGATACTAAAGCCTTTATACCCAGCTCACATTTGGAATACGCGGTAAGTTCGTGGTGTCCACACTTTAAGACCGACATAAAAATTCAAGAGCAAACAAGTTAGTCAAGTCGATTAGGACGTTATTGATTAATTTGATTGTAATAGTCATCATCAATGTGTACGAAGGAACAAAAACAATATACAGTGTTTATTGCGGAATTACAAAGCAACAGTACCAAGTGAAATCGAGTTATTTCAGTTAGTTAGTTTGGAATGGTTTATCTGGAAATGCAGTGTCAGCGACTTCGAAAAATAGTTTCAAGGGATTTTTATTGATGAAAAAGTGTTTGGAATGTCACGAAGCAATTGCTGTCAAAGCATTAAACAATCGCTTAAAAAGACTAAACGCTTAAATGTCTTACTACTGTTGCTTTGAAGTTCGATATTCAAAAAAGACTTTTCAAGAATCAAACTGTTATTAAAATTTTTTTTTTTATTTTATGATCTCAAGAGTGACTCAAGATTAGTAGAACTTTATTCAAGTGTCATAATTCGGCTCTTGATAGAAAGAATCAAAGTAGTGTATCTATTAATAATAAGAATGAATGTTTCATTTAAAAAACTAAATCTGTCTAACCCCTTAGACAATCGAAAAGACAAAAAAAACGATTAAAATTAAAAAACATCTTATCCGATTAAATCTTAAATTTAAATAAGTATTAGTTCTAATCCTTCCCTTTTGTCTTTTCGATTGTCTAATAAGTTGAACACTTTTGCCTAGTTATTCTCCATTTTCAATAATGACAAGTAATAAAATATAAAAAAATTAATTGCCTAAAAAAACCTTTTGAAAAATAAATCAAAAAACTTGAATATTAAGTCAAAATAGTTAATAAAAGAAGACTAAGTACCTTTGTCTGAAGTGTCTGAAGAATTTAACCCTAAGCATCTATATCATAACTTATACAAAAAATTAAGTGTACAGTACTAATTTAAATTCTTTGAGATTTTAATTAAAACGGGGGTGAATAAGCTGAGGCTTTTCAAAAATAGATATTTTTAATTTATAAAACAATGATATAAGTAAGTAGTTTATCCTTTCTCCTTAAAAATAAATCTTTTGCGTAAGATGTATAAATATGAACTCCTTAACTTCAAACAATGTTCTTTTTTTTTTAAATTTAATTTGGGATCAAACAAATTTACCCATAATTTTAAGGTATTGGATGGGTATGGTTTACCCGAAAAATTCAAGTTTTGGGTTAAGTTAGGGTAAGGGAAATCGTGAACACGTGAAACTTCTTGCCGCAATCGGTTGTTGATGCAAAGTCTGTTAATAGTTTCAAAGCAAGATTGGATGAATGGATTTCAAAACAATGTTAATAAAGTTTAAGTTACTTGGAGTTTAACCCTATTTGGGTCGCAGTATAATTTACTACAACTACTACTATAAATTTCATGCTGGATTAGTGTATTTTCTCTACAATAAGAACATGCAGGCAAACAAATGATTTTTGTTTCATTAGATATATAAATAATACAAAAAACAATTTTTTGATGGGAGAACTTGTTGCGATACATAAACATACCAATTAATTGAACCCTAGATAAAATTCTTGAATTTTTTTCAACTTGTTCACTGATTCGTCTCCAGACAAAATGAAATTGTTAAATATTAATGCTAATTAGTATTCCAATTTAATTTTAAAACAAGGAGTTGCCTTGACTAAAAATTTAAGATAGACAAATTCGAAAAATTAAGGTTAAAAAGAAGAAAATGTAATTTCAAGGGTTTCATATCGTTATCTAACAATTTTTAATGATTTTTTTTTATCGGAAATCTATGTTATAATTATTTTCTCTCGAAAAAAAATGTCTCCAAATTTTGATTTAGATCATTTATTGAGATTACTTGTTATTATTACATTTACGTTTGTTTCCCCACAATTAATTTCCATTAAAACATTCTTGTATTATTATTCAAATTTTCGAAAATCTTTTATTTAAGACTTAACTCTCAAATCATCATAACAAGCTGACATTAATTTACATTAAATTCTTCTCAAAATTGGAATTGACATTTTACTTAAAGACTGAAAGTTTAGAACCTTGTAACCAGTGAACTAAATTTTTTTGGTCGATTTTAATATTAGATTAATTAATCTTTCTAGATGACGATAAAATTGATAATTATAAAAGATTTTTTTCAACCAACTCCTAGACATATTTATCTTGTTATTTTCTCATTTTTTTTGGTTTAATTAAATTAATTTTAAACTTGATTTTGGAAATTTATTTTTCGATTTTTTGACTTGTCTAAATATGATTCTCTTGAATCAAATACTAATGAATCAATTTTAGAGTTTTGTTCTTGAACTAAGCGAGTACTTGAATATAAAATAATTTGGTTTTAAATTTCATTTAAAAATGTATTTTAAGGTTCTCCCAATGCAAAACTTCCACGATATTTAAATTTACAGAATCTGACCACATAACCGTGTCCCCCATATTTGAAAACCTCAGGTTCACAAATTCTTAAAGGGGTCAAAAATTTCAATTTTTACCTAGAGTTGCCCAAATTTAACCACTCTTGAGTTTGTGGTCTTGACTAAATCGTTTGTAAGATGCATCCAATGATAAATCTTAGTTAGTTTTTCATGGCTTTTGAGAGCTAATTTCTCTTTAATTTTGTATCTAGATAAGACACAAACTTATCGGCTTTGTAGTTTTAGTCTTTCTGACGGTTTTTCAAACTATAAGTAACTCTTGATACTACAACATGTCCGAAATATCAATTTTCGTAAATATTCAACGAAAATTGCTCAAATTTTAGAAAAATCGCTTGTATTAAAGAAAACTATTTGTTTGATGACAAACCCTCACCTATCTCCAGAGACAATTATGATTGAAAGATGTTAAGACACTTTTTAACTTGGATTTATTGTATCATAGAGTAGGAATATAATTAAAAGCTAGTAAGATTTATTATTTGGGACTCCTTATCAATTTGAAATATACACAATTATATGGTTTATCATACAGATTCTGACAGAAAAAAAATTGATATATAAAAAATGGTGGGTGTATACAACAACTATGGGGGGTATATGAGGGTCCTTTAAGACTGAAAAGTGAAAACTCAGTTTTCTTACCCAAATAACTTCACAGGGGGTCTAAATATGGTATAATTTTGTAGCCCTTCATTTACTCTACCCTATATGAAAATAATTTTTTGCATACCTCACTTTGTATAAAAGTTACACCTGGGTGTATGTTTTTCAAGAGTCCAAAATTTTGATACTTGAGCAAAGTTAGATAATATTCGAGATGAGGCGGGTAGAAATTTAAAATAAAAAGTTAGAAAAGATTCCCCTACCAATCCCTTCAAATCGCCCCGAATCGGAATCCATTAATTTTAATTTTATCAATAAAATGAGTTATAATCTATTCTCTTCTTCGCTTGCCTCTTTTCCTTTGAATGTTCAGCAAGTTTCATTTTATTTAATATCTAAAATGCAGCATTGTTCTTGTTTTAATTTAAAGTTTTTTGATTTTGAATGAGTTCAAAGATCGTCTGGATCCGTCAAAAATAATTTTTTCAGTCCTTCTGCTTAAGATTTTTATTCAATTATTTTTTAATGATTGATTTTTCTCCTGATAAAAGTCACTAGGGATTTTCAAAAATTAGCCTTGTAAATCTGGCGAATTTTTTTTTTAATACATAAAGCTTAGTTTAAAGATTAACCAACACAAAAAAAAGTTTATTAATAGTTTTGATGTTAAAGTAAAATCAAGTTAAAAAATACTACCCTAAACCAAAATTTTTCTGTTTAAAAACGTGTTTTTTTAAATAAGTTTTTTAAATGTTAAAATTGGATAAATTTCAAGCCCGGAAGCTTTTCTTGTTTTGTTATTAGAGAACAAAACGATTTTACAGTCAGCCAAAATAGAAAGGAAATCAATCACAACGATATCTTTAAATTTAAATAGTGTAATGACACTCATATATTTTTTCAATTAATTCTTTACGTATTTATAAAATAGCAAGCTATTATTTTTAATGACTAAAAAAATTTTATTTAAATTAAATAGAATTAGCTTGAGAGGATCAAAAAAAGTCTACATATGCCATGAAAAACCAATTTGATTTACATTAAATGATAAGTCGACACAAGAAAATCTTAAAACTGATGGCTTATAATTAGCCTTATGAAAATATAAAAAATTAATAAAAAATTCAAACATGTTTTACTATAAGCTGAGATTAAAACTAGGGTTTTTAATTTTTTATTTTTGACTAAATAAGTCTAGGGCGAAAAACTTGAAAAATTATCAATTAAAAAGTTGACATTCCAGACATTATTTTTTAACAGTAAACACTTATTTTCTAAGAGTGAAGCTCTTCTTCTGTTATTTTATTTAGATTAATAATTTTGTTTCTAGGAAAAAAAATATTTTCAACGTTATTTTTTTAACGATTCAAAGATATCATGTTCATAAAATTTCTCACGAATCCCAAATTAAAATTAGAGAAAGTACTTTTAGAAAATTTATTCTAATAAGTACATATAATTCAAAACTTCCGTGACATGTAAATTTTACTTTTAGGACCTTATAACTGTAATATGCGACACTGGAAAACCCATAAAATTATTTTTATCGTTTGGGTAAGAATCGAAAATCCATCCCATAACACTCAGCTGAGGTGCTGTTTTAGAATATTCATTAAACCTATTATTGATCTGGATAAATGACCAGAGATATTAACGCATTAATTTTAAAGAAATAAGTGGATATGAGTTACACTGAAAATACAGGTTTTGGATTCGCTTAGGGTTACCCAAAAATTTTTGATTTGATATGGGTTTGAGTTAGGTTTTTGTTTTTTTTTCGACAAAAATTGAGTTTGGGGTAATTATTTTGGTAACTCAACCCAAAACAATCCCTGAAATCCAAAATTCTGGGTAACCAATACCCACCAATAACTCAAAACTAATGGGAACCTGTGCCTGTATCTTACCTTAAAAAGGTAAAATTGACGCTGGCACCGCAATCAATCGGGAAAAAAATCGCGTGAATATAAAAAATAGTATATTTTTTTCAGTCTCCTATCAGGGGACACATGTTTTTTTATAAATCAGGAACTATTTTTTTTATTTTCCTATTGGTTTACTAGATGACGATAAAGCCATTAAACCATCAATTTAAAATTTGATTTGATGTTTATTACATTAGGAAAAAGGGTTTTCAGAGTCGTATATTACCGGAATAATATCCTATTACAGGAAGTCTTGAATTTTATGCGCTTTTTAAATTTTAAATACGATAATCTTGAAATTTCTAATCAGAAAGATTCATAAGCATTTTAACTTTCAAATTATATTGGGTACCTATTAATCGCTTGTATCTCACTTAATTCTAAAGCTTTTTAAATTGATGTAAATTATTAATGAATACATATTTTCAATAGTGTTTGAATGATATTTTATAAAGATAATGATTTTTAGTAGAAACGACAGGAATATCTAAGCGTCATACTTGTTTTACTTCGAAAACAGTGCTTTGGTATTTTTGTTGTTTCATGTGGTGACAAACTAATCAAGTTTAATTTTATCAAAATTAAACCCGTTTAAAAAATGTAAATTAACTTTAATTAACGACACAAAAATTTCTAAAGGAAAAATATTGTAATTATTTTTAATTGTCTTGCGAAGAATCGTATAATATTCATGTGCCGGAAATCGAATTCGGTTTCTTCCCTATTGTTAACTCAAAATATCACATAAGATTTAATTACAAAAAAATTCCATTTTTTTTTTCAAAAGTGAACGAAATTTTAATAAAAAGCTCAAGGGTATTAGTATCGTTTTTATTTTTATTTTAAAAGGAAGCATGTATAACATTAGGCTTTCATGATAAATTATTTGTATTTAGTAATTCAAGTGTGTGATTCTAATTTCATTCCTAAATGAAAAGAAGAGGATTCAAATTTCAAAAAAAAAATTACCATTTTTTTTCCCGAATGAGAGTTATTATTTTTCTCGAGTGCGCCTGAACTTCATCTATTCGTTTTTATCACACGTAGCTCTCTGATACAACATGCCGGTATTTAAATTTTTGTTTACTCCCTCGAGTTATTAAAAAAATTAGATATACATGTACTGTAACAACTTTTTTTCTCAAAAGACTTTTTGACAATAAGCTTGGGTGTGAATTTGAGACATTTTTAAAAAAATTCTCTTGATATCTTCTCAATTCAGTACAAAAGGATTTGAAGGAAGGCAGATTCGAATGTCTTGAGATTAATCTCAAATATTAGATTTAATATTTTCGTTTTGAGACAAAGACCATTTAAGTTCTTGCAGAATATGTGCAGCACCGGAAAAATAAAAATAATTGAAATCGTAAAAAATATTTTTATTCTTACGGCTCAAGTGTGAATCCTAGAACGTGGGAATACAGTAATTTTAATGATTTTTTTACTTTTTTTGAAAAAACGTTAGGATGTGTGATGCAGTAAAAGACAAAGTGTTAGAAAAGCGTGAAATTTGAAAATTAGTGTGTTAGAGTACTGGAAATAAGTGTGAGAGGTGCGTAAGGGTCGTAAAAAGAAGTGTGAGAGGGCGTAAAAGACATTAATTCAATAGAATTCAAAAAAATTACAGAAAATATAATTATCAATAGTATTGGGTTGTCTTTAACAATTTGACATGAGACCTTTATAATAAACACCCTCACACTAATTTCTAACACCCTAACGCACCTCTCAGACTTCAATTTACCATCCTAACGCACCTCTCACACTTCTTTTTACGACCCTTACGCACCTCTCACACTTCTTTTTACGACCTTTACGCACCTCTCACACCATTCTAACGCTATTGATTTACGAACCTAACATTTAGTAACGCTTTCAGTTTTTATTTAACGTTTTCATATATTGCTAACGTTAACTCACACTGTGAGTAAAAAAATCATTAAAATTACTGTAGTTGTTTTTTTTTCATTTTTTCAATAGAATATCTTTAATGATATTCATCTTGGATGATCAGAGAATTTTCGATCATATATTCCCGACCATCTAATTCAAAAAAATTATTTAATGTAAGAATATTCTAGAAATAATTTTAAACATCTAGGTTATAATCGAGATCTAATGATTCTGAAACGAAAATTATAATAACCTCCTTGAGAGATATCTATTAAATTTCGATACAATTAAAATTGATATTTAATTAAATTCGGTAAAAAAAAATTAAAAACGTTTCAAATCAGATCTAACAAAATGTTGTGTTGTGCATTTGACATTGATTACCTTGAAACGGGAAATTTCTAATAAATAATTCTTTCAAGTGTAACATGTAAAAAATATTTCAATATTAATTTCGTTCATTTTTAGATTTAAATAAATGACAAAAACTAATCATTTATAATTTTTTTTGTTTTTATGAAAAAAAAACAATTAAAAAATGATTGAATTTCGACATATTTGGACACCTATATTAGTCGTTACTGGCACAATACTGAACCTTTTAACAATCATGGTATTTTGTCGTAAAAAAATGAGGAAATATTGTGTTTCATTATCGATGATATCTCTCGCTTTCTCAGACACTACAGTTCTTACAGTCCCACTTTTATTGTCATGGATAGACGAGGTCTTTTTCAATCATTATTACGTTAACAACACTATTTGGTGTAATTTACATGGTTATGCCGATTTGATTTCAAGCTCAAATAGTTCGTGGATTATTATCCTTATATCGATTGAACGATGGTACGCTGTTTGTAGACCATGGGAAAAACAGCGAAGGTTCACAAACAAACGAGTCATATTAACTCTCTTTGGAATTTTCATTTTTTCCCTCATTTTTTTTTCCTATTTCCCGTTGTCATTGAACTTGGTCAATATTAAAGAACAAAACACAACTGACTATTACACCGAATGTCAATTGTCAAATGAAAATGTTTATTATCTATTCGGTTTTATGTCTGTTATTTTGGTTTATATACTTCCATTTTTGATTTTGTCTTATTTAAATTTAATGATTATAAACAAATTACGTTTGAGACCGTTTAAAAAACGTTCTGTTAAAACAAAAAAAAGTAAATCGTCATTAAAACGAAACGTTGAAGTAAGTGAATACAGTGTGTCACAAGCAGAGTATACGCCTCAAGTGTCTCAAACGAGTGGTAGCTGTCAAATAAATCATTCTAAAAATGATCGAAATTTGAGTATTACACTTGTAACTGTAGCTTTTACATTTATGATATTAACATTTCCGTTTCAAGTCTATTGGTTCTATGAGAATATTTATTTAAATTTTAATTTTGAAATATTTTATAATAAAATTGGTAATTCAAGTTTTATAACAAAAGCACAAACACCCACAAGTGCGAGTTTGACTCAAAAATATTTTCGTGACACAACATTTTTGTTAAAAAATATGAATTATTTGATCAATTTTTTTTTGTATTCGGCATTGTCCAAATTGTTTAGAGAAGAATTTTTAGCATTAATGTCAGAGAAAAAAATATTTCGTTTAATTAAATATTTATTGTGTTGTTGTCAAAGTGGAAAACAAGAAAATAATTCAAAAGGAGCATCGTTTGCCGAACTTTCATTTTCACTAGAAGCTTTTAAACGCATTAAAAAAGGAAATCTTAACAAAAATCGTAAATTTTTTCAAATTCGAATTGAACCGTCTAATTTTTTGGAATTTTTTCGCAAACGAAATTTAACCACTCAGCAAACACTTGAAGATAATAACGAATCAAATCAAAATTCAAGTGCTGAAAAAGTTTTTTGCTCATCGTCTACGCAAACCGTTCACACGACTATAAAACAATATAAAAAACCAACTAAACAAAATGAAGTTAGTTTTTTACGTGTTAAAAAGACCAAAAAGGGTGTTCATACGTGTACAGCTAGAGACAAACTTAAACTTGAATTATTGTAAATACCGGTTATTTTTTATCATTGGTGTTTCAAAAGTGCCTAATTGTTTATGTTAAATAAAGTTTATTTTTAATACAATTTTCTCATGTTTTTTAACAAGATTTCTTCTGAAAATTCTTCAATCAAAATCAATTTATTATCTGTAATTTGATTTGAATCCTTTTTTATGAAAATTTGACGTAAATGTTAAATCATAAAATTTCGCTCTATGGTCTTTAGCCATCTATCAGCGATCAATTCGATACCTCTCTTGTACCATTCCAAAACTCAAGGCACCCAGCTTCAACTTGGTCTTGGTTAGCGAAATTCCGTCTTCTAAGGAAAAAAGTCATAGAGTGGAAAAGATGATAATCAGAAGGTTACAGGTCTGGACTAAAAGCTGGATGCGGGAGAAGTTCAATCCCTTCAAGTTCTTAAAATTTTTTCATTATTTTCCGCACGGTATGCGATTTTGCTTTATCTTGAAGAAACAAAATAAGCTATCGATTGATCAATGAAGGGTATTTTGCATGAAGTGAAGCTTACATTCGTTCTAATTGTTCACAATAAAGGTCAGCATTTATCGTACGGCCATCAGGAACCAGTTCAAAGTGTATTATCCCTTGGTAATTCCACGAAACACACAACATTACCTTCTTTTCGAATTGTCCTCTTTTAACGACTGGTAGGGCTGGCTGAGATGGGTACAACCACTAGTTTCTGAAATCAGCATTTCGAAAATAAATCCATTTCTCATCACAAGTAATTATCCTTCTGAAAAATCGTTCATCAAGAGGATTTTAGATTAGTTTTCTACATATTCCGATGCGACGTTGAATATCAAAAGGTGTCAAATAGTGTGGAACAACTCGGCAGCGTCTATGTTGTTCCACAAGTCCACCATGTTTCGTGGATCAACGAAACATGGTGGACTGTGAAATGCTAAGGGCACTTGATAATTCGTGAGTACTAACCCGGATATTTCTCTCTATCGCCGTACGCAGGGCATCCTGACCCTAACCCTAACTGGTCTTCCAGACCCCTTTTTCCTTCAAAGGCTAATATCATCCCTGTTAAACTTATCGAACTAAGTTTGTGCCTTTCTTGCTTTAAGGACATTCTCACCTTCTACTTGACATATTTGGTGGGTTGTTGTGAGACCTTTTTCTTATATTAGATAAGAAAGGTTCAGTAGTTAATAATATCAAGATAAAAGCATGATCTAGAAAAACAAAGAGCACACATTCGCATTTATTTCGAAGCGAAAAATAATAAAAAATGTCAAATTAATCAAAAGATTAAAAAAAATTTTTTTGTTGTCTAATCATCGTCTGAGTCAATTGCTGTTCTTCGTCTGTCATACTTCACAACTGTCTTTTTTTGAGTTTGTTCACTTAGCTTCTCGAGTAAACCCTTTAATTGATCTTCACCAAACTTAATCAAGAAATTTTTTTGATTTTTTTTTAATAAAATAAATTTGTCTCAATTTACTTTTCCCATGAGCTGACCTGATCGGGCCATTTGAACTAAATGATTCTCAACCATTTGAGCTTTTTCAGGCTTGGTCAATGCCAATGTGTTTACTTAAAAATTCAAAAAAAAACAAATTTTGATTATTTCGAAAAGATATAGTTGAAATACATCTAGCCCTGGCTTCTTGAGTAAGCACTTGACTTAAAATTGTATTTTTCATATCAGCTTGTTGTTTTCTCATTTCTTCTTGCTGTTGTTGTTGAGCAGCGCCAGAACCACCAGAAGCACTCTGCAATTCAGCAAGACGTTTTTGTCTCAATTGATCTAATTCGTCATCCATTTCTGCAAACAATCAAAAATAATTAAAAAAAGTTTCTAAACTCTTTAATTTGAGATTTAAGACCCAAAAAAAATAATTCTTGTTTTCATTTTTAAATTAATTTCATTTTTATTCAATTCGGAACAAAAAAAATAAATTAAAAAAAAAATTTTTTTTTTAAAAAAATTTTTAAAATAGAGATTTTATTAGAGTTTTTTAATAATCATCATAATGATCGTAATCATCGTGATCATCAAAATCGTCGTATGTATTTCGGTAGTAATTAGAAGTTTTTTTTGGCTTGGATTTTGGTTGACTGGATTTTGCTGGTTGAGTTTGAGCTTGTTTGACTGGTTGTTTAACAGGTTGTGGAGGTGGAGCTTGTTGTTGTGGTTGGATTGTTGGTTGAGCTACAGCACCTTCTGGCTCTTCGTTTAAACCAACAGTTGATTGATTGTTTTGTTTTAAATCTTCTTCATCACTTGTGTCACTTTCACTATCACTTAATTCATCGTCTTCCAACTCGGCCATTGGAAATCTTAAAATAGCCGCTATACCCGTTAATTGCATTAATTGTTCGCCTGAAACATGCAAGCTAGAAAATATACGCACTTGACCATTATTCTCTTTAACCTTGTCTACAATATTAACATACTTTTTTCGTTCGCTCAACTCTTTTGACCTGAATAGAGAATCACTTATCAAAAGAGTGTCAATAGCATCGGCTTCGTTCGCTTTTTCGACGTGTTTATAACCGTAAAAAGCTCGACTTGGCTCATTTTTTAACATTTGATAGAACGAATCGAGAACTTTAACTTCCCCTAGAGCTTTTGTGTCGGATAATTTTGGCGCCAAATTGGGATCTTCGAATATTTCTTTTAAAGAATGTTTGAAACCCGACGCCGAATGAACGAGTATAAATTTAGCTCTATTATCCAATAAAAGTTTATTTGTTGTTTTTGTTGCAAAGTTGTTCATGAACTCGAAAAATTGTTCTTTTAAAAAACCTGGACTTGCTACAATAATCGCTCGAACAACTTCAAAATTAATGTGAGTAATCAAGGCTTGGATTATACGTTCGTAAAATTTTTCCATATTTTTATCATGATTTGCACAAAAACCCTTACGTTTTCTTGGTATATTCATTTCAATTTTAGCTTTAACAATAGTCATACTAGACGTGATAAGACATACATTAGCTAGGCCTTCTTGCATTACAACAGCTGCTAGATCGGCACTTTTACTAGGATCACAAGCCTCTTCAATTCTCTCCAACGAAACAGAATCCCATTCATTTTTAGCAATTGTAAATTTTCTGTTCAATTCAAGATCAATTGTGTGATAAGCTCCCATTTTAATGTATTGATTTTCTTCTATATTTGTGCCCTTTACTCTTAGAACACTTGCATGTGTGTCATAGTCAATACTCTTAACACATATTGTAAGTGTAAAATGAACCCGACTTGTCGATGTTAACCCAGCAGACGATTCGTTAATGATACGACGAATAGACGACGAACGTAATTTGTCATCAATATTTATTAAATTATAAGCGTGCCACATGTCCTCGGCTTCTTCGGCTATCATTGAAACCGAGCCCGAGTTCTTTTTGTCAATATATTTACCCAATAATTTCATTTTTTTTATTTGTTGTTGATGTTTATCAAATTTGCATTTTTCTTTTTTCTAATCTTTTTTTTTTTAAAAAATCATATTTTTTAAAATATAGAAGAAAGAACTTAGGTTTATTTATACTAAATGATTATTAGCACATTGAAGAAATGCATTTTTTTTTAGTTAAATAGAAAAATTATATTTTTTGATTAAAATTGCAATAGAACATTTTGCTTTTTTTCGGGGTTCGAGTGAATGTTTGAGAATTAGGTAAATGTGCAGGCATAATGTAACAAATGTGTAGAATTTATGTCAAAATTTTTAAAATAGATAGTTTTAGCTTACACGTGAAACAAAAATATTTCAATATGATTATGAAATTAAGAGTTTTGTAATTCTAAGGTTAAATGACTCATTAATTAAGTATTAGTAACAAAGTCTACCTACAAACTTTTTAAAAAAATTTTTGAGTGATTTTTTATTTATTTAAAAAATACTTAAGGGAAGAACCCAGGGCTTGTCCGAATGGCTAGCGCGTTCGTTTAAACCCGCTTGATTGCGAAATTGAATAAATAAAAAATTACGTGGGTAAAAATCAGAGAGATGGTGTAAAAAAGTTTAGCAAAAATTGAATAAATTTTATCAGTCTTTGTTTAATTGTCATTCTAATAGGACGTGATTCTACCTTACAGTTTGAAGTATTTGTCTAGTGGGATTTTAAAACGCTTTGTAGTTGGCGTGGACTCAATAAACTCTTTGATTTTATTGGCTATCAATTCTTGTTTTGACTAATTTGTGATGAACTTCATGAACAGGTGATTTGCTCTTTCTTTGATCATGTCGAGTTTTAGTACCTTCTGAATGGTGTTGATTGATGTCTTTGGCGGGAAGTATTTGACTATTCTTAGGAGTTTGTATTGTAGTTTTTGAAGGGTCGACTTGATTTGTTCGGTACCGGTGTTTAGGATTATGAAACAATAATCATTTAGTGACTTATATAAAGTGATATTTAGCGATAACGAGTTTGACCATTGGAAGTTTTTTGATACGTCTGAGCAGATTTTTTTTGGATACAATTTAGGGTCGAGTTTTATACCGAGAAAGGTTGGCTAGGGTTCGAGTGGGATTGATTCGTCGCCTATTTTTAGGGTTGAGTTTGTACTTGATTTCGTAGTTTTTTCTTTGACCGGCTGTTGTGAAGGTGGCTTTGGAACAATTAACGCTGAGGCCAAAATTAGCGTTTCTTAGCTTCTTTTTTGTAAAACTCGGGCAGAGCAAGTTGATATGGAAGATATGAAAGAATTTTGAGCACTGTGATGTAAATTTGGTTAAACTCCTTTACACGTCATTAGTGAGAACCAGTGTCTGGAGTCCTTATTATGAGGGTGAAAGCAGTTGGAAATATTTCAACGTAGAAAAGTAGAGTTCAGCAGTCAACAATTATAATTTAAAGGGTCAAAAAATTATATCAATTTAAAAAACTAACTTATAAGTACTGTAAATCTAGCATACCAACTTTTAGTTTTTGCCTATTTTTGGCTTACACCCTGTAATCGAATCAAAATATTTCTTAGGTGTAGAATTTTGCTTTTGGCTTATAGCAATAAGCAAGATTTGTAACAAGTATATTTGCTAAACTTCCAACGATTATTGTTAAATTTTACCATTCATCGTTTATCAAAGGTTCTTCTTGAAACTTTTTAATTGTTAGTCGATCTACAGACGATATGTTTAAAATGATTTTTAGACGTTCAAAAAATTGAGAAAGAGGTACACGTTCTTTGAAAGTATGAACTTTCTTGATCGAAGCGTTAGTAGCTTATTTTTTTTATCTCTCAGAGCAATATTTAGAACCTCAGTCACTCCACAGTCATAAATTTCATGAATCTTTTTTTTTACCAACTCTTAGATCATTCGCGACTTGACAACAGCTGAATGGTCATGGTCAACTACAAAAAAAGTCTATTAATATTACTAAGAAAATTTTTTTTATAAACATCTACACTCATTGATTCCCAAAAAGAGAGGTTTTCTGTTTTGGGCACTTAGGAAATGAGCAATATTTAGAAATTTTTGTTTGAGAATAAGTAAATTTAGTGAAAAAAAATAAATAGCCTTTTGATTCGGCCTGGCGGAACCTAGCTTCCTTCTCAACACTGAAAAGCCTTCTTTCAATTTGACAAAATCTTCCAGAATCCTTAATTTTTCAGATTGACGAAAGGATTGGTATATTTCTTGATTTCCGCTACAAGTCAATTTTCATGAAGGATCTCTAATTAAAAATGTAAATTTTGTTTTGACAGTTTTCAATTTTTTGATTTTTTGTTCTAAATGTATTCATGGATACATAATTATGTACCAAAAAAGAATTAAATATATAAAAATCAGTCTAAGAAAAAAAAAACAGTGAATGAATAGACGATGCATAAATTGTTCAAAGAAATTCCAAACTCTTATTTGGTTAAAGACAAAATTAACATACTGATTCAAAGACATGAAAATAATTATTTTGTTGACAAAGAATTGGACGAAATGGACCAAAATTTGGATGAATATGTTCGACCATTGTGTAAGATAACCCAGCAATTATTTAAAGAACACATTAAACGAGATTATCGAGTTAAAATTAAAAAATTAGATTGGGCAGTTAAAAATAATGAGGACTATTGTAATGATTTTCATTCTAAAATAAACTCAAATTGTTTCACTTCGGTTGCGAATGCGATTAAAGACGCTTCTCAACTTTACAGTTTATACAGTAACGATTATCAGCAGTCTAAAGCGACTGTAACTAGTGAAAATGGTATTCGAACTCATAAGCGTAAAATGGATTTAAATGAAATCGAAGACGATTACACGTTTAATCCAACTCTAATTAATAAAGAAACATTTTTGCAAGTACTCAGGGATAATTATAGTGAATTTAAAAGTATTTGTAACATGTCTGATAAAGAGTTAATTCAAGAGATTTCAAATGAATCGGAAGCTAATTCGTTTGTAACAAGCATTGAAAGCTTTGAACAAACCAATAATAGAAATGAAATACTGTTGCATTGTTTTGTATCAAAAGTTTATGATATTGTAAATAGCATTTAAATTTTGTATTATGTAAATTATTTTTAAAATAAAGTTCACACTTTAATCATCTTGTCTCTTTTATTTTCTTTTGATAGCCTATTGGACCGTCTAAGTTTTCGAGGAAACTCCTCTGGAATCGAATATAAATTATAAATGAGGTTACTTTAATGATGAATATACCGATTAAAAATTGTCTTTAGATGTGAAACTCGAAAATATTTTCATGCCAAGATCCCCATAGGACCTTGACTTTCACGTCATTTAGAAATAACTATCCTTTAAAACCAATTTTTTCATGGAGGTAAAAACTAAAAAATTTTACGCTTACACCTCAGCTTGTTCATTTAAACATTATTGTACTCATGATTGGCAAAAGCTTTAATTGATGTTAAGATATGTTCTGAAAGCTAGAAAGCTGCCATTGATGATGGGACCATTGTCGATCAGGAAAATAGATTCCATTAAGCAATACACGATACACAGTACCGTTTTTTAGTACTGATATGGCAAGTCATTAATTCAGTGGAGGTGCAGTATTTTTATTAAATTAATCCCTTTAAATTTTTTTAAAAAGAGGCTTTTTTGCACCCTTTTTAGCGTCCAAAACCGATTTTCAAAAATAAAATGTTCCCTGCCGAAATATATATATATATATATGTTTACTAGGGTTTTTCAAAATGAGGATTCAGAATTTTGATGGTAAAGATGTGGTTATATGCTAACTAAAAACCGGTAACTACAGTACAAGACTCTCTTCGACTGGTATAACCTTATCGCCCTAACGACAGTATTTTAAAATTTAATTTTCTTTTTGGCGAGTGGGAAAGAATGGCATTGTAGAATGTAATTAGCGAGTATAATCATATGCTTTATAGGCTAAGGAAATCTCGTCTTGGGTAAAACTCCGGAAATTTTTTTCCGACATCTACTTATTTAGATCATGATTGAGCTCATCATCATCGAAAAAATCATATGCTTAGGTAAATATGATTCACTTGAAAATAAGTTCCTTAGGGACGATTTAATTTATCAAAAAGACGTTTAAAAAGAATTTATTTAAAATTTTACATTAAAAAAATTAATAATGAATAACTCACAAGAGAATACAGGCCATTTTTTTAAGATTCAAATTTTTTTCACAATTAAATAATCTTTCTAATGATTGATTGAAATACAAAAATTATTAATTTTCAAAACTACTAAACTTTTTAACTAATTCAAAAGCTTTGCTGTTCAAATCATTATTTAAATCATAAAATTTATTCTTGTATTCGAACTTGAGTGAATCATTACTTTCTGTTTGAACTTTTTCCATTAATCGAATACTTATATCTGATTTAACCAAAGCTATGCGACATGGTAGATTATCTAAATGTTTCATACGTCTTGAATCATTAGCGCACAAGTCTCCTTGTTTAATTAATTCTTTATCTTCAAATAAATAATACAAACGACCATTAAGGGGATTATGAAATAAACTTTGAGGGTCAAATTTGAATGACCAAATTGATGAATTTATTTGATTGAGTTGAATTAAATCGTTTTTTTCATCCAATAGAGTTACGACAAATGGTAAATCATCACATTTTAAATAATTTCTTTCCAAACCACAGTACGATATGTATGGAAATTTTTTGGCATAACGATCAGTTTTATTGTTTCTTATTTTACGGAAAAAAAATTCCAAAAATTTTTTTTCTTTAAAAATCACAAAAAACATTACGGCTCGTCTCAAGATTAACAAAAATCTTTTTCTTACCTTTGTAACATGATGTAAAGTTCTTGATTTTTGTATCGTCTAAAAATAACTTTATAACAAAAAATTAAAAAAAAAATTTAAATTTTAGGTTTTTTTTCTCACTTGTCCTTGATGATCTAAAAAGTAAAAATATTCCCTATATTTTTGTTGTTCAACATATTGACCTTGAACATAATCGACTTCATTTGCTTGATTTGATAATTGTGAAACTCTTCTGTTATTTACTAATGCGGCTTACCAATTGAAAAAGAAATAAATTATTTTTCATCACAAAACGTTTGATGGGTGTAGTCGAGTAAAAGAAATTGTAACGTTTAGAAAAAATAATAATGAAAATGGGTGAGTGTCATTAGGGTTGGAAACGATTCGACTAGTCATTCTCTAGATGATCTGATACTAGAACAACTTTGAAAATAATCGCGAGTCGCTTTGACTTAAAATAAGGGCGTCGAAAGATGCAAACGTAGCAAGTATAACAAAATTCTGTAACGGCCTACTCGGCTAAGAAGCTTAATCAGCTTCTGCAGCTAATTAAGTGTAGGATTGTTCTACTAGATTTAAATCTGCACAGAAAAATTACTACTACAGTAGTTTTAAAGGTTTTTTAATCCGGTACAGGAATAAACGTTATAAAAAAAAACTTAATCGAGATACAAATTGCATTGGTTAATATAAACTAAAAAAGAGAAAAATCCGAGAATTGAATCAGAAAAGTAAGATAGATTCGTGAGAGAATCGAGAGAGAATCGAGAGGGAGAGAGAATCGAGAGGGAGAGAGAATCGAGAGGGAGAGAGAATCGAGAGGGAGAGAGAATCGAGAGGGAGAGAGAATCGAGAGGGAGAGAGAATCGAGAGGGAGAGAGAATCGAAAGAGTGAGAGTTTTGAGAGAGGGAGAGAGAATCGAGAGGGAGAGAGAATCGAGAGGGAGAGAGAATCGAGAGGGAGAGAGAATCGAGAGGGAGAGAGAATCGAGAGGCAGAGAGAATCGAGAGGCAGAGAGAATCGAGAGGGAGAGAGAATCGAGAGGGAGAGAGAATCGAGAGGGAGAGAGAATCGAGAGGGAGAGAGAATCGAAAGAGTGAGAGTTTTGAGAGAGGGAGACCATTGGTCAATTTGAATAAATTTAAAAATAAAACATTTATACAATATTCATTCAAAATTTTTAATTTTTTATTTCAATTTAGAGCTAATTATATATTCGTCCATTCTCCATCGGTTTCAATAATCTTTTGTAAAATTCTAAAAATTAAAATTAAAATCACAAAATTTTTTAAATAATTTTTTAAGAATGTTTTTTTACTTTTTGAAAAGAATTATATAATTGCAGCACATTTGTGGTGTTAGTTTTTTGCTTACAAATCTTGAAATTTCGTTAATTAATGCTTGTTTTGTTCTACAGTATTTCTTTCTTATATGCTTTTTTAATGCTGCCCAAACTAACTCGATTATATTAATATCAGGGCAATAAGGAGGAATCTTTAACTTAATTAAAAATAAATCTTTTTTGAAAAGATTATGATAAATTAAAACAAAAACAAACCCATGTTATTTTTTCTTGGTTTTCTAAGAACCTAACACATCTTACACTAGTGTGCTTCGAATCGTTATCCTGTATCAAAAAACAATGTGTTCCGTACATATTTTCAACAAAGCTCAACAAATTACTCTCCAGTATTACTTCAAAACCGAACTGATTCATGTAGTTAGTGAAACACTTTTTGATAAACATAAAAAATATTTTATTCAAATTTTTTACATGAGATTATTTAAACGCAATTTACAAAAGGTTTTGTTGGTCCTCTTGCACTAATCGCTAACCATACATTAACATTTTCGCTTTTTCTTTCTTTCAAGCCAACGGCTTTAGGATACTTTTTTGGCTTGCGCATGTGATAAAGACCATTTTTATTAATTTGAAACGCGGTCTCATCAGCAAAAATCAAATTACTTAAGGATCTTTCTATATTATTACAAGCAAAAGCAAGCCTTTTAGCCTTATCTAGAGATGTGTAGACTCTAGGTTTTGTCCTGACACGACGCCATTTATAACCTTGAGAGATTTTTTATTATTTTATAAAAACAATTGTGTTTTAAACTGCCTCTAAAATAGTCAACTGAAACCATACATGTGTACCCATTTATTTTCTGGTATTGGGTCGGGTTGAGTAAACCAAAAAAATTGGGTTTTAGGGTTCGGGTAGGGTATAGGTTACCTTTAATTTTGGGTTTTTGGGTATAGGTTGGTTTGGGTTACCCATAAAAATAGGATGCTTAGGTTAAAAATTTGTTTTTTAATTGGAGTTTTATGGTATACCTACTCTATTTTTATGGGTAACCCAAACCAACCTATACCCAAAAACCCAAAATTAAAGGTAACCTATACCCTACCCGAACCCTAAAACCCAACTTTTTTGGGTTACCCAACCCGACCCAATACCCGAAAATAAATGGGTACACATGTCTGACTGAAACAGCCTAAAATGTGAACAAGCAATACAAAATGAGAAATTATTTACCTAATTTTGACCTGTAAAAACTAATTGTATTTGGACTAAGACGAATATTCAAAGTTTTAAAAATTTTTTTTGAAATCTCTAAGCTGGTCATAAACCCATCTGACTTGTCAACAAAATGCTACAAAAAAATTAATATCAATATTTAAGTGATTTTTCCGTAATCTCGTAAAAAGTACCTTGATTAGAAAAATTGCAGTTCGTGTAACCTTACGTATTCTCCTTTTGTCTACAACTGAACATTTAAGATGCTTGCGTTTTGAAAAAATAGAAAATCGGACCTTTAAACTCTTTTTAAAAAAATTAATGCATCGAAAAGATAAAAAAAAATCGGACAAACTACATTCAAAGTTGGTATGTAAAAAGAATCGGGATAAGCTTCAGTAACTATCTTTTGAATCTCAACTGGTTTTTTATTATAATTTAATAAAATATTGACCCGCGAGTTTATTTCTTTTTTAATTCTTTGCATCTTAAGTAATTCGAGATAAGGTTCAATTGAAGCTCCAAAAATTTTAGTTTTTTTTTTTACTAATAAGTGAATGTAAAAATTTTAAGGTGTGAATTTTATTTTTATTAATCTTAAAAGTAACAAAGAGTGAGATTGATTTTTTTTTCTTTTAGTTTTTTCATCGTTTCAAGCATTTTTTTTATCAAATAAAGAAGTGAAGAAAAAGAAGCTAGTACAGAGACTATACATTTAAAAAAGAGACTCTAACGCTATAAAAACTGAAAAATATATTTTTAAACAAGGGTTTCGTTTATTCTAAAGATCTTTAGTATATGTTTTAAAAATATAATTATTGAAAAATCTTGGTACAGAAGTGTCTGTGCTTGATAGTGTGAAATGATGTGATACACGTTTAGTAAACATGTTTTTTTTTCGTAAGCGTGTCTCGAAAAGTCTATTTAAAACGAATGATTATAAAATTTAGAATCATTTTTTTCAATTTAGTAAAATAGTAAACCATAGAAAAATTTTAGATTTCATAACTAAAAAATGACCAAAGGAAAAAAGAAAGAAGAGTCAAGTAAAGCGGACGAGAAATTAACCCAAGTTCATGGTAGCGAACAAAAAATGAAAAGAGGACGTAAAAAAACAACTGAGTGTATCACCTTAAAGGTGAATGGTCCATCTTTAAATCCAAATTTAAAAGGTGACAAAATACTCGATTGTTTTTTACATTTTCCTTTGAAGGACATTGTAGGAAAAGATATATCAGAGGTAGTGGTTTATTTTTTTTTCAATCTTTGAAACTAAAACAACTAATACTTTATTTAGTTAAATAAGGGTTCAATAATCAATGTACCTTTTTCATTTAAAAATAAAAACTATAAATCATTAAGCTGTACTGTTTTTAACCCTAACGTTGAGCGGGTAGAAGACCCAGGTGTATTTTTAAATGTTGTTGAACCTGAGCCTGAAGAGGAACAGGATTTGTTCGACGAAGAAGACGACGTGAATGTTTTTCAAGAATTTGAAAAAAAGTCAAAAGTTAAATTCGTTAATGAAGATGATGTTGATGATTTGAACGAATCTACCGCTTCGTTAAATCTAAATGAAAATATGTTAGCCAACATTAGCCACAGCATTGAAAAGCAAAATAATTTTTTGCAAAGTTTTGTTGACCGCAATTTTGAGATACAATCGAAAGTAAACTTTTATAAGTTATTGTTTACATTAGTTTTGTAATTTTAAACTTTCAGATCCTTGAAACCCAAGACAAAAATTTTTCAGTCTTAAAAGAAATTTTAAAAAAAAATGAAGAACAAGATTCCAAAAAATCTCCTATAAATGATTCTGTTGAAAAAAAAGTAAGAATATCTAATGTTTTGTTGTTTTTATTTGATAATAATTCTTTATTTTTTTCAAGACCGTTCAACCAATACAACCAATTTTGTTAAGTAGTTCATCATCTGAGGACGAATCAGATGAGATGTACGTTATTTTCAGGGATACTTTTTTGGCCTTGATGAAAAAGAAATTACCTGACACTGCTTTAAAGCTTGACATGAGAACTTTAAAGGCAGTTTATACATTAGAAATGGATGAAATTCAAGGTAAATAATTTCCATTTTATAATTTCTTAAGAAAGTCGATTCTAATATTTTTTTAAACGTCGTAGAAGCTTTGCGGAAATTGGTGAATTTCAAAGAAGATTTGTTTAGGTCATATTGGCTGAAAGTGACGTCTCATAAAAGATACTTGAGAAGAAAAGCCAAAGGAGCTGCTGAAAAAGGAAAAAAATAAATCTTTAATAAACAAAATTAGAACAAGAATTTAATGTCATTTCTTGTCCATGTACAGTTCCTTCGTCTCTCATTTGTCGATTGTACCCCTCTCTCGATTGTACCTCTCTCTCGATTGTACCCCTCTCTCGATTGTACCCCTCTCTCGATTTTCTCTCGTTGCGATTTATCACTTTCCCGATTCTTTACCGCCTAGTTTTTTCTTTTCCCGACGCCCTACCAGTACAAAAAAAGCTTCTCGTTTGATACTTTTTTTAGCGAATTTAATCTCGTTCCAAAGTTACTTTTAGTGATCTATGACGCTTAATCCTGAACTGTTAAAAAATCATTAAAACTACTGTACTACTATTTCAAAATTTTAAAGTCCAAATTTTTTCAATAGAAAATTAAAAAATGTTCAAATATTATTTTGACATGAAGGTTCATGAACTTTAATTTAAGCTTTTGTAGGTTCAGTGAAATCTTTCTATAAACAAATGCCAAGGTCTGAAAAAACTCAAAGAGTTGAAGTGTTGTGGTCCTCAGTCACAACATTCGTCTCCACAAACTTTTTCTTTAGTCCTTTAACATGTTTTAGTTTTATACTAATACATGTTGAGGACTTAAACATAAATTAAGATCAATTAGTATCTTTTTCTATAAAATCTTTGAACATCTAAAACACCTTTAATTATAACATTGTTTCGAAAAAACTTGTCCATTACGCCACCATTTAACCCGAAACCCTTTAATTTATTAAACTTGAGGTAAGCCGGTCTCAACAGAAGAATGAAGTATTTAAAGCTTATGCAAATTCGAGTGCTTATGGGACGCCAGTAGACAGATCAAGAGTGAGTCAAATTTAAAAGATAAATGGAGAAAAGAAGCTGTTCTTTGAACTTAGTCAAGACAGTAACGAAATGTCCAAATCAACACAATCATTCTGGAGCTAAAATTCAATTAGAATCTCAATTCTCACTGAGGTTGCAAGTAAGATTTTTTCCATACCAGCGTCAAGTGCTTTTATAGAAAGATACTTCAGTTTTTGTGGACTTCTTAGCAGCAAACGGAGCCAAGAACAAGAAACTTTATTAAGAAAGCTGTACTTCGAGTAAACGTTGATTTAATCAATTAAGTTTATTGAAAATTTTATTTTTTTTTTAAATTAGACTAGTAGAATAAAGCATTTAAATTTTTTAACTTAAGTTGTTTTTTCTACTATTTATGAGTGTCCCAAGTCAAGTAAAACACTTAAATTTCTTAACTGTTCAAGTGTATATATTGAGTTCAAAATTCATAGTTACACTTAATCGTACAAAAAGTTAAGTGTTAGAGAAATAGAGTAATATTCACACCCACACTTAAGTTTTTTAAATGTAAAAGTATGACCTTATCCAAATGTATAAGTCCAAACCAATTTAATAAAGGGAATGAGCTTTGCATCAAGTTTAAAGTTAAATCTTAGAAGAGAGAAAAACATAAAACTTAACAATAAGCAAACGCGGTTCATTTAGAAATAACTTTTTGACGAACACAGTGGTTTCAAAAGTGAAATCTTTTTGGCATGGTACAAAGGAAGAAAAGAAAGGCCACATGCCTATAGAGTTAAACGCTGAAAGGCGTTAGTATTCACTTGAAACTCCACTTGGGTAAACTTCTACGTCGATATCAGTAGAAGAATGGAGCAAGTTAAAAACGGCTAGACATAGAAGGACATGAATACGATGAAAATGAGTTTCAGGATTATAATCTTTGTGAAGAAGACGAGGTTAATGATCTGTTTGATCGAAAAGAATTCGAATTAAATGACCATATCAATCAAGATTTCCATCAAGATGATGGTGAGCGATTGTCTAATAAGTGAACCTGTGTTCACGTATTTTTTTTTTCTAATTTATGAACACGTATAGAAAAGAGATCACATAATTTTGCAAATAAAAAAATTTGCGATCTGAATTGAATTAAATTATGAAAGTGTGAATTAGTTTTGTATTGTAAAATGGCTAAACACAAAAAAGATAAAAACGAAATCGAATTGATTGATCAAATGCGGAAGAAAGGCATTTTAACCAACGATCTTTAATGTTATTTTTATTTTCCGATGATGCTTATTATTGAGATTATTAAATTTTGGTGTCTCCAATTGACTATTGCCAAAACGTTAGATCTTTTTTTTTAAATTGATGGCAAAATCAAAAATAATTTCAGGTTCATTAAAATATTTTTCGATGCATGCGAAACATTTGTAGTGCTAGTATTTGTGAATGGTCCAAAACGGTTAAACTAGGCGGTATTGGTAAGGTGGTGAAAATCGACGAGTCCTTGGTGTCAAAAGTTAAGTATAACCGGGGTAGTGGTTTGAAGAGGAAACAGATCTGGATGTTCGGTCTTGTTGAAAGAGAAACAAATGGTAGGTGCTACATCGAAATAGTACCTGATCGTAAAGCTGAAACTTTACTAAGAATAATTTATGATAGAGTTGCTGCAGGAACGACAATCATTTCTGACAGCTGGTCATCATATGAAAAACATAATTTTCTAATTAGTTTGTTTGAAAATAAATATATCTTTTTTATGAATGTTCTTTTTTTCCAGGTAAAATTCGGTGATCACTAATTAGAAGTGATCACTTAATTAAGAGGTTCATCTGTTTTTTTTTCAGGTAAAAATATGTGATCACAAATAGAAAAAGATCACTTAGCATAATTTATGCAACTTTATATTTTTTATTAGGTTCACATATTGCATATTGCCTGAGCAAGTCGAAGTAAAAGATGGAAAAGCATATTCGTTATCGGGTATAGAAATAATATTCGTGAGAACCAATTAAAACAAGCCGAGAAAATGAGAACACGAAGTAAAAATGCATTTCAGTGGTAAATATCGAATATTTTGTCGTTATTCCTGACGTCGACAAGGGTTTAACTGAGGCACCTAATTTGATATGTCGCATCAATTGGAGAAGGACAAGGGATGGTAAAGTGCAATTGTACTGATCAATGCCTTATTAAGCGATGTAGTTGCAAAAAAACTCAACTTTTATGGTGGCAATTCAGGGTGTATAAACAATAATTTTTTTTGGATCGAAGTCGAGACAGAGACAATTGAAGAGACATGTGTTTTTTTAGGACTTGGCCATCCCTAGTCTTCAAGGACCCAATGCCTCGACCTGACCTGTTTTCGTGCATTTTTTCATTTAAAATTTAAAATCGCAGTGAGCGGTCCAATGCAAGTCGAGTTGAAGGATTATTTTTTTAAACGGGTAAAACTTACCAGTTGTCTTATACAAGCATGATGACTTATACAAGCTTGAATTAATTAACACTTTTAACATTTTTTTAGAATCTCAAATTAAAAAAATTTCAATTTTACGGAAAATTTAAGAGCCAGAGTAATCTTAGAGCCAAATTATAGGCTCATTAATTTTTTAATAGAATTTAAATCAAAATTTTTATTTTCAAAAAAAAAAAATCATAACTAAAAATAAATTGATGACTAAAAAATTTATTTAAAAATTTAAGTTTATTTTTTTTGTTCATTCGAATGAAATTCATTTTTTGATTTCAAAGTCTTGAGTTTTCCATGCATGCTGAATTTATCGAGTAATTCAATTACTTTTGGACTCAAATTTACATTGTTCAAATCAAAACATTTTGATTTATATTCAAATTTATACAAAGGCTCGTGAGCTATATCTTCATGTTTGTCTAAAACAACTTTTGTTTTTTTCATTAAATGAATTGATATTTGAGGTTTAACCAAAGCTATACGACATGGTAATTTGTCTAAATGTTTCATTCGTTTAGGATCTTCATGCTCACATTTCCAATCTTGTTTTGTCATAACCAGCTCTTTATCTTCGAATAAATAGTACAAACGCTCATTTTTAGGATTATGATACAAACGATGTGGGTCAAAATGAAACGCCCAATGCGCTGAAGATATTTGATTTAAATGTATTAAATCATTTTTTTCATCTAAACGAGTAATTACAAAAGGAAGATCTTCGCAACGTAAATAATTTCGTTCACTTCCACAAAGTGATACAAAAGGAAACTCTTTAAGGTATCGTTCGCGAATATTTTGACGCAAATTTTGAAAAAAATATTGTAAAAATTTTTGCTCTTTGTAACATGAAGCAAAGGTCTTGTGTCGAGTATCGTCCAAAAATAACTTAATCAAACCAAACTAGATTTGAGAAAAACAAAAGATCTTAAAAAAAGTGTCTTACTTGCCCATGATGGTCTAAAAAGTAAAAATATTCATTAACACCTAAGTCTTCACTATATTGTCCTTGCGAATATTCTTCAAATTCGCCTTTGGTTTCTAAGAAAAAATAAGTTGAAAATGTAGAAGTAGAGTAAGACAACAAAAAATACCATCTTTGTTCGCAGCTTTGCCATTTGTTATAAACTTGGAAATATTTTTTGGATTAAAGAAACAGACTTTATGACAAAAAAAATTAGAAATTTTTAAATTTCATTAAAAATAACAAAGTTTAAAAACTACCAGCATTTTTATTTACTGATTTTTTGAGTATAATTGATCTTAAAAACAAAGTGGTCATTTCTTGGATTATCTAAAATTTAACCAACATAAAAAAAATTTTTAAAAATTTTTATTTTGTCTAAAAAGTGTCTTCTCTTTTTGTATCTTGACCTGAGTTTTAAGACTACCAAAATTAGAAATTTACTAAAATTAGACTAAATTAGGTAGAATTTTTTCAAATAACTCGGCAACACAAATGTTAAATTTTTTTCTACATCAAAAACACCCGATTCACTTAAAATTTCGTCCGTTCTAGTCTCACACTTTGTGTTTATTTTTAAATTTGATTCAACCAAAATTTGAATAAAAACATTTAAATCAACTAGTTTACAATAAATCATGTTGACATGTTTCAATTTTGTTTGATCACCTTCATCGTCAAGTCGAATTTGTAATCGACTACTTATGTAATCATTTAACAAACACACTTCCCCTATCTTTTTTGAAAAATAAAAATTTTTAAAAAAATTCTGGGCTAAGGACCCTAAAAATAAATTTAATAAAAATAGAATTTTTTTTTTAAAAAGTCGAAAAAAATTTAAAATTAGATCTTACAGTAACATAATTTTGTTCACTTGGTAAATAGGCTTCGACTTTAATTCTAAACGAATCCCTTGATTCTAAATCGTATGCATTTAAACATACAAAACGTATTGGAATATTTTTGAAATCATTGAAAGCATAAATGAAGAGTTTTAAGTATGAGACAAATATGTCGTCTATACTCTTGTTGTTGAGATTCAAATCGGACGAGTCTTGGTTTGAAGTGAACTCGGTTAGCTTTTTTTTAATCTCAGACAAATAACACTTTCCATTTTCGAGAATTAGTTTCAAAAAATCGTCTGTTAGACCTTGGGATGATTTAGCTTCGTTGTCAAATTTATACAAATATGAACCATTGTCGGGTGTTAGAGTCAAAAAATCGAATGAATTAGTCTGACCTTTGGCTGGTGAATAAGTCTTTGCGTTTGTGTAAACCGTCCATGGTAAATACTTTTGTTTGATCTTTGTTCTTACAAAATTAAGTGTTAATGCACTTATGGAACTTGCTCCATTTAAATGATAGAGTTCGATGTTTGACACAGAATTTCCTGTTCCGAATCGAACAACGTTAAACGAGTCTCGAAAATCATTGAATTGTTTACCACAACCTTCGACAATTGCTGATTTAAACATGCTTGAACTTTTAATATGCTCAAAATCCGAGTTCGAGTTTTTTATCTTATCATAAAAGTATTCGGATAGACATTGTTCTAATTTTGCATAATTACCACAAAGATACTTGTTGTGAAGAACAGCGTCAATAGCTGTTTGTTCAACAAAAGACCAATTGTCCAAGTCTTTGTTCCAGTACTTTGGTTTGACAATTTTGTCATCAATTAAAATCGAGTCTTCCAACACAGTTTGCCAATTGTTTGTACCATCTAACAAATTCGATTGAATTCTGCTTAACGATTTTGCTTCGGTATTAAACTCGAACAAAACAGGACGATAATGTTCTTCAACTTCATCGCCATAGATGAATAAATTACGATCGATATCACGATTTAAATGGTATTTGTGTAAAAATAGGGAACTGTAATGTAACGAGTTAGGGAGACGTAGACACGCGATGTTTACGATTTCTTGCAATGGGATTAATTCGTCTAAGATTTTGTTAATTTTAGTTTTAATTTCATTGGCTGATTTTAACAAATTTTTTGCCTCTTCAGTTTGCATAGTAGATTTTTTAGACGCTGTACCACCTTTAGATTTAACGAGATTGTTTATTTTATTCGAAATATCCTCTTTTTCTTTGTTTAAAAGATCGATTTGGTCTTCTAGAGATCTCATAGTGAAATAGTCTCGTTGTAAATGGTCTAGATTCAAATGAATATGACGAGCAGTTAGGTTTAGATTAAGCATTGAGTTGACAATATTTTTTGTGTCAAATAAACGATCCATGTTGAGTTCGGGAGATATTATTTTAGGAAAAACAGACTCTTCTGGTGTTTTTGACGAAGGATTTGGAGGTTTGATAAAAAGAGCTGATTTTTGAGTGTAATGAGGCACAGAGCGGTATCCACTTTCATCTGGTTTTTGAGAGCATACATTTGAACTCAAACTAAAAAAACGATTATATTTTGAGTGTAGTTTTTTGAGAGATAGTCTAAACATTTTTAAATTTCCATTAAATGACAAAGATGCTTTAAAGATTAAAAATTTCTAAAAAAAAAGAGTTAATTTGAAAAAAAATGCAAAAATTAGAAGGTGTATTTTTAGCTTTGTTCTCAAACATAAAAAGCTTTAGCGCGCGCAATGTTTTAGTCAAATATTTGAATAATTTTGCACTCTAAATTATTCAATGAATTTTTATTTCTAGTTAAATTGAAAATAATATTAACAATACACTAAAATATTTTAAATTTATTATTCCAAGAGCGAACTCTACAATGAAAACTTAATCTTACCCTTAGCATTAAGCGAATATGTACCACTGGAGATTAGACTCCTTCGTTAGTGGAAAAAAGGCGAACCTGCCAGAATATCGTAACGTTAAACTTTGATAGACTCGGATGATGTAAAGAATCAAGACAAAAAATTTTTGTTTGAATGTTTTTCGGAACTGTGTTCCAAAATTGTTTTGCCATTTTAGAATTAATAATAATCGAAAATCTATGATATTTTGTTAACTTTTCTTTGTCCTTTCTTGTTTACAAAAAAGTGGTCAGCTTTACATTAGTTTTTCCTGTGAAAGAAGATTCCAGGAAGTGACCCCCAGGCCCGTAGCTACATTGGGGCGAAAGGGGACGTTCGATCCCCCAAAGAAAAACTAGGGTGGACGCCCTAGTTTTTCTTTAGATCATAACACTATTATATTCCGAAGTATTTCTTTAAAGATTTCTATATTTGACCATGACCATTCAAAGTTCAAAGAATGGGTAAATCTTGTTTTTATTCTATAAATTTTTAATGGAATAAGCAAATATCATCAAAATTTGTTGTTACTGGTACATTTGGCTGTAACTGAAATAGCATAAAATTTCTTTATTCAGCTGCATACACTCTTTACGGTTCTTATAAGACTTTCAAAGCTTTGTATTTTTTGACTATTTTTAGTACGCTAAAGTACAAAAAAGGTCTTTTGAGTAAATTTTTAATAAATTGCCCGATTTTACATCTTGTTGAGAGTTTAGTCGATAAGCAAAACTGAAGAATCTGAAAAAGGGTTGGTCTGCCGTTCTCATTGATTACAGAGCGATTTTCCCTTTAAAAAAATTTCAGCTACAAAAACCAGTCAAATTCAAATATAAGGCTCATTTAGAACTACAAATTCATAACCTATATACCAAACGATAGAGAATTTAATTTCCTACAGTCTGTTTTGCGATTTGTAAGGATAAAAAATGGGGGTTTTGACTCATTTCTCCGAGGAAAATAAAAAAAACTGAAGAAACATCCAAAACAAATTCCTTTTTTCACATTAAAGTGTAGATTAGCAGTATTTGAAAAACATAAAAGTTCCTTATACTTGTACAAATTTGTATTTTCTTTCAAAATATGTATAAATATAAAGCCCTCTGTATGACAATTAATGTGTAAACGTTTAAAAACCACAACAACCGAGTAAGAAGGCTGCCTAAATTCAAAATTTTTATTTTTTTGGCCTCAAATGAATGCAATTTTCTTAGGTTTTCATTACGAATATGCAATCGAAAATGGCCGATTCATAAAATGATGTCGTTTTACATGACGCGAATATTACTAAACTAAACTTTTACAATGCTTAAAGAAACAGTTATTAAGACAAAGCTAAATGTTTAATAAAATTTCAAATTAAAAATTTTGTTAACATTTTGACTAAGAAAAAAAAAGATTATTCATCTAAATTCAAATGCAAATACGCAGTATTCATTCGCTTTTAAATTATCAAATCCATGTGTTGTTGAAAACGAAAAAAATTTCAAAATAATAATTTTTAAAAAATCAATCGAAAAATGGGAAAATTTCGTCCACGAAGAAACAAAAGGAACACCGAAAAAGGTGATTCTGGTAAAAAACAGGGTTCATATGATACAATTATAAAAGAGAATGCTCTTTTTCAAAAATATTATAAACAATTAAATTTGATGCCAGAGTCTGAATTTGATCAATTTTTACACGTTCTTAAGCAACCATTACCTCTTACTTTTCGTATAACATCATACAAAAGCTACGCTTTGGAGACCCTTCGTATACTTAAAGAAAAACATTTTAAGTACATTGACGAGGTTACATCAGAAAACAAAGAAGAAGTCATTGAAGCATCAGCTAATAAAGGCGCTTCTCTCATAAACAAACTTGGCTCTGAAGGAGACTCTCAAATTTACAAATGTCTTTCATGGTATCCAAACGAACTCGCTTGGCAAGTAAACCTCTCACGTCAAGATGTCAGAAAAAACAAACATTTTGAAGAGTTTAAACAATTTTTGATAAATCAAACAGAAAATGGTAATCTAAATCGTCAAGAAGCTGTTAGTATGATACCTCCAATTATATTAGATGTTAAACCAAATCATAAAGTACTTGACATGTGTGCTGCACCAGGATCTAAAACAGCTCAATTGATCGAGTTTTTACATCAAGACAATAATAACCAAGTACCTGAAGGGTTTGTAGTTGCAAACGATCTTGAAAATAAACGTTGTTATCTTCTTATGCATCAACTTAAACGTTTAGAAAGCCCTAATTTTATGATCATTAACCACGATTCAAGTTCATTACCAAATTTTAGAGTCGATTTAGAAGAAAATTTGAGCAAGAACATAATGTATGATAGAATTCTAGCTGATGTACCTTGTTCAGGTGATGGTACATTCCGCAAAAATGTTGATGTTTGGACTAAATGGAATTTTTCACATGCTTGTAATTTACATGGGATACAATTTCGTATTGCTAAACGTGCTGTTGAACTTTTACAACCAGGTGGTCTTATGGTTTACAGCACTTGTTCTTTAAACCCAATCGAGAATGAATCTGTTGTAAGTAATCTATTGATGGCTTTTAAAGGAGAGCTAGAATTAGTTGAAGCAAGAGATAAACTACCAGGTTTAAAAACAGTTAATGGTTTGTTTAAATGGAATCTTATGGGAAAAAATGGAGAAATTTTTGAGAATTTACAAGAGGTTGAAAAATCACCGTATGTTCATTTATTGAGACCACATATGTTTCCACCAGAGGAATCAATTGCTCGTGAAATGCATTTAGATAGATGTATACGCGTTCTACCTCATCATCAAGATACCGGTGGTTTCTTTATAACTTTGATTCGTAAATTACCAATTGTTAAACAAGTTGATTTGGATCATAATTATTTAAGTGATAAAGTTGAAGTTAATCCTCCAGAGGCTGATACAACTCGAGTTATGAAAGCCCCACCGGCTAAAAAACTCAAACATGTATTTGAAGAAAATCCATTCAAGTTTATGGATTCAGAGTCCCAATTGATGGTCGAAGACTGGCCGAAAGTCAAGTAAGTTTCAATGGAATCCTCCATAAAGGGTCTTAAAGAGTTAAAATTTCAATTTTTTTAAGAGAATTTTTCGGAATCCGAGATGACTTTCCAGTGGATCAACTCCTCACCCGAAACAAAAAAGGCGAGAACATAAAAAACGTCTATTTTGTATCAAAACAAATTCGCAAATTGACAGAAAGTAACGGAGATCGAATAAAATTCATAAACATGGGTGTTCCAATATTTTCACGTGCTGAAATAAAAGGTCAAAATGCATGTGAATTAAGAGTTCTTCAAGAGGGTATTGATATTGTGATTAACTACTTCACCAAACGGTTGGTAAGAATAAAGGAAAGGTCCGATTTGGTTAAGATCTTAAGCGAGTCAATGCCAGCAATAGAAGAACTCTCTCAAGACCTTCAAGATCAAATGAAAATACAATGCAGCGGGTTGTACGGTAGTTTTATATTAACGACTAGACCAGAAGTTCCAAGTGTTGGTTTGGGAGATGAGTTATCAATCTCATTTATCGCTTGGCTAGGAAAATCAACAATCCGTCCATTGATTAACGTTCCAACAAGAAGCTTTTTCTTGACAATTTTAAGTGTTGACAGGTCAATAATAGATGAAATGGTGAGAAAAATAAAAGAAGAAGATCGAATGAATTCGGAAAAAAGTCTCAAGACAAATACTCAATATCAAGCCATGTTAAAAGCGAAAGAAGAAAAGAGCAAAGAAGATGCTTTAACAGGCGGAGATGACGAGAAACAAGAACTTGAAGATGAAAATCAAGAAGAAGGACAAGAAGAGAACGAAGAAGAAGAGGAAAAGTCTCAAGATGAACCAATGAATGAATAAATTTTAATCAAAATTTTTAAATATTTATTTTGGCAAAAATAAATTTAAGTCATAACATTAATTTTAATTATTTTTTGGTTTCTGACTTTCTTAATTGCGAACTTAACACCATTGTTAAAAATCTAATTGTTCAATGTACAAACGGGGTGGTAATGACTGGACCTGTATAGATGGGGGATTCTAATTCGTTTAACCGATTTTTTTAATAGTCCCTCAAGATAATTTTTAATTGAGTAGGAGTATTTTGATAATTCTCAGCTCAGGTTCACGCGGTGCAAAACGTTCAATCACCAATTCGTGATTATTGACATTGTATTTGTAATCTACGATGCTGAAAACCAATTTTTTCATTGGGGTAAAAAATCAAAGATTTTAGTCCTCAGATTGCACCCAACTGCCATTGTGCTTTATTTAAATATTTAAGTAATCATGATAGGAAAAAGCTATAATTGGTTTGAAGATCTTGTCTCAAAGCTTAAAAGCAATCATTGTCGCTGTCATGATCAGGTGGTACTCTATACCCATATTTCTTATGCATCTGCTTAAACATGATATGATTCTATACAAATTTCAGAATTTAATATCGTAATTTTTTTCTTTCTTTTTGTTCACTAGAGGACGGAAAAAGTCACAAAAATCAAAAACGAGCAAAAATTCGTAACTCTCGTGTAAGAAAACTCTAAAAAAACACATAAGATTATGATTAAAAAATGGAACTATTAGGTATCGAATTTCAAAAATGCACGCTAGCTTAACAACAGAAAATTTGGGTTCGGGTAGGTTAATCCAAAATTATTATAATTTTTAGCTTTCTTTTTGTACACTGCAGTGGTTGAAACCCTTACTTGGAACTAAGAACGGAAAGGAATCCTTTTTAAAGTCCGTTCCGTAGCAATGTGAAATTTGTATCAAAAACATTTATATCAAATGAATCAAAATTTAAAGTAATTTTTTACGAACGAAACTCTGCACAGATGTTTTTCAAAAGCCACTCTAATAATAAGTTCTGCAAATTCGCACTATTTTTTTCCGCAACATTAAACACATCATCTTGTAGATTATGATATGCGCTTTCAGAATTTATGCCCATTATATATGATTCATGGTCAAATAACTGAGATATAGGTCAGAAAAAGGTGACCAACTTACTCTTGTTTTATAAAACTAGGGAAGGGGGGGTCCAAAATTTTTTTTTTCGAAAATTAAAAAATACATTTTATTAGATTCGGACACAGATTCCGAATCTTTAGGGCAAAATAAAGTTTTTGGCAGTTCAAATATTCAGCAACTCAACAATTGACATTGCAGAAGAACAAAATCACAAATTTAGGCTTAACATTCTATAACATAAAAAGTTAAAAGATGTTAAGCTCTGAAAAAATTTTTATTTTTAGGCGTTTACGAGACTCATTTCTCATTTCAATAAGTTCAGTCCATTTTATTAAAATAATACCAATTTTTTACCAAGATTTTAATGTCAATTTATACGACTAATTCCACCATTTGATCAAAGTTAAAAGTATAATAAAAGTAAGATGAGAGATAGTGATGGGACGATATCATATTTTTGTGATATCGATATAATCTGTTTATCGAAATAGAAATATCGATTTTATCGTTTTATCGATAAATCTGTCGTCAACGCGACGTGACTAACATCTTTCAACTTTTCTTTCACTTGGGGAGCCGAATTCTTGATGAGAGTTTGGAACCCTTTGTCTTCAACAATTTGGTATGGCTGAGTAAAAACGATTATCATCTTAGCGATAAGTTCATCGATTTTTTCTTTTGATAAAGGTTTGTTTGAATGAAATATTGAAAAAGTTGAATCGATTTTTTGATGAGTTAGTTCACTTTGACCTGTATAGTTTTGCTATCTAGAACATGAGGATGATGTTTGACCGCTTAATTTCTTCGGCGTCATTAGAACACAATGTACATTTGTCTAAAGTTGAGTCATTTTTGTTTTTTACAAAATATTTCCAGTAAGGTGATCTTGTCATTTCAAAATTTTTTTATCAGTAGCATAAGAATATGAAAAATTTATAACTTGGTTATGATTAAATACAAAAATTTTCTTTTACATAAAATCATCAAACAGATTAAACGCCTTTTTTATTAAACCAAAAAAAAATATGAGATTAATTCAAATATAAAAATATTATTTTATAAAAAAGTGAATAAAGAAACAAAAAAACAAAGTTAGGAGTCTTCTATAAACTTTACAGCTGCCTTGAAAGTAGTCATAAAATAATTCAATTCATCTAAATACGTTAACGAATGAGATTTATGACCCGAAACTTTTTCAATTAAACCCGATTCGTTTATTTGTGAACTAAAATTAAATTTATCTATAAAATAAATAATCGATTTAAAACAATTTATGCTACTCAATAACATTATAAACGACAATAAAGGTATCAAAATTTCACTTGTTATAACATAACTTGATACTTTATCTTCTTGTTGTTTAAGAGATAGTACAGTCATTTCGTTACTTAACAAATCAATAGTAACTTTAATGCACTGTAATCGTTCAAATGGGTTATTTAACAAGGCTATTTTGTTTATTTCCTTAACAATAACTTTAAAATCAATCCTAAAGTATTCTTCGTTAAGTTGAAAATACTCTTTGTACAACTCGTAGGATTTTTTATTCTTTTTAAACTCGTCAACTTTTAATTTGAATCTTAATTTTTGAATTTTTTCGTTCAATACATCGTCTTGTTCAATGTTTAACTTAAGAATACAAGGCCAAACTTTTGCAAATAAACACCCGATTATGGAAATCTCACAAGCGATTAAGATTACAAGATCGACTTGTTGAGAATTCGAATCGATAAAACTCGACTTGAACTTGAGTTCCAAGTTATAAGACTTTATAAACAAATGAACATACTTTGTGTATATTTTAAATAAATTTTTTGAGCATTCTTCCAAATGGGTTTCGAGGATTATATAAGTTTTTTTGAAGAGTTCTATTTCTTCTAAAAAGTCATCTCCGATGCATTTTTTGTAAATCCTTGAGACTTTTCTTTCCCCGACTATATCAAAATCGGATACCAAACACATTGTGTTGTGCATAAAATCGATACTTTGACCAAATGTAGAAACCTCACTGAGGTTATTTAACTTGAGTAGGGTTTGATCATTGTTCGGAAAACTTGAAACACGTCGGTGACCGAGGCCATTTTCATAAAAATCCGTTTCGATTTTATCCGAAGACTCGTTAAAATGTAACTCTTTATTTACAATTAATATTTTATAAATTCGGTTCAAATCGTTGTAACTTTCTTCGATGTTGAGTAATTTTAAATATTCACAAGTTCGTTGTCCATTTTTGAAGACTAAAATATTCGGATTTTTAGCATCGTCTAAGATGAGATAGATAGTCGGATTTAAGTTAGTCGAGTTAAAGCTAAGAGGTATATAATGATTTTTTAAATAAAGAGATGGTAAAAACAAATGTCTATCGATAAGGTCTTGATGATTCGATGGATTACGAGAGTGAACGGAAACTTCTAGAGGACATATTACAAGTCCAAGTTGATCTTGTACGAGCTTAAATTTTGATTGAAATTTTCGTGAATCAAGAAGAGTAAAAAAAAAACTTCGATCGTAATTGTAAACATCGCTTTCTTCGTCCATTTGGGTGGTGTCTTTGCTAAGGGTTAAACTAATGCTTGATAAAAAAATTAAAATTAAAAAAAACAAGAAAAAGTTGAAAATAGAAATTTTTAAAATTTATTATGATTTTTGTGTCATGTGATTTTTAATTTATTGTAAGGTAAGGTAAACTCACATTTTTTTCTATGCTTAAATGTGTGTTTAAGGAATTGGTTTATACCAATTCAAAAACAAGATAAAATTCTGAACAATTTCTTGGTTTTACTTTTTGTACAGTAAAGGTCGAAAACTATTCTTAAAAATCAAAAATCACTAAGATGAGGAATTTTGAAATTTTTGACCAAAAATTCGTAATCCTTACGTATGAAAACCTGAAAAACAATACATGATTTTTTTCAAAGGCGTGAGGTAAACACTGCTGGTAAGTTATATCAAAAAAAGAAAAAAGTGGTAAGGTTCGGTCGGAGAAAAACGTCTACACAATCTGAATTCGTCATTTTTGGCTTTTTTATGTTAATCAACGACCTCGAAAACCCCCCAAAAATTAATTTTTTCATGGAGATAAAAAATCGAAAATTTTGACCCTACCCTCCCGCTTTTTGCAGCCAAACGTCGAGGTGCTTTGTTTAAACATTTTAGTAAACATGATTGGAAAAAGCTTTAATTGATGCAAAGATATGTTATGAAAGCTAAAAAGCTACCATTGACGCTGGGGCCATTGTCGATGAGGAAAAAAAATTCCATAAAGCAATATACGGATGAAAAAGGGTAAAAATAAGGGAATTTTTCGGTCTCCTCCTCGGAGATCCACAATACCCAAATTTTTTTTTGTATCTGCTTAAACAAGAGGAGATTCTCTACTATTAATAATTCATGTTCGTAAATACAAACATTTTTCTGACGATCAATTGAGGGTGCTTAATATTTAAATTTTTGAAAATTCATTAATGAAGACATGTATTTGCTCAGTCGCTTTTTTTAGAAAAAAAAATAGTAAGAATTGAAGATAGGCTTCATTGATATGAAGCTTAGGTTTTCATAAAAATGACGAAAAGTCTTAAATTAAAAGTTTAAAACGGAATAGAATAAGGCCCGGTTAGCTCAGTCGGTAGAGCGTGAGACTTTTAATCTCAAGGCCAAGGGTTCGAGCCCCTTATCGGGCGAATTTTTATAAATAAATTTTTAGTACCGGGACAATAAAGAGAATAAAATTTAAGAGATTAAGAATTTATTAGATAAAAAATAATAATTACGACTACAATCGAATTGAGATTAAACATAAAAATATCATAAAATAAAGTTTAAAGCTTAGAATGGTGTTTCTGGTCTAGCTTTTAAGTAAGCAGCTATTTTTTCGTTTGTCTCAACTGTTTTTCTAATTGCTGAAACTCTTGGATATTTATCCAAAACAGTAGCGCTCAATGGTAATAGAGTCGATGTGACATCGAACAAATGTAAATCAGCCCATGTCAATGAACCACCAACTGAAAAGCCTTCGTTACCATAAAGAGTAGCGATTTTCTCTAATCGTTCCAAATGGGATACGGCATCTTCGGCCAAAAATTTATCTACAACAGCTGCACGTTCATCATCTTTAGCACGGAATACTTTTAAGTAGTAAGCATTTTGTAAATCAGTAACTGAGTCTACAACGGCATCGACTTTAGCTTGTTCTAAATCATCAGAACCAGCCATTTTGAATCGTTTGGCAATTAATCTGGCAAAAGCAACACTTTGTGGAATTTTAACACCATCGACTGTCAAGTATGGTAATTGACCGAGTGGGGCATCTTTATAAAATAAATCGTAAATTAAGATGAAAATAATATTTTTAAGGTAATTAATAGGGATTCGTAACCGTTAACTTTTTTTTCTAATGCTAAGTTAGCGGTTAGCTGGAAGTACTGAAAACGGTTAACCGTTAACAAGTGTCCACTAAATCGGCTAAATAATGCTAACTGTGTTAGCCGTATTTGATTTTTTTTCAAAAGACCTAAGCTTATATGTTTTGAGTTGACTCGCTTGTTTTATTAAAGCAGGTGCAATACATCTTCCTGTGTAGATTATGTTATTAATAATTGTTGTAAGCTCCCAATAATTGTAATTGTAAGCTCACCAATAATTGTAAGCTCTAACCCCAAAATTAAAGACTTAAATAACTTTTTAAAATTTTTTTGAAGGAAACATAAACTAGTCCTCATGGTCTTAAAGCTTAACAGATAGTGAAGTTGAGGCGGATCTTAGTTTTAGCTCAACAGACAACGTTGAGAGTGATCTATAACCTATCCAACCAAATTTTTTTTTGAATTAAAGATTCTAGTTAACCAATTAGTTAACCACTAACGAACATGTGGTTAACAAAATATTAGTTAACCAAAAAAGGCTAACTTTTAACATGTTTTTGGTTAACCTTTATTTTAACCAAACTAAATTTTAGTAATTACGAAACCCTAATAATTAAGTATTTACCTGCTTTGCCGATTGCTGGCCACGAAGAAAATTCAATTCTATGATCTTCAAATTGAGCGCCAGCAGCAGTGAAAATGAGACGAGTCAATTCAGCACGACCACGTCCATTGAAATAAGTAAGCTTATAAGTCATTGTTTAAAAAGAAGAAGAAATGTTTTTTATGTTATAAATTTTTCTGAAAAATGTTCTGAATAAAAATTTTTTGAAAAAGTATTCTCAATAAATAGTGAAAGAAAAAACTAATTCAAAGCATGATTTAGCAGTTTTTTTTATTTTAATGATTCGAGACTTTTCTATCAAAAAAAAAATTCTTTCTCTTAATGGAGAATTTCGATCCCAAAATTATGATTGAAAAGAGCATCAGTTGTTACATTTAAATTAATTAAGAAGTAAAACATTGTTGTAGAAAGTTGTTAGATGAGGGCCCGGTTAGCTCAGTCGGTAGAGCGTGAGACTTTTAATCTCAAGGCCAAGGGTTCGAGCCCCTTATCGGGCGGATTTTTTTTCGTTTCATGTGTAATTCTGAAAGTTATGTATAACTTAAATTATTATTTAAAAAAATTATGTTTGGGGGGAGCATTATTAATGTAATAAAAGCTTTAAATTGAAATATACATTCAATTTGGTATGTTTTTATTACTATTTCATTAAATTATATTATTCATCGTAAGTATTCAACTAATTTTATGAAAAAGCCACATCAACTTTAGCAGAATCTATATGTATTAAAGGAGGCTAATAACATCAAAGTTAGCTAAAGTAAAGTAACCAATCAGAATGCTTAAAATTCAATTTTTAACTTACGTTACTTTACGTAAATTAAAATTAATTATTTATCCAATAAAATCATTTTTTTTTAAATAAAAGAGCTTAACCTTAAATTCTCTTGACTATAGATGTCGTTAAAATGTCAAGTTTTCGATTTAATTTTTTATGTACTTGAGGCATTCAAAAATAAATATATCATTATTTAATTTTTCAGTTTAAAGGCACAAAAGTTAAAGAAAAAAATGATTACGACAATTAAACCTCTCCTCTCTTTAAGTAAAAAAAATCGTTTCGATCCTATATTAAAGAATCATTATTTTACTGATGGGCAAGTTTACCAAAAAAGATTGTCGATCGTGAAAACCGTGTTTTGAACGAAAGTAAGTATGTCAAGTGATTTTCGAAGGACAGCATTTACTTCCATTTGACTTCGATTGTATTACAAGAGGGCTACAAGGCCCTGTTCTTACTAAATTTAGAAATCTAATAGACAATAAAGAAAAGCCTCTGATCTGGATTCAGCTGACGGCTGATGGAGTATTCACTACAAGCGCATGGTAGGTTGGGTTACTCACGCAGAAGAAAGCCGTCGACCGAGGTGGGTAACTTAGGATCTGATTTTCTGAATATTATTTTTGATTTGGATGTGAATCATGGATATAAAAGAAGAGTTTGCTCCGAGATTAGACGAAATAATAATAGAATAATCATCAGAGTTACTCAATCCGATACTCACATGGGCAATCAAGATCAAAACAGTATATTCATTTAGCATGTGATAAGAAAGATCCAAGATTTGTAGTACACTGTCAACGTATGACCATCTTTTAATTATAATAAAATTTTAAACTAACTTACATGTAATCGAGTTTTAGTACTGTCATAAGAAGAATTTGCAAAGTATGTCAGAGAAAGACTAAGATGATGGTTAGGGTTTTTTTTAGATAACATGTTTATATTTTTTTTTATCTTACAAAGAAGAATAAGAATTTAATATTCTAATTGTTAAAAGTGGATTTACGAGAACTCAAAGGTGGATGAAGCCAAAGAAGGTTTAAATAGGACAAGATCATGGTCAATATTCCAACGAAAGAAAGCTAAAAAAAAAAGGCTGATTTGGGTCAAATTTCTTTGATACATTTATCTTATGTTGATTGAGAAAGGAAAAAACAAAAATCTTCTTCTCGAAAATTAAGTTTTTTTTATACTCAAAGTTATTGAGGTTTAATACAGTACCCCAAAATTAGATTCTCTTTTCACTCTCATCTTTTTTTCTACCAATTCAAGTAATTCAAAATTTAATAAGCTTTAACTTATAACAATTTATACAGATAAGTATAACGTCCCTACTACAGAATGTGGTTGGGCATTAAGCCGTTGAACAAGGTCTCGAACGAAGAAGTATATCAAATGGTAAGTCAAAAGTCAGTTGCTGAGAAGCTCAGACGAAGACAACTGGGCTGGGTTGACCATGCTTTACGAAGATCAGACAAGGATCCCGCAAAGATCTTTCTTTTCTATGAGCCTGATACAACTCAAGGCACAATCAAGCGTGGAATAAAATCAACAACCTATTTTAAATACATCTGTCAACTACTTTTCACGGCGAACTACGAGGTAACAAGAATGGAAGTTGAGAGACTGGCAACAAACCGCACACTTTGGAAGAAACATGTCGCCGAATGTTGTAAACCAGCTTTCAAATGAAGAAGAAGAAGAAGTATAACGTCCCAAGCAATTCTAAAAAGTTGAAAAAACGATTGAAATCAATTGATTCTTTCAATTGATCAACTATGGAAATTTGGACTAATCAAAAATCATTAGAATTGAATTAAATTGAAAAAAAATATTTTTCAATTCGCGAAGAATGACAATAAAATTGAAATTAATTGAAAATATGTTTCGTTTCAAATGTCTTTATTAAAAATAAGTGTAAGTTAAAAAAAATTAGTTTTTAATAGACAATTTAAAAATAATAATTATTTCGGTATAAAGCCAGTGTTTTCATCACCATCTTTAAACGAGGAATATGTTAGACTTTTATTTGAGGAAACTACATTTTCTCTTTCGAACGAAATCTCATCAAAACGATTTTGATAAATTGTTGAAGTTGAATTAGGCACTCGAGTTCTTTTCATAATATGGATACGTAAATAAATAATTGTTATTTACTTGCTCTAACACATTTCTTGGCATATTTGAAAATAATCAAAGTATTCTGGTTGTGTTGAAGGAAATTGACTTGGATTGAAATTCATTGTTGCTTGTTCGCTTGGAATTGGTGAAACTGTATTCATTGTTCCTTTTTTTTTCTATATCTCGATTTTTTTAAAATCATTATAGACGATGTATTTTAAGATTTTTTTTCAAATCAATATTTGCAGGTCAATCATTTTCAACTTATAATTTTATTAAATGGAGATAAAAAAAATAAGAAAAAAAAAAAATTTTTTTCAAAGCGTTACAATTAGGGTTTCAATTTCCTTTTTAATGGAAAATGTTTCAACAGTTTTTCAATAAAAATAGTAATGCTTGGGAGATATCTTATACTAAAAGAATATTGTTTTTTTACTCAATAAACATAAACAAAATCAATAATTATTTTCTCCGCAATTATTGCGAAGCGAGTCAACTAGTGCTGTCAAATAAGGGTTATACTTACTGCCACTTGAATTTGTGACTGAATCTAATAAATTGTCTATTTAAATCAAAACTTCCGTACAATTTGAAATTGACATTTTAAATCCCGAAACTCCCAAAAAAAAAATCATTTCATAAAAAATAAAAATTTTTACCATTACCTTTCCATCTAATTAGAAGTTGATTTATTTAAACTAATTATTGAAAAAAACACTATCGTTTTGCTTTTAGCTCTTTTCGGGTTTATTGCAAAAACCCAAATTTCTGTTATAAATTTTAGTGTTTTTTCTATACAGTCTACTCTCGATTTTGTGAAACCTCTGGGGAGTTGTAAAAATTTTAACAAAATCAAATTTTAACAATTTCGATTTTGTTAAAAGCTTTCACAAAATTAAGTTTAACAATGATCGATTGCTTCAAATGATTTCATTCAAATATATTTTTATTTTACATTATTCAAAAATTAGAATTTAAGTTTTCTTTTAATAAAACTAATTTTTCTTTTGAAAACTTTGTCATAAACTCATACTAACTAGGCTCTTTGTAATATGTTGAGAAACTACCTCTAATGTCACTCATTTTAGCTTGAACGAAGTCTTTTTAATCAGTGGGTTCATCAGGGCATCAAATATTTCTAAAGCATTGAGCAATTTGATTGAGTATGGTGTCACTTTCTCTCTATTTTCAACCATCGAAATTTTCGAGGTCATCAAAAATTTATTTTTTGTGTCAAAGTCTATTGTTTAGGGAACCATTTTGGAAAAAAACTTAATGAGATTACAAAAATGAAAAAAAACTTAAACAAAATCAAACTCATTAAACATGTTAAAGTATTAGAAGTTGAGCAAAACGTTGACTTTTTTTCTTTAATAAAAGTAAGTTTTTATAAAATCAAATTTCACAAAATCGAATGGCACTTCCATGTAAAAGTATTCATGTTAAGCAAGGAACTAAGTTTGTTTTAACAAAATAGTGATTTTCACAAAATCAGGGTAAACAAAATCGAGAGTAGACTGTATATCGTAAACACTCGATAAATGTTCTAGAGTTTTTCCAAAACTTGTTCTTCGAGTCACAGGCTCTTTTCAGGATATTAGGATAATTACAGTTTTTTTCATACTTTTTGATCTACCGTAGAAAACTTAAGCCGACTGTCTATCGGCGAAATTGATGTAATTAATGGAGAAAAAACGATTAATTGTTTATGATTAGGGTTGCTAACGGTTAACCCGGTTAAAAAGGTAAAATTAATTTTTTTAAAAACTGAGAAGTAACCATACCCTCAAAAGGTTAATAGACTGTAGAGCTTAAAATTCTCTATCGATTGACACCTAGTTTATAAGTCATTTTTTCCATGACTATCCAAAATTTTAATTTAACCGTTTTTTTAACCGGTTAAGTTAACCGAATGTTTTTATGGAAAAAAATCTTAAGTAGTCATCAAAGATTTTATAAAATTTTAGACTAAATGGTATCAACCGATGGAAAATTTTAAGTTCAAAAAACTGAAATGATATTTCTAAGATGATGACTATTTAATCAAGCAATAACTAAATTTAACCGTCTAAAATTCGGTTAACCACGTTCAACTCTATTTATGATTTTTATTCATAAAAATAGCAAGAAAGATCACTAAAAGTTCTTCCGAAAATCGTTGTGTGAATTGCAGGGCCTTTGATTTTGTATCCCGAGCCGAAATCACAGAACTTAGCCACCAGGTCTACAAGATAGAGCCCAAAAAGATGAAAAAAAACAATTACTTTTTTTCAAGCATAATAATTAGTGTTGTTAGTCGACTCTAAATTAGTCGATCGATTATCGACTTTTCAGAATTTTCGATAGTCGACTTAAGATTTTTTTGTGTCGACTAAAGTTGTTGTTGCGTCCAATTTTGTCGATTAAATCGACAAAGTTGAGATTTAAAAAAAAATGTGAAAATAAATTTTTTTTGAAAATTTCATCAGAAACACATTTTTTAATAGAGTCTAAGAAAAGAAAAGTTTACTGTAAGCATAAATTTCTTTTGTATGTATAGACTTTATAGACTCGAGTCTTACGAGTGGGACTCAAGTCCAAGTCTTTATAATGTTCTAAAATCGACTCAGATTATAAGTCTGGTCCTTTAAAATTTAGCGACTCCGACTCGATTAGACTGATTTGACTTGATAAAATCCTTAATTAAAAATTTCTATAAGAGACTGGTTCATGACAAAAGAGCCTCATTTTCAAGAATGTTTATTAAGCTTGTCTTCATTTAGACATGTATCCTTATCCTTTTAGTTCTTTTCTTTTTCACTCCCGAGTCTGAGTCCCTATCTCTGGTTTCAAAAAAAAAATAATCGTCGTTGACAATAATCGACATTGTGTGTTAGGATTTTTAAAAAGTCGACTTTTGTCGATTGGAAAAAAAAATTGTCGACTTGAGTCGACTTACAAATTTTCAAGTCGACTAACAACACTACTTCATTGATATGAAATTTGAAGCTTAGGTTTTCATAAAAGTAACAAAAAGCCACCAATGTGAAGTTTTTTCTCAAATTCTCAATTTCTTAAAATAATTTGAGAAAAAAAAGAAGTCATTTCTCAAATTCTTAAAATCTAAGAAAAGTTCAGCAAAGTTGAGAAATCAAAGAAAATAATTTTTAGGAAAATAGATAAAGAAAATTTTCTTTTCTAAAGATTGGAAGGCATTATGGAACATTCCTTTTCATAAAATTGTTAAAATCTCATTAGAAATTCAAGTTCTCATAATTCTGAAAAGGTACAGATGTTTGTTTTGCTACAGAAATGTTCAAAGGGTATAAAAAAAATACATAGGGTATAAAAGTGGGGATTAGGGGTTGGGTTTTGGGTGCAAATAGGACAGCTTAAGGATTCGACTAAGCATAAAATTCAGTAACTTAGATAATTTTTTCTCAAAATTTTTTTCTTTGATTTCTCAACTTTTCTTAGATTCTAAGAATTTGAGAAATAACTTTATTTTTTTTCTCAAATTATTTTAAGAAATTGAGAAATTGTAAAAAATTTTCTCAAAGGTCAAAAAGTGAGACTTTTAATCTCAAAGCCAAGGGTTCGAGCCCCTTATCGGGCGAATTTTTTTAAATAAATTTTTAGTACTGGGACAATAAAGAAAATAAAATTTAAGAGATTAAGAATTTATTAGATAAAAAATAATAATTACGACTACAATCGAATTGAGATTAAACATAAAAATATCATAAAATAAAGTTTAAAGCTTAGAATGGTGTTTCTGGTCTAGCTTTTAAGTAAGCAGCTATTTTTTCGTTTGTTTCAACTGTTTTTCTAATTGCTAAAACTCTTGGATATTTATCCAAAACAGTAGCGCTCAATGGTAATAGAGTCGATGTGACATCGAACAAATGTAAATCAGCCCATGTCAATGAACCACCAACTGAAAAGCCTTCATTACCATAAAGAGTAGCGATTTTCTCTAATCGTTCCAAATGGGATACGGCATCTTCGGCCAAAAATTTTTCTACAACAGCTGCACGTTCATCATCTTTAGCACGGAATACTTTTAAGTAGTAAGCATTTTGTAAATCAGAAACTGAGTCTACAACGGCATCGACTTTAGCTTGTTCTAAATCATCTGAACCAGCCATTTTGAATCGTTTGGCAATTAATCTGGCAAAAGCAACACTTTGTGGAATTTTAACACCATCGACTGTCAAGTATGGTAATTGACCGAGTGGGGCATCTTTATAAAATAAATCGTAAATTACGATGAAAATAATATTTTTAAGGTAATTTAGTATTTACCAGCTTTGCCGATTGCTGGCCATGAAGAAAATTCAATTCTATGATCTTCAAATTGAGCGCCAGCAGCAGTGAAAATGAGACGAGTCAATTCAGCACGACCACGTCCATTGAAATAAGTAAGCTTATAAGTCATTGTTTAAAAAGAAGAAGAAATGTTTTTTATGTTATAAATTTTTCTGAAAAATGTTCTGAATAAAAATTTTTTGAAAAAATATTCTCAATAAATAGTGAAAGAAAAAACTAATTCAAAGCATGATTTAGCAGTTTTTTTTTATTTTGATGATTCGAGACTTTTCTATCAAAAAAGCGTCAGTTGTTATATTTAATTTAATTAAGAAATAAAACATTGTTGTAGAAAGTTGTTAGATGAGGGCCCGGTTAGCTCAGTCGGTAGAGCGTGAGACTTTTAATCTCAAGGCCAAGGGTTCGAGCCCCTTATCGGGCGGATTTTTTTCGTTTCATGTGTAATTCTGAAAATTATGTATAACTTAAATTATTATTTAAAAAAATTATGTTTGTGGGGGAGCATTATTAATGTAATAAAAGCTTTAAATTGAAATATACATTCAATTTGGTATGTTTTTATTACTATTTCATTAAATTATATTATTCATCGTAAGTATTCAACTAATTTTATGAAAAAGCCACATCAACTTTAGCAGAATGCTGTCAAAAGGGGTTATACTTACTGCCATTTGATTGCGTTACTGAATCTAAAAAAAATTTCTCCATAAATTATCTAAAATCTTTTTAAATCAAACTTCAGTACTGTTTCTTGTAGATTTTTGGTATAAATTTTAGTGCTTTTTCTTGATATATACTGTAAACAATTGTTAGATGTTCCAGGGTTTTCTAAAACTTATGCTCGAGTCTCAGACTCTTTTAAGGATATGATAGCCGATTATCTTTCGGCAAAATTGATTTTATTAATGGGAAAAAAAGATTTTATTGAATATTTCAATTATAATTATCAAGAATTATGGATCCGGTACCATCGTAGAAAATTACCAACCCTTGGAACACATACAAATAACCAGATATAAAGTTGTGATAACAAATTAAAAATATATATTAAACCTAAACAAAATTTGATTGATTGTCTCAATCTCAATCCATTATGACTGTGCTATCATGAACATTTTAGTTAGAGTTCCCTTAATTTTTTTAAATCCTTTAACAGAGACACGAAGTATTTGTTCTTCTAAAAGAACTTAGTGGCAGTGGACAAAGGACTGTTTGAGACTTAGCACCCCGGAGCAGAAATATTGTAAATTGAGAAATCTATTCGATAAAATAACTAATGTTATGTGTGCATCCGTGGTACAGGAGTTTATTGGCCAAGAAAATAAGTTGAAAAACTTTTTGGAGGTAATTCAAACAACCAGGAATCTTCAAGCTTTTAACATTTGGAAAACCAAAGCAGACCTTTGATCAATAGATTAATAAATTTGGCAAAATTTCTTCATTTTGTCATAAATTTTTTGTTTTTTTACCAAAGCTTTTAGACAACAATTAGACACTACATAATACAGTCGACTTAGTTATATTTTGTTAACATTTTCATTCTATATTAAAAAAAATTGAAGATTCTAAAAAATTTTATTAAAAATATATCTAGTTTTTTTGTTAATCTCATAGATAAACTACATAGAAATAGTAAAATCTTATTGTTGGTTTCTTCTCAATTCTCTTCGTTGATTCAAATAAGATTTCAAATGTTGATTATTCTCAGTGGTCGTTCTATTCTCTTTCAATAATTGATAATCATCCAAAACAAATGGTTTGAGCTCGATCAAGTTTGTTAATATGTCATGGATAAACAGATCAGCAACAGTCAACTTTACAAACAAAAATTAATGGTAAGTTTCAAACTATTTTGGTATTTATATACTTGATCTCCAACAGAGTAACCATTTGAACCATAAAGTTCAACCAATCTTTGAATTCGTTCCAAATTTTCTGGTACATGAGAAGCAAAAAATTCATCAACAATTTGATTCTTTTCGTCTGTTGGATTTCTTAACTGTGGTCCTAGTTGAGCTACAAATTCTTCAACGAATTCTTTGCAAGTCTCCAAAACAGAGTCGACTTTAGCCATTTCTTCTGAATCTCTACCAGCTAGGCCTGCTTCTTTGGCAACAAAACGAGCAATTGACAACGATTGGACCAACAATGGTTCATCATTGACTTGCAATGTTGGCAATTGACCCAAAGGCATGTCTAAAAAAATCAATTTTAATTTCATTATTTACAATTCAAAAATTTAATTCGGAGTTTACAATCTTTGATTTGTGGCCATTCTTCAAATTTAACTCTGTTATCCTCGTAGTCAATATTCCCAGCAGCAAAAACAAGTCGTATCAATTCTCCACGTCCCGACAAGTCAAAATAATTAAGTACATAATTGTTTGAATGTTGACTTTGAGAAGCGCTTTTGACTCGATTCTGAGCACCACTTTTAGGCCGTGCAGATTGAGGTCTTTGAGTATTCTCACCAGGTTTTGAACCAGGCTCAACAACATTTTGAGGATTAGAAGATCCGCAACCCATTTTTTTTTCAAATTTTCAAAAAAGGAAAAAGCTAAATTTGTTAAATTTTTTGTTAAAGTTTTCATATTTCTTATATAGGGTTTCAAATATTTTAAAGTAAATGATAAGATAAGAAGGCTTTATTTTTTTTTTAAATTTATTTACTACCTTAACAACATGATTTTAAAACAATTAGGTGTTTTAGCAAATTGCATGGATACCAAAGAAAAAAAAATTTTTTTTTTTTCAAAAATTCATTTTTTATAAGATTTAAAAATTTCCGTTTAATTTATACCTTCTGATCTTGTGGAAAAAAAAACTTTCTCGTGATTCTAATTCGATAATATCTTTCGAACCAATCATGTGATCAAACAACATGTTCTAACCATAGTTAGAGTTTCATTATCTTTTTAAAAATTGATAATTCACCGCTTATAAAGCTCATAAAATTTTACTATTATTTTTAAATTAGAAATTTGGAAAAATAAAAAAATGCCAAGTCATAAACTTACTTATTTTAATCTTCGTGGTCGTGGCGAAATAATTAGACTTATCTTCGCCGCCGCTGGAGCTGAATACACTGATGAGAGAGTTGAATTTTCCGAATGGCCAAATCTAAAGCCAAGTAATTCTACCGAATTTGAATTTTGTAAATTTTTCTAAAAGTTTATTGTTAAGATGCACCCCTTGGTCAACTACCTTACTTGACTATTGATGGTAGTGTCCATATTCCACAATCGATGGCCATTGCTCGTTATGTCGCTCGTGAAACTGGCCTTGCTGGTAAAACAAACTTGGAACAAGCTCAAGCTGAAGCTATTGTTGAAACAATAATGGATGTAGTCAACTACTACTGGGCTAATATTTTCAAAATTGAAGACGCCAATGAAAAAGTACTCTAAAGAATTTTTTGTTGAATTAGTCTAAAATTTTTAAAAACTAAAGGCTGAAGCTTTTAAAAGTTTTTTGTTAGACCAAGGAGCTAAAGGAGCCAAAAGTGTTGAAAAATTAGTCGGTTTATACGGTTCAAATGGTCATGCTGTAGGAGATTCGTTAACATGGGCCGATTTGGCTATTTATGACGTTGCATCTGCTCTTTTGGCTAAACACCCAGAATTTTCAGACAAATTCCCAGCCTTTGCCGCCATTTACAAAAATGTAATTGCTAATGAAAACATTTCAAATTATGTCAAAAATCGTCCGGAAACCCCATTCTAAATTAATTTCAAATTAATGAAAACATTTCAAATTATGTCAAAAATCGTCCGGACACCCCATTCTAAATTAATTTTTAGCCCAATTTCAATTATTTTTTAGAATAAAAATTTTTAAAAACAAAATTTATTTTTAGACATTTTCTTAAAATATTTCCCTTAATAAAAATAGAAAGGAATTTATGTTATTTTACCAACATAGCAAGGTCGGAAAAAATTCTTATTATAAAAAGACTTGACTTTTCTATCAAGAGCATATCAAATTTGGACCAAACATTTAAAATGACTGAAACTTCGAGTGAAAGAAAATTTGTTTTAAACTATTTCAACAAACACGGCAAAGTTGAATTGAGTCGTTTGATTTTTCAATGTGCTGATGTCAAGTATGAAGATAATTTTATTGAAAATTACACCGATTCGGATACTAGTTTAGGTTTTATGCCGTTTTTGCAAGTCAATGATGTCAAGATTCCATTGATCTCTGTCATTTGCCGTTATTTAGCCAAAGAGTTCAATTTGGCTGGAGATGACCATCTTGATCAAGTAACACGAATTTTTTCATTTTAAACACTCTAAAACTCTTTTAACATGTAAACCCAAGGCCAAGACTGATGCCATTGCTCAAACGGTCATGTTACTCATCGATACCTATTACAGAAATGTTTTCAATATTGAGGATATAGACACGAAAAAGATCAATTTGAAAGATTATTTGAACAATGATGTTGAGAGTGCAGCTGATACAGTCGAGAACTTGATCAACATGTACTCGAATAAAGGCGACTGGTGTGTTGGTAACAAGTGTTCATACGCTGATTTGTTTGTGTACGAAATGGCAAAACATTATTTTCCATCAGATCCACAATTTATGGAAAGATTTCCAATGATTTACAAAATTAGACAAAATGTTGAGGAAAAATCAAATGTGTCTGATTATGTTAAAACAAAGGCCTATCAAAAGTCAAAGGTCGAAAGAGAATTTTAAATTTTTTTAAATAAAATATTTACTAAAATCGAATTTTATTTTCTAAATAAAAAATCATGTTCTTAAGGTTATAGAACTTGGCTTCGGTTAACAAAGCCTTGCATAAAATGGTTATTTGATCATTTTTTAACTTGTGCAAGTCCAATTGTTCTGTTCGAAGAAATTGTAAAACATATTCGAACAACACTGGGCTACGATCTATAAAAAGCAAATCTAAAAGAATAAAATTTAAGCAACTCTTCAAAGGGTTCATAAAAAAGTTATAAAATTCTTAGCTTTTGCATTATTAACATAAATGAAATATTTCTCTAAACCAAAAAAAAAAAACTAAAATTTTATTCAACTCACTGTTTCGATCTTTTCCAAATGGGTGCATACCATTCACCATTTTAAAGAATATTGCATCATTGTATTTCGTTAATGTGTTTAAACATGTCGTAAATACAGTGCCTCCAACATTAATTTCAAAAGCGTCCATTTATGTCTAAATTAAGAAATTATTTTTTTTTAAATTTTTTTTTAGAAATTTTATGATGCAAATTTAGTTGGCATGAATACAATTGTTTTAAGGCGCATTAACAACAGACTTGTTGTATCCACTGTAAGATTCCAGAGTACAACTAAAAAAGAAGAATTAACAAAAAAGTTAAATGATGGACCAGATTTTAAAGACTTTTTAAACCCGGACGATAAATATAAAAATTTGGCACTGAAACGAGTCAAGGGTGAGCGATTGAGATTGCCACCATGGTTAAAAACAGAGATTCCAATGGGAAAAAATTATGCCAAACTCAAAGACACTTTGAAGGGTTTAAAATTGAACACTGTTTGTGAAGAGGCAAAGTGTCCGAATATTGGTGAATGTTGGGGTGGAGGAGAGAGTAATACAGCGACTGCTACGATTATGATAATGGGTGATCAATGTACTCGTGGTTGTCGATTTTGTTCTGTAAAAACAAACAAAGCACCTCCGAAATTAGACCCTGACGAACCGAAGAACACAGCTAAAGCTATTTCGGAATGGAATTTACATTATGTTGTCTTGACCTCGGTGGATCGTGATGATCTCCCTGATCAAGGTTCAAATCACTTTGCCGAAACTGTTCGTGAAATCAAAAAGTTAAATCCTAGTCTTTACGTTGAATGTTTGACACCTGATTTTCGAGGTGATGATAAATGTATTGAAACAGTCGCATTATCTGGTTTGAATGTTTATGCACATAATGTCGAGACCGTTGAACGTTTACAATGGTTAGTCCGTGATCCAAGAGCAAATTATAAGCAATCAATGGACGTGTTAATCAAAGCCAAAAAATATAATCCAAATTTAATTACAAAGACATCAATTATGCTTGGTCTAGGCGAAACAGACGATGATGTACTTAAAACAATGGAGGATTTAAGAAAAAATGGCGTAGATTGTTTAACTTTTGGTCAGTATATGCAGCCTACTAAACGACATCTAAAAGTCACTGAGTTTGTTACACCAGAAAAGTTTCAACATTGGAAAGAAGTAGGAGATAAATTGGGATTTTTGTACACTGCAAGTGGTCCTCTAGTTCGTTCATCGTACAAAGCCGGAGAATTTTTTATAACCAATATATTAAATCAACGAAAATCGCCGGAAGATAAAAAGTCACAAGCAGAAAGCAAATAATTATAAAATGTATAAAACTTTGTTTTTAATCATTATCTTATTCATAGTTAAATTTTTTTTAAAAGAATAAAAAAAAAAATTTTCCAATAAAATAAATTTCATGTTTTAGTTTACAAAATGATCTAAATTATGTAATAAGCTCTTTTGATAAGTAATATGTTTTGAAAGAATGATTGATTTGAATATCTAGTGTCTGATTAAGGGTATTTAATCACATTAAAATTGTTGATTGTATCATTTTTAAGTTTAATATCCTGAATATTGTAAAAATGAACAGACATGCAAACTCTTGTTGAGTAAAAATTTCAAAAGTGTTTTAGACGTCTTGATTACTCTATTCTTGGAATATTACTAATGATATTTTTTTAAGACGAGACTGAAAAATCTAACTTAATATTAACAACACCATTACTCAAAGATGAGTGTTCACGGGATCAAAGTAGTAATAGTAGTAGTAAAAAATAACTGCGACCCGACTTTTGTCGAGTTAAGCCGTGAGGCTGTGGCAGTTCTTTGCATCATTTGACCGTTCATTTGTTCTAAACCAGTCATCAAGTTTCGCTTTGAACGAATTTAATGAAGTTGTGTCTACAAAATTCTTCGGTAAACTATTCGAATGATTGACTACTCTGTTTGTAATGCAGTTGTATCGTATCGGGCAGTTTTTGATAAGTTCTCTTGAAACTACTTTCTAACCCATTAACGATCTTGTAAAATTGATTCAAATCGCTCCTTATTCTTCTTGTATCAAGGAACATAAGATCCATTCCTGCTAACAGTTCTTCGAAGAACGGTTTTAAAAAAATTGAATACGATCGTATTCAATTTTTTTAAAACCCGGAATCATCTTCGTCGCTCTACGTTGAACTTTTTCCAATTGTTCCTTTTCACCCTCATCATAAGGACTCCAGACGCTAATACCGTAATTTATTAGCGGTCTAACTAATAAACGAACGTGTAAAGGAGCTTAACCAAATTTACATCAAAATTCTTCCATATCATACATATCATACCCAGTATCTTGTTTCAGCTCTGCCTGAGGAGTAGGCAACTTGTGCTTCCCATTTAAGGTCACTCTGAAAATACACATCAAGATCCTTTTCCAAACTAGTTGTATTTAACAGTTCCGTATTTATTGAAGATTGTGTATTCGATTTGCATAACTTTGTATTTCTCAATTCTCAATAAAGCGATCTGAGATTTGATCCTTGAGGAACACTATTGTCAACATCTAGCCGTTCTGATGCAACATTAGGGTTGGTCGACCGGTTTTCTTCAAAAAATTGTTTTATTTGATTTATGGTTTCATATGATGGTATAATCCTTATAAATCACATACCAGATTATAGGAAATTAAGTTCTCTATCTTTTGATATTTAGGTTATGCATTTCTACTTCTAATTGAGCCTTATATTTGATTTTGACCGGTTTTAGAACCGGTTTTTTTAACCGAATTTTTTTAAGGGAAAATTGCAATGTAATCAATGAAAATAATTTTACAATTCAACTTTGAGGGTACCAAAATTTAGGAAATTTTATTTCCTACAACTTGTATGTTCTTTATAAGGATTCTACCGTTTCATGCAACCATAAATTAAAATTAACCGGTTTTACGATAAAAACCGGTCGACCAACCCTATGCAACATCTCCGAGTAAAATTCTATGTTTCTATTTATTAGATATTTTTTTATCCACGCTAAGATTTTGCCATCAAATCCATAGGAACAGTCGATGTGAGACTCTAATAACGTTTAAATATTAATTCAAATTAGCCTTATTGTAGCACTTGTGTAATCGAAACATATCTTTTTAAAAAACAGCCAAATGGGAATTATAGCTTATATTCAAGCGGTTAGATTTCACTGGAATGAAAAATCAAAAATTTTAGCCCTACCCCTCAGCTTTTTAAAGCCAAAGGTCGAGGTGCTTAATTAAAAAGAACAAATGGTCGAGTTTTCATTAATTTGGGGAAATGAACTGAAAGCTTCTTTACTGATTTTTTCATTTTTATTTGTTTTCTCAACTCCTGCAGAACTCTTATTTTACAAAACCGAATAATTAATCTAACAATAAAAAGTGCAAAACTCCTAAGAACAAGGTGATCCGCTCGACTTAAAAACAACTGATGACTAAATGTCCAAGTCTAAGCTCCACAGATCCTGCTTATTAAATCAAGGGTCAACAAAATAGGCTTTTTGTTTTTTTTTGATGGTTTTATAAGTTGGTCGAGCAACTTTATGGCGTAGGAGTATAATTTCTTCATAAAAGTTTCTAGATTGAAATAAGACAATATTTTAAAGAGATACGTATTGTTCTCAAAGAAAAAAAAGTGATTGCATATTTACCAAGTTATCATTAACAGATTATGTAACAAAAAAAAGCAACATTTTTTTCGTAAATTTATTATCAAGTATTCCAATTTCCTTTCTTAAAGGAAATTAAATTTTCCTTGGTATTCATTTCATGATAAAAAAAATAAGAAATAAATCATTTTAATTGATAAGCTCAATATTCTTTTACATTACGTTTCCTTTTTTTTATGTAACCACAAACAAGCTTTGAATCAAAGTTTTTTTTTGGTTAACTGTTTAAGACGAATCTTTATGCAAGATTCATTAACCTCATGTTAATACCACACACTGAGATTAAAGATTTATTTTTTTTTGTATATACATACAAAATTAGATTTTGTTTATACAAATAAGCCTTGTAACAACAACAATAAGTACTTTTGTTGATTATGCCTAAAAGTCTGTAAAATTCAAGCTCTTCTTATTTTTTTTTCTCTATGTCTTAATTACCCATTAGTTAAGAATTTTTAAAATTGATTAGTTTTAATGAAAGCTTTTTTTAGTTTATTAAATAAAGTAAAGTTAAAATGATTCAAAATTAGATTTGCACCATATCATTTTTAAGATTAATACTAAACCAATCAGGAAGTCTGTCAAATTCTTGATACTTTCCATTTTGAATACTGTAATAGTCTAATATTTCGAGTGAACCAAATATGGCTGCACCTAGCCATGCTGTGTAATTATCATGACTTGGTGGGGTATGGTAACTTAATTTTTGAAACGAGAACATGTTTGAATATTTTTCGTTAGGATCGTTAAGTAGCCAGTTTATTTCTTTTGCCAATCGACTTTTGAATCCTGTTAGCATGCAACCACCTCCAATTAGAACAACATTTGAAGCAAATTCTTTTTTCAAGTCAATCGGACATTTTGACAAAGTATCCAATATTAAATGGGAAATTGTTTGTTCTTTATCAACTTTGTTCTCGAATAAAATTTCAAATGCTATTTCTCGGACATATCCAGGAATGTGAACAATTACATTTTGTAAGTTGTAATCGCATCCTGGGGCAAATTTGAAATCCAACTCGTCGTATGAAGTTATATTTTTAGACTCAATTTCAGCTCTGAATTTTTGCGCTCTATCAAAACTAGTCACAAAACAACATTTGAGTTTGATTTCTTCAAGAATTTTTTCTGTCAAAACAGGTCTATGAGGAAGGTCTTTGAATATTATCTTGTCGACTCCCACAGTCACTGTTGCATGATTTTCTATTAATTCTTTTAAGTGTTGATGCATGGCTTTGGCTCCCAAGTTTAAGAAATTACATAAATTTGTTAATGAGTAACCATCACTAACAGGCATTATTTGACAATCAGTGTATCCAAAATCAATGACTAGTGCCTTGTTGATACCAAGTGTATAAATAGAAGCTAAGTGAGAGGGCATAAAAAGAACAGATGTTGCTTGAAAGTTGTTGAATAAAACATCAGCTAGAACTGTTCGAAAGTCACTAGGTGTCAAAATCGACTCAACAATAATAACTTTGCGTTCACGTGAATTTGCGTTTAGCAGCTTGTAATAAATATTGTATAAAAATTCGATTAATAATTCTTTCAATAAATCAAATCCATTGGGTAACGATTTATAATCAAATAAGTTAATTGGTTCTTTAGATAAAGAATTTACTTGTGTTGGTATAATAGCGTGTGGTGCAGGTTCACCAGAGAAACCACATTTAGTGTAAACATGACCTATGTCGATAATAATAGTTGGTTTATCCGCGAACGGTTCTAAAAAACTCATTTTTCCGTCTAAAAAAATCAAAAAAATCTGTTGCTTTTTTAAAAATTATGAATTTAGTTTGTCTTCAATTTTTTGTTCAAAAGAACCTTTTTTAGATTTTTTGTTAAAAATTTAAGTTAACATTTTTATTTGGAAAAAAAAATGTCTTTTCTTATGTTTAGGGATAGACATAAAAATGTGATTTTTTGAATTCCATTAATAGTCGAGCAATGCATTAAACTTTGATTTGAGGTCGCTTAAAGCTTTTTTTTTTAAATTAATGGCAGTTGATTGTCAATGTCGTAAACAAATTCTCAAAAGAGTTTTTTTGATTTTAAATCATTGTAAGTCATTTTATAAAATATTGTTATTTTCAATTTTTATTTTTTAATTCAAGTTTAAAATATGGGTTTATAATGACATTTTACGATAAAATAAATAACAATTTTATAATTTTTTTTTTCTTAATCTTTGGTGCTTCACCAAATGCATAATTCAAAAAAATTGTTATTTCGAACGAGGGAATACGGTAGTTTTTATCTTCAAAGAACTTTTTACCATAAATATTTGTTTTTTAACGCTGCACTAAAAATCAAAAATACACTTATAGAGAAGGCACCTGTTACCATCGATCCCATGTGTGTTCGATTAGGAGTGCCTGCCTTTAACATGTAATTTCAAAATTTAACAATGCATTAATCAACAAAAGTTTTGGTTTGCTGCTGCACTAATTTCCATAAAATAAGGAATATTTTAGCAAAATAAAATATTAAATTTTAATTAATTTTTTTTATTTTATCTATTTTTTCTTAATTTTGATTTTAGTGACGCATCAACTTCTGAAAAATAGATAAATATCTTTCATTTTTTTGATTAATTTTCTTATTTTTTTGGACATAGTGCATTTTTAAATCATGAAAATACATGTTTAAGGCAGGCACTCCAAATCGAAAACACTATAACATGGGATCGAGGGTTACATGTGCCTTCTGTATAAGTGTATTTTTGATTTTAGTGCAGCGTTAAAAAACAAATATTCACGATAATTTAAATTTAGAATAAAGAGCTTAAAAAAATTCATTTATAATTCGAAAAAAAATAATTAAGGGCTAATCATTACCCATGACCCTAACCTTAACCCTACTGATCCTCTAATTAATTCTTAGATCTAAAAATAACCAAACACTAAAATTATCCCTAATTAATTGTTTGACGAGTCTTGGAACTCGTGCTTTTATTATAAATTTTGTTAAAGGAAAGAATAATTCGTGTAAGGATCACTTCAGCTAAAATCGTAATTTTTGTTCGATTAAACATATATCTTGTGTTTCAATAGTTTAAGCGTCTTCATTTAAAAAATTTAGGAGTTAAAATAACTGTAACTCAAGAGGTAGAGTAAAGCCGTGAGGTTATGGGAGTTCTTTACAACCAAACCAAATTTTTGAATTAACCTTTTTTCTTGAAAAATACCTGATGCCATCCAACAAAAAACAAAGTATTATCTCTAGACTCTTGTAAATCAGAAAGAATCTTTTTTATAAACTCCATCGAAATACTGGAAGAAGAGTTAATCTATGCAACCTAAATGAGGTCCTACTGAAAGAAGAATCCAATATTCTTTTCCAAGCTTGTTGCATCCAAAGGCTCCATCAACTGTCTATTTACGATAGATTACTCATTTTGAAATAAAGAAATGGATATGAGGCTTCACTTGGATATTCATTTTTAAGGGTTTTTCGTGGTTTTAGACGACAGTTATGCTTACAAAAATTCAAAATTACGCTAGGAACAAGATTTTTTTCATATTTGAGAGGGTTTTATGGCGGTATTTCTGTTTTCTCGTTTTTTCCCATAAAGAATTAACAGAAGACATCCAATTTGGGGTTCTTTGTAAATATTTTCCGAGGAGATTCCGAATACGATTTTCATCTGGTTTTGCTGAAAAAGTTAGGTGTTGTTTTTAGACCTAGCCTTTTTCTCTTCAGAATGAATTTCTAACAAATGATATTTTTCGCAATATATGTTTCCACTAAGGATATTTCTACTAAGTACCTTTTTGAAAAAAAAATTAAATTCTTGTTAAGTAGCTTAAACAGCTTAAAATCGTATTAATTTTTCATTATCTTCATTCTTGACACGAATTTCTTTTTATTCAATCACAACATGCACTTGATGATATGAATATCAACCAACTGCAAGATCGGAGCAGTCTTTAAAATACTGTGAGTGACATCAAGTCTTTTCTTTATTTGACGAAATAAATTCAAATTAAAATTTCGAGCTAATTTTTAATATTCTATTCTAGAACTTATTCTAACACTTATAAATTAGGCAGTGCTAAGTATTAATCAAATTTTTTCAATCATCTCTAATTTATTCATATTTCGAATTTTGAATAAAAATTTAAGAAAACGATTTGTGTAGGATCCCCTGACAACTGTAATTATAATTATTACAAGGATAGATTTAGTGATTTCGAAGGTTCTAATCAACAAAAATGCTAATTGTAATCTCTCTAAAGAGTAAAACTGTTAAAAAAAAAAGTAAGTTAAAAGTTTCCTTTTCCGAAATGAACCTTTTTTTTGTTGTAAAAATCAAATATTTAAAAATTCACTTTTTTATCGTTTTATTTTTTCACAAATAAATTTTGAAATAAGCTCTTTGCGTAAATAAATAAGAGTAATTAGATTTTTATTTTGTCGAATGTGACAAAGAAACTGACAAATAACAAGCCGAATCCAATTACCCTTTAGTTTGCTTTTGTTCATTCAATCAACATTCTTTAGACAATTTATTTAAAAAAAAAAAAAACATTTTTTGATTTAAGTTTTTTGTCAGCGTTGTTTTGTTGGTGTAGATAATGATACAAACTCTTTACATACCAATGTTAATACAAATTTAATGTTTGTATTTATTTTAATAAGTTACATAATACCAAATTCGAATTTATCTTGTTCGAATTAATTTTCATTGTTTATTTATCATGTCTCTGACATTTATCTCTCATTGATAAATTTAGTTTAGATTAGCCTTGAGTTACAAGATTGAATGTCAATTTTTTTTAAATAAAATTCTTATAACAATAGAAAATGAGTTGGAATACTTTCAAAAAAGTCAAAACAGTTTTTGTTGTTGTTCAAGTACCATTTTTTAATTGGAGTAGCACGTCATTCAAAAAGGCGTTGTCTTTTCGAAAATAAAAAATCAATTTTACATCTAATTAAAAATTTATTACGTAGAGCATTAAGACATTTATTTTAGTAGTAATTTTCCTAATTACGAAAATTAATATGTCTGAGCTTAATTGCTTTCAGAATTTCGTCAAAGACAAGGTTCAAAACTAGGAATCCGATCAATTGAAAACGAATCAAAAAATTAATTCAAATTAAAACACATGCTTCGGAGGTTCGAACCTTGTGAACTTAAGGCCTTTTGACACGGCTCTTTCCAATATTTTCACTTCCAGTCAGGTCACACATTTAGAGAGCATGGGAATTTTTTTTTCGCTATATCGTTAACTAACTTTTTCACACCATGTTAAATGATTGGCTCCATTGAAAAAAAAATGTCTGTATTTTTAAATATTAAAATTTTCAATTGAAGGTCAAAGAGACCACTGAAATGAAATCTGTATTTCCATAAGCGAATCTTAAGATATCCTTTTGTTTTTTAAAATATTTCAAAATCGTCTACAGTTTAGACATTTTATAAAAATGTTAAAAAATTATGTTGTTTGAGGATATCTGGGCACATACCCCCCTAAATCGAGAAAAAGCACGGAAAGCTAGGGTGTAATTTCATTTTATCATTAATTAAATGAACTTTTTTTCAAAAGTTATTCTTTCCTATAGCTTTTATTTCTAAGAAAAATTTAAATTTCCAACCGAAATTCACATACACAGGGCTTGGGGTAACAAATTGTAAAATTTGTTTGGCAAATATGAAACTTCCATGTTTTTTTTTCTTATGCAACTTCAGAGTGGCTTATTGCAAGTTAAGGGAGGAAAATAGCAAGTTTTGGAGACCGAAAGGTAATGTCAAATGTTCATGTAAATGCGATTTGGTTTTTTAAAGTTTAAAATTCTAAATAGGCCTAGTATTCAGAATTTTTTTATCAAGGACCATTTATCTCTACCCCTTACACTCTATCAAGTAAAGTAAATTAATCGATAGATGATTAATTTATGTATCTTTTGAACCCATTTTAACTTTCCACTTTGCTTCATTGGTCAGGAAATGATTACAATCAGATAGGCTATGATTGTTTATCAATCCATTGGGAATCCAAGAATCAAATCCCCCCTCCCCAATGCACGTCATTAGCATTAAAATGGGAATATTTGACAAGAAAAAAAAGGTCTTACTTCTCACAGTTAAGTTAAAACTATTTGCTTATATCATTTTTTTAAAAATTGAACTTTTTCGAAAACCGAAACAAAGGGTCTAAACCTGACTTCCCCCATGGGGAGCCTTGCGGGGGATTACGGTAAAATTTTAACAAGTGAATTTTTATGAACAAATTGCTTATCAAGAAAAATGAATTTTTTAAAAAAAAATCTTTATTCGAATTTCATTGTTACGACATACGATCTTAACCTAATCTTTATTTTTAAAATCTCTAATTGATTTTAATGATCTAAATTTCTAAAATTTAAACTCAAATTCCCTAAGTGCTTAATGTAATGTAATGTCTATTAAAAACAATTCACTCTAATTTTTTTTTTTTGAAATTTAGATGTTTTTGCTAAAATGCTCTTACAATTCTTTATATTTCCTGATCGAAATTAAGACTATTTTAGATTAAATATTTTTGGTTTGAAGGGGTTTTTTAAAAATTATTTTTCTTTGTCAAAATGCAAAATTTTTAAACATGGAAATAAAATCTTACTAGAGACAAAGACACCTATTTTAAAAGATTAAAGTATTTAAATATTCTAATGCGTAATGCTTAAATAATTTGATTGGGATTTATCTGTTTTTTGTTAATTGAATAATAAGTCTTCTAGACTTGTTACATTTTTTTCCATAAAATCTAAGTAAAAGCCTATAACATGAGAAGATATATTCATGGAGAATGAAAACTTGTAAACCAAACGACTTGTGTTGTTGTTTTTTCCAGATCTCTTTTATTTTTTCTAGTGATATATTCCCGCGTGAGTCTTGATTCATGTAAAAAACAATTTTATGTATTAGATTTAATGATAAATTACAGATTTTTCGATTTGTAAATTTCAAAATTTTTGTTTACTTTATGTAAATCTTTTAAGCTTAATTTTTGATCTAAATATCATTTACTTAGGGTGAACTTGCAACTTTTAAAATATTTTTAAGACGATGGCAAAACATTCAGACAAAAAAAGAAACTTAAAATATCAATAACAAAACATCTGCGATTATCAAGCACGATCGTACTAAGCCTCGCAAGGCAACCCGTTGTATATTTTTAAAACAGTTAGTAATAACTTGTTACATACTTAAGTTTCCTAAAATTAGAAGAGAGAAATTCCTTAAAATAATTAAATTTTGTTAAAAACATCTAAAAAATGACATTTTTTAGCCAAATTAAGATCCAAGGAGCCTCCTTTGCCTAAAAATTTTTTAAAAGAATTCTTTAATATCTCTAAAACCGAGCACCCGATCTAAAAATTAACTATACATCTATTTAAACTAACTTTTTAAATTAACTATACATCATTTTAATGTTAACAATGTTGTAAACAAAGCAAATCGGATGTTAGGTATGATTAAGAGATCATTCAGCTTTTTAGATTGTAAGTCGTTTTTGCTTCTTTATCAATCATTAGTTAGACCACACTTAGATTATGCGGTAAGTGTATGGAATCCATATCTGAGACAAGACATTAATTTAATTGAGAAAGTACAAGAGAGAGCTACAAAAATGGTCAAAGCGTTAAAAAATCTGAGTTATGAGGAAAGATTGGATAGATTGAATTTATCGACCTTGGAAGTAAGAAGAATCAGAGGTGATCTGATCCAATTTTATAAGATAATGGCTGGTTATGAACAAATTAGATTTACAAGTGGTATAAATTTCAGCATCAGTAATTACTCAAATAGGAGGAATGTGTACAAATTGACAAAAGAGCTCAACAAGAATTGTAGAGCAAGAGCAAACTTCTTTACAAACAGAATCGTGAATGTTTGGAATAAGCTACCAAACAATGTTGTTCAGGCAAGGAATTTGGATTCTTTTAAAGCAAAGTTGGATGAATGGATGTATGGTAACTGCAAAAGCCTGTTTGGCTAAGTGCTCATAGCACTGCACTCTGTGCGCAGTTAAACTCACTACTACTACTACTACTATTTAGATCACGTTTAGAGCTTTCGATTGATATATAAAAAATAGGGGATGTATACAACAACCATGGGGCGTATATGAGGATCCTTTAAGGCTGTAAAGTGAAAATTCAGTTTTCTTCCGTTGATAATCTCACTAGGTGTCTAAATATGGTATCATTTTGTATACCTCACTTCGTTCAAAAGTTACAACTAGATGTATGTTTTTCAAGGGTTCATCGCCAACAATTCTTCTCTGATTTAATTAAAACAAAAACGTAATTTTTAGGTCGGCGCTTTATCAACAAGGAAATTCAATAAGTGGGAATAACGGAATTATTTTTATCAGAATAACAAAAAGAATAATGTATTTTAAATGGAATAATTATAAAAAAACGATTAGATGAAGCTCTTTTATAATAGCTTCTTACGGGACATTCAGACCAAAGGGATTTATAGATGTTTTTCAAACAATTTAAACCTTTGTCAAAAAAAAGCTTGAATGAATTTATTTACACACCCACAGATCATTCTGTTAATATATTAAATTCCATGAATGTAATTAGTTTCATAATTTAATTTTCTGTTTAATTACATTTTTAACGTCCTGGAATTATATTAAATTAAAATCATTTTTGTTTGTTGTGCTTGCTTCTTGTTGATGTAGATTTACTATATCACGGTACCAACGTTATTAAAAAAAACAACCTTTGTTTATCTAATAAATTATTCAATCGAATTGAATCGATGTGTACTCAAGCTTGTAACTAAAAAAACAACAGTATCATAAAAAATAAATATTAGATTAGACCTTTTTTTTTTTTAAAGATTTAAAAGAAAAAATTTTTTATTGATTACTTTTAACTTGACGTCAATTTATTTGTTTTTTTGGCATAAACGTAAAGGGAAAAATTATGACTAAAAATTTTTTGTTGACTTCAAAAAAATTTATTTTTCACTCAACTTTTTTATTTTCAATTTTTTGGTGTTTTTTAGATTTGAATGTAATTGTCGACAGGTAATTAAAATTATTTTATTAATTAATAAAATAATGATAAAATCAAGTGAAAAATCATCGAAACGAGTTAAAATAGAACAAAATGAAACAACACAAACAAGTCGTTCCCAAATGATATCAGATATATTTCGTACATCCCGTATAAGACACAATTCAATTAAACTACCCAAATGTAACATATCACGTGGTCTTTTAATAGCAATCGTGTTTTTTATTCTATTTGGTTTACTTATGATTTGGTTTATTTTTTCGAGCGATAATTTAGAAGATGACATTGAACTTAGGACTAGAAAACCGCACAAAAATGATACCGAGTTGTACGATTATGACAATTCAAATGATAAAACAAATTTGTCTAATAAATTATTTGTTCTATTTTCAACTGTTTTTATAGTATTAGCAATAATATCATTTGTTTTTATTGGAGCTTTAGTACATTACTTTCACAAGCCAAAAGGAGCTTATAGATCTAGTTCAAGATCGCATAGTATTGTATCGTCAATATTTTCGCATCATAATCATCACAATCATTTGTACTATTTGGATCGTGATTTATGTAAAGAAGAAGAAGAAAAAAAGAAGAAAAAAAAAGAGAAAAAAAATGATACAATTGAAAAGAAAATTTTAACACCACCGACTATTGTGGTCGATGAGACAGAGCTTGTTTAAAAATTTTAGTCAAACAACCGATTTTAATTTTAAAAAAAAATAAATTTTTGTAAATAAAAATTTGATCTATTTTTAATCTTTAGGGGATCTTTTATTAATTAAGAACGAGAGTTAAACTCTTAACAAAAAGTTCATCGTAGACTTAAAAAATTGTTCTTGAAAAGAACATTTAGGTGTAAATAAGTTTTAAATTTCGCACTAATGTTGTGTTCAAATTTTGAAGCACGCTCAAAAAAAAAAACAAGCAAGCTAAATTTCATGTCGGGTTTAATTAAAACTCTTATTAAAACTGATAAGAAAATGATTTAAAAAAATCCTGATGATGCCTAACAGATTTTTTATAAAAGGCAAATGGAGCTATGGATCTCCCATCCAAAAATTTGTCAAAGGAATGTGCAAGCTGACTTTAAATCCTTTCTGAACCACAAGGTTTAGAATGAGGTAGTTTGTGGATTAGATGATCAACAGGAGAAAAAAGACTTTAAAAATATGAGGACGCGATAACTTGTGGGTTTTTAATCGATTAGATTTCATAAATTCAGGAAAGAAACAAAACAAAAATTTACCTTGAAAAACATAAAATTTTATTTTAAAACTCATTGCGGAAATTATTCTAGAAGAGAAAAAAAAACGTCAATTATTTTTTGTTGAAAGAGAGCTATTAAAAATCTCAAACTTTATTATCAAATGACATAACTATTGAAGCTTTTTGAATATTTGACATTTTTATTGATGAAAAAAGTAAATGAAAAAAAAATTTTTTGAACATGCTTGCTTCAGACGATCTAGGAAAATCGATTTTTAATAAACCAAAAGCGCCATTGGGTAATGACGAATGGCCTGTAGCTACAATAATATCAGTTTGTTTCATTTTTATTTGGGTTCTTCTAATTGCTGTACTTAAAATAATGTCATCATCAACAGATCAATATTTAAGTAACAACAAGTATGATTTGGTCATTTTCAAACAATCGAACAAAAATAGTGGAATCAACAGTCGAAAGTTATTCGAAAATGAAAGTGTTTTAAAGCATAATGTCAAAGCTATGTATGAGTCTGGTTTCGATCTATCAAATATACCAATATCGGTAAATTATTATAGAAAGTTTAGCAATGCATCTGTTGGTTCTATTAAATTTTAGACTCAAGCATATAATTTTTCAATAAAATTTTTTTTATCAATTGTAACTAGCCTTTATCTTGTAAATGATCTTGCCGTTTATTAGGAATACCATCCTTTAACACGACGGGCATGCGCCCGCCTCTTAATAGGCCGGCAGGTTAGATTGTCACCAACTGTATTTTTGACTCTCTACTATATTCCTTAATTGTAAGCGGAATCTCTCTAAAATTATTTTGACTCTCGAGAATAGTGATGTCATCCGAGGGTTCTTATGCGGCTTCGCCGCGTTCATAAGTTAGTGTCGTTTCGCGCCATTGACTCTCTATTCAGGCTGGAACGTCATCTTCTTATTGAAATTTTTCAATTTTCCTTAGTTTACGAGATTTGAGTATAAATTACTGGACCACCCGGATATCTAATTTGGTCTTGGGATCTAGGAGACGTCATGTCCTACTCATTAATTTATTCATCTCTTGTATTTCCTCTATCCATCACAAAAATCCTAAAAATTACTTGGATAATAAGTGGGCAGATAAAATCTCTTTAAAATTATGTATTTGGTTCCGCTTCGCGGCATTTTAGGTATCGCTCCACTCTCATCATTAGAAACTTAGGCTACGCTGTGGAAGCTTCCTCAATCTATTCCAATTTATCAACTTTTAAAGGAAGCCTCGTAAATTTGAGGTATTTTAACGGTTAGGTACTATAGGGGGGTATCATGTCAATATTTCGGCTTGGCGTAAAATATCTTACGACCAATTTCAAACTTTTCCGTACAAATTAAGCCCATTTTGAGATCAATAGGATAAAATTTCGAGTCACACGCGCTTCCTAAAAATCGAGGAAAAGTATCATTTTTCAACTTTGGGACGCTCGTAGACATGAATATCACATAGGTACCTCAGGTAACAAACTTTTTCCTCCCCATCTCTTACCATGGAATGGGCGCCATGAAACGTCATGAAATAGTACGTCCAAAAATGGCCTAATCCTTTAGCGATTTCCCTAAAGCGTACAAAATTTCCAAGTACCTCCATTGGTTTGTTCAATAGATCCTACCTAATACAATTTTATTAAAAGTGTAGTTAATTTTGAAATTTTTAAAACCCAACAAAATTTAAGTATTCAAAGTACATCTTCAGAATAAGAAATAAATTTTATTTAAAATTTATCCGTTTATTTTTTAATTTAAAAAAATTTAATAACAAATGTTCATTGATTGACCAAGAATCAAACAAAAATCGTTTAAAACTAGTCGGATTTAATTGAAAAAAAAAATGAATTCCAATAAAAAAACATGCGAAATTTGTACCGAAAATGAATCGAAATATAAATGTCCTCAGTGTCTTGTATTATAGTGAGTTTTAATTTTAAAAAACTTTTCACCTCGTTTTAATTGTTTGAAAATTTCTTAAATTTTTTTTGTGTTAAAGCTGTTCTTTGAATTGTTACAAATCTCATAAAGGTAAATAGTTGTTTAAACGTTGTAATTTCTTCATTTTAATTTCAAATTTTAAAGAAAAATGTGTGAAAAAAATTGAAGAACCAAAGATTGACCCTTCAAGTTTAACCGAAAATGTAAGTTATGACAATTTTGATCTTATTTTTCACATGCAGCAAATAAAAGAGATAAAGGTATTCCGAAAGAATCAAGTTTTAACCCACACTCCTGTTATTGATAAACCATTTTCGACTTCTCGAATGGAATACAAGGATGCTTAGTTGAACTTACAATAAAGCTAAATTCCTACAGTACTGACAAATAAAAAGAAACTAACTATTGTTTTACAGCATTTCAATTCAATGTCACACGATGACATGTGACTTGACCTGACATTGAATACACAGCTCGTCTAGAAAATTGACTTGGAATTAACATTGTGTTTACAAAGCGTGACTACACATGTACATCGAATTGACATGATGTAGAACAATAGTCAGGTTCTATGTCTTTGCAGGTACTGTATATTTACAACGTTGGTAGAAATTTTTTTTACTGTTAAGAAATATTTTTTCAAATTTTTATGAGTTACCTAAACACTTTTAAATTTATGAACAAGGTTTTGAATCGTGAAAATTCGACAAAACTAGTCGATTATGAAGATGAAATAAAGTCAAATGCTATTCGTGAACTTAAAGACATTGAATCCGATTTTGTCTCTTTGGAAAAGCTTAAGCATTTAGAAAATTCAACTGAGCTCAAGCAAATATTACAAAATAAACACTTGAGAGAATTGTTGATAAATTTGAATAAAACAGATGAAAATATAGACGAAAAAATGGAAAAAGCAATGCAAGAACCGTTATTTCAAGAGTTTAGTGATGTTTGTTTAAAAGTTGTACAAAATGAATTTGAATTAGAAAAACATTAACAATTTTTTTTTTTACTTTAAAATTTTTTATTGAATTCTATGAAATCTTTTGTTTGCTTGAATAAAAACAAATACTTTAAAAAAATCTTAGCTTTCTTTTGTTAAATACCATACTTTACGGTCCAGCAACCAAGCAGCGTTTAAGTCATATAGGTTAAGTAATTCCCATCGAAACATTTTTTTCGAAAGTTCCAAATTTCAAAGTTTCTTAAAACAGGGATCATTAAAAGTCGATTCAAAAACAAAAATAAGATAGAAAATAGACACGATCTATAAAATTGAAAGCCAATTGAATGATTAGGTCAAAAAGCTTAAAGCCGGGTGTAATTTCTCTATTTTGCATGATATCCTCAAAACAGCCTACATGGTAGACCCAATTCATATAATTGAAATCTTAGGAAATTAAAAAAAAGGAACACATTCTACTGTTTTCCGAAATATCGAGATAAATTTATATTGCAGATACCTCGTTTATCCAAAATAGAAGATTATTTTTTAAAACTTGCACTGAAATCTTAATTTTTTGTTAATTTTTTGGAATTGCTGTAGGTGCAGCCCTATACCTACACCTTACACCAACACCCAAAATTTGGATGTAGTTATCACTGGTTATAAGACATACATAAATAAGACTGACTGATTGACAATCTTAATCAACGACTTTTAAGCCATTCGCCGATGATACAACGATGTACCAATCGGATGATAAAATAAACTCACTTATCACCTCTTTCAACGAGTCAACTAAGTCGTTAAAAACTTGGTGTAAATTCAACAAACTTGAGATCTACTGAATTAAACGGGTTCGATCTGCTCAGATGAGCTTAGACAATAGTCTTCTTGATCGAATTGAAATATTTATCAATATCTTTTTTTAAGTGCGAATTCAAGACTTGAGCGCGTACTCTAACTGAAGTCTTACCAAGCTTGTATAGAGATTTTTTCTGGTATTTTTATCACGGTACTTGAACGAGCATTTTATCAACCCTAGAACGGTTCGATTTTTTAGTAGCTGCTCAAGTGTATGCTGAGTTACTCAACTCTTAAATCGCGTTCTTGAAATGATTCGGTTAACTTGTGCCTGTTTTCCCCTGAATCCAAAAAATATTCAGGTTCTTTAAAAATTAATAAATTTTTTCCCGTGCAAATCGGAGTTTCTTTTATCCGGAGATTACTTAAATTTTAACCAAAATTTTAGTGTTAATTTATACGATAAATTTCGATTAAAGTAAAAAAGTTTTAAAAAAGATAGAAAAAATTCAACTTTCCGGGTCTGTGTTAAATAATGGTTCTTTACTAGACTATAAAATTAAGGTGCAAACAAAAGACCTCCCATATTTGGCGTTTAAACCATTTTTGTTTACTTGAGTCAGGGGGTAGGAGAAAAGAAAATTCTGCACACGAGGGGGTTTTTAAAAAAAATCCGTCCTTTTTATCCCACCCTAGGGAAAACTTTTCCGAAAATCCTTTTTTTTTCCAAGGACCCATCCCTTAAAATTTTTTAAATTTGCAATTTATTAGTGATGCTGGTTAAGCTTGGTTAGCCGGTTAACCAAATCTGGTCAACCAAAACAAGGTTAAACAAAAATAGGTTAACCAATTTTTTGGTCGACCAGTTTTTGGTTAACCAAGATTTGGTTTGGTAGACCAAGTCGGTTGGTCGAGTTTTGGTTAACCAAATTTTGAAAAAAAATCCGTTTTTTAGGGCATCATTTAACTATAAATTACTTTAAAAATTGATTTTTTTTACCTTAAAATGAAAATAAAGGACATTTAATTTATGAATTTACAAAAATTAAACTAATTATAACTTGTTAAATCATGAAAAAAAAATTTCAATTAAAAATTTTTTTTTGGATAGATTTCAACTTTTCAACTTTTTATTAATTTTTAGAATAAAAAAGACGTTAAACCAGGGGGTATCAGTAAGAAAAAATTTCAACACAAGGTCCATTTAAAAAAAAAACAAGGTTACCAAAATTGGCTAACCAAAGCTTGGTTAACCAACATCACTACAATTTATGAATGTTCAACAGTTCTAAGGCCTTTCGCCGAAGATTCATAAACGTTCGCAGAATGAAAAGAAAAAAAAGATGCGTATTTTTATACTGACACATCATAAAGTATGACCAATATACCCTATTACCATTTGAATACTCTATCGGTCGATTACTAATCGACCGATAGAGTATTCAAATGGTACATGGACGTACTGAGTACATGGACTCGTTATGCTGATTTTTGAGGTTTTTGAGGAACAATCTGATGAAGCCTTAAAAAATTTATTTTTTCCATTGCCAGACGTTACAGTCAGATCAATAGAGCACCCTAACACCCCACAAAAACCGTAAAGGCGCACATCGATTATTTTGATAGGGTTTTTTAATTAATTTATCAAAAACGAGATCGTCATTACCAGCTTTACAAAATACTCTAAGACCGACTTAGAATTTTCTAAGACCTTTCCATCTACGAGTTCAAAAACTTTTAAAATAGTGTTAAGACACAATTTAAGTCGATCTCAAATAAAATTTTTTTTGTTCAAATGTTAAGTACAAAAATATTAAAAATTAAAGAAATAATTTTTTTTTATTTATTAAATTTCAATTGAAAATTTTTTTTTTAAAAGTAAGTTAACGTCAATGAACGCTTTACAAGTAATACATAACCTTATTTTTTTTCTTTAAAACTTTTTTTTCTAAATTTTAACTTTTCCAAAGAAAGTAATTTTTTTTAATTCTGAACGGCTCATATTTGGATCTAAATGAAAAAGTGTTTTTTTTTTGTCAAAGAATCCTCAAGATTTTGTGTTCACCAACACTGTTAACCATCTAAATAAAGTAATTTTATATTTTTTAAATAAATATTTATAGCTATATAATTACCTCTAACATTAAAGATTTCATATTTGAATTTGGTCGAGTTGAATAATGAAGAGACTTGTCGATATGAACAGCAAACAATAAAAAAACTTGTTAACAAAAAGCCAATTAAATTGTAATTTTAATTACGAACTCGAATTTTTTACTTTATTTTTTTTTGTTCAAGGAGCCCAGAATTAAAATATTTTTATTGTAAAAAATGTCAAGTTTTACTTGTTCCTGGAGAAACATCACGAGTCAGAATTAAAAGTAAATAAATATATAAATATTATAAATTTGAATTCGTTTAAATTTAGTACACGTAGTCAAAAAAGAAAAAGATTGAAATAATGACAAGTAGAATAAAAATTCTTTAATTTTTAAAAAATAAATAAAAAAAACGAGGAATTTTTGTTATTAAAAGTAAAAAATTTTAAACGAAAGTTACGATTTTTTCGGTCATTTACGCATCCTACTGTAAATTTTCTATCTAAAATTTCACAAATCAAAGGGTTCTTTCCAAGATTTTGCCGCAACGAGTTTCTGCTTGAGTCAGTAAGATTCTGTTCCATTTTGATTTGAGATTAGAACATTTTTCTTACTACAAGATGTAGGGTTCAAACAACGATGGTCTTATAAGGTCTTAAATAGATTTAAATGCAGTTATTCTCTCATCATTCCCATCATCCACAGGATTATTCAGCATTTGGCGTTTGGAGGTCACCGCTATCTTCTCTTTTTTATGATATCCATCAATGACTGTAACATAGGTTAAGGTTAACATAATAGTAGCAGCAAAAGCTATATAACGCTGCTTCAGTTGAGCGTACATTCAAAAATCGTAAGTTTTTCCACAATCTAAAGCAATACTGTACGCTTCTTTATACCGAAATGAAGCTTCCGTCTTCGAAATTTATCCTTTAAGTTTTTTCAGGACTTTAATGTGCTGAATATTAATGTTATTAGGTTAGTACTAGTAGTACTTTTTCTGTGCAGATCTAACAATCCTAGACTTTATTAGCTGTAGAAGCTGATTAGACTTCTTAGCCGGGTAGAGCGTAACAGAAATTTTTTATACTCGCTAGGTTTGCATCTTTCACGCCCTTATTTTAAGTCACAGCGACTCTTGAGTCCCTTTACGATGATTTTCAAAGTTGCTATAGTATCAGGCCATCTAGAGAATCGCTAGTCGATGATTCTAGTCGGATCGTTTCCAAGCAGCACAACACTAATGACACTCATCTATTCCCATTATTATTTTTTCTACAATTTTTTTTGACTCGACCAGGATTAGTTTAGCCACTAGCTACCAAAGCTGTTGTTTTACCCACCCGGTCCCTCTTCCAGTTTTGAATATAGTGTCGCGGTCAGCTAGGTCAAAAAATAAGCCAAACAAAATAAAATTTAAACATCAAGAGTTGCTAAAATGTACACCGAAAGACATGACTATTTTATTATGCTTACAAAAATGAACAATTTACGTACTCTACTTGTTTCCAAATAGAAATATATTTAAATTTTCCCAAGGTAAACGAGAAAAGCATGTAGTGTGTACTTGTTTAAACTGTGGTGAAATCAAACGTTACAATTTAGTTAACAACAATGTTAAACCCAAAGAGAAGAAGAAAAAATCAAAAAAAGATAAAAAATAATTTTTTTATTTTGTCCAAAATAAACATGATTTAAAAATATTTCAAAAAATAACTGAATCAAATAAATTTAGGCCTAAAAACCTAATTTTCTAAAATTTCGTTTAAACTTGAATTAAATAAACTTTTTTTTTTAGTTTTAGAAAGCATTAAAAAAATGTTGAGAAATTTTTTTTTCTTAAGTTTACTTTCAATTTTTGGACTTAGTTTAATCAATGCCGAAACAGTACAGTTAACATTTGAATTACCTGATAACGAAGTCCAATGTTTTTACGAGCATATAAATAAAGGTGTCAGTTCGACCGTAGAGTTTCAAGTAGTAACCGGTGGAAATTATGACGTTGATGTAGTCATGAAGAGCCCTAAAGGCGATGTCTTGTATCAAGATCAAAAAAAACAATATGACAGTTTTAAGCATTCAGCTGAAATGGAAGGTGTTTATGAAGTTTGCTTTTCGAACGAATTTTCAACAGTCACACACAAAGTTGTGTTTTTGGACTGGACAATAGGTGACGAAGCTCCACTAATAGCTCCGGCTTCACCCGATAAAGCTCTCACTTTTATGGAATCATCGTCTCAAAGTGTTCACGAAAAACTCAACGAAATAGTCGATCATCAAACTCATTATCGTTTGAGAGAAACCCAAGGTCGATCACATGCCGAAGATTTAAACGAACGAGTTCAATTATGGTCCATTGCTAATTTATGTGTTATACTTATTGTTGGTCTATCGCAAGTTACATTGATAAGAAGCTTTTTTTCAAACAGAAAATAATTTCTTCTTCTTTTTTTTTAACACAAAGTTTAATTCAATTTATTTTGGAATTCTCAAGCAAAATTTAAATTATTATTTTTTTAACATTAGTTTTATTTGAAAATAAACAAAAAAATATAACAACTTAATAACGAGATTTTTTTTGTTATTCAGAAAATTTAAGTGAGCCACGAAAATTTTCCTGGTCGAACATGCAAAGAGTCCACTCGAATCATCTTTCAATTCATAAAAAAACAAATAATTTCTTTAAATACTACAAGACCACTTTTGGTATTCTTGTTTGTGCTTCCGGGTCATCCGTTTGTGCAGCCATGGGTGTTAATTGAAGGGAGGCCCTAAGTGAAGACAAGTACTTACTCTTCGAAGAGTATGCTTGGTTTGTGGTTCCAAGCTAAGTCGGCTCGGATGAGTGACGCTGTTTATGATAAACGTCCCACAGTAGCAAATGTCAAATGTATTGTTGAGTCGTAACTCTACTCTACCGGTTCCAAGTCCGGATGAGAAAAGAGGAGAGAGACTTAACAATTTAGCTGCTTATCTTCTTGTTTCTCAGTAATTAAGAGTTTAAAACGGCAAGTCGAGCTCCCATTTTCACATCCGGGTTTGGGACACGACTATGATACTGCCATCCACCCGAATGACTGTGGGACGTTCATCATAAACAGCGTCACTCATCCGAGCCGAAGCTGCGAACTTGACAACTATTTTGACTTAGCTTGGAACCACAAACCAAGCGTATTCAACATTCAGGAGAATACTTAACTTTAACAATAGGGCTGCACCTTTGTAAAACAAGTCCTTGCGTTCGTTCTCACGATACGTTGTGATGGTCGAAGCCAGCGGCACCCGAATACGACAAGATTCGAACGCAATCCGTAGACCCTCGTACCCGTAAATTGGGCCGGTTTAATTTAGATCTGGTATAATTTAGAATAAGAGCGGTACAAAAATAGGATTTGCTCTTTTGGGAATAATTGACAAGTTTAAGAACTAATGCAAAATATTCGAAGTTTCTGTTTAATAAACTACTTTTCATTGCTTTTCGACCTTTTTAAAGGCGTATTCTTTAAGTGGCTACACTTGGTTCAATTAGAATCCAATATGATTGATATATTGTTTAATGACACTGCAAAGTGGATTTTATTCTCGACTTTATATGTTGGAAAATGGTCGGTTTCCACTTAAACCAGTATACCAGATCTAAATTCGGAAATAAACCAGTCCAATTTACCTTCTAAAATGGGTACAAAAATAGAATTGTCCCATGGTACTACTATCAAGTGATTAATGTAGGAGAATTTTCTACAGTTTAAATTTAAGCGTTAAAAATTTCGAAAGTTTTTGTGCATAAATAACTTTATTGGGTGTTGCTCAGTTTAAAAAATAAAAAAAATATGCGGAATTATTCGAGTTTAAAAGGTGGGACTCTAGATCAAAAATATTAAAGCCTCGAGGTTTTACGGGAGTGTTAAAGTTATTTTTATTTACTTAGGTCATACTAAATATTTTGATTATTCTTTCATGATTTTTTAATCTAAATTAAATTGACTCCTATCAACATGCATAATTTTAATCTGCATGGGATTCTCTATTAATTGAACCAATATTCAAGATTATATCTTAATTCTAACTGATATTTATTCAGCAATAGGAAGACCATACCTTTTAAAAATTTTAAAAAAATGCAAAATTTTAATTTTCAGTTTTATATTCAGATACGTGTAAAATTGGGATTGAATGCAGTTACTGTCCAAAATGACTTTAAACAAGCTTTTGGTGACAAGGCTCTTTCAAATGCAACAGTTGCTCAATGGGTGAAATTATTTCGTGGTGGGATAGAGAGAACGAAAGATGCTCCACGCTCTGGACGGCCGAGAACGGCATTCCAGTTATCTCGAACCTAGTTCGAAATGTTATAGAGGATAACCCATATTGTAAATATGATGAAATTGAAGCTCAGACTTTTCTTGGTCCATGTAAAATCGAGTGCATTATTCAGGATCATGTTAAACTTCAAAAAATAGCATCTCGGTTTGAACCCCATTTATTGGCTGAAAAAACTGTACAGATTCAAATTTGTAAAGAAATTTTGGATAAATTTAAAAGCGGGACAAGTCGAATATATGACGTAGTCATAGGTGATGAGTCAATAGTTTTGTTTTTTTTTAGAACAGATGAGGTGGATCTGATTACATATTGGGATAGAGGAGGCTGTGTGGATCACAAAACATATATAGATGATTGCTTAAAACCTTTGATAAGATTAATTAAGACGAACAGAAAGACATTTGGTACCTAAAAATTCAAATTTCATCGTGACAACGCTCGACCGCACGTTCATCAAGTTTTAATAGATTAAATAACAAGGTTTCACTTTAATGGGGCAACCACCATACTCGCAAGACCTTGCTCCTTCAGATTTTTGGCTTTTCGATTATATCAAACAGCGTTTGACAAAACTTCTGGTATGTCCTAAGTAAATAAAGTTTTCAATTTTTGGTGTTTTTTATTTTTTAAAAAAATTCTTAAAAAAAAATCTCGATTTTTGATTTTTCTCTTTAACTATTGTGATTCGATGTTCCCATTAAAGTATAAAAATTTTTCATACCACCACACGCAATCATTGAACATGAATAAATAGAGTCCAAACAGTATAACGGCGATTGACAATTCACCGAAGATAAAAGTTGTTTTCCTTTTGGTTGTTCGTAATCGAGTAAATGAAGCGATTGAGTACCACTTCCACAAGCTAACACTGTCGAATAATTAGCACTAGCTCTTGCACTAGTTTTAACTTCTTCATTTGAAATGATTGTGTGGTTGCTTGACGAAAAAAATTTACATGCGTATAAATATTCATTAACAATACCATCTTGCAATCTTAATTTTTCACTCAAACTCATATTTTCATCATTCTTTTTCTCTTGAGCTATTTTTAACACGCATACTTTTTTAAATTTTCTTATATCCCAAAGCTCAAGTGCGTTCTCTTTTACCCATGAAGCTGTCAATACTAAATAGTCCTATAATAAAAAAAAATTACATACATCTTGATTTGAATGTCTTTTAAACTTACATTAACATCAATGGCATCACTTCCGCAAACAAACGGTCCTGGTATTGCATTAACAAATCCTTTTGAAGTTCTTAAATCCCATGCTTTGACTGATCGATCCCAACCACCAGTAAAAAATAAATCGTTTGATGTGTTACTAAACTTTACACATTGAAGTCGATTCGTATGCGTAGTTGAACTTTGATTGGTCCCTATAATCGATGATAAAGTACTCGATATGCTCGTTAAAATCGAGTTTTGTTCCAATACATTATTCCCGTAAGTCTTTACAACTTTATTCAAATCGGCCGATGAGTTTATGCTCGAGTCGTAAATTCGAATCATTGAATCTTTTCCAACAGACGCTAAAACTGAACCGTCCATGCAAAAGTCAATGCACGAAAGTTCATCTTTTTCTTGTACTAAAATTGTTTTTTTTTGAGTCTCTTTATCACAGACTCCAATGAGACCATTAACGTGTGCATAGTATAAAAAATTGTAAGAATAATTTGAATGTGGGTGCCATTTCATTGAAATAATCGGCATATTGTAAGCAAATGATGATGATATTTTATCTCTTTTTGAGAAGTGTACATCATAATTAGATTTTTTATTCATGGGCTCATCATTAAATGATAACGGAATACCTGAAAAAACGTCATAGATCTTAAAATAAATTGAAAAACCCGTTTTTTTTAAAAAATAAAGTTTCGAAGCTTACTTGTATCTCTCCATTTGAATCTCCGGTTGCCAAAAGGTTTTGACCCTCGTGAAATTGTAAACTTAAAATTTCAACTTTATCGTAATCAGCGTCTGATTTTGATAGTGAATTACTCTCTTGTTCTGATACACTTTCTTGATCGGAATCATAATCTGAATCGTTTGGATTTTTAATTTTCGGAATACTTTTTGGTGGTATTTTTTTGTCAACTGTAGACACAAAGTTAACTTCCTTGCTTATACAGTCAACTTTGTACAAAAGTTCCAATTTTTGAGGTTTCGAGTTATTCAAGTTGAAGCCTTTAAACAAACAAAATAAGAAGAGTCTAATTTATTCATCCGATTTAGTGTTACCTAATTGGATTAATTTTCCGGCGTTTAAAGCATTCTCGAGTCTTTTGTTTGGCATTTTGTTATTAAAAACATGAAATTTTTACATAACTTTTTGTTATTAACAAAAAAAAAAACACCTAAAAAATCTAAAAAAAAATTTTTTTTGAAATAATTTTTATTAAAAATTTTCGAGTCAAAGAAAAAAAAATTGAGAATTTTGTTTATTTTTTTTGGTCTTTGACGATGTCATTGTATCCTAATGATTCTAAATCTCTTTTTTCCATTAAATTATTATTCATACGACAACTTAAATATTCTTTAGCTTGTTCGCGACACTTTGAATTGTCATTTTTTTCTCGTTTAATGCATAGCATGTATTTTAACATTTCTTGTTTACAATCTCCATCGTGATCAAGTGGAAAAGAACCTTGAATTGGAGGTTTTGGTTGAAATATTTTTTGCCCAAATGTCATTGACGACATGTTTCCAAGTGAGAATAAATCTAAATTAAAAATTCACGAAAAAAAAAAATTAATTTTTACTTTAATTACAATTTTTGAATATTCATTTAAGAGATTTATTCTCTTGACTGCAAGTTAAATTAAACTTAACATTTTACATGGAATCTCAATCGACACAAAGATGATGTAATATTAAGGCACTAAAGTATTCCAGGCAAGCTTATCAAAGAAAAAGTAGATATCCTCTATTGAGAAATTCACTGTCTTAAGAGATTCAACATGTCAACGCGATGGTTACATCACTTTTTAATTTTGTTCAGGATTATGTAATCAGAAAATAAATCATGAAAAGACCTACAAAATTACTTCGGTCCCTCAAAAGTTTAAAAAATATTTCAAAAGTTAAAGGAATTGACCTAAAAGGATTTTATTAATCTTAAAAAAATCTGACTTGAACTTCAAAAATATCCATTGAACTGCCAAACGCTAAAAACTTCACTTTGCCATTGAACTGAGTTTTTTATTTTATGAAAGTTAAACATGGATTCTTGATCAAATATATCTTTGCTAATTTGACAGATCAAGAAACACGCGAGCCTTTAAGAGCTTATAGTCTTTGATGTCCTAACGTAATAGAAAGACTCATTATTACGTGGTGAAAAGCATCGATAGGAAAATTTTAATGATTAAATTTCAGGTGTAACTATCGAGTTCTTATCAAGTTTGATAGACTTAACCCTTTGGAAGACAAGCAAAAACTTCAAAAGAAAGAAGAAAACTGAGATATGTTACTACAGTCGAATCTCGTTAATTCGAACAGCTTAATTTTTGGACCCTTAAAAAACATACACCCGGGTGTATTTTAGAAAACTTTACTTTTACACGAAGTGAGGTATGCAAAAAATTATTTTCATATAAAGTAGAGTAAATGAAGGGCTACATAATTATACCACATTTAGACCCCATGTGAAGTTATTTGGGTAAGAAAACTGAGTTTTCACTTTTCAGTCTTAAAGGACCCTCATATACCCCCCATAGTTGTTGTAAACATCCACCATTTTTACAGATAAAAATGGACCATATATTTATGTAGATCTCATTGAGAGCTTTCGATTGATATATAAAAAAGAGGGTTCTTTAATTTTAAATTTAAATGCGTGGATTAAGGTTGTCCCTAAACTCCGGAATCGGAACAAAAAAAAAACCGGAACACGGAACCAAAGACTAAAACACGGGACAAATTTTTAACGGAACAAACACCTAATCAACGGAACTGGAACATGCTAAAAATCGGAACCGGATCACCTTCAGACTAAAACACGGAACCAAAAAAGTTAAGAAAAGAGCGCGTTCATTTTAATTTTGAAATTGGGTGCTAAAGCTATTAAATAGTTTTTGTTAGTACCTCACCCAGACTTATTGAAATCTTTCTCACACGGGTTTCATAAACTAAATTTATAAAGCACTTCAAAACTTAAAAATACTTTTTAGTCACGCGTATTATGCTTGAATATGTTTAGAATTAAAATGAAACAGATCAAGTACATCAACTTTCTGTCATCAGCGAAAGTACTGATAGGCCAGATACTAGGAAAAATAATTATTCCAAATTGTTCCCCATTGGGTTAAGTTCTATTTCTTTCAATAGACTTAAATGGTAAATGTAAAAAGATAACACATAGAACAAGAAGGTGCTTAGTTAACCTATTGTTTCAATAAGTAACTTTAATTTTGTAGTGCAAATTAAGACAAACTAAAATCATTATTGAGTTTTTTTTTTTAATTTTATTAAAATTTGAAACCATAGTTGATGAATTTTTAATTTTTTGTTTCATTTCGTTTGCCACTTCAACCTTTTTTTCTAAAATAAAAAATGTCAGAAACGTCAAATTTAAACGAACCCAAAATCAAACGACCCCTTAAACCCTCAAGACAATGGCTAATATTAATCACAATCCGAATCGTTTTAAATCTATTCAGTCAACGAAGTTACATACATCCGGACGAATTTTTCCAAGGTGTAGAAATTATATCAGGTGATTTATTCAATTGTCCCGACAAAATATTCCGAGCTTGGGAGTTTCAATTCAAAAATGACCAAGAACCGATTCGCAACATGGCAATACCTTATATTTTTTACGGTATACCTCTTTACATACTCAAACTTTTATCGAATATAGGGTCTATTAAAAACCATCTTGACAACCCGAACAATTTACCCGAGTTTAATCTTGTGACTATTCAAGCGAATAGTCTTATCTATTATCCTCGATTATTCATGACTTTATTCTCTATCATCATCGATTATTGTTTATTCAAGATTTCAGTTTTATGCGATTTCGATTACACTAGTGTCCTTTTGACATTTTCAAGCTCTTACATAACTCATGTTTATTTAACAAGAACTTTTTCGAATTCAATTGAAACTATTTTTTTTACAATTTTAATTTATTTTGTAATCAAATCGATTAAGGCACAGTACGTTCTTGACGAACGGTTCCTAGTCGAATCGAGTGATGGAAACACTAAAAGTGTCATTTCGTCAAACAAAAATGAGATTAAAATCAACCAAACAAGCCCTAAGGCTAAAAATTCAACAATAAAACGTTACAAATTTTTTGATATTTACAAATGGGATTATTTATCGAATTTAATCGGAATTTTTTTAAGCCTAGGAGTTTTTAATCGACCGACATTTTTAATATTTGCATTCGTCCCATTACTTTTTTGGATCCTACATGGTCTAGATAACTGTAATTTCAAACAAACAGTGACTTTTATTACAAAAAGATTGTTATCAATAGCTAAATATTTTGTCCCGTTGTCCCTTTTTATGGTCCTATTCGACACGGTTTATTACTACAAAATAGACACACTAAACGATTTAATATACCATGTCCAAAATTCAAAAATAGTTGTAACACCGTTTAACTTTTTTTTGTACAACTCGAAAAGTTCCAATTTAAAAGAACACGGCGAGCATCCGTTCTATCAACATTTTATCAATTGTTTTCTCCTTTTTGGTTTGAATCATTTAATCTTATTGTTCATTACATTCCAATTTTGTTTACAATTTTTTTTAAATCAAAACACTCAAGACGTTGATCTTTCGTCTGTCAAGTCTAAACTTAAACGTAAAATTTTAAGACTTTACATACGAATCCAATCAATTTATACCCAAATAATGAACAATTTATTTTGTTATTTTATTCTATCGTTCATAATCCCATTGATAGTGTTCTCTTTAGTTTCTCATAAAGAGCCTCGATTTTTATTACCATTGATAATTCCAATTTGTCTTTTAACCGGTCATTCTTTATTCGGTCAAAATGGAAGTAGAATTTTGAGAATTATTTGGTATATCTTCAATTTCTTACTGGTTATTGTTTATGGTTATTTACATCAAGGAGGGGTTCTGACCTCTTTGAATCACGTTCAAAAAATGTTTACACATCAATCGAATCTTGAACTAGACCAACACGTTATTTATTACCACACATACATGCCACCAAGGTATTTGGTGCAAGCACCGTTTGCCCAAAACTTTATTAATAATAATAAATTCTTGTTTGAGATGAAAAAAAATGGAGTTAGTCTGACAGAGCCTGTTAGAAAAATTTATGATTTAATGTCATCTTCGAATAAAACAATTTTAGAAAATTTGGTCTTTGAAATTGCAGATTTATATAAAAAAGGAAATGGGACATCAAAAAGTTATGCTATTTTTTTGGTTACTCCTTCAGTGCTCGAGTTTGAATTAGCAATGGACGAGTCGTGTTATATGACAAATGAAAATCAAAATGAACATAAAAGTGGTGGTATAAGTTACAGTTTAATGACAAAGTTTAGATTCCATATCACATTTGAACATTTAGAGGATCATTTGAATTATTTAAAATGTAAATTCAAGAAATTAAGTGACACCAGTATAAAGTCAAAAGAGTATTTTGTATGCCAATTGAACAAGTGTAAAAAAATGGATGTTTTTGAAAGAATTTTTAACTCATTTTCACTCAATCTTTATCAAATCTTACTTTAAATTTTGTTTATTTTAAATGTAATCTGAATAAACTAGGTGTAATTTTATTTTGAGTTCTAGGACATGGGATTGAAGGTGCCTGAAACATGGATCTATGCTTAAGTTGAGCGGTGTCTTTTTTTTTTTTAAATAGAATAAAGCTTGTTTTGTAAAGAAAATTTTTTTATTTTTTAACTTCAAAGGGGCATTTGCACTGCCACAAATCAAGCCGATTCTAAGCTTTTAAGTTTCAGGAAATTCAAAACTTATATCTGAATTTGTAATTTTTGACATCGGAACCGTAATCTACGACCACGAAAACCCCAAAAAGGTGTAGGGGTCAAAAATCAAAATTTTTACCCCTACCCCTTTTTGCATCCCAATGATAAGTTGAACATTTAAGAACTCATGATCGGAAAAAGATATTTTTGATCAGGATGTACCACCTGAAAGCTAAAAAGCTCCCATTTACGCTCGAAAAAATTTCTAAAAAAAAAAGTGGGCTGAAAAGTGACCCCTGGGACAACATACAATTTGACTAAAAAATGTCTTTTTTTTACCGTTTGTGACCGAGGGCGACTTCCGAGAAATTTTTTCAGGCGTAAATGGGAACTTTTTAGCTTTCAGTTGGTACCTCCAGATCAAAGATATCTTTTTCCGATCCTGAAATCTTAAATATTCAACTTATCATAAGGCTGTAAAAAGCGGAGGGGAGCGGAAAATTGATTTTTTTGGGTTTTCGGGGTCGTAGATTACGGTTCCGATGTCAAAAATGACAAATTCAGATAGCACTAAAGTTTTGAATTTCCTGAACCTTACTCTTAAAAAATTTTAACAGAAAATGAAAATTGAAAATAATCTTGTAAAATGTTATCTTCCAAATGACCTTTTGGAATCTGTCGAAAAAACTTGTGAATTGTACGGATTTACTCGGAAAAAATACACAGACAATCAAAATCAGACTTACGATTTTTTTATTGAATCAACCACGAACACAAATCATAAATTACAAAAAATTGGAGAGTTACTAGTAGATCAGTGTAAAGCAGAGCCTCAGTTCGAACTCGAAGAACGAGTACAATTAATTTACTTTCATGACAAAAAAAGACTTGGAATTCAGTTAACAAAAAACGGACAAATCGTCAACAATATAAAACACTTAATCATTTTTTACAATCGAAAATCAAATTTTAAAAATAATTTTTTTTCTAAACAAACCGATCCGGTTGAACGAAATCTACTTGAAACCCATTTGGATAAGTAAGTTATTTTAAAAATAACTCAGGAACACTTTCAACGCCATAAATAATCAAATTCCATTCCAACAAAAAAACATCTTGATTACTCTTGTTTATAATTTCAAGATACCATTCACCTTTTGGATTTTCACCCCAAAAGTGTACACTCATAAACGGCCATGATTTAATACCTTTTTTACTCAAATCATACTTTCGAAAATCTAATAAATTTGATTTAGTACCTGATGGAGATATTAAATCAATTTTTAATTTTCCTCTGATACCCGAATGTAATGAAATACGAGATAGAACATGCTCCATATAATTTATGTTATGAATGCACTCGATATACTCAATCGATACAACTAACAAGCTTTTCTTTTTGATTATGAATGAGTTGAATAACAAGTCTTTGTAGTTGATGGAACATTTAAGTTGGGGTCCAACGTTTGACCACTTTAAAGCCATCTCAACCATTTTACCAGCGTTCATTAGACCGTAACCAAATTTATGACTAAAAAAGTTTCCGATACCATTTCTTGACCAATCTTTCATTCTAAATTTGAATGGTCTAGATGTTAAGATGATCAAGTATTGAACATCTCGCCAAGTTAAGTTTTTATTAGCCTCTAAAGCTAGTGCTAGAATACCAGCACCGATTGGAGCTGATGCTGAAGTACCTGTGTGACGTTGAGTACAAGCGTTGTATAAATCGCTTGTTATTATTCCATTTTGATTAAATTTTTCACTACTGAATGTCGATGCTAGTATGGCTGAGCATTTTTCACTGTAAACGGACATTTCTCCATCTTGGTTTATACTTCCAATTGTAATTGTGTAAATACTAGATGTGTATCCATCACAATTACAATTATCACTTAAACGTCCACCATTACCCGCTGCCCATACATAAATTGTACCTTTACCATTTCGACCATATTTTACACCGTTTTTAAACGCTTTACGGCTTAAAACACCGGGTCTTTCGAACGTTTTTCCATCGTCCAATGGCCCCCATGAAGCGCTGTAGATGTCGATATAATTGTAATTGAAATTAAGAGCTTCAGCTTCGAGTCTATCGGTTATCTTACCGTCTAGAAGTCGAATTCCACCGATTCTGGAATTATAAGCAACACCTACTCCACAAAATGAATTATTCGATTTCGATGCTATTTCACCAGCACATCGGGTTCCATGTTTATTTTCATTAGTAAGATCATACCTCGGTTGAGGATCTCGATCGTTATCATTAAAATCATAACTCGCATTTTCATCGTAATTTTCAACTAGTTCAATATTTTCTCTTTCTAGACCATCATCGATTATACTCAAGACAACACCTTTTCCTGTGTAACCCATTGACCAAGCTTTAGTGACGTTTAAAAAGTATCCTTGTATACACCCATCGTTTATATACCATTGTAAAGACCATAAAGTATCATCAAAAAATAAAGTAGAATTATTACATTCTATAGTCTTAGGTTTATGGGAATGATAAAAAATGTGTTCATCTTCATAAAAATTGTTGTCTTCGAATAAACCTCGTTTAGAACGGTTTAAATTCTTTTGTATTTGAAACCATTGAATCCTAGGGTCATTTTTAAGTGTTAAACTAATGTGCTTTAAAGTTTTCAATGATCGTTTTGATACCACATGAAAATCATATTTTTCAAAAACATAAAATTCTTGAAATATTTTTCCCTTAAATTTAAAATCATATTTTGAAATAAATTCACTTAGGGTTTTATTTGTTAAATTAGAATTAAATTTAATCACTGTTTCTAAAGAAAACACTTGAAATTGAATAAAATATAAAAACCAAAAGTACTTGAGCATAGTTTTATGATCTAATTTTTCTTTTGTTGGGTTTTTTTATGCTCTCAAATTTTATGATAAAAAAACTCGCTTAAATCATAATTGTCTAAATTAGATAAACTTTTTTTTTTTGTGTTTGCTTCAACTTGGATACGAAATTTCATTTGAACTTGTTTTTTTTAAGATTGAATCAAAATAAATTGATTAATTTTCTAAATGGATCATCGTATTTTTTGCAAACATTTATCGAAATGTTTTATGTTTTTTACTTGTGTGTTTTTGTTGACCTAAACCCATTGAGGTAAAAAAATTTAAATTTTTTTTTAAAAAAGTTTTAAAATTTTTTTTGTTAAAAAATAGAAAAAGAGCAAGAATTTGGAGTCTAATTACCAATCTGTTTTTTGGCATCTCATTTTCGATTTTATTTTTAATGAATCCATATTTTGATGCAATCGAATGGATGAATCAATTGGTCGGCAGAAGCATGGAAGTAAGATTTTTAAAGTTCTGATAACCTATTGAGCGCTTTTCGTAAGTGAAAGTCGACCAGAAAATCTGGTAGAGTTAGTGCTTCATCAAGAAAAGAAAATTTAGATGCCTTAAAAAAGGTTAAAGTGTCAACGTCTAAGTACATGTCAGTAGTAAAAAAAATGCGACTCGACAAGTCGAGTTAAGACGTGAGGCAGTTCATTTCAATCACATCCGTTAACCTGTATTAGAACCAGAGATACGAACCCGGATTTTTCAGGTTTTGAGTTTGGGTTGGGTTCGGGTGGACTACTCAAACTCTATACCCAATTACCAACTTTTTTGGTTAACCTTTCCATTACCAATACCCATAAAACTTAACTTTTCAGGTTACGTACTTGACTCCGATAACCAGATACCCTGAAAAAAATCCGGGTTCGTATCTCTGTATTAGAACATTCATCAAGTTTAGCTTTGAAAGAATTTAACGAAACACCCTCTACAACATTCTTTGGTAAGCTGTTCCAATCATTAACTACTCTGTTCGTGATGAGTTCTCTTGATACCTTTTTATCGCTTTCATTATAAGAATTCCATACGCTTATACCATACTCAATAATCGGTCTCGCTAGTGATGTCTAAAGAAGTTTAACAACATTGACATCAAATTAAAATTCTTCTATATCGTTCCTAAAATTTTATTTGCTCTACCCGAAGCGCACACTCCTAGATCTTTTCACAATTGTGTTGTATTCCGTACCCTGTCTATTGGAAATTTTGTATTTATATTGAGGATTATTCCGTCCAATAGGAGTAGTGCAGATATAACATTTAGTAGAACATTCCTAGACTTTATTAGCTGCAGAAGCTTATTAGACTTCTTAGTAACAGAATATTTTTATACATTTGCATCTTTGGACGCCCTTTTGTAGGTCACAGCGACTCGCAGGTCTCAATACGATGATTTTCAAAGTAGTTCTAGTATCAGACCAACTAGAGAATGACTAGTCGATGATTCTAGCCGTATCGTTTCCCAGCAGCACAACACTAATGACCCTCATCATCAGGGTAATCATGTAATCATTGTTACATTTTCAACTCGACCAGGATTTGAACTTGTGCAACCAGCTACCAAAGATGTTGTTTACCCACTCGGCCACGACTCAATGTGCATAACTATGCACTTGTCCACACTCAGTTCAGTTGTCCATGTAATTGACCATTGAGATCGTTAGCTACTGCTTTGATCATCATCAGCATAACTTTTAGCTTTGTTGCATAATGATTGAGTCAAGTCGTTTATGAAAACTACATACTGATCCCTGTGAAACACCACTAGTAACATCAAGCCATTCTGAGTAAACATTTCCCAAAACAATTCTCGGTTTTGTAATAAATTTTCTTTCTTCAGGATTTTTTAGAATGCACTTGTTCTTTAGTTCTTCTGCTTTAAAATTATTTTAACGTTTCAGATTTGGTGTCGCATTTGTTTTAAAGTTCTTAATCTTTAAGAAAAATACACTAAAGTCTGCTACATTTTGTTAAAGATTTAAAAAAACTAATTTCTTTTTTTGACAAAAAAGCTTATGATGATTTTTTTGACAACGACTTTAAATTGGCTAATGGGTGTTCCAGTCGGTCTAAAGCTCAACAAACGATTAGCTGAATTCTTAGGAAGATTTTTTATGTATCACATTTATCTATGGGACAGTAAGTGTAAGACAACATCTTTAATTTAAAATTGATTATTTTTTTAACAAAGGTTCACTTCTTGTTTTCAAATCGTTGTTGCCATATTTAATTAATTTTATAATTTATTCTGGATTTTTTGGTATTTCAAATTTAATTTCAGCTTTAAATGACGTATTTACATTGCTTACAATTCATACAACATGTTTTTATATTTACGCAAATCGTATATACAAACTCGAATTGGAATCATTGAAAGCTTTGTTTAGACTTTTTCGTGGTAAAAAATTAAATCCATTGCGTAAAAGAATCGATTCGTTTCAATACAATATTGAACAATTATTTGTGGGTACACTCGGATTTTGTGTAACTGTTTTTCTACTTCCAACGGTTCTAGTTTACTTCACTGTTTTTCTAGCAGTAAGATTTAATTTTAAAAAAAATCTTTTTAAGCTTAAATTATTTCATTAAAAGCTTCGTATATTTGTTATTCTAATAACAAAAATACTTGACTCTATATCAAAAGTATTTGGGATTCTACCAATTTATGAGTTTGTTTTGATTTTTACAAAATCAAGTTCATTTTGGAAAGATCATTCAAGTAAGCTTAATAAAATGAAAGAATCAAAATAATTTTTTATTAAACAAAATTTCAAGATAAATACATGTTAGAGTTGAGCAAAAGATTTGAGCTCATTGATGGTGTCTCATATATCGATGCTAAAGTGAGTACTATTCATTTTTCGAAAGATTAAAATTTTAATTTTTTTTTTGAAAAAGAGTTCGAGTTATAAGTTTGATGAGATTATTCAAATAACCGAATGGAAATGTTTTGTTAAAAAAATTTTAAAAATAAGACTCGATATCGGCTCAGTTATCAATGGTAATAAGATTTAACATATCAAGTCATATTTTGTGTACATTTTAGATGAAACTTTATGAAAATATGAAATAAAAATATATTTTTAAAATAATGTTTTTTTTAGGATCCTATCTTAAAATATTCGGTTAAATTATTGTAAAAAAGGAGTACCTTACCATATATTTTGCAGACAGGTCTTGATCATTTTGATAAAATACAAAAGCGAATACAGTCGCCGCTCGCTTATATCAATTCATCATTATGTCACAATCCACTTTTATCCCACTATAATCATTTCCAATTCAATGTAGCATAATACAAAATTAATCTAGTTATATCACAATCCATTTACATCACACTATTTTAGTAAAACCAAGAAGGTGATATAAACGAGCGGCGACTGTATTTTAATAAAATTTTTTGTTTAACATTTTTTTATTCTCTTAAGTCAAAAAGATTGAATATAATTAGACTGAAATATTGTCTCTAGATACAGTCTATCATCTATTTCGTGACCTTTCATGATGAATCATTAAAAATTGATGCCAGAAATTTTCATCTCCGATTATTTATGCATTAATTTATATTCGATTTTGCGACATAAGAAACTTGTTAATCTAAGCTGTCACAACATCGAGGGTTTAACACTGTAAGATACAAGACGCAGAGCCTTGAATATTGCGGGTAACGAATCGTTAATATTGTTAGCCTCAAATTAACAAAGAAAGTTTTTGACAGACATTTCTACCCGGCCGGCTTCGTCATTTTGACGCATGATAAAAAATTTAAGAGAACAAGCTATATTGACCACCATTTCTTTTTTAGGTTTTAGTAAAAGAAGTTCAACAACCATTTTTCGGTTAAAAGAGTATATGCTCTCTTTTTTTGGGGTTTATACAAAAGGTTCTGTTAAAGTCGAACAATCAAATGTATCTGAAATTACCAAATATAATTTTTTCTTGATATTTCTTTTGATTTTATAGACAATTTTGAAGATGTTAATTCTTTTCGATGCAAGATCTTGTTGAAAAATTGATTAACGTTCAGATATTTTTTTTTCCTATGGAAGAACAAAATCTTTGAAAAAAAAATCCTGGTTATATAAATTAATTCAAAACGTACCTCTCAGATTTTTTGACTATTTAGACATTAATTATGTCAATTAGACACCGAGGATTCCCACATATTTTTTTAAGAATTGAGCGGAGAAAACGCCAAGACAAAAATTTTCTGAATCAGGCGTGACCCTGTCGAGTTTTATCAAAAGGCGCAAGGGCTTTCTGAAAAAATACCTTTTTTTGTTTTCACAGTGTAACGAACCCAGACAATTTATTTTTGGCATCAGAAAATGTCGTTTTGACGCATTCGATGCTTCTCGATATAAAAAAACGGTGCTTCTAGTGTTAAGGTACCGAGCAGAGTATGGGTTACCCTGAAATTTTGGATTTCAAGTATGACTCTGGGCACAACTCATTAGATTTGAGTATATGTACTCAAAACCCAATTATTGACGAAAAAAAAACTGAAAAGACTTATAAATACCCAAATTTTGTAATACCTGAAATACAAAATTTTTGGCTAAAAATTTATTTTTTGATTAATGAGAAGCAATTTCCTGGCATATAATGATGGTGGTCGTAGAATGACCGTAAAAATTGGTAAAGGAATGGCCTTTTAAAAAATTACATCAAAAAAAGAGAGAGTTACTGAAAATTTCATTAAAGACTCAATTTACACTAACAAATTTACCGTATTTACTTGCTTATAAGCGACTAAAAATCGCAACTTCTAGAGGTAATATCATGCCAAAGTGAATTGAATTTGAGGTTCTTTAGGGGTTACATTTATAAAACTCAGTCCGTTCTACTTCAAAATCACAAGGTTAGAACATATATTATTTCCATTAGTCAAAAAGGGGGTATTAGGGGAGCATTTATTACCCACAACCCTACAAGTGTCCCAGCGAAATATTAAGGCAAAAAAATATTTTTAGAAATTTTTTTTTTTATTTTTTCAGGACTGTACCCCTTTTATAGAATCTACATGATTCTGTTTAAAGTTTTTGGGTTAGTTGCTTAATTGTCAGGGCTAATTGGTTCCTTTTAGCAAGGGGTAAGCAAACAGAATAGACTGTAGTCGGGGTCCACTTTGATATTTCTCTTGAATGCTATACTCGGCTACAGTGTTGAATAAAAAGTTCAAAATGGTGATTTACCGAAATGGAATATTCATTTTTTTCATGGTCATTTTACTTATTACACTAGTTTATTGTTTAAAAGATTGATTTTTTTTTCTTTAAAAATAAAAAAATTACCTGGATTAATCAAGTCTCGAAAATTATGTCTCAAAATTATTTCACTTAAAATTATTGGATTTTTTATATGTTGGTCCTTTTTAAATCAAATAAAAATTTCTTCTTCTTTTTTTTTATTCTTAAAAAAATCAATAAAAATTTCAAAATGATTTTAATCTTGAAAATTTATATTTTAGGAATTTTCTTTTGTTAGATTCGAGAATGATAACCAAATTTCTAAGAACCCGACTCTATTCTTATATTTTTATATCTTACAGTTTAGTCGATTATTTCTATTCGTTTGTAGAACCACATTTAGCACCTATTGAAATACCTGCTTATAATAATGAACGTTGTAATGTACCCATTAATAACAAAACTAAAAAAGAAACACATGAATTCACTCCAGTGCCGACTATAGTTGGTCTTGTTTTTATCGGTTTATGGTTAGGTTTTATTCTTATAGCTAAAATAATGTACAACTCATCCGATCAATATAAAATTAATAATCGATATGATTTAGTTATATTCAAGCCGGCAGCTAAAAATTCTCTCATTGGTCCAAGACGTATTTATAGCAATAATAATGTAAATAATCAAAATATTAACGCTGCGGCCATGTCTGGTGTTGATTTATCTATGCTTAATATTCGAACTAGCTTTAAAAATAATGCCACATGCACTAACTCATCACCAAGTGAAACTAATTCGTATAGTTCAACTAATAGTTTGAATAAACTAAGTCTGTAGAAAAAAAAAAAATTTTTTTTTCAAATTTTTTATTTTTTAATAAACTTTTTAAGAGATTTCTTTTTTTTGTTTTAAGCAACCCATTTTACCAAGTAGTAGTTTTTCTTTCCTTAAAACAAAAGTATTAATCATTGGAACCCTCAATAGGGTAAAGATTTACTCACCGACTCTTACGATTGAAATATTATTAGTGAGTATATGTTGTCCATAAATGAGAGCCTCTTGAGGGTTTGTAACAAGAGTACCGTTGATTCTAAACCCACCTGCGTTTATAATTTTAGCAGCGTCTTCAACATTTCTGAAACAATTAGCTTTGACTGCGAATTCTAGAACACTCATCTCAGGCGTCATTGTAAGCGTTACAACAGAAGCGCCTTTAAAAGTTGTTTCAACTTCTTTTTGATCCATTTTAGCAAGTGATTCTCTATCACTGTGAAAAAAAGCATTTGTGCATTTGATAGCCGAGTCTAGACCTGGTTCACCATGAACCAAAATTGTCAACTCTGAAGCAAGTTTTTTTTGAGCTATAAATTTCTCAGGTGTCTTTCGATGTTTAGTCATCAAATCCTCGATTTCATTTAACGGTAAAAATGTGAATAATCTCAAGTAAGTCTCGACCATTTGATCGGAAGTGTTGTAAAAAAATTGATAAAAATCAAATGGACTAAACATGTCACCTTCGAGCCACACAGCATTACCCGCACTTTTTCCTAATTTATCGCCTTTTTCAGATGTTATGATCGGAAGAGTCAAACCAAAAATTCTTTTATCTGGTTTAAGCTTTGAAATTAATTCATGCCCAGTCTTAATGTTACCTGTTTGATCATTACCACCAAGCTACAACAAAAAAAATTATAATAATCGAGTTACATTATAATTTTAGGGTTACTTGAATGGTGCAATTATAAGTATCGACTAAATGGAGCCAGTCATAGGCTTGAAACAATTGATAAGAAAACTCTGTATAATTTAAACCCTCTTTGGATTTAATTCTAGTCTCAATCCTTAATGAATATTTTAGACAAATTATTTTAAATTTAAAATGATTAGGGTTTTAAACTTGCTGTTTTCTAGAAAGTAGGTCTCCCATTCTCAGATGTTTTCCGAAGAGGGACATAAACTTAATGACGTTCATACCCTCGTACCATTTTATGTTATTCATAACCCTGGTCATAAAAAATTTTTTAGTTTAAGTCATATGAGGGTTTGAGGGTTACTTTAATTTTGGCAAAGGTGTTTCATTATTCCGTTTCCAAATGTAATCCTCGTGATTTTGAAATATTTTGAGAATATTTTTTTGTATACGATTCGAGTTTGTAACAATTTCACTTGAGTCTAGAATCATACGATCGTATGTTTTACCACTTGGATCACCAATTAGAGCAGTCGCTGAACCAATCTGTATTAAGAATATTAGAGTCAAGGGATATTAGAGATGGATTTTTAGATTTACCAAAGCGATTGGATTATGACCTCTACGTTGACAGTGAATTAACATAATAATGGCTACCAAGTTTCCAATATGAAGACTTGCGGCTGTTGGATCAAAGCCACAGTAGACGGATTGTACACCGCTTGACATTAATTTATCGAATTGGTCACTTGAAAAAAAAAAAAAAAATACTCGTTGGAACCCTAGTGTCTTAATTTATTTTTACTTTTTGTCAGGAAAGATTCCTACGACTAGACCTCGGTCTTTCTCTTGTAGAATATTACGATTTTCAAAGTTAGTTGTAGTTGCTTTTGAACGGGTTTGACAAGAAATAAATTTATGAAACTCCCTTGAGTTTATTATTTTGTTTAATTGTTTCAAGTTGATGTTCATTTTGATTTTAAAGTATCCTAGAATAATTTTTTTTAAAATTTAAAAAAAAAACTTTATCGCAAGCTTGCAAGTGTAGTTTTTAATTTGAAAAATAAAACTATGTATTACCCTTGAGACTTTCAAAAAAAATTAACAGAATAAAATGAACTTTTTACTTGTTTTGTAGAGTTTTTTTCCAGTCAGGAAACCGATGAAAAACTTGAGGGGTCTTCCGGAAATCACGGCAACTTGGCAAAAGAAATTTGTCTGGTACAAGTAAAACCTAGACGCTCAAAAATTATAAAAGATCTTTGTGGAAGAATTAAAAAACATGCAAAATCCTCGCAGATCTCTACAACTTATTTATGCAAAGGCATGTTTGCCACAAAAGTGGAGTCCTAGATGAATTCTTAATCGACTTCTGTGTGGTTTATATTTTTAATTAGACTTCCTAAAGACCACCTCAAGCCAGTTCATTGATGTTCATCAGTCTCCCACTATGAAAAAATTAATTTAGGCACTCACGATCTCCGCGAATCTGGATCCGGGTTTCAGGAATTACTTAATACAAAAAATTGCGAGGGAATACGAATAAAAATGAATGTACTCTACAAAATAGGTGTGCCAGTACGAACTGCATTATTTCGTATCATTTTTCCTTGATACAACATCTTAAGCTCATTTCGATCGACCGATACGGCGTTCCTTGAGGTAGCGTTCTAGGTACTTTACTTTTTATCATCTTTATAAACGACCTTCCTCTCGGTATATCAGTGTTATGCGAGCTTTTTGCGGATGAATTCGATTCGGAATTCAAGAGACCACTAAGAAATACAACCAGATATTCGTAAAATTAAAACGTTTGTACAATTTTAAAGTACGGTTTCCCGGCCTGGTTTCCTTTCGTAAAGAAGGATATAAAAAAATTAGAAAAAGGTCAAGGTAGAGCAACCAAGCTCATTTCAATAATCTGAAACAAAAATTGCGAAAAAATGGTGAGATTGGACTCTCTACCCTGGAGGAGCATTCAGTGGTTTGAATTTGTTCAAGGATTTATATGTATCTTCTAAAGTTAGCGATCTGAATAATAATAAAAATTGGATAAATCATTTTATTAACAGTAAAAAAAATAAACAGTAAAATTTTGCAAATTGTCACATAGTTACACTGAGCTCGGTAACAACTGTATTTTTAAGACCAATATGAGCTCTATATCTAGCTAAATCAATCCTAGTTACAATACCAACAACATTATTACGCTTGTCAACAATAATTAAATGTCTAAGACCAAGACCACGTATCAATCTAAACACTCTTGGTAAATTTGAATCTTCAGTTAAAGAATAAGGTGCCAAATTCATGTAAGGTCTTAAATCTAATTCATAATCCAAATGACTTTCGTCTATATGCACATCTCCTATATCAATATAACGTGGATAAAATTCTCTAAAATCTTTTGGTTTCAATCTAACATCATTGTTAAGATAACATTCTTTTTTTAATAATGTAATCAACTGGTGGCGTATTATTAAACCTTTTAGTCTTCCAAAATGAGAAAGATCATCGCTTTCAGAAACATCTACCACCGGGTAACCATTATGTTTAGTACTTTTAAGGACTTGTAATATTCGACCAACTGTTTCTATTTCTTTTAAAACTACCACTGGGTGAGTCATTACATCTTGAATGTTAAGCTTTTCAGTTGTTGCAGGTGGTCTTTAATTACAAAATTAAATTAATTTAAAATAGAAAATATTTTTTGAAAAACTTACTCCCAGTCGAGAAGAGGGATCCCGCTTAACTCAATGTGCATATCAAAAATACCTTCATTAAATATATCACCTACTAATTTAGCAGCTAGGACTGAAAACATGATTGGTAGACCTAAAGAAATATCTCCTGTTGCTTCTGTTAAAATAACAGTCAAACTCAATGTCATTCTTAAAATTCCGGCTAGGGTCGATGCTGCACCGATTAGAGCATATTTTCCGGGATCAATGTGTAAATTAGGAAGTCTACGCGACATACCTAGACCAACTAGTCTTCCCCATGCTGCACCGATTAACAAACTAGGAATAAATAACCCACCCGGTATAGCCAAACCATAAGTCAATATCGCCAAAAAGTAATAAGTTACACAAAATATGCTCAGTGTAATTGGATTAAATGAACCCGGTGGGTTATGAAAGAGAGAACGAAGACTATTTTCAGGTGTTTGAAAAAATAGACCTGACATTGCATTGTATTGACCATCGTCACAAAATAATTGAATTGGATACTTTGATACAAGATCACGACCGATTGGTTGACAGTCTTTATTAATGTAGAAACTTAATAAGAAACCGACTACGGCAGAAAAAGCTGCAACAAGTAATCCTTCAATCACGTTTAAGAGTCGATTTTTGACATAACGGTTTCTGAATTTTGTCAATTTTATGTTTAAATAATTGAATAATGCTCCGATTAAACCTCCTACGGCACCCATTAAGATAAAAATTGGAAGCTCGAACCAAGTGTATGTTGTATTTTGGAAACGACCGAAGTTTATCAAACCAGGGTTTGACATGTCTCCAAATTGACCTTTGATCAAGCTTAGAAAAATATTTAGAGTAAATGTACTGACCATAGAACCGAAAAACTTTAAAAAGAATTTTGTCAGAAATTATCACAAGGAAAAGCTATGGAAAAAAATTACAATTCTCCATGTCAAACTTTGATTCCAAAAAGAAGCTCCTTCTTCTAAACTAAATAAAACACCGCCTACAGGTGCACCAAATGCTGCAGCCACTCCAGCAGCTGCACCACCTGATACAAAATCTCTTTTTTCTGTATCAGACCGAAAATATTTGAAAATCTTAAACAAAAAAATTAAATTTAAATGAAATTCTTATTAGATTATCATTACATTCAGGTCAAAGCCAAGTGATGATGAAGCGCCTTGTGATATACCAGCTGCGATTATAGCTCCACTATGAATCATTGGTCCTTCTTTACCACAGGCAAGACCACCAAGTACAGCTGTTGATATACCAAAAACTTTTGATATCAATGTTTTGATTCGTATTACTTTCGGGATTTTGACACCGTTTAGGTAACACTTTACCATTGGTATACCACTACCTCTTGACGCTGGCTTTTCAAATAAATGATTATTTCAGACCTTAAGAAGTTTTATTTTTAGCTTACAGCAAAATACACGACTAGGATCAAAGCGATTAGAGTGAATCCCAAGTTTGTGCTAATCCAAATTAGCAAAGGCTTCCATAAACAATCATTAGGTGTACATTCAGTTATTTTTTCAGCTATTAGTGAATATTTTATTTTTGAAAATGTTTCGACTAAAATATCTACTGTGACACCGACTAGACCAGTGCAGATACCAACAAGTAACATGACGATCCATCGAGATAAGTTTTTCACAAATACGCTCTTAAATTATTAAAATTAGAATTTATGCGGTCCGGAGTAAGGTTTTATTACATTAGCTGATTTTGGTTCTTTGTTAAGATCGATCATGTTGTAAATTTTATCATAATCAAGACTCTTTGAGAAAACAAAAATCAAGTTCAGAATAGTCAGAGGGTTCTTGTAAAAGATTACTTGAAAATTATTGGACAAAAAAGCTTGATCATTTTGATTCATCCCTTCCATGTAAGAATAAGAATTTTCTTTAAGACTTTGATTTATAAACTCGCTTGACGTATCTCCATTAATCGATGTATAATTCAATTTTTTATCATCGCCTAAAAGACCTTCATCCTCATCATCATCCGAACAGTCATGGTTAAAAAAACTAACTTTTTTTTTTGATATTTCATTTAAAATTGAATCCTTTAACCTAGTTATTTTTGACATGTTTTTACAAAATTTCATAAAATTTTCTAATTTTAAAATGAATTTATTTTTTTGCTTAACAGAAATTCATCACATGATGTGATTTCAAAGACACATTTCAAGTCAAGATAATTTCAAAATTCAAGCCGTTTACATTTAAAACAAATATTAATTTTTATGCTCAAAATTTCGAATTTTTTCGAAATGTCGGTGGTTATTGAAACTTCAATTGGAGACTTTGTAATCGATCTTTATGTCGATGAACGTCCAACATGTTGTAAAAATTTTCTCAAACTATGCAAAATCAAGTACTACAACTTTTGTCTAATTCACAATATTCAAGAAAATTATATTGCACAAACAGGGGATCCCACAGGAACGGGTCGAGGCGGTGAATCAATATTCAGTCATGTTTACGGTGAACAAGCTCGTTATTTTGAAATGGAACGATTTCCGTTAATAAAACACCGCAAATTAGGCACAGTCTCAATGATAAACAACGGAAGTGATCTCCACGGGTCTCAATTTTTAATAACATTATCAACAAGTTTAGATTATCTTGACGGAAAGCACACTGTTTTTGGTGAAGTTTCGAAAGGCTTTGATGTTTTGGAAAAACTTAACGAATGGATTTGTGATAAAGAAGGAAGACCTTATCAGGATATTAGAATAATGCATACTGTTATTTTAGATGATCCGTTCGATGACTTTGCGGCATTGAGTGTTGAAAATGGTCGAGCATCACCAGAACCAACCGATGAACGTTTACAAAGTGATCGTATTCGAATAGACGAAGATGTCGATCAATTAGAAGGTATGAGTCAAGAAGATATTGAAAAATTTATGAAACAAAGAGAAGCTCAAACACGAGCTAAACTCTTAGAAATAATTGGAGACATACCAGACGCTGAAATAAAACCACCAGAGAATGTTCTTTTCATTTGCAAACTAAATCCCGTTACAACAGACGAAGATTTAGAATTAATTTTTTCTCGTTTTGGTAAAATTAATTCGTGTGAAGTTATCAGGGATAAAAAAACAGGAGATTCATTGTGTTATGCTTTCATTGATTTTGATCGTAAAGAAGACTGTGAAAATGCTTATTTTAAAATGGATAATGTTTTAATCGATGATCGTCGTATCCACGTTGATTTTAGTCAGTCTGTGGCCAAGGTTAATTGGAAAGGAAAAGGAACAGGCACAGGTTATTTTGAGGATAACAGAAGTTTTCGAGAAGATTTTAAAAAAGAAGAACCTGTTAAACGATTTAAAATTACGGATAAATCTCGACGTGGTCATGGATACGATTTTGTTTTTGATGAAGAGAATCATGATAACGAAAAATATGAGCCTGTGACCGAGCGTGGTCATAAACATAAAAGTTATGAATCGTCTAAACGAAATGATGACAAAAAGAGGGATAAACGAGAGAAAAGTCGTGATAGAGATCAAAGCAGAGAAAGATATAAAGAACATAAAAAAGAAAAGTATCGAGATTTTGATAGACATAAAGATAAAGATTTTCATAAAAAAAGAGATTATGAAAGAGATAGAGAAAGTGATCGTGATCGAGATAGAAATAGAGAACGACGTAGAAGCAAAGAACGTGAGAGTAAAGATTATAACCGAAGACGTTAATTATCCATTACTAAAAAATCTCAATTGGCTCTTATAAATTTTTCAAAATTATTTGTAAATAAAATGAATTCTAAATAGCGTTTTTTTTTGTATCTAAGGTGTCAATTTTCTCACGAGAACTCCTTCGCTTTTTGCAGCAAATTACCAAGGTTCCCTAAAGCCATACTTGGTCGAAAAAGGGAATTTTTTCGGAAATTTAAAATACTACTCCAGTCTGAGTGATTTCTCCACGAGGTTGGGAGTAGTCAAGAACCCCCAACTCTAATCCTGAGAGACCCTTAACTCAGAATCTCGACATGAAAAGATTTAGGACAGTTTGACTTTTTTAAATTGACAAAATTTTAAAGCTTCATGAATATTTTTCGATTCTAGATGGGATCCTCAGGATGGAAAGCTTATTAAATTGAACATTTTACTCAATTTCAAGAGGATGATGTTTGCAATACAGAGGCACAAGATTGTTTCTGATTAGATCCCTAAAACAATATAAATACTCGCTTAGGACAATAAGAAAAACTTTCAAACTCTAAGGTCAAAACTTCAGCAGTATCTTAATATGTGATTTTCGACCTTAAATTCATAATCTGAATTTATGAAAACCAAAGAAAGTCAAATTTTTAGGGGGAGGTCAAAAATATTTTTTTGGGGTATTGTTAAATTGTCCTAAATCTTTTCATGTCAAGATTCTGAGTTAAGGGACTCTCAGGATTAGAGTTGGTGGTTCTTGTTCTTGATATTTCATATTTTTGACCATAAAATCGTAATCCTCATGTAGGAAAACCCTGGAAAGCATAAAACTCTTGTTAAGAAATATGTTTTTTTAAATAGTCCTGGTTTCCAATGATATGAAATGGAATAAACAATGTTCTTTTGCGACTGCAAACGCAAATAGAGTGTTGGGTCAAATAAAAAGCTCTTTTAGATATTTGGGTCAAGAGACACTAAAGCCTTTGTACACAGCCCTCGTGAGGCCCCATTTGGAATACGAGGTAAGTAAAAAGAAGAGCAACCAAGTTAGTCAAGTCGATAAAGACCAAACCGTACGAACTACGTCTTCATGAACTCAATTTGATTAGGCTAGAAGACAGACGTCTAAGAGCAGATCTGATACAAATGTACAAAATAGTTAATGGTCTTGAAGAAATAAATTTGATAAATGGTATTAATTACGCTAAAACAACTACAATCAATCTGAGAAGAAAGAACAACAAACGATTAGTACGTGAAATCAATAAAAAAGGGTCACACTGCTACAATTTTCTATCAAATCGAGTAACTTCAGTTTTGAATGGTTTATCTGTAAATGCAGTGTCAGCGACTTCTACAAATAGTTTCAAGGGTTTCATTGATAAAGAAGTGTTTGGAATGTCACGAAGCAATTAATGCCAAAGCCTTAAAAAGGCTAAACTAACTAACTAACTAACTAACTAGGGTGCTGAGAATGAAAAAGGTAATTTTTTGAAAAATTGAAAGAATTATTTTATGTTATCTAGGGTTCTCCTACATGAGGATTACGAATTTATAGTCAAAAATATGAAAATCCATCATCTAAGTGATTTTGATTTTTTTTCGCTCCCGATTATACAAAATGTAAAAATAAATTGAATAAAGTGAGCTCAACATTTTGTTCAGAATTTTGTCTTGTTTTAAAATCTGTATAAATAAAGGGGATTAGGGGGTAAATTACGGACTAGGCGCAAAACAACTGAAATGACATGAAATTTTCCGTTTCCGCGGCATTATCTCGGTCAAAATTACTTTTTCCGAAAAACAAAATACTCAGTTTTGTAGCTGAGATTATGAGTTTTAAGAATATGTGTAATTTTATGAAATTAAGTAAGTTAGGTGATAAGTATTTAGGCATAAAAGGGTGAAGCTCAAAAACTTTTATTTTATCTTTGAGGGTGAGGTACCCCAAAAAATAATTCAAAAGCATAATATTGTTAATTTATCTATAAATTCATTTAACAAGATGTTTTCCGATGGACTTACACTTTAATTATTAAATCCACTCTATTTAATCACTTTCAGAAAGCTTAGCGTATTTTTTATCCCTCGAACTTCGAAAAAAAATTGTCTGAAGTTATACCAATCTAATACATTTCGATAACCAGAGTTTGGACTTAGTCTATAATTATTTTCAAAATTTTCATGCATGCATGTATTGAAATTTTCTTTTTTGAAAATTTTGATAAAAATATATAAAAACTTTATAAAATCGATTTTTCGATTGATTTTAGTAACAATTCGTTGAAAGTATTTGTGTACAAATACTCTTCTCGTCGTAACCTACAATCTGATACCAAAATCCGTAAACTAAACTTAAAATTAACCGAAAAATAAACGAAAACATTATAAATATCAAACTCGACTCAAAGAAAAACTCTCAACAATCAAGAAAACTCACCCAAAGACCATGAATCAACCCAATTCAAATAATTATACCTACTCGAAATTAAAAATCAGCTACGAAAAAGATATAATGACCTTGCAGCGGCTGAAAAAATGGACGAAAAGTGTCTTAAATCGAATTGAAGTAAATGCATCTCAAATACAAAACTACAAAAACGGTTATGCGTGTCAAAATGAATCGTTCAAAAAAAATAACGAAAATTCTCAAGGACAAAAACTAAAAAGATTTTCAAAAGTCATACCAAAAATGGTTTCGGAAATTATTAATAGTCAACTAGAAGAAAATCAAACTAGCTACATAACTGAGAAGCCAACAAAGATTATGGAAGAGTTATACGAACGAAAGTATCAAAGAAACTACTACGATGTTACTCTATACGGTGAAGATCTTAATAAATTTGCTACTATATATGAACGAATCGACGAAATTAACAGATGTACAGGAGTGAAGAGTCCTGAAATGGTTCTTCCAATAGAAGACAAGTCCTCGAAAAAACTAAAACTAAAGGTAAGAGTAAAAGATTTTAATGATTACACGTTGCTCCTCAATACATGGCCCTCAGACTCCTTTAAATCCGGCGTTTCAACCCGTTCTATGCTTCCTAAGCTCAAGATAATCATCCTTAACGTTGAAAGAAAACTAAAAATCAATAAGAGCAACATCGAAATCAAAGAGCTTTGTAATAAGCACGGGCTTTACAACATCAAGAGAATATACAATCACAGTAACAATCCATGTAATAAGCTTGTAGCTGAATGTGAACAAATAAGCGATTTTATTCGAGTCCTAAAACACGGCGTTACATTTGGGAAAGATGTCAAAAAATACCTGGTGCTACCGTATATTTCAAATTACAAAGTGTGCTCAAAATGTGGAAGCTTGAATCACCAAGAAAAAGACTGTTTTAGTGAACAACGCTGTCTCAAGTGTGCAAAAAGCGGTCATAGAATCCAGGATTGTAAATCTTTGTTAAATGAATGCCTAAACTGCTCTGGTCCACACAAATGCTTCAGTGATTATTGCGAGAAATTTTCCCGAAAAAAAGTTCACATAAATCGTTTTGTTCTTAAAATACTCCTCGGTGAAAATTTTATTTCAAACAGTACTGATATTCTGCAAACAAAAGAGAATCACAAAAAACAACAACAAAAAATATTGCCCAACAATCTTGAAAGTTCATTAAACGATAAGGTCCAATCTGTTTTGCTTTGCAAATTGAATACCGATCAAACAAAAATCGAGACTTTAGAGCAAACAATCAATTCTCAGTCAATCTGTATGCGAGAAATCAAATCGGACTTAAGATCGATTTATGAAGCCATACCAGATATTCAACCTATTCGGGAAGCTATCAAAGACTTACAATCGGATATTACAGCCATCAAACAAACTTTAGACCTTAAAGAAGATATCCAGCAAATGCGTAAAACTCTTAATCAGCTAACCAAAGACAGTCGAAGTCAACTTGATGATTTGTTAAGAGGTTACAATACAGATGATTAAGCGCTCAATTAGATCATAAGATGTTACTAGATAACTTGGATTAACTTCTTTTTTATCAAATTTAATTCGATAAAACTTTTTTTTTACATTTTTATACAAATGAAAGACAACGCCACCTTATTTGACGGGGCGTTGAGCAAGTGGTCGGCAAACGGCCTCAGCATTAGCTTAAATAAATAAATATTGTTAATTTATCTATAAATTCATTTAACAAGATGTTTTCCGATGGACTTACACTTTAATTATTAAATCCACTCTATTTAATCACTTTCAGAAAGCTTAGCGTATTTTTTATCCCTCGAACTTCGAAAAAAAATTGTCTGAAGTTATACCAATCTAATACATTTCGATAACCAGAGTTTGGACTTAGTCAATTTAGGAATTGTTTTAGATGAGTCGAAGCCATTACGTCGCTTATATTTTTCAAAGACGGCTCTAAAAGTCGAGTATTTGCAAGTAGACAGAAATAATTAAAAAAATAACAAGAGTTCTTTAAGGAGACTTTTTGGCACCATCACACAGTGGACTCGCTTTGATGACCAATTTACGTCGGATCATCCAAACATCCAGCAAAACAAATCCATTTACATGAATGACTTACTTTGAATTTTGTAAAATTTCTCATATTTCTTGCATTCTATGTAAAATCAAGCCTCTTTTAAAATTTCAAAAAACTAGTTATTTGATTTTTTTATCTTCTAAATTAAAGTTCATCGTTTTTTTTTGTTGTTTTAAGCTTTATTTTGGCTTTAAAGCAACAGCCAACAACATATATTTCGGTAAAATTTGACACCAAGGCTCTTTTATCAATCAAATTCTAAAAATAGCAAACAACGCTTAAACAAAATATCGTAATTTAATATCCTTTCAAAAATTTTAAAAGCTTTTTAACTTGGTTGTAACTTGTAAAATTTTAAAAAAAAATGCAAAAAATTTTCTTTCTAGCTCTTCTTGGCTTGTCATTGGTGTTTAATGAAGCTGCGCAAAGTGGTCAAAACATTCTGGATGATGACTCAATTGTATTTTACGCTTATTACAATAACACTCTTTTTCACGCTACTAAGAACAATTTAACTAGATTAGTTGATCTTGTCAAGCCTTACAGTCTTCAAGTCGTTCCCAACAGAAAAAGTAAAAGAAATACTCTTTCGTTTCTTGACAGTAAAATTGGACAAGACACAAAATATCAAGTTATTGGACCAAGATGTATTCCTCTTAGAAGTAATAACATAAACAGTAATCCGTATCATCCGAGTCTTCTTAGTTTTCCTGGTGCAGAGATTCGTCGAGGTCAAGGTGTTACTTCAAGACAAGAGATAAGTCACATTCGATGTCCAAAAGATCATCGAACTAATTGTCAGTATTCATATTCACAAAGTGATTCAACAACTGTAACTGATTCATTTAGTGTTTCGCTAAGCAGTTCGGATTCATTTTCAAAATCAATTGGAACATCAAAAACTAAAGGCTCATCGTCATCATATGCCCAATCAATATCAAAATCATTAGAAAATTCTATTTCTAAATCAATAACTTTAACTGATGATGTTAGTTTATCGAATAGTATAAGTGATTCTTTGTCAAAGAATCATGAAAAATCATCTGGATTGACTAAGAGTAAATCACAAGAACGTTCTGATACTAATTCTATTTCACATGAAACTAACGAGGGTAACACTGTATCGACTGAAGTGTCCATGTCTAATTCTCTTTCGAATGAAGTAACGAATTCAAGATCATCTGGTGGTTCGTCTTCTCAATCTAGTTCTTCATCAAAAGAAAGTTCAAGTAGCCACTCGGGAGGAGCTAATGCAGGTGTAGGAATAGGTCCATTTAGTATTGGTGGAAATTATGGTTACAGTAGATCGTCTGGTTCATCTCAATCAAGTTCATCAACAAGTGAATCGAATTGGAGTAATTCGTACAGTAATACACAAGGATCAACACAAACAAAATCTCAATCAGATTCAACATCAAAATCACTTTCAATCTCAAATGGACTCACAAACTCAAAGACGTCAAGTTTTAGTGATAGTGCAAGTGAAGAAAATCGTGTTTCGGATTCAATTTCGATAACCAGAGATGCTTCAAGAGCCCTCACAAAATCAAAATCAGATTCTAAATCAGACACTAATTCACAATCGAGTTCGTACAGCATTGATGACTCGTACACATCAAGTGAAGAGTCAAGCATCAGTGGTACTCTATCAAATGACGAGTCTAAATCGATAACTAAAAACGAGGAGAAATCTCGATCGACATCGTACACATTTACAATATCACAGGACACAAAATTTGACGGTATAGCACCGGGTTCATGTAAAACAGCTATTTGTTTACCATTTGTAAGATCAGTGGTAATACCATACGAATGTGTTTCGGACGAAGGTGATCATGATTTGATACCAGTTGAGTATATGTTAATAGAATCGGATCAAGGTCAAAAAGCACAATGTGTTTTTACACTAATCGATTGTGATAAACGGTATGATAATGTTTTTATTAATGATAGACTCGAGTATCAAATGGCGGATCAAGAAAATTCTTTAGAATTTGGTCAAAATGCTGAAAAGGGCTTCAAAATTGAATCGAAAAATAAAAAATTTAGTCTCGAACTTAAGTCCGATGGTAATTTGGTACTAAAACAATTTGATCAAATTCGATGGGAAAATGGGATGGGATTTTTTGAAAAATTTAAAAATGTTCGTTTAAGAATCAATGAAAAAGGTCATTTGATCGAAGAAGTACAAAATTTATTCATAAAATCAGATGAAACTTATCGTCGAAATGAATGGATTACGGTATGGTCAAGTGCGCCTTTAAATCATAATGTGACTATCGGTGTTCCCGGTTTACAAGGTAAACGAGAAGGTTACAAATTGATTTTGGACGATTACGGTGATTTGAGTTTGTACGATTCTCTTGAAGCTATGATCTGGACGGCGACTAAAACAAACAAACACATGAAAGGTTACAAATTTCCCGAAGTGTATTTAGTACCAACTAATTTTGAGACACCGAGAGACAAAGACGATCACAATAATATTGAAAATAGTATCAAACTTTTGGACACGGACTTTTTAAAGTCTTTGGACTACGATTGTTCCAGTGTGTTAAAAGAAAACGATGGTTTAACATCAAAAAATGAACGATTTAAATTGATTCTTAAACCCACTGGAAATTTAATAATTAAAGATGGGTTTAGAACCATGTGGCAAACATCGACTAAAAATTTACCATATGCTAAAGGACCATTTAAACTAGTTGTAAGTGTAACAGGAAACATCATGATATTGGATGATAATTCAAACATCTTGTGGGCATCTGTTATCAATAATGAAATAAAATACAACAAGCCTGTGAGTGCTCCATTTACGCTTCGACTCATCGATCAAGGTAAACTCGTTCTCTATGATAAACACAATCAAACAATTTGGGACTCATGGCCAACTAGTCAAAATTCAATAGGAAGTGTTTTTTTCACTAAAATTAATTATTATTATGATAAATGTGCACCGCCTATTGTTTGTGATATAAGACAGTATCATTGGAATAAAAGAATGAGCAAAAAGTGTAAGGATTTGTTGAATTTAAAATCATCAGAAGTTAAAATTTTTGAAAAAGCATATTCTTTTGAGATTGTTCGTCAAGAGGATAAAGTTTACATTTTTAAATTGGATAGATTCAATGGTAAATTGGTTAAATACGATTTAGAGTTAGAGGAAGTCGAATCAATTCAACTTAAAAATGCGTTTTACATTACAAGTTCAAATGATAAAATTTATGTTAATGTAGACAGAAAGGTTATAATAGTCTATAACTTTGATCTAACCGAATTGGATAAGATGGAAATATGCACAGACAAGGATTTAGAATGTCAAATAACCGGTGTTTTTTATGACAAGAATACTGATAGACTTTACGTATCAAACACAAAGCAAATCGGATTTCATGTTGTAGGTCAAGATTTAAGCGTTCAGTTTAATTCGTTGAATAGTGTGAGAGCAAAAAATTTTAAGCCTAAACATTTAATGATGCTTAGAAATCAATTGATAATTTCGAGTGTATCAACTAATATACTAATTGTGTACAACAACACCCAAGATTATAAGTTGATTAAAAATGTATGCTCAAATGTGGTAAATTCATTGAAAGATCTTAAAATGTATCAAAACAAGTATATATTAACAAGTTGTTCAAATGAAAATCGTATCAATTTGTATGATCTTAATTTGAAAAAGTTGGATAAGTATTTTGAATTAACAATTGATTCGTATCCTGTTAAAATTGAAACTGATGGTCATCGATTGTTTGTTTTAACAAATAAGAATAGTTTAGAAATATTTGAATGATTTTTTTTTAGTCTTAAAACCTAAAAATAATTGAAATGTTAAATAACACTAGAGTATAGGCGTATAATCCTGAAAGTTTTTATCAATAAAATTTTTAAAACCGTAATAAACGTCCATCCTTTTCGAATTTGTCAATTTTGGCGTAATATCAGAAAACCCTGGAAGATCAAACAAATTTACCCCTTTTCAGCTTTTTCTATCCCAAGGTGAAAATCATTATCTTAAAAACAACTTAAAAATTTTAATCAATTTTGAATTTTTAAAAATTTTCTAAAATCGCTTTAAAGGTCGCCCTGTAAATATTAAAATAAAATAGGAACATTGTGAAGCAAAATTTGCTGCATCTCCTGGTCAAGTCTGCTGTAACTCTGCAAAACTGTGCAGAATTGCACACACGTGGTATAGGTGTATTCTAAATGCGCATTTTAGTAATAAGAATTTTTTTATCATATTTCGTTCTTTAATAAGTAGTCCTGATGTATCTCTGCATTTTAAATAGACTTTTTGACATCCCTGCAATCCTGAACAGTTTTGCAGACTTATAACAGACTTCCGGGACACGGAATTTTAACTTTCTAAAATCCGGGCACGGATAGCTATGTCTAAAATACGGACCTCGGATAAGTCGCTTCATTCTGTAGTTGATATTTTTACTTCTGACTTAGGCGAGAATAAATAAGCTTACAATACAATATATAAAATACGGACTGAGGATTCCGTAAGTGAAAAAAAAACAAAAAAACTTTAGTTTAAAAAATTAACATCTGTTGTGGTCCTCAGTCACAACATTCGTCTCCACAAACATTTTCTTTAGTCCTTTAACATGTTTTAGTTTTATACTAATACGTGTTAAGGACTTAAACATATATTAAATTAAACATCTTTGTTAAAGCTTTATTACATCTTAAAAACATTCTTTACATCTAAAAACATCTAAAATTATAAACTTAGTTTCGAATAAACTTGTCTATTACGCCACCTGTTATCCCGAAACTCTTTTATTTATAAACTTGAAGTAAGCCGGCCTCAACACATCCAATTATCTACAGTTGCAACAAAAAATACAAAATGCAATTTTATGGAATATTTATGGCAATAAGGGGTGGTATAATTTGAGAAAATGATGCACCTTTTAGTTACGCAACAATCCGTACCTCACGGTATATTAAATATTGATTTTATGTTTTATCAGAAGAAGACTTTAAATTTGTTGTGTATTTTAGATGCTAAAAGAAAACTTTGCAGACCATAAAGAGATAGAAAATTAAAATTAAAAAATTTATTTTTATTAAATGTGTATTAATGATTTTTTTGTCCGTGTCCGGATTTTAGTGACAACCTTGCTCTCCAATTGATTAAATTTGTGATGGTATCCATTGTTGATTTTCTTGGAAAGAATCCTTTCAAATACTTATGATAAAATTGATGTGACATTAATTGGTTAGGGCTCAACTATGGAAGATAGTGCTCCTTCGAAACTCAATAGTATTTATGAGTCGCTCATAGATGTCGATCGAATCGGTAGACAACAAATATTGAACGAGTTCGACTTCTAATAGATAAGAACTGGTCTGATTCGTGCAACAATCGGGCGAATCTTACACGATTATCTCAATTTACGTAAACTATCTTCGTGTTAGACGCACCTTGAACTGAATAAAAACAACGAAAAAAAGGGTCGAGATATATCGAAAAATTTTAGACTTTATAGAGAGTCAGAGGTAGCGTTTGTGAGATATAGTTACATGGGACGAGTCATGGATTTACCACCATAAAATTGGGAAGATTTAAGCTTCTCGCGAGTCATTTATCTATTAGTTGGTCTTTCGGTGATTTCCTATTTTTGCCAACCTCTGTTTCTTACAGTCAACTCGCGTTAATTCGTATACAAAAAGCCCTAGAAAATTGTTGTACGGATTAAAATCTACGGATAATCAAATACATGTAATAGAATCGGAAAGGGCTCCGAGCCCGGGTATTTCTGTTCGGATGTCAAATTATTCGGATTAACCTGTATACGGATTATCGCGAGTCGACTGTACTCTGGTTTTTGAACCTAATTGATTAAAAAATATATCCCAATTCTAACTAGACTTGAGTAAATTAACGAGATATTAACTAAGAAATCATAAATAAAAAATAAGGCAGATCTAATATTTCTTTATTTAAATAATTAATGGAAAAAACTTTATCTAAAAGTCGATATTTGGTCAAACATTGTTCTTAACGTGTCGGGCATATAAAACAGTCAGTACAATTGAAACCATATTCACTAATGCAAAAACAATCTTAAAACATAAAAAATTTTAAAGTGGTTTAACTCAATTTAAAAAAAAAGAGAAAAATTATTACCAAAGAAATGCCAATTACTTCTACGTAATGACTCACATAGACTATGATTGAACCTCTGCAAGGCATATCAAACAAATTACTCAAGTCATTGACATCACATTTAGTTTTAGTTTTACAACAACTTTGAGGTACGTTTATAAAAGTGTTCATTGATATGTAATCATTTATGCCATTCCATCCACAACATTTAAAGTATTGTTGCAAATGATCTCGTCTCGATTTGTCAGTTGAATTTGTCGCAAAGTTACCAGAGTATCTGTCTCTAACCATTTTTTCAAAGTTAGGGTTATTTCGAGCTGACATGGCAACTGCACCTGTAACTAACTGGATTATGAAAATAAAAGACATACTTGCTGTATAAGCAAGAAGAAATTTGTATCTCTCTTTAACACTTGCATATATTCCAGCAGAACCGAGGATTATACACAAAATACTTATTATAATACTTAAAATTGTGCCTGCTGGTAATGAATAACCACCAATTGATTCTGATAAACGGGTTGCATTTATTTGTTGTTGTATCGATGATGATATGGTCAATAATATGATACCAGACAAAATGACAAGGACATTCATTGAAATTACCGAGTATTTAAGAATTTTAAATGAACCAAGCGCCATTTTGAATTTAGCTAAAAAAATTTAAAATTTTAACAAGATTTTTTCAAGTTTAAGAAAATGAGAAATAAAAGCAGATTTGGCAGTGATCTTTTTTTAAAAAAAGAATATTCTCACTTGTTACTACGTTTTATGTTTTATTTTTATTCATTTTTAATCGTAAATTCCATTCAAATTAGTCAACTACAAAGTTCTAATTTTTAAAAATAGAATTAAAGCTTTCCTATTTGGACTTAATTATTACGAATGAGATTCATCATCAAGCGCTCCTATTTGATTCTTGATATTTCTAATAAGGAAGGTACTCTAATGACTAATTGCACAAAAGTAAAGATGAAATTTTGAACAATGAAGAGTGACACAAGTTGCTTAGGTTAAAAATGATTTGCCAGGTTGAACGATGTAAAAGTTTTTTTTTTAAATTATTGATTGCTTTATTTTTAAAAGAATAAGTGGCCTTGAAAAAGGCCGGGGGGTTTGATTCATAGGAACTCAAATGCGAGTTTTGTCTTATTCTGCTGATTTTGAGCCCTTAGTTGGAGCAGCAGCACCTTCATCAGTTTTCTTTGGCAACAAGATGGATTGAATATTTGGCAAAACACCACCTTGAGCTATGGTTACACCAGCAAGTAATTTGTTCAATTCTTCGTCATTTCGAATGGCCAATTGTAAATGACGTGGAATAATTCTTGTTTTCTTGTTGTCACGAGCAGCGTTACCAGCCAATTCGAGAATTTCAGCGCTCAAATATTCCAACACAGCTGCCAAGTAGACTGGAGCACCAGCACCAACTCTTTCGGCATAATGACCTTTTCTCAACAAACGATGAATACGACCAACTGGAAATTGAAGACCAGCTCTTGATGATCTTGTTTTACCTTTGGCTCTTACTTTACCTCCTTTACCACGACCAGACATTTTTATCTTTTATTTCTTTTTGTTGTTGTTGAAACTAAAATTGTAGAAGTTGTTTGAATGAATGAATTATTCGAAGCCTTCATGAATCGATCTATTTATATTGAAAATAAGAAAAAGCTTTTTATAATAATTTGTACGTTAAACTTGAATATTAATATAGAAAAAATATTATTTTTATTATTTATTTTATGATACGATGGTCGTCATTCAATGGAAACTCTCAAACAATAAAAGTCAAAAATATGTTTTGTGAGAAATATATATTTTCCATAATTAGATTTTGATATATTTTAATATTTAAACAAGTTCATTTCGTGGTCGATAGACATCACATTTTTTAGAGAACAAAAAACATTCACAAAATGCCACCAAAAACACCAAGCAAAGGAGCTAAAAAAGCTGTTAAACCAGTCAAAGGAGCAAAAGGAGAAGGAAAAAGAAAGAAAAAAAGAAAGGAAAGTTATTCAGTTTACATTTACAAAGTATTGAAACAAGTACATCCAGACACTGGTGTTTCAAGCAAAGCTATGAGCATCATGAACTCGTTTGTAAATGACATTTTCGAGAGAATCGCTTCTGAAGCATCTAAATTATCAACACACAATGGAAGATCAACAATATCAAGTCGTGAAATACAAACAGCTGTTCGTTTATTGTTACCAGGTGAATTGGCTAAGCATGCTGTAAGTGAAGGCACAAAAGCTGTCACAAAATACACAAGCTCAAAATAGAAATTCATGCTCATTAAAAGAAATTAAACCCCCGGCCTTTTTCAAGGCCACTCATTCTTTTAAAATTAAAGCAAAAAACTTTCATTCGAATCGTCAAAATTTATTCCTTAAATTATAGATTCCAATCCAAAGTATCTTTTGTAATTTGAATTCTCTTTTGGAAATTTTAAATTCTAAACTTGTCCAATTTACTTGAATCAGATTCTTCACTAATAGATCTACTGCTATGAATTGTAGACGAGTCTTGATCAAGTTTTCTAAATTTTAAAGAATAATCGTAAAAATACTGCATTTTAAATTATATACGTCATTCCTCACTTATCAAGCTAAACTTAAAAGATAAAATTTTCCTGATTTTCGAAATTTCTTGATTCTGGATTCCATAAACGTTTATTCAAAAAAGGAAATCAAAAATTTATTCGGTAATCGAATTTGCCAGATTAATTAAGGTTGTAGTAGGTTTTTTCATTTTTCATCAAAAAATAAACAACAATTTTTAATCGAACACGAATTCTTAAATATTAGATCGACATTTTTATTTTTTTTAATTTTCACAAATCATTTTTCTCATCTTTAAGTTAATTTTTTATTAATTTATTTATTGAATGCTTAGGTCCACTCATTCTCTAAAATAAGCTTCACTAGCTTCTTGTAAAGCAGCAACAGCCGATGATTGAAATCTCAAATCAGTTTTAAAATCTTGAGCAATCTCACGAACCAAACGTTGAAATGGTAACTTTCTGATCAACAACTCGGTGCTTATGTGTTTTTTTTTTTAATTATATTTTATTAAATTTAAAATGAAATTCTATTAAAAATGAATTGAATTTTTTCGATCGCCATATTTCAGCCCAATCGGCAATAGTTTGAAGTTCAACTTTATATGAACTTTTACTAAAATAGAACAAAAGAAATACGTTAAAAATATCATTTATGATATTTAATATGTTTTAAACGAATCGAATCTTTTCAAAATCACTATAAAAATAACCTTGACATTTTATTAACGAAAAAAAATATATTTTTTATTGATATAAAAATAACAACATTTTGTTGGAAAAAATAAAAACTAAATTCACAATTCATTTCAAGTAAGAAATTAATTCAGTTCAATCAAGTTAAAATGGCTCGTACTAAACAAACAGCACGTAAATCAACTGGTGGTAAAGCTCCAAGAAAACAATTGGCAACTAAAGCTGCTCGCAAAAGTGCTCCAGCTACTGGTGGTGTCAAAAAACCACACAGATATCGTCCAGGTACAGTTGCTCTAAGAGAGATTCGTAAATACCAAAAAAGCACCGAGTTGTTGATAAGAAAGTTACCATTTCAACGTTTGGTTCGTGAGATTGCTCAAGATTTTAAAACTGATTTGAGATTTCAATCATCGGCTGTTGCTGCTTTACAAGAAGCTAGTGAAGCTTATTTGGTTGGTCTTTTTGAAGACACAAACTTGTGTGCCATTCATGCTAAACGTGTCACTATTATGCCAAAGGACATTCAATTGGCTAGACGTATTAGAGGTGAAAGAGCTTAAATAAAAATTACTCTTTTAACTGCAAGACTAAAAATTTTGTAAAAATATTCAAACCCCCCGGTCTTTTTCAAGACCACATAAAAAATTAAAAAATAAAGCAAAAACTAACTCTATTAATACAATGGATTACTTAAGAGCTTGAGCAAGTTTCAGTACAAAACTCGCTCCCAAGCTTGGTGTTAGTTACAAAAAAAATGCTCAACGCTTGTAGCATTTATTCAGAGGAATTTAGTAAAAAAATTCATTTTCAGTTATTTACATGGCCTTTTTTTACAAAAGAGTGAAAAACCGTTTTTTTAATATTAAAATTTACTCATCACTAAAAATTTGCATTATTAAGGTTTAACTTAACTGTTTCCAAATCTGGTTAAGCTCCAGCATTAATTTTCGACAAGAGGTTCATAGAATAAAAATTTGTCCTTTTTTATCTAAGAAAACGTGTTTTTTCTCTTGGAACGCAATTGGTCCGATACTTACACCGGGAAAGTTTTAAAATAAGCCCTACTTGTAAGTTATATAAGTCATTTGGATTCAATGAGAATAAAGATTTTTTAGTGAAAGTAACTCCATGTTAAAGGGATGAGAAATTCGGTATTTGTGACATGTCGAGATTTTACGTTGTTTTTTATAAGCAGAAATTATTTAAGTAGGTACAGCATCTTTCAACACTGATAGCCAAAGAGGGTTTTCCACCGTAAACCTGACCGTAACTGTAACTCAAAGCTCGAAATCTTATATTTTTATTAAAACCAGAATTTTTTTGGGATTTGCTGGAAAAAATATTCGAAGATTAAAGAGAATCCATTTCATTAAAGCTACGGTCCTGGATAATCATAAAAAGTGTGCGTTCCTATTTTTAAACATTCTATCCTAGAAAAGATAAATTTTGGTACTTTTTCAAAAATTTTACAGTGTCTGGACGAGATTTCACGAGTCGGATCCTAAGTCTGCTATTCCGAGGATCAATCTAGCACAGAGCCTCTCTTCTCAAAGAAAGATTTGAAACTCAGACTCGGTATCGAGCTCAGACTCTAAGGTTCGAAAGTTCGGGCTTACACTGTTCGGTTACGGTTACTGGGACATCTCTTCTTTAACCAGTTGCTTTTTGGCATCCAGTTGCCAGGTAACCTCAGTAAACACTTAAATGTGTAGTTCATTAAAAATTTAATTCAATTTTAAAAATTGTATTTTTTTAGCTATCATCTTGGCTTGGTTTTATATGCATAGTAAAAAGCGGAAATACCAATTGCATGTGGCATTAAATCTTAAGTTTTAATTGCTCAACGAATATTTCGGGAGTAATAATTAAGATTATTGTTTAGAATCTAAGAAAATAATTAGTTTATTGTTTAGAATCAAAACAAGTCACGCAAAAATAAATATATCAAACAAATTGTATCAAGTATCTGGTATTTAGATTGTGTTGATTTGTCCTATTTTTAATTTTAACAAATTCATCATAATTTTTTTTTTCAAAAAAAAATAAAAATCTCCAAAAAATGTCGGAAAAAGTTGAAAAAATCTCAAAATTTTTAATTCTTTTACTCTGTTATTCAATTTTAATAGAACACATTATCTTGTTTTTACTATTGACACGCTTAATTTTAATTGGCCTGATAAAACCACTCAGAGCACCGGAAATAGCAGACCTAATTTTATGTAAGATTAAAGAATAAATTTCCTGTTACTTTTTTTTTAAAGCTCTTTAATATAATTTTTAAAAGTAACATCTTTTTTTTATTAGTATACATTCCAAGCGTTTTCTTGATTCTTTTGCACATAAAACAGATCGAGTCGATAATCATCGATAGAGTTAAAAGATTGTATTATATTTCCATTTGGATTACAATTATCGGTCTAATAATTATATCCATTTCATCGGCTGTTTGGTTTAAATTTGATAAAGAGGAACGGTTTATTAAAAAACTTAACTACAGATACTCAGATATTTTCTCAAATTTATCAAGTGATAAATTAAGAAGAGATGACGTCCAAATTTATGAAAAATGTTGTGGATGGAATGGTCAACAAGACTATTTTGGCGAATCGAAAAATATAACTTTAATCCCTAAGAGTTGTTGTATTGTTCAAACGAAATGTAATTCGACAAATGACATTTTTAGTCAAGGATGTAAAGAACCAGTTGTTTCATTTTTATGGACAAATATAAGCTTTTTGAGATGGGAATTTGTAAGATTAACTTTTTTCTTAAACTTTATTTTATCTTAATATTTTTAAATATTTTTAAGGCAAAGGCATTTTATGTTAGTTTCTTTTTAGGTTTGGCTAGTTTTGTTTACTCTTTTATTTTGGAAAAGATAAAAATGAATGTCCAAGTACAAGCAAGTTAAAATAATCGATCAATAGAATATTTTTATTTTATCTCATTTTATAAATTCTTTAAATAAAGGGTTAAAATAAATAAAGGGTATAGCTTTTAAAGAATTTTTTAAAGCACTTGAAAACAGTTGGATAATTTTGAATCGAATTTATTTCAAATTTAAAGGGCGTTTAAAAAGAAAATATTTATGATTGCTTTATTTTTGAAAATTTGAATGGCCTTGAAAAAGGCCGGGGGGATTTAGATTTGACACTTTAATGAATTACAACTGAAAACAACTCTTAACCACCAAAACCGTACAATGTTCTTCCTTGTCTCTTTAAAGCATACACAACATCCATAGCAGTGACTGTCTTTCGTTTGGCATGTTCTGTGTATGTTACAGCATCTCTGATGACATTTTCCAAGAACACTTTCAATACACCACGAGTTTCTTCGTAAACAAGACCAGATAAACGTTTGACACCACCACGTCTAGCTAGACGACGAATAGCTGGTTTTGTAATACCTTGAATGTTATCTCTCAATACTTTTCTGTGTCTCTTGGCACCACCTTTACCTAAGCCTTTGCCTCCTTTACCACGTCCAGACATATTCTATTGTTGTTGATTTATTGGATTTTTTTAAACTAAATTTTGAAACTAAATTGATGAATTGACCATCGAATTTTTGTATTATTTATAGTGAATTTCTAAAGTGGTGCTGTACATAATTTTTAATAAAATATCAATTTGATTCGATGACCAAAAGAGCTAATAGAAAAACACCAAAATTTAAAAATAAAATTATAATAAATTATTATAATAATTCTATATAGCATAGATTTTCTGAATGAAATCATCCTTTTTTGCTATTGGTAACTTTTTCCTTTGGTGAAATCAGCCATGAAAACATGCTTTATTTTAAGATGATGGATTTTATTTGAAACCGATTTTCGTAAATTATTAAAAATTTTTCCTTCAAAAAAACGAGTTCTACGATCGACTTTGCAAATTAAAATATATGACGAGAAAAAAATTGAAATCAAAATTTTTTTTTCAACTTTGATAAATCAAAGACATACCCCTTAAGACCTGATGAGAAATTTTTTTTTGAAAAAAAAAAAATCGATTGTTTAATCCCATATGAATTGGCCAAAATAGAGCAGTTGGTAGACCAAAGAATACTCTTCCAGCTTTACAAACTCAGTCGGGTGAAACTGTTTCTGACTCAAGTTATGAGGACACATACGAACAGTATTTAGATATTCCAGTTAAATCATATCAAAGGACAAAAAATAAAAATTTTAAATAAATTCTTTCTTTTTTTTATTATCTTTTTTGCAATTATTGTCTTTTGTAATAACAAAATAGGGTTATGAATCGATTAAGCGGTAATCGATGACAGCTGCGATTTTTTTTTCGAAATGAATACCACTCAACGATTAAGAAAAAATTAATCCTAATTAGTGTTGATAACCAACTTTGATCCAACTAACCTAAAATCATAACTGTAAAATTTTACACAGAAAACATATATGTATATTGTAGATCTCATAGTCTGCTTCAAAATGATACCTTAGTTTTCTTTATAGAACGGTTCCTTGAGGAGTAAATTAGGTTTAGTTGACCAAGAAAATTGTTTTTGAATTCAACTAAAACTTACTCCCCCAAGGAATCGTTCTATAAAGACAATCAGGGTATCATTTTGAAGCAGGCTATGAGATCTACAATATCCATATACTCTTTGACTTTTTGCCTTTTTATGATAAATTATCGTTCCCGTTTTAGTCCAGTTGGGTCAAAAGTCGGTTATCAACACTAATCCTAATTAAAAATTAATTTTATCTTTTGTGATTTGAAAGCTCTTTCGGAAATTTTAAAATCTATACCTGCCCAAATTGCGTGAATTCACATTCTTTTACTGCTAAGAATTGTAGACGAGTTTTGATGAAGTTTTCTAAATTTTACATAATACAGTCTAACCTTGTCCGACCGTCGCTAATTCAGAATCCGCCTCTTTACCGACATATGTTAAATTTCCTACTGAAACATGTTTCTATTGAATTACATCTCAATTATCCGAAATTTCTGCTAAACCGACAGAAAAGTTCTCAACCAAATTGGTCGGATTATCGAGGGAAGACTGCAATTGAAAAAATACATTATTTTAAAATTATATACAGTCGTTCCTCGCTTATCCCGTCAAACCTGAAAGAGAAAATTTTCCGGATTTTCGAAATTCCTTGATTATAGATCCCATAAACATTAATTCAAAAAATTATTTGGTAATCGAATTTGCCGGATTATAAGGATTGTAAGTGTCTTTTTAACTTCTCATCGAAAAAATTAACATCAAATCAAAATGTTTGAATTAAACACGAATGCTTTGTATTAAATCGATATTTTTATTTTAAATTTTCAAAGAAAATTTGTTCAATTTCAAAACAGTCAATCAATTTCAAATGTAACACCGCTGAATGATTAATGAGGACGGAACTGTTCGATCAATTGGATTTTCACTGTAATTTTGATTGGTTTTCACAAAATCGACTAACAAGGATTTTTTTATGGAGATTCATAAATACCCACTCTTTATAGATTTAAAAAAAAAAACACTACTATCGTCTTGATATTCTTATTTGATTTATATTATGAAACAGCTCCTTCCTCTTTAATTTTTCTTTGAAAATTTAAAAAAAATTTACAGTATTGTTATGACACGTAGTTCTGAGGTAAAATAACGTAATTTTACGAAATTTTACGTAAAAAAATCTAAATTTACAGTATTTTACGTAAAATTACTTTTGTAAAATTACGTAAATTTTCGTAATTTTTCGATAATTTATGTTTACCAATTTTTACGTAAAAAATTGTCAATTCAAAAAAGGCCAAAAAAAGAACACTTTTTCGTTTTTTTACAAAATTTTTGAAAAAAATTGAAATTAAATTTAATTTCGCTTGTTTAAAAAAGAAATAAAAATTTACCATATTTTACGTAAAATTACGTAAATTCTAATTTCCATAAAAGCTAAAAAGTCTCTAAGTACGGCATTTAAAATTGAAATTTCGAGGATTTATTTATTTTTTTTTATTTATTAAATCACAATGCAAAAAAAAAAGTATTTAAAAAAAAAATATAAACAAAGGGTTTACAAAAAAAACAAAATTAAATTACTGAGTCATTTAAAACGCTTATTAAGACATTTTTGTAAAGATTACGATTCGTTTGATCTTTGCAGATCATATAACATAAATTAATAATTTTTCTGAACAATTCATCTTTATTTTGGTGAGTAATTTTGGCTAAATATGCTTGATCGAGGGCATCCAAACATGTTTTAACTTCAGTATGGAAAGGGTCAAGACCAATTAACTTTGTAACATCCCTGATTTGCTTAATAAAAGAGTCTTCTGGGCATTTGTAACGTTCGTAGTAGTTCTTGAGGTACGACGTGATGTTGTTCAACAGACCGAGATTCTTAATTTGACAAAAAATAACAGTTTAAACCTGTAGTAAAGCTTACTTATCGGCTTTATTCTCAGTAGGACGGTATTTCTTGTGTATTTTGATAGACCAAGACTTCTCTTGATGAGGCAGGCTTGGGATATATCAAAGTCCTTCAGTTTAGATTTTTTGATGTGACAAGTCTCCAATCCATAATTGAAAATAGGCTGACAATAAATTCCATAAATTCTTGCTCAGACTTTCGGTTCAAGTCCAAAAACTCTACATCCCACGCCAATCAGTGAAAATAAGGCCTTTTGGATACTTCTATATTTTTCGTCCCAAAAGTTCTCTTTGATACAATGGTCACCAATTGGAAGCCCTAAGTAAATGATGCTGTCAGATAAATACATGCATAGTTTACGCAAAAATATTTTTTGAAGATATTTTTCCTTAATCGTTGAGTTTTATTTCATTTCGAAGAAAAAATTGCAGCTGTCATCGATAACCTAAGCTTACGAATCATCGATTCGTAAGCTTAGTTTGTTATTAAAAGAGACAATAATTGTAATTTTGATTGATTGCTTTATTTTTAAAAGAATAAGTGGCCTTGAAAAAGGCCGGGGGTTCGAATGGTTTGACTTTGGTAATTTATTCTGCTGATTTTGAGCCCTTAGTTGGAGCAGCAGCACCTTCATCAGTTTTCTTTGGCAACAAGATGGATTGAATATTTGGCAAAACACCACCTTGAGCTATGGTTACACCAGCAAGTAATTTGTTCAATTCTTCGTCATTTCGAATGGCCAATTGTAAATGACGTGGAATAATTCTTGTTTTCTTGTTGTCACGAGCAGCGTTACCAGCCAATTCGAGAATTTCAGCGCTCAAATATTCCAACACAGCTGCCAAGTAGACTGGAGCACCAGCACCAACTCTTTCGGCATAATGACCTTTTTTCAACAAACGATGAATACGACCAACTGGAAATTGAAGACCAGCTCTTGATGATCTTGTTTTACCTTTGGCTCTTACTTTACCTCCTTTACCACGACCAGACATTTTTATCTTTTATTTCTTTTTCTTGTTGTTGACACTTAAATTTCAGAAATTGATTTAATGAATGAATTATTCGAAGCCTTTTTTGGATTTAATTATTTGGATTTAATTATTTTATTTAAATGACCCCAGCTAGAGCTGTTTTGGTCAGGGATTAATTTATAAAAAAAAGCTTGTTTTAAATTAATCTAAAGAGTGTAAAAGAAAGTAATAAATAAGTAAATAAGCAGAGATTAATTTTTAAAGATTAAATTGAGTCACATAAAAAAGTTTTATATTTTTTTAAATATGTTTTACTAATATTTGAATATTCTTCGAGGAGATTGTTGAATAATGGATTTTCACTTATTAACGCGTTTTGGACATAACTTTTGTTTAACTCAACGAGTCTTTCATTTATACTTGTCAAACCGGACATTTCGTTTACAACTTTAGATGGTGTGTCAAATGGTAGCTTATATATGCTTTTGATTGCCGCATTTTGAATAGTTTGGAGTTGTTTTTTTCTTTTTTTTGAGAGCGATGAGATAATAATTGATGAGTAGTCTATAACAGATCTGACTAAGGACGTGTAAATCTGAACCAACGTTTTTTTTGATAAATGCCATGATTTGTGTGATATAATTTTTATACAATTCAGCCTGTTTGTACATTTCTTCTTGATCGAATCTATTTGGTTTTTGAATGACAAACTTTTATCGAACGTAATACCTAAAAAGGTTGGAGAATCATTGTATTCTATGTTCTTATTATAAAGTTTAAGCTTTAATTTGTTTTTATTATTTTTCTTGTCCTTTGAAAAAATGATGTGACAACATTTACTGGGCGCCATTTTGAGTCTCCATTGGTTTAACCAAGTTTCTAGTTGTTTTAAATATTTATTTATAATTTTTGAAATATTACCAAACTTTTTGAAGATAAAGTATGTGCATAAATCATCTGCAAATAAAATAAAATAACGTTTATTTCTAATTGAATTTTTTGGTACGTCGTTAATAAAAATTGAGAATAGCAATGGACTGAGGACTGACCCCTGAGGTACACCGGCTGAAATATTAAAATCGTTTGTAACAACGTCGTTTAATTTTATTCTAAATCTTCTATTTTCGAGAAAACTTTTGCACCAAGCAACTAAATAGAATGGGATGTTGAATTCGAACATTTTGAATAAAAGGCCCTTGTGCCACACTTTATCGAAAGCAGAAGCTATATCAAAAAATATAGCACATACCTTTTTTCTACGGTTAAATGATTCGGTACTTTTTTGGATTAAGTGAATGAGATTGTCTTTAGTTTGTCGCTTTTTTCTGAAGCCTGATTGTTCGTTAACGATGATGTTGTTGTCATCAAGGAACTTTACTATACGAGAGTAAATGAGTTTTTCAGCAAGCTTAGCTAGACAACTCGTAACGCTTATTGGTCTATAATCTTTAGGATTCGGGCTATTTGAATTTTTTTTGGGAACCATACTAATAGTGGCAAATTTCCAGTCGTTTGGAATGATATTTGATACGAGGATTTTGTTAAAAAGTGTAAGTAGTAGGTCTTTAAATTTTATACTTGCGTTTATTAACATAAGGTTGTGAAGTTTATCATGACCCGTTGACGCCTTACGATTTAGCGATTTTAGTTGTTTGTTCAACTCATCAACCGTAAATGGAGTAAATTCGTTTGTTTCATTGTTCTTTGAGAATTTCGATCTTAGTTTTTCTTCTATTGAACGTTTGAATTTATTGTCGAACGTTTGATCGTCACCATCTTTAAAGGTACTCTCAAGAATTGATCCAAATAAATTAGCTTTGTCATTATCATCTACAAAGTTTATATTTTCGTGTATAAGATTTGGAAATTCTTTTGTTCTATGTGAACTTGGATTTTTTACTTGTTTAATTTTTTGCCAAAATGGCCTAGATGACGTTACTTTATTACCAAGAGACGAAATTAAATCTAGCCAGCGTTTGTTCTTAATAGCTTTAATTTCTTGATCAATCGTTTGTTTTAGGAGATTTTTCTTTTTTTTGTCTTCGGCCGTTTTACATTTGATTTTATTTTTTATTTTTATTAATTCGATTAAATACGACGGAATTTTTTCGGGGACAGACATTTTTTTGACTGGGATAGCAATATGAGCCGCCTCGAGTAAAGAGCTTGTTATAAATTTATTGATGTCTTCAACATTATTTTCATCGATGTTAACTAATTGATCCGGTAAATTTTGTTTAAAAAGGTCCCAGTCGGCTTTTTTAAAATTGAATACGGGTTGTTTTGTGCCTTCATCTACGATTTTTAATTCTTTGTGTTTAAACTTTACTAGTATTGGAAAGTGGTTACTACCCATGCTTTCATTTTTCATAGATTCGAGCATTGAAAACGTATTGTAGGCTTCCGATGAACAAAAAACATAGTCTAATATGTCTTGTTTATTACTAGAGTATGATTGAAATGTTGTTTGATCTTTGTTTAGGTTTACAATATTATTAAATTGATTGATCTTCTCTAGAAGACGTCCGTTTTGATTGTTTGTCACACAGCCAAAGCTAGTCGATTTGCTATTGAGATCACCACACAAAATAAAGTTTAACGAGTTGATTTTACTAAAAAGCTCGATACTGAGTTTTGAAACTGGCGGGTTATAATATGTGAACAAATAAAGGTCTTTCGATTCTATGTTAATTTTGATACACAATAATTCGAGTCTCAAGTAATCAAAATCGGTCACTATCTCGTATTTAACATTTTTTTTTATCAAAAAACAGACTCCGCCACCACCATTTTTACCTCCAATCCGCTCACGGTGTAACAAGATGTAGTTATTAAATTTTAAGTGTTTGTAAGCTGTGGTGTTATTACATTTTGTTTCGTTAATAGATACAATATCCGGTTTGTTTATGTTTAAGAATTCGTTAAAAATAAAAGTTTTGTTTCTCAAAGAGTTTGCGTTCCAGTGAACTATGGAGAAATTCTTGGACGAGTAAACTTGTTCAATATTTTGTGAATTTAATGTTTCCATAGTCGATCGATATATTTGTTCAACTCGTTAATGTTCATACCTGAGCCCAAATCGTGCTTAGTAAAAATATTATTAATGTTTGAAGCTATTTCTGGATTTGGTTTAAATCCTGGGTTGAATAACTTTTGTAGATCGATAAACATATATAACATTTTGTAATTATTAGTGCTTAGTCTGTTGTTAAAATCGTCGATTCTTTTGGAAAGTTTGTCCATAGATACGCTTAGTTGATTAATAGTTGAATTATAATTATCAATTTTAGTCGAAAGATCGCTTTGTTTTTCGTTCGTTTGTTTAATTTGGTTTTCAATATCGTTTAGTTTATTGAGAAGTTTTTCATCAGTTCTCGATTCAGTGGTTACTGAGCTGTAGTTTCTATAAAAACCTTCAGGTGCTGACTTAGGGTTTATGTTTGTGTTTTGGCTTTTTGGCTGAGACGATTTAATATTTTCGATCATTTTTTTGTAGTTAATTTTATACTCTTGGCATCCTCTGTAGAAGGATGAATGGTTTTTGTCACAATTAGCACACTTTAACTCATTGTTATCAAAACTATATTTAACTGGACATTCTTGGTCACCGTGACTAGGACTACAACATCTACCACATATTTCAGGGTTTTTACAATCTTTACGCATATGTCCGAATTTTTTGCATCTACTACACCTAAGCGGTGGCTTAGCAACTTCTTCGATTTTGAACTTAAAGTAGCCGACTTTTATTGTTTTCGATTTTAATAGTTGGTTGTAACTATCAAATGATTCGATATCGATTTTACTAATTCTTATGGTTTCACCATCTTTGTTTTTAATTCCATGAACTTGTTTAACACCTTGAGACTCTAGTTCGTCCATATAATCTGTTAATTCGTCTATACTAGCGCCTCTTACAATCAATGAGTATTGTTTTTCATTTTGTGTTTCTAGGTCTAACTTTTTTAGGTTTGGGAAAATTGTAAGATCATCGACTAGTATTTGTTTATCTCTGTCGGTTTCAGGGTAAACCAACAAGTTACCATTGGCAGTTATTTTGAATTGGTTTATACGTAGTTCGTCTTGTTTATAATGTTTGAAAAATTCGCTTGAAATTTCACGCTTGTTATTCAAGTACTTATCATCTAATTTAAAATAAATTAGTGGAGCAACTGTTGATTTAGGACGTTTATAATTGTTAGAGTTGGGTGAATTATTGTTGTATGTTCGTTTAGTTTTGGATGCTATCGAGTATCGACCATTTGTCAAATTGTTAAAAGCGTTTATTGGGGTATAGGTTGTTGGGTTTGTCGAACAAGAATTAGTAAGGTTCGGTGGCGGATCGGTTTCCATCACATTATTTGATGGCGGACCAGATGAATTGGAATTCATTGGTATAATTCGAATGAATTCCGAGATCAAAATGTTAAATTATGCGCCGAATAGAGAAATGAGAACTTTGTTTTGTTATTTTTAAAAAAATTCAATTTTTATTGAAATCTCAGTGAACTAAATTCAAACGTGGAATAATTCTTGTTTTCTTGTTGTCACGAGCAGCGTTACCAGCCAATTCGAGAATTTCAGCGCTCAAATATTCCAACACAGCTGCCAAGTAGACTGGATCACCAGCACCAACTCTTTCGGCATAATGACCTTTTCTCAACAAACGATGAATACGACCAACTGGAAATTGAAGACCAGCTCTTGATGATCTTGTTTTACCTTTGGCTCTTACTTTACCTCCTTTACCACGACCAGACATTTTTATCTTTTATTTCTTTTTCTTGTTGTTGACACTTAAATTTCAGAAATTGATTTAATGAATGAATTATTCGAAGCCTTCATGAATCGATCTATTTATATTGAAAATAAGAAAAAGCTTTTTATAATAATTTGTACGTTAAACTTGAATATTAATATAGAAAAAATATTATTTTTATTATTTATTTTATGATACGATGGTCGTCATTCAATGGAAACTCTCAAACAATAAAAGTCAAAAATATGTTTTGTGAGAAATATATATTTTCCATAATTAGATTTTGATATATTTTAATATTTAAACAAGTTCATTTCGTGGTCGATAGACATCACATTTTTTAGAGAACAAAAAACATTCACAAAATGCCACCAAAAACACCAAGCAAAGGAGCTAAAAAAGCTGTTAAACCAGTCAAAGGAGCAAAAGGAGAAGGAAAAAGAAAGAAAAAAAGAAAGGAAAGTTATTCAGTTTACATTTACAAAGTATTGAAACAAGTACATCCAGACACTGGTGTTTCAAGCAAAGCTATGAGCATCATGAACTCGTTTGTAAATGACATTTTCGAGAGAATCGCTTCTGAAGCATCTAAATTATCAACACACAATGGAAGATCAACAATATCAAGTCGTGAAATACAAACAGCTGTTCGTTTATTGTTACCAGGTGAATTGGCTAAGCATGCTGTAAGTGAAGGCACAAAAGCTGTCACAAAATACACAAGCTCAAAATAGAAATTCATTCATTCAAAAGATGAATAAGAAAAATTTAAACCCCCGGCCTTTTTCAAGGCCACTCATTCTTTTAAAATTAAAGCAAATAACTTTCATTCGAATCGTCAAAATTTATTCCTTAAATTATTGATTCCAATCCAAAAATTTACTTTGATCAAATTAAAACAATATTAGTGTGCCCTAAAAATGATAAGAATTGAATAATAATCCATTGAAATTTGGTCTCAATAAGGCTTTAAAAGAGTCTTCAATAATTTTATCTTTTGTTATTTGAATTCTCTTTTGGAAATTTTAAATTCTAAACTTGTCCAATTTACTTGAATCAGATTCTTCACTAATAGTTCTACTGCTATGAATTGTAGACGAGTCTTGATCAAGTTTTCTAAATTTTACATAATAATCGTAAAAATACAGCATTTTAAATTATATACGTCGTTCCTCGCTTAACAAGCTAAACTTAAAAGATAAAATTTTCCTCATTTACGAAATTTTTTTGATTCTGGATTCCATAAACGCTTATTCAAAAAAGGAAATCAAAAATTTATTCGGTAATCGAATTTGCCAGATTAATTAGGGTTGTAGTAGGTTTTTTCATTTTTCATCAAAAAATTAACAACAAGTTTGAATCGAACACGAATTCTTAAATATTAGATCGACATTTTTATATTTTTTAATTTTCACAAATCATTTTTCTCATCTTTAAGTTAATTTTTTATTAATTTATTTATTGAATGCTTAGGTCCACTCATTCACTAAAATAAGCTTCACTAGCTTCTTGTAAAGCAGCAACAGCCGATGATTGAAAACTCAGATCAGTTTTAAAATCTTGAGCAATCTCACGAACCAAACGTTGAAATGGTAACTTTCTGATCAACAACTCGGTGCTTATGTGTTTTTTTTTTATTTACTCATATTTTATTAAATTTAAAATAAAATTTCAAGTACCGTATTTCCGTGCTTAAGAATGCGTGCATTAAAACCCAAAGAATTGTGTGTTGTGCATGCAGAGACAAAGACTTCAACCATGTTAAAAAAAAATGTTTATAAGTCCGATGCACATGAGTCGGAACTTTGGGTTTTAACAAGGCGTTAAAACATGAAATTTAAATTCAAATGATGGGTTTATAGTCAAAAATCTTAGACTGGTGCAACATTAAAACTTGAAAACAAAAATTAAAATGAAATAATAATTTCTCTCTTTTCGACTATTAGACCTGGTACATAAATTGAAATCCATAAAATATATTTTTAAATTAAAAAATTTTTTTTTTGATTTTTCCTGGGTATTGGTGCAGCTTTTCAATTTGATTCTTGGATAAAAAATCGCAGAAAATAATATAAGTTGGGTAATTTTTCAATCAAAATCTTAAAATGAAAACATATCATTAAGATATTGTGCATTCTGAAACCTATAAAGATAGTATTCAGTTTTTTATCTATTAGATGAATCATTGGCTTGTTTGAGATCTATTAGCTTAAATCATCTTGTTAGTTGATTTGGTTTGCATAATTAACATGATGTACAACGTACAACTCATATATTATGGTTATGTACAACCCTGGTCATTCAAAGCTTCCAAAAATGAACGTTCCTGAACATTCGTGAACATTCATGAAGGTTCAAGACCTTGAACGTTCAAGGGAAAGTTCAAAGTCTTCAAAATTTTTCAAATATTTTCTAGAATTTTCATTTTTTTTAAGGTTTGAAAATATAAAAATTTTAGAAAAAAAATGAAAATTTTTGAAAAAAAAATGATAACATTTGAAAACATTTGAAGACTTTTGAAGACTTTTGAACATTCAGCGTCCCTTGAACGTTCATGAACGTTCATTTTTGGAAGCTTTGAATGACCAAGGTTGTACAAAAAGCAGAGAATTGCAGTTTTCGTTTGAAAATAACTAACTGACATTATTTTCTGCGATTTTTTATCCAAGAATCAAATTGAAAAGCTGCACCAATACCCAGGAAAAATCAAAAAAAAAATTTTTTAATTTAAAAATATATTTTATGGATTTCAATTTATGTACCAGGTCTAATAGTCGAAAAGAGAGAAATTATTATTTCATTTTAATTTTTGTTTTCAAGTTTTAATGTTGCACCAGTCTAAGATTTTTGACTATAAACCCATCATTTGAATTTAAATTTCATGTTTTAACGCCTTGTTAAAACCCAAAGTTCCGACTCATGTGCATCGGACTTATAAACATTTTTTTTTAACATGGTTGAAGTCTTTGTCTCTGCATGCACAACACACAATTCTTTGGGTTTTAATGCACGCATTCTTAAGCACGGAAATACGGTACCGTAAACCCCACTTTTTGTATCCAGTAGTTTTTTTTAAATATTTCGATAGACAAAGTATTGTTTCAAAATCTCATACCTTCAGTTTAAAGACCAGGTTGAGGCGGTTAGAATGGGGTATTTTCGAGCCATTGATACAAAGGAATTTAAGCATAAATCGAATGTTAAAGGCCAAATTTTCTGGGTACAAAAAGTGGGGGTTTACGGTAAGGAAATTCTATTAAAAATGAATTGAATTTTTTCGATCGCCATATTTCAGCCCAATCGGCAATAGTTTTAAGTTCAACTTTATATGAACTTTTACTAAAATAGAACAAAAGAAATACGTTAAAAATATCATTTATGATATTTAATATGTTAATAACGAATCAAATCTTTTCAAAATCACTATAAAAATAACCTTGACATTTTATTAACGAAAAAAATCATATGTTATATTGATATAAAAATAACAACATTTTGTTGGAAAAAATAAAAACAGAATTCACAATTCATTTCAAGTAAGAAATTAATTCTTACTTGAAATGAATTGTGAATGACAATTACAAGTTTTATAACTTATAAAAGAAAAAAAATTGAAAAAAAATTAGCATAAATTTTGAAATTTTGAAATTTTGAATTTCTTTTGTACCTCAATGTCTAACCATCGGGGTTATGGAACTAACACACGTGGTTCCTATAACCCAAGTCAACCAAGGTCAAACTTTAATAAAAATAAAACGGTGTTTCCTAAAAAGTACTTCAATAATACGATTAAAATAAAGTCAGAATTATCTGAAAACTTAATCGTTCGTAAAAACATTTATAGCTCTCTCTATGGAATAATTGGTGAAAGTGTTAATCGTATAAGCTACATCAGTCAATATGACAACAATAAGAGTTGGTATGTAACATTTGATAGAGACTTTGAATCCGCTTGCTTGTTTAACACTCAGATCAACTTGAATGGTGAAGTTATAACTATACAAGATCCTAACAATGAAATTCAATTTCAAAGAATGAGTTTTCGAATTCTATGGCTACCACATCATTTTGAGATTAATCGAATTGTATTGTTTTGTCAACAGTTAAACGTCGAAAAAGTCGAAGTAGAAGAAGAATTTTGTAAAGACGAGTGCATGTCACATATAAAGACTGGCAATTTTAGAGTCAAATTATTAGTTAAAAAGGAAGAGGTAGAACGTTTCGAGAATCTAGCCGGAGTTCGAATAATCGATGATTACAAAGTACTCTTTTCGAGACTAGGTAAACCGCCAAAATGTTTCCTTTGTGGATCAGATAATCATGTTAAAAAAGACTGTCCTATGAAAGAAAAAAAATGTGCCAAATGTAGAAAAATTGGACATTCCACAGAAGAATGTAGCTTCAGTAAACAACTCTTAGAGACTGAAAAACTTATTGATCTACCTGACGATGACCCAGATAGTGATGAAGAAAAACAAGAAAACACACCGAATCTTGAACAAGATCAAATGGTGGAATCAAGTGACGAGAGTCAAACAAATGTCAGTTTCAAACCCAAGACTCCAAAAAGAAAAAAAAATCAAAATGAGGATAGCTCAAGAAGCGAAACTGTAAATCGTGAAAAAATGAAAAAATCCGATGATGAGATTGATGAAATCTTCAGCCAAGAAGTAAACGATGAATCAACCCAAATTGACGCCAATGACAACGAAAGTAACGATGACTCAAGCGGTGAAATAAAAAGCATGAAAAATCAAGATAATCGAGCAACCGAAACAATCCCACAAACTCCCCAACAAACATATCTATAATGAATAAAGTCAACGTAGCAACTGTTAATGTTCGTGGTTTAAACGAACAAAAAATCCATTATTTATATAACATTATTTATGAAAAAAATATTGACATCACACTGATACAAGAAACACATTTGACATCCCAAAAGGAAAATCTTATAGACATTATGAAACAAAGATTCAGCAATTTCAACTTTATTTACTCCAACTATCATGACTCGTCGAAGGGGACAGCAATTTTAGTTGATAAAAAATTAATGATAGACGATAACGAAACTTTCTTAGGTTCAAATAGCCGCTTTATCTCTATTAAAGTTAAATTATTCGATAAATATGTACACATTTCAAACATTTATGCGCCTAATGAAGAACAGTCACAACTCGACTTTATTGACGAGCTTCAACACTCGATATTACACACAAAAAACATAGTAATTGGAGGTGACTTCAATTCAATTCAAAACACAGGGTCAGACTCAATTAACCGTACGACAACTACTGAAAATAAGAAAACTACAAAAAAATGGAAAAAATTTTACTATAACAATGATCTAAACGAAGCCAGAACTAAAAACAAAAAGGGATTGAGTATGACTTGGACGAATGGCAACAAAGCGTCTAGAATTGATAGAATTTATGCTAAATCAGACTTCTTCACGATTGAATTTACGAACAATTTTTACATGTTTAATTCGGATCACAGGGTGGTCATGTCGACTTTGACATCGAATTTAAAAACAAAAAAAACAACACGCAACACCTTATGGAAATTAAATGATACTGTATTAGAAGATACAGTCGTACAAAATCGTATAACAAATCTTTGCAAGATCATTCCCGAATTAAAAAAGCAAAAAGGTATTAGTTGGTATGATGAATTTATTTTCCGAGCCACAAAGATCCTTAAATTTGAATCAAGAAGACTTTCAAATGAAAAAAAATTGGTGATCAACTTCTTAAATAATAAACTAACGACTCTCGATCGGAATCTAATCGAAAATAAAAGTGATGACATTCTTAAAAAAATAAAACAGACTGAAGCAGAGTTAAAATCCCATTTTGAATCGGCTCGGAGATCTTTAGAGATCAAAGATAAAAGGCAAAGAAATAAGTTTATCAAACAGCCTAGTATGAAACTTCTCGGAAACATAAAGATTAACAACAAAATAAACGACATAAGCGAGGTGGAGATCAATGGACAAAAAGTGACAGATCAAGCGCTAATTCGAGACAAACTTTTTGAATATTACACTAATTTGTACAAAGAAGATGTAACAATAACAAACTCAAACACAATCAAATGTCAAGAAGACGCTCCTGAATCGATCAATGACCTACGAAACGAAATCCTAACTGCAAATGAAGTTATAGATATCGTTAAAAAAATGGAAGAATCTAGTCCTGGTCCTAATGGACTAACGATAGCTTTCTTTAAACGTTTCATTCATCTTTTCGTCGATCACTTCATCGAGATGATAAATGATAACTCGTTTCAGCAAAATGTCCAATTCACCGTTAACATGATAAAGCTAATACCCAAAATGAAGAAAAACGTCAAAATTGATTCATTTAGACCGATAACGATGACCAACATTGAATACAGAATCGTTAGTAAGCTATTAGCTAACAAAGCTCAAGTTTATTTTGAAACTTTAATCGAATCATCTCAAACATGTGGACTACCAGGTAGGAAAATATCAACTAACATAAAAATTCTAAGGGACATAGTAGATGACTCCATTCGAAGAGGAAAAGAACTATATCTAGTACCACTTGACCAACAAAAAGCGTTTGATAGCATCAATCATGAATATTTAAACAACCTACTAGACTCAAAACCATTACCCGCTAACTTAAAGACCAAGATAAAACTTCTCTATGACAATTCGTACGCGTTTCTAGAAATAAATAAAACAACGACAAAAACGTTTAAAATTGAACGAGGTATTAAGCAAGGATGTAGCATGTCGATGCTTCTATACATTCTTTCAATTAATGAGTTAATTCAAAAATTGAATAACAACAGCAACATAATTGGATGTGAATTTGTGGTGACAAAAAAAAATAACATTAAAGTTCTTGCATACGCAGATGACACGTGCTTGACACTTAGAGACATTTTGTCAATTCAATTTGCCATTTATGAATTCGAAGAGTGGGGTAGGCTATCGGGAGCCCAGCTGAACAAATCGAAGTCTGCCATCTTAGCATATAATATCAGAGAGAATGTTTCGACGTATGATCAAATCCCGTTTGTTAATAAAGTCAAGATCTTAGGTGTAATTTTTGATGTAAACGGGATCTCAAAAGAAAATACACGCAGTTCAATCGAAAAAATAAAGCAATCATGTGATACATGGGGCGTGAATAATCTTGAAATGATCGAGAGAATTATTATTCTAAAAACTTTTATCTTAAGTAAGTTGTGGTACTTAGCCAAGTTCTGTACTTTCACTCCCAAACAGATTAAACAAATCAACGCGATCGTACATAAATTCATATGGAACAACCGAGTAGAACTCATTAAGAGAAATGCATTGATTAGAGACTACAAAACTGGAGGGCTTAAAATGTGCCATATCAAGGCTAAGATTGATTCGATAGTACTATTTGACTTTGTCAACTTATTCAGAAGAACAACAACTAGTGAATACGAATACATGACATACTGGCTGAAGTTCCAAATAAGACTCACTGAACCGAACTTTCTAAGGCTTTTCAACAACGTACCCTTTGGGCTTGAGAGCGAAACACCAGACTATTACGCCTTGATTCGTTCTCTAATTCAGTTCTTCAACAAAAATTGGCCACGTGCAACTCGCAACTTTCAAAAAATAACAAGTAAGATTCTTTATGAAAAACTCAAGGAGAAATATGAAGAAAAGTCTGCCTATGAACGTAATAACCCTCAAATAAATTGGTCAAAAGCCTTTCAAAGTTTGAGATCCAATTCTTTAAACCCGAAAGCACTTAGCTTAAACTACAAAATTAGTTTAAATGGTCTACCAACACTGGATAAATTTAAAAATGTAAAAAACAAATGTTACTTGTGTAAGAAAACAAAAGAAAGCTTACAACACACTTTCATCGACTGCCAAGTCTCCAACTTACTTCTAAACGAGATTATGTGTAGAAACAAAATAGATCAGCAGGCAAACCTTTCAAATTTAGTTTTCTATCATGAAGACTGCAATGAAGAAGAAAAAAAAATCCTCTCGACTTACAAAATCACGATTTGGAAGTTTAGAGGAATGGCTAAACAATCAAAGAAAACTCTTTCGTTTATTATTTTAAAAAAACTTTTTTACAAAGAGTCTATTCTCTAACTTGTTTTTAATTTTATTTTTGCTATGTTATATTTTTAGAGAAAAGAAACAGTGACAGTACAATATTTTATTTGATTTATTTTTAGACTTACTTTGTAAATAAATTTGACCATCCTTGATTGGAATTGGTCCAAAAAAAAAAAAAAAAAAAAAAGAAATTAATTCAGTTCAATCAAGTTAAAATGGCTCGTACTAAACAAACAGCACGTAAATCAACTGGTGGTAAAGCTCCAAGAAAACAATTGGCAACTAAAGCTGCTCGCAAAAGTGCTCCAGCTACTGGTGGTGTCAAAAAACCACACAGATATCGTCCAGGTACAGTTGCTCTAAGAGAGATTCGTAAATACCAAAAAAGCACCGAGTTGTTGATAAGAAAGTTACCATTTCAACGTTTGGTTCGTGAGATTGCTCAAGATTTTAAAACTGATTTGAGATTTCAATCATCGGCTGTTGCTGCTTTACAAGAAGCTAGTGAAGCTTATTTGGTTGGTCTTTTTGAAGACACAAACTTGTGTGCCATTCATGCTAAACGTGTCACTATTATGCCAAAGGACATTCAATTGGCTAGACGTATTAGAGGTGAAAGAGCTTAAATAAAAATTACTCTTTTAACTGCAGGACTAAAAATTTTGTAAAAATATTCAAACCCCCCGGTCTTTTTCAAGACCACATAAAAAATTAAAAAATAAAGCAAAAACTAACTCTAAGATACAGAAGCAAAGCTTTATATGCGAGTAACGAGACGTTAACCTGATTAAATTACAGAAAAATAACCAGAAAAGTTAGGGAAGGCATGGCCTTTTAATCGAGTAAAGGCATGGCCCTTTAATTAAGGGAAGACATGGCCCTTTAATCAAGGGAAGGCACGGCCCTTTAATCAAGGGGAGACATGGTCCTATCAAAATTTGATGAGTCGACATTGGCTTTTTAAGATCGGTTTCAATCTTTAAATGTACCTATCTGATTGTGTATCCATATGATTTACACATGTAGCCGTCTAATTCAATAAGCAAATTTGCTAAGAAAAACTAGTATTAAAATAGTAAAAACTAGTATATAAAGTAGTCAGAAAATGGAGGGAGAATGGACAGAGTAGGGACAAATCTATCAAATAATCATAAAACAGACCACAAAAAAAATCATGGTTATACCCCCTCCCCATGTAAGAAAATGACATAAGAGCCGAAATTTTGGACCCCCCCCCCCTCCTTCAAAGCTATTTTCAATAACAAAATCTTGCAAAAATAAAATTTTAAAATTTTATCGTATTTTGTCACAGATAACATACTTTATATAGTTTACTAAGATTTATGAATTGCCGATTCGCTTTTATATTTTTTCAAAAAAAAATTTTCTCATGTGGTCTTGAGGGGTAGGTCAATGAACTATCGAAGTTGAAAAAAAATATTTGATTTCAATTTTTTTCTCGTCATATACCCCCCTCAATTTTTGACCTTTTCATGTAATTTTTTTACAATTTTCCTAGAAAATAAACCCTTCCCCCTACCTTGTGTGTAAGATCTTTTTTTCTAACCCCTGCGCTTCAAATTTTTAACGTAAAATATTAATATTTGAAGTAAGATGCAAAACATCTCTTGGCTAAGTTTAATTAGAATTTATTTAGAGATTTTTTTCTCAGAGATACTAACCCACCCAAATCGGGTAACAAAATTTTTCTCGTCAACTTTTCTTTCAATAGAAACCACCAACCCTAACCGGCCTCGTGTAAAAATCAACTCCTGTCTTAAATATACTTTCTTATGTTTGTTAGTATTTATTTTTATTTATTTTATTTGTAAAAACTGCTCGAGCCGTAGCTCCTTCAGCAAAAAAAAAAGAATAAAAATTATAATAATAAAAAAAAGTTTCAGTTTTAATGTTAATTTCTAAATAGAAACAAAAATATAGTTAAAAAAATGATAAAAGATTGCAATTAAATGTTGAAAAATTCTTCAATTATTCCTCTACCGTTGCATAGGGGAGTCGGAAAGTCTAAGCAACGGGATTGAAAACCATTATTGTACTCATCAACTAATTGGACAATTAAGTTGACACTCTTTTCCAAGCCACTCTTAACATATCTCTCAGAGAGTTCGTCAAGTCTGTGGTCTACCTTCATTAACTTTAGTTGGTTCCATCCTTCATGATGTAGAGTTTGAGAGGGGGTGTCGTATTTTAAACGTAAAATTGATCTAATTGCTGTATTTTGAATCACTTGTAATTTATGCACTAAATGTTCCGATAATATATTTAAACAAGGGAAATAATAGTCAATTATTGAGCCAATAAGTGATTTGTATATTGTTGAGAGTGTTTTTTTTGAAATACCCCATTTTCTGTTTGCCAAAATTTTGACTATATTTAACCTATAAAAGCATCTTTCTCTAATCTCATCAACTAGAGAGCTAAAACGAAATGTATCATCAAACGTTACCCCTAAAAACTTAGTTAGTTTTTTAATCTTGCATAAAAAGACCATTCCCTTGTTTGAAAAAAGGGTTGAACTTAATGCGATAATAAAAAATTATCTGATTGGATGAAATTTTATGCATAATTAAATTTAATTTTCCGTTAATATTTTCAAAAAGACATGAGCTTCTAATTTTTCTTTACATATACTAATCTAAATTTTCAACATCACCGAAATTTTGTATAGTCCGCACTTGAAATCTTAATACACTCATCACATCTGCTTATAAAGCTCGTCACGGCTAGCTCGTTCCTCGCAATTAATACAATGCATTACTTAAGAGCTTGAGCAAGTTTCAGTGCAAAACTCGCATTTTTTCAGAGGAATTTAGTAAAAAAATTCATTTTCAATTATTTACATGGCCTTTTTTTACAAAAGAGTGAAAAACCGTTTTTTTAATATTAAAATTTACTCATCACTAAAAATTTGCATTATTAAGGTTTAACTTAACTGTTTCCAAATCTGGTTAAACTCGAGCATTAATTTTCGACAAGAGGTTCATAGAATAAAAATTTGTCCTTTTTTATCTAAGAAAACGTGTTTTTTCTCTTGGAACGCAATTGGTCCGATACTTACACCGGGAAAGTTTTAAAATAAGCCCAACTTGTAAGTTATGTAAGTCATTTTGATTCAATGAGAATAAAGATTTTTTAGATAAAGTAACTCCATGTTAAAGGGATGAGAAATTCGCTATTTGTGACATGTCGAGATTTTACGTTGTTTTTTATAAGCAGAAATTATTTAAGTAGGTACAGCATCTTTCAACACTGATAGCCAAAGAGGGTTTTCCACCGTAAAGTTCACCACCGTTTTTAAACATTCTCAAGTCGCGATTTTTCAAGTCTTTACCCCAAAAAGTCAAGAGAAATTTAAAAAAATCAAGTCAAGTTACGACTTGACTTGATCTTATTAACGAATAAGATCAAGTCAGCGAATTGAACTTATTAAGTCTTGAAGAAAGAAGGCTAAGGGGTGATCCAAATGTATAAAATTGTTCATAATCATGAAAACATAAAGTTGACGAGAGGAGTTAATTTTGCTAGAAGTTTGTCCCTAAATCTAAGGAGAAAAAAAGACAAACGATTGGTAAGAGAAACAAATCGTAAAGGGTTATATCGCTACAATTTCTTAGCAAACAGAGTGGTTGAAGCGTGGAATAAATTATCAGCAAGTGCGGTGAATGCAAATACGATCAATGTTTTTAAATCGATTATTGACAGAGAAGTTTTTGGAATGGTTCAAAGAAACGACTGCCATGGCTCTTTTAGGGCAAAACGCAACCAAGCGTTAGTGTAGATAATTGTCTACTGCAGTACTACTACTACTACTACTACTACTACTACTAGAATCAAAACAAGTCACGCAAAAATAAATATATCAAACAAATTGTATCAAGTATCTGGTATTTAGATTGTGTTGATTTGTCCTATTTTTAATTTTAACAAATTCATCATAATTTTTTTTTTCAAAAAAAAATAAAAATCTCCAAAAAATGTCGGAAAAAGTTGAAAAAATCTCAAAATTTTTAATTCTTTTACTCTGTTATTCAATTTTAATAGAACACATTATCTTGTTTTTACTATTGACACGCTTAATTTTAATTGGCCTGATAAAACCACTCAGAGCACCGGAAATAGCAGACCTAATTTTATGTAAGATTAAAGAATAAATTTCCTGTTACTTTTTTTTTAAAGCTCTTTAATATAATTTTTAAAAGTAACATCTTTTTTTTATTAGTATACATTCCAAGCGTTTTCTTGATTCTTTTGCACATAAAACAGATCGAGTCGATAATCATCGATAGAGTTAAAAGATTGTATTATATTTCCATTTGGATTACAATTATCGGTCTAATAATTATATCCATTTCATCGGCTGTTTGGTTTAAATTTGATAAAGAGGAACGGTTTATTAAAAAACTTAACTACAGATACTCAGATATTTTCTCAAATTTATCAAGTGATAAATTAAGAAGAGATGACGTCCAAATTTATGAAAAATGTTGTGGATGGAATGGTCAACAAGACTATTTTGGCGAATCGAAAAATATAACTTTAATCCCTAAGAGTTGTTGTATTGTTCAAACGAAATGTAATTCGACAAATGACATTTTTAGTCAAGGATGTAAAGAACCAGTTGTTTCATTTTTATGGACAAATATAAGCTTTTTGAGATGGGAATTTGTAAGATTAACTTTTTTCTTAAACTTTATTTTATCTTAATATTTTTAAATATTTTTAAGGCAAAGGCATTTTATGTTAGTTTCTTTTTAGGTTTGGCTAGTTTTGTTTACTCTTTTATTTTGGAAAAGATAAAAATGAATGTCCAAGTACAAGCAAGTTAAAATAATCGATCAATAGAATATTTTTATTTTATCTCATTTTATAAATTCTTTAAATAAAGGGTTAAAATAAATAAAGGGTATAGCTTTTAAAGAATTTTTTAAAGCACTTGAAAACAGTTGGATAATTTTGAATCGAATTTATTTCAAATTTAAAGGGCGTTTAAAAAGAAAATATTTATGATTGCTTTATTTTTGAAAATTTGAATGGCCTTGAAAAAGGCCGGGGGGATTTAGATTTGACACTTTAATGAATTACAACTGAAAACAACTCTTAACCACCAAAACCGTACAATGTTCTTCCTTGTCTCTTTAAAGCATACACAACATCCATAGCAGTGACTGTCTTTCGTTTGGCATGTTCTGTGTATGTTACAGCATCTCTGATGACATTTTCCAAGAACACTTTCAATACACCACGAGTTTCTTCGTAAACAAGACCAGATAAACGTTTGACACCACCACGTCTAGCTAGACGACGAATAGCTGGTTTTGTAATACCTTGAATGTTATCTCTCAATACTTTTCTGTGTCTCTTGGCACCACCTTTACCTAAGCCTTTGCCTCCTTTACCACGTCCAGACATTTTCTATTTTTAATTGGTTGATTGAGTATTTTTACTAAATTTTGAAACTAAATTGATGAATTGACCATCGAATTTTTGTATTATTTATAGTGAATTTCTATAGTGGTGCTGTACATAATTTTTAATAAAATATCAATTTGATTCGATGACCAAAAGAGCTAATAGAAAAACACCAAAATTTAAAAATAAAATTATAATAAATTATTATAATAATTCTATATAGCATAGATTTTCTGAATGAAATCATCCTTTTTTGCTTTTGGTAACTTTTTCCTTTGGTGAAATCAGCCATGAAAACATGCTTTATTTTAAGATGATGGATTTTGTTTGAAACCGATTTTCTTAAAGTTTTGATCCATTTTTACAAATGTTTTGATACTAATCTTCACATTGCCCAATTTCCTTTCATGCGATAAATTAATGTTTTGAGTCGACTAGCAAATCGTCTAGTCGACTTTAATCGACTAATCTAAGGTTTTGCATTAGAAGAATTTTGTTAATGTGTTTTTTTTTTAAATAGACCGTTGTCAACTGAGAAATTAAACAAAAAAGGCTATTTTACCGGTCAGAAAAGGGACAAATAAAGAGTATTGAAAGCTTTCTAAGACAGATTGGTATAAATGAAATTATAATAAAACGATGTTTCATAAATTTTCATTATGTTTTTGGAATTTTAAATTAAAGATTTTGTCTAAAATTTAAAAATTTCAATGTAAAGGTTTATCAATCATGGTTATGTTTAATCAATCAGAAACATTTAATTTACATCAACTCTCAAAAAATTTAATCTATTTTTAAAGTAAGATTGGTTCGTTTTAATAAAAAAACTCAATTTTTAAAAATTTGTGTGAATCAATCAATTTAGAAAATAAAATTTTTACTTAAATCAACAAAATCAGCATACATAATATAAATAAAATATAAATATGAGCAAGACGGACTTAAATTCAGAGTCAAACTGAAAATGAAAATTTGTTTTAATTTGATAAAATTAAATTTTTAGATTGGAATCAATAATTTAAGAAATAAATTTTGACGATTCGAATGAAAGTTATTTGCTTTAATTTTTAAAGAATGAGTGGCCTTGAAAAAGGCCGGGGGTTTAATTTCTTTTAATGAGCATGAATTTCTATTTTGAGCTTGTGTATTTTGTGACAGCTTTTGTGCCTTCACTTACAGCATGCTTAGCCAATTCACCTGGTAACAATAAACGAACAGCTGTTTGTATTTCACGACTTGATATTGTTGATCTTCCATTGTGTGTTGATAATTTAGATGCTTCAGAAGCGATTCTCTCGAAAATGTCATTTACAAACGAGTTCATGATGCTCATAGCTTTGCTTGAAACACCAGTGTCTGGATGTACTTGTTTCAATACTTTGTAAATGTAAACTGAATAACTTTCCTTTCTTTTTTTCTTTCTTTTTCCTTCTCCTTTTGCTCCTTTGACTGGTTTAACAGCTTTTTTAGCTCCTTTGCTTGGTGTTTTTGGTGGCATTTTGTGAATGTTTTTTGTTCTCTAAAAAATGTGATGTCTATCGACCACGAAATGAACTTGTTTAAATATTAAAATATATCAAAATCTAATTATGGAAAATATATATTTCTCACAAAACATATTTTTGACTTTTATTGTTTGAGAGTTTCCATTGAATGACGACCATCGTATCATAAAATAAATAATAAAAATAATATTTTTTCTATATTAATATTCAAGTTTAACGTACAAATTATTATAAAAAGCTTTTTCTTATTTTCAATATAAATAGATCGATTCATGAAGGCTTCGAATAATTCATTCATTAAATCAATTTCTGAAATTTAAGTGTCAACAACAAGAAAAAGAAATAAAAGATAAAAATGTCTGGTCGTGGTAAAGGAGGTAAAGTAAGAGCCAAAGGTAAAACAAGATCATCAAGAGCTGGTCTTCAATTTCCAGTTGGTCGTATTCATCGTTTGTTGAGAAAAGGTCATTATGCCGAAAGAGTTGGTGCTGGTGCTCCAGTCTACTTGGCAGCTGTGTTGGAATATTTGAGCGCTGAAATTCTCGAATTGGCTGGTAACGCTGCTCGTGACAACAAGAAAACAAGAATTATTCCACGTCATTTACAATTGGCCATTCGAAATGACGAAGAATTGAACAAATTACTTGCTGGTGTAACCATAGCTCAAGGTGGTGTTTTGCCAAATATTCAATCAATCTTGTTGCCAAAGAAAACTGATGAAGGTGCTGCTGCTCCAACCAAGGGCTCAAAATCAGCTGAATAAGACAAAATTCGCATTTGAGTTCTTATGAATCAAACCCCCCGGCCTTTTTCAAGGCCACTTATTCTTTCAAAAATAAAGCATATTTCAAGAACTCTCAAAATATGTTGAATCAAGGCAAAGTCGTTTTTTTCTTGCGCCAATTCTGAAAAAAAACGGCATCTAATAATCCTTATATTTTGTCGATGGAATAATCAACTTTAACATGAAAATCCGAACGTTCTTCTGTATGTCATAACTGAAAAATTCCACTTTCAAAATTAAAATCAAATGCTTGAGAAAATCATTTGACAAAAAAATTTGAAGGCGCGCACAAAGGCCATCAGAAACCGTTCGGGTTTAAAGAGACGTCGTGCAAACACGCTATTTTTTTTCACTAAAGCAGTCAATTGCAAAATGAAAATACGTAAAGAGACTTCTACACGTAGCCGCAATTGATGCATCGTAAGCGTTCGATAATGTTTTGGACTAAATTAATCCAAAATAGAATCAATCCGAAATCCGGTCTGAAAAACTATTATGATCAGTCTCTGATGATCATATCCAACCGGTCACAGCTATCATCTCTCTTTAGGACAACAGTTGGAGTTAGACAAGGGGGTGTTATATCTCCAAAACAATATAAATAGAGGATCTTCTGAAAGGCATGGAAGGCTTAGAACACGGAGTCAGCTTTGGAAGCGAAAAGGTGGAATTAATTACTTACGCCGACGACTTATACTAATTGAAACTATGGCGGGTCTCAGAGAGAGCAGCTTAAGATCGTATCCGATTACGGAAACAGAATTAAATTCAACCTTTATGATATTCAAAAAATCTATAAAAATGAGAAATGAAGAAAAATGGAAGGATAGTTGTCATGGTGAGTTGGCTAACCGGAAATAAAGTTACGTATCATGTATGTAATATTTGGGCGTAGAAATTAAAGTAAGACATAACAATTCAGACCTGTTCAAAAAATTCATAAAAAAAGGCTCTTAGAGCTATAATACGGTATCGAAGCGCTGAATCTTAACAGAAGCGAGAAGTTAACAATAATCGACATAGCTTATCGACGTCTCCTATCTCTGAGTGTCTGAGTGGTGTAATTATCCCCAATACGACTAAGCGTGATAATAATAAAAACAAGATAATGTGTGCTATTATGAAAGTCTCTATATGATAATAAATAATGATGATGACTGGTCAAACATGTTCAAAACTAGTGTAGGTGTCAAACAAGGAGGGGTAGCTTCACCAAAGTTATTTTCAATCTATATAGATGATCTGGTGAATCACATAGAGAAACTAAATGTGGGTGTTGAAATGGACACATGGAAGGCTGACATTATTCTATATGCTGATGATATTTTGTTACTCAGTCACACTAAAAAAGGACTACAACAACAACTAAAATCTATTGAAGAGTATGGTTTAAAAAATGAAATAAAATTTAATCCTACAAAAACAGTTTATATGGTATTCAACACTACAATAAAGCGAAGTGTAATAGATCAGAGAGATGATGTCTGGCAAGATGAAATTAGGTTGGATGGGGCTGTTATAGAGAGGGTCAGTGAATTCAAATACCTAGGTGTACAGATCAGCGACAACAACAAGAACACTAGTCATATTGCTAAAAGAAAACAAATGTCCGTTGGTTCACTAATGAAGCTTAAAACACTTGGTCTACTCACAGATAATATACATCCTAACATGAAAGGTCAACTTTATAAAACCTACATTCGGCCAATTTTGTTGTTTGGTATGGAGAATCTAAGACTAACAGCTGGTGAAATGAAAGACCTTAAAACTCATGAAGGTAACCTTATCAAGGGTATGCTAGGGATTTCATATAGATGCAAGACGTCGCCATTATTACATGCTCTAAACATTGAGCCGACAATAGTTAAGCTTAAAAACAATAAAATCGACTTTATGATGAGACTACTGAACAATGAGTACACAAGAACTGCTATTTGCTTGGTGAGGGACACAATAGTTGATGAGGTCTGTGAAATTGTTGGGATAAGTGCTAATGAACCGATTGAGATGATTGTAAATGCCTGTAAAACCGAGCTGAATCAAGTGTGTAGTGTCTTGGAATTACATTTCTAGATTAAATGATTGAATGTGGCTGCAAAATTAGAATAAGGATCGCTTTCAATTAATGAAATACGTTTATCGAAAAAAAAATTTATTTTCGTAAGTCAAAAAAATTGTCACAGTCTTTTGTGAAACTGGTTTAAAAATTTGGTTCAAAAATCCAGTTTTTTTTTTATTTGAGACAGTTTTAAAACTGTTTTTACTAATGAGAAGTATTTTAAAACATAAACATTTAAAACATTTAAAACATATTATGTTTTAGCAAAATTAAAACATAATTTATTCGTTTAAAACATATTAAAACATGTACTGAATTAAATTTGTCGATGTTTTAAGACTAGTTTGTTTTAAATTCGAGGCAAATTTTGATTGGTTAAAACATTTAAAACATTTTTTTACGGAAAAAATTCAGAATCATGTAGCTCTATCAAAAATTTTTATAAGCTAGAGATAAAACATAATTAAGGAGATTGAGAAGGTCTTAATTAAGGAGGTTGTAGTCGAACGACTTCAACTTTGAAGGCTCAGATCGTTGTCGGGTTCGTTCTGTTCTTTTTTTCGATGGTTATTCACCTCATTTTTACCTCATTAATCTACAACTGTCTTCTTCCCGATTTTCTTCTGGGAAAAAAAAACAAATTTTGAGATGATTGAAGAAAAAAAATTCTTTGATAAATTTTCGCTTGAATAAGTGCAACTGAAGCGTTTTTTTTTAAATAAGCAGTTGTAAAATCAGGAGAAAGTATCAATCCTTTTCTTGTACCAAAAAACTTTCCGATTTGAGTCCACTTATTGAGATATATATTTTCATCCATGTTTAAAATTCTGTGCTAGAAATCTGAACAAATGAACGCGCATGGAATGAAGTTCTTAGTAAGAAATTCGAGCAAGTCTTCGCTTCGTGAATTTTTGCAAACGACAAGTCACACATCAAAAGCCGAAAAGTTTTTGCCGTTTAACACTCTTGAATAATTCTCTTTCACAGATCGAAACATTGAGTCTTTATGAAGAGTATCATGACCACTCTTTGTTGTTTTGTTTAACAAAAGAGACTCTCCTAAGGAAAGATGAGCAGAATCTTATATTGCATTGCGTATGTTAGTAACTGGCGTATTGGAACCAAACGATATTTACAACGAAATCAGATCTTTAAGATTATGAAATTTCTCTATTGAAAAAAAGTTGAGTAATCTTTATAATAAAAGGATCTTAATGATTTTTCTTAGTTATTTCGAGTATGCTTATGTGAATGATTTTTGCAATAATTAATTTAAAAAATAAAGCGAAACCATCCCATGGACAAATTGAGTTTAGGAATTTATTGTGACTTTTTGATAGATATAACCAGAGTCTAATTTAAAATTAGCATTGTCTAAAAAGATTAGGTTGCTTTCCTTTTCAATAACTTTTTCAATCAGCTTCATTTAAGTTTCGAAGATGTAAAATTTAAAAGTAACATCAGATGTTAGGTAATATAAAAATTATAAAACAAGATAATTCTCTGGTTCATCTATGTTTTATCTCTAGCTTATAAAAATTTTTGATAGAGCTACATGATTCTGAATTTTTTCCGTAAAAAAATGTTTTAAATGTTTTAACCAATCAAAATTTGCCTCGAATTTAAAACAAACTAGTCTTAAAACATCCACAAATTTAATTCAGTACATGTTTTAATATGTTTTAAACGAATAAATTATGTTTTAATTTTGCTAAAACATAATATGTTTTAAATGTTTTAAATGTTTATGTTTTAAAATACTTCTCATAAGTACTGTTTTTGTGGTTTTTTGGAAAACTGGTTTAAAACTTCACACAAGTTCATTTTTTTTCTGAACAATAAAACTTTGTTAATTCACTTCTCATTTTAGGACTATAGAACAAAATAAGAATATAACCTAAATACCAGACAGTTGATATACCTTGTTGAATTTTTACATTTTTGTTTTGTTTCTTTTGATTTAAAAAAAATACGACCATTATTACTAATTACAATTATTATTTGTTCATGCTATACAAGAGAAAACAATGGAATACGATAAAACTGCGTAAGCCAAGACTACAGTACCAAGCTGAAATAAGTTAACACCATGTTTGAAAATTTTCAATACTTCTAAATCGGTTTAACAATTAGCTACAGATTAATCGGTCCAGGCTACAGATAAGTTCAAATAAAAAAAACACCTAAAAATACTAACAGACCAACCAAAGGTGTGCCAAATTTGCGTCACCGATTTTCTGAAAGTATATTTAATTTTTTACTTGTGCAATTAAGAGCTAAGATATATGAAGGTCCTGTAGCTTAGCTTTATTCACGACAAGCCACCAGATCTAGCAGAAAGAGCACAAAATGATGAACAAGAAAATCATTGCCCGAAAACTACGCGTTTTTTTAGGACGGGAAAAGCATTTATCCGGAAAAGAGCCCTAAATATAAAAAAAAATATTAATTTTCTAAAATTTTATTAAATTTATTTTTCCAAAACAATTTTAATTGATAATTTTATCCAACATAAACTGACTAGTTATCATCATCATCATCAAAAGTGATATGTTTACTCTCTGGAATTATTTTCTCTGGTTTTTTCTTTGGTTCTACATTCGTATGAAAACCCAATCCCATGTGCTGTTTTGCTTGAAATTTATGACTTAAACCTTCATTGAATTGTTTTTCGAGATCTTGAGCAATTTTTTGAGTCTCAGTTGCTTAATTTCAAGTTAAAAACAAATTTGAAAATTTGAGACTAGATTTTATGTTTCTTACCTGCCCTGGCATGTTTATGAGCAACTTGTTTGTCATCTTTATGCTTAAACGCTCCCATTAGTTTTAAAAATTTAAGCTTTCTTTGGTCATTTCCAAGATCGGCTTCTTCCCAGTTATTTGCTGTATGAACATGAGTTTCAATTTCTTTTAATTCCTCAACGGGAGATTGAGATTTTTTATCGGTTTTTTCTTCCACCTTTTCGGAATCTTCGCGGTCTTTGTCCTTTTTTTTTTTTTTATCTTTTTTATGTTTTTTCTTTTTTTCTTCGTCAAGAGACTCATCTAATTGCTCAACAGCCTCTGGGTCTTCTTTTTCTTTCTTTGACTTTTTACTTTTCTTTCTAACAGACTCTTCGACTTCATCGTCAAGGGTTTTTTTATTCTTTTTATCTTCAGACATCTAAAAAATCTTGAAATAATTCTCTATCAAAAACCAAAAATTGCGATTTAAAACGCACTAAAATACGACTTAAAAATTAAACAATAAAAAGTGGAATTTTATTTATTTTTGTTGTTGAAGTGTAAAAAAAAAGAATTTAATTTTAAAAAATAGATACGCGATACATATTCAAAATCTATCTAACTACAACCAAAGTTCGAACAAATACAATATAAATAAATTAAGGGTTAAGTCTAAAATATTTGATTTGAAAATTATTTTTTCTTCTAATTATCGTGAACTCTGCTTTTGTTACGGCCGAATAACTTCTCTCTTATTTCTGGAATCATTTGATAGAACAACATGTCCAATCGAGCCTCTAGGGTATTGCTTATCTTAATTTTACCATCAGAAGTATAAGCCTCAATACCACCAGAACTTAAAAAAAATACAAAACATAGACTTTTATACAAAACAAAATCTCTAAATTTCGACTTACACATCTTGAGGCAAGTATGAGTTTGTCAAAACAATTACTTTAACATCTTTTTTGATTGCTTTTTTGTACAAACCAACAGCAGCTTCAACCGCATGCTATAATTAAAATTTTTTAAAAAAATGTTTATTCTTTGTACAACTCTTACATTGACTAAATTGTAGTCCTTTTCCTTGCACTTGATTATGACCTCACGTTCGACTAATCTAAATAGAGCTTGGGCGATTAAGTTAGTCAATAATTGAGAGTATCTTCCCTCATCACGACTAATTAAACTCAATTGTTGTAACGCTTGATCCTTTAATTGTTGTATTAAATCCTCACGAGCTTTCAATATGGCGATTCTCGATTGATTTTGTAAATTTGATTGTTGAATTTTACGCTGTAATTCAATTTGTTTTTCTTTTTTTTGATAAAATTGCAATATTTTTTGCTTTTGTTGATTGACCAAATTGTCTTTTTCAATAGCAAATTCTTCTTGAGCTTTAGCGTCTATTTCAGCTGCTTTTTCGTTCGCTTCTTGGTCGATAAAAGCGACCATTTGACGAATCTAAAAATCATCAAAATCAAGCTCAACAACAAAAAAATTATTCAATTGAAAATCTACTTGTTTTTGGACATCAGCGTCATTCATTTTTGATTTCGTTTCAAATTTCTAAAATTTTAAAAATAAAAATTGTGTTATAAAGAGAGAGAGAGAGATAACTAGTATTTTAATCTTTAGAGTTTTCAAACAGGTTTTAGCATCACAAAAAAAACTAGTCTTTTTTCTAAATAACTTTTATTTCAAACACAAAATCTAGTTTGATGATTTAAGATGAAATGTAAAAGAGAAAGAGAGAGAGGGGCATATCGGCGTACGACTTTAAGAGTCTTAATTTTATGTTTATTTATTTAAATCACAAGTTTTTTTTTTTTGATAATTTTTTTCTTTCAATGTTTCAGGGGTATTCAATACATGAATTAAGAGGAGTTTTATGTTGAGACGTCGAAAAATAAATGACAAAAATTTGGGTTTATTTTCTTCTTTTTGTTATGATTCATTATTAAAATTTTTTTAATAAAGAAATTATGTTTGATGAATTTTAAGCTGAATAATCGCTATTTTACAAAAATGACTTAACTTGCGATTGCATTAGTTTTTATAAATACATTCAATAAATGTCTTTGATCAAATGGTAAAACCAATTTCCCAATAAGATAATTGAAACTTGACTAACTGATAATTTAGTACCAAAGGGACTTTGGGAAAATTATCCCATTTAGCTCTTAAAACGTTTCGTATGTGGTAGCTTAGCTTAGAATAAATAATTTGCTGCATGACAGTGATTTGTTGGAACACAAGTGACTGTGCAATCAAAACTTGAATGAGGATTATTTGTTAAATAGTTTACTAGGAAGATGATGATGACAATCGACAATCCAATAAACGACTGGCTGTGGTTGCAGCACGGCCAGTGGAAAAAGGAGTATCGTCCACCGTACCGTAACATCTTAAAAGTTTTGGTATGGTACGGAATGGTCAGTCTGAAAGACCGTCACGAATCTAAATAAAATACTGATTAAATTGGAATAAATTTAAATTTTTAATCTACAACCTCGGAAAATCTGAAAAAAATAAAAGCTTTTACACCTTTCTCTTCCTTCATTTAATTTAAAGTTGATAGTGCGATTTGTACTTAAGTACAATTTTTAGATACATACACACCATATTTTGCTAACACTTACATGTCGATAATTTTGCATGAGCTAGGGTAGCTATCGAATATTTTTGACGCAGCCAGGATTCGATCTCACCACCTTCTTAACTTCTTTGAAAACTTATCAACGAGGATACCAACTGAGCTATTCGTCCCAAAAATGCCCCTTTTACATTTTTCTCCGATTTTGGTACCAGTGTCTGGCGTTATAATGCATTATATAATGAATTGGTATTTTATTTTTATAATTACAAACTAATCTATTAATTTTGGGCCAATAAAGGAACCAATTAATTGACAAGAACTGATCAATTCCTTAACATGTAATATGTGACCAGGATCTTGTCACGTAAAAATATATTTGCCACTTATATTTACCCCTTTCCTAAATCATAACCCTGGGCTCCGTCCCATGCCACGTCCTTTACATTCATTTGGGTTGCCTTTTGAGATTTTATGAAGGGATTCTCAACTAAGATCAAAAGTATTGACCTCAAAAGTTTTCTACCTTCCCTGTTGGGTGAATCCTTAACATTTTAATTAACACTAGATAAATTTACATCCTTACTTCCCTTTACTTTTGTTGTATGCTGACTTGCCTACAGCAATTTGGTAGAATCATAAAAAGATGTGTGTTTGTTTTTAATCTTTTATTCTAACTTTGTCATAACGTACAACATTTCTAACATATTCTATTTTAATAAAACTAATCTTTTGCACAAAATATAACTAACGTATTTGCTCGAATTTAACGACATGTCGTTAAACCCGAATTACCAGTTATAACGACATGTTATAATATAAATTCTTATTCATCACCAAGTCACCAATTAGAGCTTATTTTGAAGGATAAATTATAACTAAGGCTCAAGAAGTGAAGTGCTAGCAACAACTTAAGTTAGTTCTACTAGATACCAACAAAGTCCATTCAGCCGCTAACATACTTTTATATAATAATTTTATAAGTACCTTGTTTCGCCTAAAATTTCCTTTAATTGAATGAATGTGTCATTCAAATATTGAGTGGAATGTATCTCTCCTCATAAATTTCTCCTAAGTTAACTCGCTTACAATCTCTCCTAAGTTTTTTCCAGATTTTATTTTTTTCGATTTTAAAACCGGTAAAAAATCTGTGCAAAGGGGGGTTTTGACCTAAATAAAAATTGTCGAAGTTGAAACAAATTTTGCTGCACCTTTTATTTTTTATAAAAGTCTGCAAACTCGATGCAGATTGCACATCTTTCAAAAGGATTCTATTTAAATGCGCAATTAAAATGCACAAATTTTACACAATTTTATAATGAGTGAAGCAAAATATGTTTCAACTGTAACAATTTTTATTTTGGTTAAAACCCTCCATTTGCACAGATTTTTACCGGTTTTAAAATTGAGAAAAAGAAAATCTCGAAAAAGCTTAAACTTGCCGAAAGCGTTTAGTAGCAAAGTACGGTAATCTGATACGCTGAGGGTACGGTAAGGAGGAAGGTACGCCTTTTTTTCACTAACAGTGCTGTAAATTTTAGTAAAAAAACCGTCGAAATTTTGAATTTTAATTTGACCAATAAATAAGAATTAATTCAACAATCCTGATACTATAACCACAAATCAATTAAACCTATTTTCAATCATATGTACATGAGTACCTAATTAAAGGAGCTTTGCTTTAGGGCTGCAAAAGGTTGATGGTATAAATTTTGATTTTTTAACATCATGAAAAAATTGATTTTTGGGATTCCACGGCGTCGTAGATTACTGTTAAGTTAAAAATAACAAATTCAGATAGATTGGAAGTTTTGCTCCCACGGAACTGACAAAAATTGGGGTTCAAGAAGTAAATTCGGTTTAGGATTTTGAAAAAATTTAAAGTTTCAATTATTTGTTTTCAAATAACGAATGTTAAAAATAAAATAAAAGGTAATATTTTTATTTTGACTCATAAGAAGAGTCAAAATAACTTTCGGTTTTTGTTTTATAATTTGCTATACTCAGGTCATTAGAAAGACTCGACAAATGCATAAAAATCATGTTTTATAAATATATCTAGCTTTAGGTTACTTGCATTTTCCCTTTATATATATTTGATCAATAGAGCTCATGTGACAATACCCAAAAAAAAAACTAAAAAATCCTGATTATATTATAATAAAAAAATGTTTCGAAAAATAAAAAAGAAAAATATTCTCCAGTTGCCATAACTTCAACAAAACGACAATAAAAAAAAACAAAATAAAATTTCTAATTTACTTTTAAATCTCAATTTTTTATAACTTTGATTGATTCAAATGCTTTTTTTACATTTCACATTATGAGAGTGTACCCTAATTCAACCAATTCTTATGATCAACCAGATGTATTTTTTCAAAACCTCGAATATTTTAAAATAAAAATTTTAATATTTTTTCTATTAAAGCTATCTCTATTAGGATTTCAAAAACGCAAATGTAAATATATAATTCCTGACCCGGAATCCGCGGAAACGTAACTTTAATAATTAGATAATCATCTAATAACTCAATTAAGTCTTCTTTTTTAAGGCTATGTTCATGTTTGAAACCAATAAACGAACATGACTATCATGTTTTATCAGAGTACAACACAAGAAAAAACAGTTCAAATCCGAGTCTAATTACAAAATGGGATAAAGAAGATTGTACTCAAGACGATGGTCCAACAGACGCGTATGGTAGAATAAAGTTTAACGATGAAGATGTTTTATCAAGTGTAATTTAAACTTAAAAAAACTTATTTTTTGTATTTTAATGATGAACTTGTTCTAGTATGTTCGAGTTTCATTTAAAACAAGCGTCGAAAAATTAGAAACACTTTTATTTGATGAAAATTTTTGGTCAATTAAAAAACCTGAGCTTATAATTTCAGTAACTGGAGGTGCTGAAAAAATTTATCTAAATCCAAAGTTAAAGGATGCTTTTTCTAGAGGTTTAGTCAAGGCCGCTGTTACAACAAGTAAGTGAACAAAAAATTCTCAGTTTAAGTTCAGAATAACTATAATTTTTTTTAAGACGCGCTGGTAACGACTGGAGGAACTTATGGAGGATGTATGAAGCTTGTTGGTGAAGCTTTTAAAGAAATGAATGCACTGTCTATTGATCAAAGTAAAAAAGTCAGTGTACTTGGTATTGCCAGTTGGTGCTCAATTTTTAACAACTCAAGACTTATTCGAAAAGAAGTAAGACAAATCTTCATGTTTCGATTTTTTATTTTTAAAATTTTTTAGAATTCGAAAGAAAATCAAGCACCGATTGATTACGAATTAAGCAAACCAAGAGAAGAAAAAAAATCACTTCTTGACCCCAATCACACCCATTTTATCCTAGTTGATGATGCTTATAATTATTTTGGAGGTGAATTAAAGCTACGAGCTAAATTGGAAGCTTCGTTACGAAAAAAGGCAAAGACGGTTGTGGTTGTTTTAGGCGGTGGTCCGAATACAGCTGTGAGTATTTTTAACGCAATTGAAGAAGGAACCCCATGTGTCATCCTAGAGGTATTTTAGTTCATTTTCCAATAAGAATAAAAATCTAATATTCATTTATAAAAGTCTACTGGAGAGATGGAATGTGGATTTTCATATGCTATCAATCGTATCAAGAATTTATCGACTGTCGAAGATCAGAAGAGGTTATTGAAAGATGGAACATTTTGGGAGGACGTTAGAAAACGACTTATTAACGGTTTTAGTAAAAAAAAAGACCACATTAAACGAGCCGAAAACACATTAAAAATGATTAAAAAATCTCTTGACTTAAAATATTTACATTTATTAACAGTTTGTCGTTCGAAAAATGGTCGTACTGAATTGGACGTTGCCATACTTGAAGCTTTGCTTTACGCCGAAAATCAGACGAATACAAAAAAAAACTTTGAATCTCAACTTAAATTAGCTTTAAACTGGAATCGTATAGACATAGCTAGAAATTTTTTATTCAATGAAGAAAATAGAGATAAAATATGTAATTTAGAAAATTTTATGACCAAAGCTCTTATTGAAAATAAACATGAATTTGTTGAGCTATTTCTTGAAAATGGTTTTTCGTTTAAAAGTTATTTAACTCATCGTCGTTTGCTCTATTTGTACAATTCAATACCAAAAACAAGTTCGTGTATGTTTCATAAAATGTTGGATAAACATGCCGAAAATGTTGTTGATACAACTAAAGCGAAAATAAATGATTCTTTATTAAAAAAAAATGAGTTTGCTGAAGAAAAAAATTTGATCACATTTGAGCTGATTGGTAAAGTTCTCACCGAATTGGTTAATTATATATACGAAGATAAGTTTAAACGATTTCCATTTGATAAATTATCCAAACATGACTATCACAAGATATTCATCAAGGGATCTACGTCTAATGGAGAAGTATATTAAATAAAATTTTTTACAAGTTGATTGTTTAAATTAACGTTTAAATGTTTCTAGCAAGTTAGAGAAGTTCCTGGAATTGTGCGTTTAGAAAACAGTAAGTTTTTAATTTTATTTTTTGCTGAGTTTGTTCAATTCTTGTGACACTGAGTGTTAGAAAAATTCAATACATATGTTGATACAAGCAAATGGTTAGCATTTAAAATTTTATTCAATTATTCAAACAAACCTGTTTGAAGATTGGGACTTCATAAGCGTGTTTTCAATTTTTTAAAACCATAAATCAATACCCAAGAACATCCTTGTAAAATCAGAGTTTGAAATCCTAGAAAGCTGACAACGAAAATTCTTTTGTTAAAAATTGTGTTAGTACTGTCTTTTCTCGTAATTATTCGTTGCAAATGTTTTTATAAAGTAATCTTGCGCTGCAGTGGTCCCCTCTATTTCTCTAAAAGCTACAGTACAAAGCTGAAATAAGTTAACGAAAAAATAAACAAAAACAGCAAAATGTAACAGAATCGAAAGGCTCCCTAACATTATTATGCTCCGTCCCCGCAGAATTCTTAAAAAAAACTCTAAATTTTAAGGTTCAGAAAATTCAAAACTTTAGTGCTATCTGAATTTGTCATTTTTGACATCGGGACCGTAATCTACGACTCGGATAACCCTAAAAGATCATTTTAAAAAAAAGTGGGATGAAAAGTGACTGCTCGGACTACATACAATTTGACTAAAAAATGCCTTTTTTTACCGTTTTTGTCCGAGGGCGACTTCCGAGAAATTTTTTCTTCGGCCGATTTGGGTACCTGAGTCAATATTATAAACTCATATTCAAGAATATCTATTTCCAATCATGAGTTCTTAAAGCGCCTTATCATTAGGCTCCAAAAAGCGGAGATGTAGGGGTAAAATTTTTGATTTTTGACCCCCATGGAAAAAATGATATTTTGGGGTTATCGCTGGGACTACACTCGAATAAAAAAAATTTTTCTGAACCTTACCCAAGTCACTAAAAGGTAAAAAAGCTTTGAAGAATTTGTAGTTTTTATTCAATAAATTTTGAATTGAATGAACGAAAAATTACGACATATTGTTCGCTATGAGCTAATTTTCATGTTTACACGAAAATTTGGCTATTATATTCACATTTTTCCTTCCGAAAGCATGCGGGAAACCTAAAAATTTCCGGAATTACATGGGTTAAAATATGGTCCTACGTTAAAAAGAGGAAGTCTGATTGAGCTTTGTGTGACTTTAGGTCATTCGTGATAATTAAATAGAAGAAACAAGGGATCAACTTTTACTTCACTAATAGACAACAGGATGTACAAAAAAGAGAATTGTCCTTTTTGCCCTTTTACATTTATAAGCCTTTTCTGCAACCCTTTATCCTCTATCAAACCAGGTAGGGTTCGGGTAAGGCATTGGTGAGGGTTAGGCATCTTAAAAAAAGAATAACTGAGTATTTACTGCCGATATTGGGCTCCAAATAAGGCTTTAAAATGTAAAATGACAAAAAGGATGTACAGGATAAAGGGGTCCAAGTCTTGTAAATGTCGAGTATTTAGACCAAGACAGAGCCATGTTTAGGATTTATTTTTAGTTTTGATCCTGAAAATTTATATTAGCTTTATTTACTAAAGATATCATTTATGCATCCTTTATGCATCCTTTTTTAATCCTTTAAAGGATTTAGCCGACATCCCTCCATAAAAAACTCAGTACACCTGGTTTAATGTAAATTCACTTTTTAACATTTTTGCTCTTCTGAAAGATTACAATTTTCATTTTGACGAAACATGTGAAAATCCATACCACGAAATGTTCATATTTAGCATTCTATTGACTCGGTATGAAATGTCAATGATATTTTTTACCAGAATATCGGTAATATTTTTACTTTATTTGAGTAATTTAAAATCTCAAAAATTTTCCAAAAGAATTCAATATGTTCGGCTTTAATAGCAACTAAAATATGCAAATACTACGCAAACGAGTTTGAAGATGACTCTCATAAATGTGAACAAATGGCACAGTAAGTTAACAGTGATTTTTAATGACTTTAACTCTCTGACAGCAAAATCTATTTCAAAGGGATTTCGAAATTTTAGCTTGTGATATTCTAAAATTATATCATGAAACAGACGAACTAAATTCACAGTTGACACTTATTAGAAAAATAGAAGAGTTTGGTAATGTTACAAGCATGAAAGTAGCAACTTCTTCACAAGATCTTAATTTTATAGCAACTCAATCGTTTCAAAATGTACTCGTACGCATTTGGTATCACAAAATGTTACCCGATACGAATAAATTCAAGATTTTAATATGTCTAGCATGTCCTTTTTTGGCACCATTTTTGATGAGTATACGCAAAAAATCGTCTCAAGCTAATACAAAATCTAAAAAAAGCGAACTATTGATTAAAACTCAACAAATTGATACTTTACAAAATTTTGATGAAGAAAATCCAGCTTTTGATGATGATGAAACCCTCATTAAGTAATTTTGATAATAAACTCGGATAATAATTTCCAAAAGATATAATTTTGTAATGAAGAAAAATCGACGCTGAATATTCAAATGAATTTTTCGATCGCGGTACACATGGTGGATACAATTACTTTGAGTTTATATATCACTTTTTCAATACACCCTTTGTTAAATTTGTATATCATCAAGTAAGTTTGATTCAAACTACTTCATTCATTCCTAAAAAATTATTTTTTTTCAAAAGGTTTTTTATTTGTTATTTCTATTATTATTCAGTTATGTGATTTTGTGCGATTTTAACAAAATAAATAGGCCAACTAAAAATGACACCTCACTTGATTTGGCTATTTCAATACCAGAAATAGTTCTTATGATTTGGATATTTGCGTTTGTTACGGAAGAAGTGCGAAAATTTTTAAAAGATGACATGAAAAAGTATTATCTCCTGGGCTCTTTTTTGGATGACTTTTGGCAAAAGATAAACATAGGCGCCATTTTTTTGTACCTAGTCGCTTTCATTTTGAGATTCATAGACAATGATGAATGCTACGAAGCGGCACGGATTATACTCGCTATTGACATTATATTTTGGTTTTTGAAAAGCCTCAAAGCGTACACTTTCTTGCGTCAACTTGGACCTAAACTCTACATGATTAAAGAAATGGTACTTTTAACCCGTTTAAGATTTCTTATTATAACTTTTTTTGTTATTAGTTGATTCAATTGGCTTATTTTTTTTTGATTGTTCTACTTTTCATGTTTGCATTCGGAGTATCGACTACTGCGTTGATGTTTCAAAATCAAAATTTAGATGTTCAGTTGCTTAAAAGCGTCTTTTTACCGGCATATTTTATGATCGGTGGTGAATATTTTACAAGAGAAGTAATTATGGATGCGTCAGCTGGTCAATGTTCCGATTCATCACCGTATACATCATGTCCAGAAGAAACAGGTTCAGGAGTCACTTTAGCTATTTACGTTATCTATTTGATATTTTTGAACATTCTTTTGGTCAATCTTTTAATCGCTATTTTCAAGTAAGCATTAATTAATTTACATTTTTGGATTAAAATAAGATTTAATTTCTAGCAACACGTATGATACGATTGAACAAGAAGCGAACAAAATATGGAAATCTCAACGATATGCATTGGTACATGAGTATTACAACAAGCCTCTTTTTCCGGCACCATTTGTTATGATTAATTACGCATTTTCAGTGCTTAAGATAGCGCTAAGACTAATTAGATTAACATTTCCCAAAAATCCAAAACAAAAGTCATGTTTTAGCTCTTTGAATAAGAATAGATTTTTTAGGTATTTGACCAAAAAATGGACTGCTGGATTCAGTAATTTTTTTATTTTGTTATTTTTTTTAAATATAAAAAACAAAAATTTTGTTTTAAGTTTATGAACTTGAAGAAGAAGAGGAGAAAAAGATAACAAAAATTGAAGAACATTTAACAAATGAGCTTATTGGCATGCGTGAAAGAGATATTAAAGATAACTTTGAGGCAAAAGTTGAACAAAATTACGACAAGTATGTTGAATTATTTTTTTTTAATATCGAAAAAATGTGACATAATTTTTGTGTGTTTAGACTGGATATTTTGGCTCTTAAATTTGAAGAATTCTTGGACAAAGGAAATCAATCATTGGATGATAAAATTAAATTGATGGACCGAAATATAAAAGAACTATCAAACTCTCTAAAAATTTTATTTTGATTCTAATCGCTTTTCAATGAATAAAATTTGACTTGTATTAATAAATTCTTTAATTGAATTTTTTATAGGTTGAAACAGAAGCCTTGAAAAAGGCCAGAGGGTTTAAAAACTCGATTGCAAATTTTGTCTTATTCAGTTGATTTTGAGGCCCAAGTAGGTGAAGTAGCTAGATAATATTTTTTGTTCTTGATTATTTAGAATACCCTTGTCCTGAGGCTCAATGAAATAGTTTATCCGATCCTCGTTTTCGGCTAAAAATCTTAAAATCTCAATTAACTAAATCGATGACTTAATTACATAAATTGCTTTATTTTTTAAAGAATAAGTGGCCTTGAAAAAGGCCGGGGGGTTTGATTCATAAGAACTCAAATGCGAATTTTGTCTTATTCAGCTGATTTTGAGCCCTTGGTTGGAGCAGCAGCACCTTCATCAGTTTTCTTTGGCAACAAGATTGATTGAATATTTGGCAAAACACCACCTTGAGCTATGGTTACACCAGCAAGTAATTTGTTCAATTCTTCGTCATTTCGAATGGCCAATTGTAAATGACGTGGAATAATTCTTGTTTTCTTGTTGTCACGAGCAGCGTTACCAGCCAATTCGAGAATTTCAGCGCTCAAATATTCCAACACAGCTGCCAAGTAGACTGGAGCACCAGCACCAACTCTTTCGGCATAATGACCTTTTCTCAACAAACGATGAATACGACCAACTGGAAATTGAAGACCAGCTCTTGATGATCTTGTTTTACCTTTGGCTCTTACTTTACCTCCTTTACCACGACCAGACATTTTTATCTTTTATTTCTTTTTCTTGTTGTTGAGACTTAAATTTCATAAATTGTTTGAATGAATGAATTTTTCGAAGCCATCATGAATCGATCTATTTATATTGAAAATAAGAAAAAACTTTTTATAATAATTTGTACGTTAAACTTGAATATTAATATAGAAAAAATATTATTTTTATTATTTATTTTATGATACGATGGTCGTCATTCAATGGAAACTCTCAAACAATAAAAGTCAAAAATATGTTTTGTGAGAAATATATATTTTCCATAATTAGATTTTGATATATTTTAATATTTAAAGAAGTTCATTTCGTGGTCGATAGACATCACATTTTTTAGAGAACAAAAAACATTCACAAAATGCCACCAAAAACACCAAGCAAAGGAGCTAAAAAAGCTGTTAAACCAGTCAAAGGAGCAAAAGGAGAAGGAAAAAGAAAGAAAAAAAGAAAGGAAAGTTATTCAGTTTACATTTACAAAGTATTGAAACAAGTACATCCAGACACTGGTGTTTCAAGCAAAGCTATGAGCATCATGAACTCGTTTGTAAATGACATTTTCGAGAGAATCGCTTCTGAAGCATCTAAATTATCAACACACAATGGAAGATCAACAATATCAAGTCGTGAAATACAAACAGCTGTTCGTTTATTGTTACCAGGTGAATTGGCTAAGCATGCTGTAAGTGAAGGCACAAAAGCTGTCACAAAATACACAAGCTCAAAATAGAAATTCATGCTCATTAAAAGAATGAATTTAAACCCCCGGCCTTTTTCAAGGCCACTTATTTTTTAAAAATTAAAGCAATTTTCAATAATCGAGTTAATCCCAAATGTTGGAGTAAAATGCGTTCTCTTTTGATTTCCAATAAAAATAAAATTGACTTTACTCTTAAATACTGAAATTAAATGATTAAAATGGAAAAAATTTAAAAATGTTGTTTCTTAATCTTAATGATGTTTGCTTATATATTCACATTCACTACCTAAACATCCAACTTCACAATCTAAACTGTCCCAAAAATCATCGAACATTTATCTCTTGAGAATAAATCGGGTATGGTTTTTATCATTTTTATTTAACTTCAGAAAAATTATTCAAAATCAAGTTTTTGTTTCAATCTTTAAATTTTGTTTGAAATAAGAATATTTATTTGCATTAATTTTCACTGGGTATGGTAAGAAATTTTGTTCTTTGTTAAGAAGTCTTTGTTTTGGAGTTAGTAAATTAAGTGAAAAAAAAATAAATCGCCAATACTGAATATTGTTTTTTTATTCAATAAAAGTAAACAAAATTAATAATTATTTTCTCCGCAATTGTTGCGGGGCGGGTCAACTAGTGATGATTTAAAGCATTGTCAAATAACAAAAAAAATGTAATTGAAAACTCGATTTTTACAATTTAAGAGATTCGTATTTAAATTTAATGAATTTTATTCTTGGTCATTGGTCATTCATCCTTCATTAATGTACTTGATTCGATATTTTAGAATAGATGAAAATTTAATGATGACACTATTTTATCCAGTCTCTCAATAATATTCTAGATTTGTTTATGCCATTTTCAAAATTTTGTTATTTTACTTGGCAAATAAATCATTTTTTCAAAAACATTTTGATGTAAAATGCTAAATAACGATCATACGTAGTAGTTTCAATTGACTTTAGAGTGGATTTTAAGTCTGCAATTTATAATCATTTACAAATATTTGGTCTCCATTCTTAATCGATTTTTTCAATAAAATATTTAACTGAAAGTTTACAACTCAACTCATTTAATCTAATGTCTATCTCAATTTTAAAAAAATACTTTTAAAAATACCTTCTCTAAATAAATTTAAAGGGTGAATAAATTGACTGACTTGACATTTCGTACCCTCAACAGGTACATTGAACTATGAAAGTGAGATTCTTTTCAGCAATAACTATAAACATATTTTTGTTTTGAAAAAAATGCTCATTTGTTTATCTTCAACTTTATTTGAACTTTTACTAATAAAGAACAAAAAAAAATACGTTAAAAATATCATTTATGATATTTAATATGTTTATAGCGAATCAAATCTTTTCAAAATCACTATAAAAATAACCTTGACATTTTATTAACGAAAAAAATCATATGTTATATTGATATAAAAATAACAACTTTTTGTTGGAAAAAATAAGGCACCTAGTAAATGCTGTCACATCATTTTTTCAAAAGACAAGAAAAATCATAAAAACAAACTCAAACTCAAACTTTACAACCAAAACATAGAATTCAATGATTCACCAACTTTTTTAGGTATCACATTCGACAAAAGACTTTCATTCAAAAATCAAATAGACTCGATCAAAAAGAAATGTACAAACCGGTTAAATTGTATAAAAATTTTATCACACAAGTCATGGCATCTATCAAAAAAAACGTTAGTTCAGATTTATACGTCTCTGGTCAGATCTGTTATAGATTACTCGTCAATTATCATCTCATCACTCTCTAAAAAAAGAAAAAAACAACTCCAAACTATCCAAAACGCAGCAATCAAAAGTATATACAAGCTCCCGTTTGACACACCGTCTAAAAATGTAAACGAAATATCCGGACTGAAAAGTATTAGTGAAAGACTCGTTGAGTTAAATAAAAGCTATGTTCAAAATGCTCTAGAAAGCGAAAATCCATTATTCAATAATCTCCTCGAAGAATATTCAAACATTGGCAAATCTTATTTAAAAAAATATAAAACCTTTTTATGCGACTCAATTTAAACTTTTTTTAATCTTATTTTTTTTATTTACCTATTTATTGATTTGCTCTTCTCTTTTTAGACTAACTTAAAAACTTCTTTGTATACTTTTAAATACCTGACCAAAACAGCTCTGCTGGGGTCATTTAAATAAATAATTAAATCCAAAAAAAATTGGAAAAAATAAAAACTAAATTCACAATTCATTTCAAGTAAGAAATTAATTCAGTTCAATCAAGTCAAAATGGCTCGTACTAAACAAACAGCACGTAAATCAACTGGTGGTAAAGCTCCAAGAAAACAATTGGCAACTAAAGCTGCTCGTAAAAGTGCTCCAGCTACTGGTGGTGTCAAAAAACCACACAGATATCGTCCAGGTACAGTTGCTCTAAGAGAGATTCGTAAATACCAAAAAAGCACCGAGTTGTTGATAAGAAAGTTACCATTTCAACGTTTGGTTCGTGAGATTGCTCAAGATTTTAAAACTGATTTGAGATTTCAATCATCGGCTGTTGCTGCTTTACAAGAAGCTAGTGAAGCTTATTTGGTTGGTCTTTTTGAAGACACAAACTTGTGTGCCATTCATGCTAAACGTGTCACTATTATGCCAAAGGACATTCAATTGGCTAGACGTATTAGAGGTGAAAGAGCTTAAATAAAAATTACTCTTTTAACTGCAAGACTAAACAATTTGTATAAATATTCAAACCCCCCGGTCTTTTTCAAGACCACATAAAAAATTAAAAAATAAGGCAAAAACTAACTCTATTAATACAATACATTACTTAAGAACATGAGCAAGTTTCAGCGCAAAACTCCATCCCAAAGCTTGACGTAAGTTACAAAAAAAATATTCAATGATTGTAGCATTTTTCAGAGGAATTTAAAAAAGATTTATTTTTAATTATTTACATGGGCCTTTTTTTTCAAAAGAGTGAAAAAGATAAATAATATATTAAAAAACATTGCTTTATTGTCGCTTACTTTATGCAGAATCCGATTTTTTTAATATTAAAATATACTAAAAATTTGCGTTATTAAGGTTATTAGGGTCTAGTCGGTTTGGTTAACAACTGTTCACATAATATGTGAACAAATCTTGTTCTCAGGTTTGGTGAATAAATTGTTCACTTAATTTTTTGTTCACGTATAGGTGAACAATTTAGAAAATATGTGAACAAGACTAGATTTAGGTGAACAAACTTAAAATTATGTAAATAATAAAATAATAATAATAAATAAAGGCTATAGAAAAGGATGGATTATCATCCTTAACGGAGCGCAAGGATTAGTTGCACTATATTAGCCTGCTAAGTTTTTCTTATATTTTTAATATACGAGTCTAGTTTGTTTTTAAAATCATTTGTTGTTGTTTGTTCGACAACATCCCTTGGTAAATTGTTCCAAGCATTTGCTACACGATTAGTGAAAAAATTGAATCTTTGGTTGCAGTTTCGAACCAATTGTTTCTCAAATCCTTGATTGTGACTTCTTGTCCCATAATGTTCTGATGTTTGGTTCAACGGAAAATGCCAATCAACCTTGTCAAAATTTTTAACTATTTTAAATTGTTCAATTAAGTCACCTCTCATTCTTCTATCCTCTAGAGATGTAAGGCTTAGCTTTTCCAGTCGATCTTCGTAACTCAAATTACGTAGTTCACCAATAATTTTTGTTGCTCTTCTTTGAACACCTTCAATACTTGAAATATCTTTCTTTAAGTGCGGATTCCAGACCTGAACCGCGTACTCTAAATGAGGTCTTACTAAACTTGTATAGAGTTTTTTTATGGTATTTTTATCACGGTACTTGAATGAGCGTTTTATCAACCCTAGAACCTGGTTCGCTTTTTTAGTAGCTACTCCTATGTGTGCTGTATTACTCAAGTTGTTACTAAAAACAACTCCTAAATCGCGTTCTTGAGATGATTCGGTTAGCTTGTGACTGTTTTCCGCTGAGCCCAAAAGGTATTCACATTTTTGATTGTTTGGACCATAATGCATCACAACACACTTATCCTCATTAAATTCCATTAGCCATTCTTTTGACCACTTGTACAAATTATCGATATCTTTTTGCAAGAGTGAAATTTTTTCTTCGCTGTCGACCACACTTATCATCTTTGTGTCGTCTGCAAACATTTTGCAAATGTTTTGGACATTATCCGGTAAATCATTTATAAAAATTACAAAAAGTATCGGACCCAAAACCGAACCTTGTGGAACACCACTAATAACATCCTTCCACGAAGAACTGACGCTACCAAGAACAATTTTCATGTGTAAAATTATGAAAAAATGTGTCCTTTTAAATATATACTATACACTAATCAGTAAAAGGGTAAGGGGTTAACGGTCTTTGATTTAAACGTGTTCACATGAATGATAAAATATAAAATAAAAAAATATAATTAATCTTTATGACTTCTAGATACATGCATTTTTAAGCCCTTTTGTCTTTCAAAAAAATTCCAACACAATTTAAATTATTGTTTTTACCATTCAAATAAGGTTCAATTTCTATATCTTATTTTGAATTCCGAGTTTACATATTTTTTTGAAAAATTTTAAAAAAAATTGTCAATTATGTGAACAATTATAGCTTAAGTGAACAATTGAATCGTTAAGTGAACAATTGGATCTTTACGTGAACAAATTGACCTTTAAGTGAACAATTCGAAAATTAAGTGAACAAGTTGTTCACCAAACCTGAGAACAAGATTTGTTCACATATTATGTGAACAGTTGTTCACCAAACCGACTAGACCCGGTTATTATAGTATTTTTTTTGTTTTAGCCTGGTCCCTTAATTGGGATGACCAAATTTATACAAATTATCAAAAATAAAAGATTCAATTAGGGGTGCACTCTTTACTTTACTTTATGGTAAAGTTCGAAAGTAAAGACTGCTAAAGCAGTGAGTTAAACCGATAGGTGGCCAATAATTGCATAATTCATTAGTTATTTATTAGCTTAGAGTACAAGTAAAGAATACAAAATTATTAGATTTATCGTTTCAATCATTAAAAGTAAGGTAAAGAGTAATTCAAATTTCACGAATTTTCTTGCTTTTGTCTTTTCAAATTTGAAATTTTTATACTCGAGAGTCCAAATAACTCCACTCGCTACCTTGTTTGTTGTGAAATCACCACAATAAACAAATGCCCAAAAGACAATCCTCAGGAGCCGGCGGAGGGGGTGCCGCAAGCTCGACAAACAATCACCTCAACCTAAACAAAAACCAATCGAAACCAAATGGATATCCCAAAACTACCTCAAACAATTACAATCTCAACAAAACAAAATCCACGAACACTAGCAACTCCTTTCCAAATATCCCGGCTGAAAAACCGAATCAAAGTAACCAAAACACCAACTTCAAATCACATACCCCAAAACGTAAACATCAAGATGAGCTCTCAAATGACCATACAAACAAAATCCAAAGACGTAGCTCCTTAACTGGAGTTAACTTCAATCTTACGGAAGTCTCTTCTTCAGATGATGAAGAGTACTCTGATATGAACGAATTAACACAAGTAGAGTCTTCTATAAACCACGAAGTAATCCAAAAAAGACTACAAACTTTAAACTCCGTATCAGCAGACTAGTTGTGGACTCCTTCAATAACCCATAAGTTCTTGCAAATGAAATACAACGATGTAAACTATCAGAAAAATTCATACTTGAAATCAAATTCGCCTATATCATTCATAACAAATCACTTGTTATTATTGCAACTGATGACCAAAAACTCACGACTGGTTGTGTCAAGAGTGGCCGAGCGATGCCTTCATCAAAGGTGTAACTGTTCTAAACGTTAATCAAGAAAGAGTACAATTCGAAAATATTCTAAACAAGACAAAACTAATAATCAAAAACGTCCATGTTGACATTGACTTAAGTGATGACTGTGTCGCTAATCAGCTAACAAGACAAGGAATCGTAAAAGTTGAACGCAAATATACTCGTGATGGTCGACCGACCACGCTGGTCCTAGCCGAGACGTCCAACATTCACGATTTAAATCAAATTCTCTCCAATCGTATAATGATGGATCTAACTCGTATTAGAACCGTCGAAAAAGTCTCTAAACTAAGACAATGCCACAATTGCCAATTCACGAATTTTCTTGCTTTTGTCTTTTGTAAATTTAGTTAAATCAAAGAGTGTTTAGAGTAATCAAAGAGATATTAATTGTAAGGTCCCTTGGATGCGATTTAGAGTATAACGTTTATTGAAGAATATAGACCAGTCCATCGAAGTGTTGTTGAAACGAAAAGAAGAAATTGATATCTTTAAAAAAATTCATTTTTTCTTTTGCATTTTCGGATATTAATGAAGACTGAATGTAAAGATTTCTTAACAAATCCATCTGTTGAGGAGATCAAAATAACAGAATAAATTTGTTCGCTTGTACAACGAATGTTCAGTGACCAACCTCAGGCAGATCATTAAAATTATTTTATTGATTTTAACTTTTCAATTATGAGGATTGGAACGAAGTCTCTATGATTAAATAATACAAAATCGCGAATATACTGAATTAAACTTTTAAAGAATTTTTTAAAGCACTTGAAAACAGTTGGATAATTTTGAATCGAATTTATTTCAAATTTAAAGGGCGTTTAAAAAGAAAATATTTATGATTGCTTTATTTTTGAAAATTTGAATGGCCTTGAAAAAGGCCGGGGGGATTTAGATTTGACACTTTAATGAATTACAACTGAAAACAACTCTTAACCACCAAAACCGTACAATGTTCTTCCTTGTCTCTTTAAAGCATACACAACATCCATAGCAGTGACGGTCTTTCGTTTGGCATGTTCTGTGTATGTTACAGCATCTCTGATTACATTTTCCAAGAACACTTTCAATACACCACGAGTTTCTTCATAAACAAGACCAGATAAACGTTTGACACCACTACGTCTAGCTAGACGACGAATAGCTGGTTTTGTAATACCTTGAATGTTATCTCTCAATACTTTTCTGTGTCTCTTGGCACCACCTTTACCTAAGCCTTTGCCTCCTTTACCACGTCCAGACATTTTCTATTGTTGTTGATTGATTGGATTTTTATTAACTAAATTTTGAAACTAAATTGATGAATTGACCATCGAATTTTTGTATTATTTATAGTGAATTTCTAAAGTGATGCTGTACATAATTTTTAATAAAATATCAATTTGATTCGATGACCAAAAGAGCTAATAGAAAAACACCAAAATTTAAAAATAAAATAATAATAAATTATTATAATAATTCTATTTAGCATTTTAGTGGCCGTAAACTCTCGTTCTGAAATAAACTTAAAATAGTTAAAATTTTAATATAATTGTTATCTCACCATTGAATAATACAAGATGTTTAGTTATAATAATTGGAACTTTAATATTTTGAAAACCGTAATTCAGTGGCGTACGCGTAGTTCAGTGGTTAGATTATAAATTGTGTATGATTTTATTTGAAACCGATTTTCATAAACGAAAGTATACGGCCACAAAAATGCTAAAATGCCTAATCAACATGGACTTAGAGGATACCATAGCTGTGAAACAGCACTTCATGAAATTTTATCTGAAACGATCAAAGTTAAAGGAACAAGACCTATTGCAAAATATTTATTTATCGATTTTAAGAAAGCTTTTGACATGGTAAACGCCTTTATCCTGTTAGCGAAACTAAGATTCTATGGCTTTAGTCCTTTAGCTCTTGTTAAAAGCTAAAATATTAATTGTAACAAATAAAGGTGGGCTCACGATTCCTGAAGAGATCGATATATTTGGGAACAAAAGGGAAGTTGTAAATTCATTCAAATTATTAGGAGTGATTATAGACAATAAGTTAAATTTTCTTGAACATGTCTCGGACTTAAGATGTCAAATAAACAAAGGAATATATTCCATTCATAAATTATATTATATTATTTACCATTCAAAGTAAAATTACAGTTTGTCAAGTCATTCTTATTACATTATTTTGTTTATGTCTCAACAATTTACATTTACTTCCCAAAAAAAACTCTGCAAAAGGCTAATAATACTTATAACATGTGTCTAGTAAAGTTAAACCTTAAACCGATCTCATATTCGTCGGATGGCATTACTGAATTTAACTACTTATTGATCAATTACAACTTATCCAATCTATTATCTAAATTGTACGGCTATTTATATTGAACGGCTATTTATTCGACTCTCTAAGTCCCTTGGACTTTTGTCCGTAAAATCAATTCGTCTCTCTATATTCGTCTATAAGATTATTCAAGAAAATAATTCTCCATCAAATATAAAGCTGTGTTTTATTCGAAACTTTACGCTATCTAAACAACATAATTTGCGTATTAAAAAGGAATTTTTAATACCCTCGATTGGGAAAAATAACAATTTCTTGAAAGATTCATTCTAATATTTCTTCCCTAAATTAACGAATATTTTGATTCTTGACGAATTAGAACTAAAGTCTTTAACATTCGAAGTCAGAATACGAAACTATTCAAACGGTCTGGTACATAAAATGATCAAAAATTTTAACAAGTTCAATTTGATATATTACGATTATAATTTTTAGCGACTTTAAACTATTATTTATGTTGATTTTTTCTTTTAAATTTTTTATTTGTTTTAAATGGTACGATCTGCTGCTTTGAGTTTGGCTAAAAGCCTTTTGATCGTATGAAGCATGAACTTCTTCATGTATGACACGATAAGTGGGTATGTCCATCTCGGGATAGGGGCTAGAATCATGACAATCTGTCAATAATTGCTTATTGTGATGATGTAATCATTCTATCACCTTCCAGTTTTCACTGTAAAATTCTTTTAGATATGTGTGCCAGCTATGCACTCAAATTAAAAATGGATTTTAACCCTAATAAATCTACTTCGTACACAACCTTCAAAGGTAATTCGGTTCAGGATACAGAATTTAGTTTAAATGGTGTGTAAATTCCAAATGTCAGCTTGAAATATCTCGGTCTTCCTATTGGTCACAAAGATGTATTGAGTGTTTATACTGAAGACAAGTGGAAGTGTGTTGAGAAGCTCTAGTCCTGAGCTTGTCATTATTCTTTACAAACAATTCTGCCAATCGATCTTCAGGTATCATTTGGACACCGTCCTTATTAGTGACACGAAACTTACTTTTCAAGAAAACCTTCGTATACAAGTATACTATGTTAATATTCAATAATAATTTATATTCAACTATTAGCCTTTATATTTTAGGCTCTTTTATTAATTAAGATGGATTTTCTAAAACAATTCCATCCGAACCAATTTTGCTATAATAATAAATATCATGTAAGCATGCCTATTTTATTTTGAATGAAGCCCTAAACTATTGCATACTGTTTGGTCCAAAAATGCATCTAATAAATCTTGATGCAAACCGTGCTTTTTACAAAATATGGAGAGATGGACTCTTTTTAGCAAAAAGGCAAAGTTCCAGGCAGCGTTTGGAGTATTTTATACGAGTACAGCATCTCAAAGATATTGGTTGATTTTGAAAGAATATAACCTGTTCGTTTAAAATACTTAATTGACTGCACAAAATTATACGTAAAAAAAATTTAAACACAGATCAAGTATTTTAAACGAACAGATAAATGTATTGGATTGATTTATAGGATTTTAGTTTCAGTCATAGACTGTTTAGCTTTCAAGTAAAAACACAGCTAAACTTAATTTTCTTTAAGAAAGCAGTTAAACTCATAATAAGGACTACAACATTTCTATTTATAGGTAAAAAATGTCCTTTTTTTTCAAATAAAAAAATAATAATTTTTTCCCTATGACAGAGTTGAAAATTAGGGAATTTGAAGTTGCATATATCAATTCGATCATTTCAAATTAAAACTTTAATAGAAATCAAAGTAAAATAGAAATGGCTTTGCAGAGATACATTTTTGCATGTGACAAAACATGTCACATTTAAATATACAGTTAGTGCAACGATTTTGTAACCAAAAATGAGCATCATCCTCAGGTTTTGATGAGGATGTGCAAAATGAGGATGAGGTTGACTGAATGAGGAGGTGCGAACCAAGGATGAGCATGAGCATGAGGGTTAGCATGAGGATGGGGATGAGCATGAGGATGGGGATGAGCATGAGGATGAGAAATAGGGTGAGGACGAGGATGGGGATGAGCATGAGGATGAGCAATAGGGTGAGGATGAGGATGAGGATGGGGATGAGGATGGGGATGAGCATGAGGATGAGAAATAGGGTGAGGACGAGGATGGGGATGAGCATGAGGATGAGCAATAGGGTGAGGATGAGGATGAGGATGGGGATGAGCATGAGCATGAGAGTGAGCATGAGGATGGGGATGAGCATGAGCATGAGGGTGAGCATGAGGATGGGGATGAGCATGAGGGTGAGCATGAGGATGGGGATGAGCATGAGGATGGGGATGAGCATGAGGATGAGGATGGGGATGAGCATGAGCATGAGCATGAGCATGAGGATGGGGATGAAGGTGAAATGTGGGTGAAATTCGTCAATATTCTTCTCTTTCTATTTTTACGATTCCTCATTTAAATAAAAATGATGAAAATTATTTCAGAAATCAAATCTTAATAATTTTGTACACTTAAATACAGACTTTCTTAAAAGTTTAACATTATAGAGATATTGAATTATCGAATCGTCCAATCGTTCAACCATACTATTTGTCCTGCTACCTAAAAATGTTTGATTTGATTTAAAAAAATTTCTTACTTGCTCCATCTTTTCCTATCTTCCCAATCTTTGTTTTCATTTTCCCTTGAAACGATTCGGAAAATCCTTTTTTTTCAAAATTACCTATTTTTCCGGAATTCTTGGTTTCTTTTTTGTTCTTATCGTGTTTCGCCTTCGATTCTCCAAAAATAAACTATAAAATTTTTAAGTTTTTATTTTATAAAAAAAAATTATCTTACTTCTTTTCCTCTTTTCATTTTTCATAACATCCATTCTTTGTTTTCATTTTTCTTTATGTCACTTCTCATTTATTTCGATATATTTAATTTAAAAAATAGTTAAAAAAATAAAAATTTACCCCTATTTTCCAGAATTCTTTTCTGAATTTTTTTCAGGATTTATCTTAAAAAATTTGAAATTAAAATTTATGAAATTACTTCTCCAATGTATAATTTAGAGACTGGTCGGTCATATTAAATAGATTTAAAAATTTGTCAGGGTATTGCGTTGAAATAACCTTACGATATTTATGTTTTAGAAAAAATATAGAAAAAAATGAAAGGAATCGCAGAATTCTGGAAAACATGGTGCACATTTGAACCATTAACGTTCATGAAGTTTCAGGAAGGTTCATGAATGTTCATTTTTGGTAGTTCTGAATGACCAGGGTTGTATCTTATATATGGTTTTCATACATAATTATTACTAATTTTTGGTCAAAAATTACTAAAGACTTCATCAAAGTGATTTTTTATTTTTTGACCTTTTTTATTTTTTGACTTCGTTCGAAAATAATTTAAAAATTTGTCAAGGTATTGCGTCGAAATGACCTTACGATATTTATGTTTTAGAAAAAAAAATGAAAAGAATCGAAGAATTCTGGAAAATAGGGGTAAATTTTTATTTTTTTAACTATTTTTTAAATTAAATATATCGAAATAAATGAGAAGTGACATAAAGAAAAATGAAAACAAAGAATGGATGTTATGAAAAATGAAAAGAGGAAAAGAAGTAAGATAATTTTTTTTTATAAAATAAAAACTTAAAAATTTTATAGTTTATTTTTGGAGAATCGAAGGCGAAACACGATAAGAACAAAAAAGAAACCAAGAATTCCGGAAAAATAGGTAATTTTGAAAAAAAAGGAATTTCCCGAATCGTTTCAAGGGAAAATGAAAACAAAGATTCGGAAGATAGGAAAAGATGGAGCAAGTAAGAAATTTTATTTTTTTGGAACATTAATTTTTTAAATTAATTCAAACATCTTTGTCAAACGATATTTTGATTATATGGAAATTTCAAGAATATCGAGTTCAGAATTTTCAGCTTAATGTGCCGTCTAGAATAAAAAACCTTTTTGTGCATTTAAAAGCTTGAGATTTTTTTTTGAGAAGAATTTTGACGAATTTCAGCATTATCTTCGCCCTAATCCTCACCCTCATCCTCATCCCTATCCTCATGCTCATGCTCATCCCCATCCTCATCCTCATCCCCATCCTCATCCCCATCCTCATGCTCACCCTCACCCTCATGCTCATCCCCATCCTCATCCCCATCCTCATCCCCATCCCCATCCTCATTTTGTGAGGACATCCTCATTTTGAAAGCATCGACTCATATGAGCATGAGTATGAGGATGATGCTCATTTTTGGTTACAAAATCGTTGCACTAACTGTAAGTTCTGTAAAAAGTCTGCAAAAAATTGCGCAGTTAAAAATATCTGATTTTAATGATGTGTGATCTGCAATGTGCATTTTGATAATTGGAGAAATTTTTTCTCAATGTGATATGCTATGTCACATCCAAAAATGTATCTCTGCAAAGCCATTTCTATATTACTTTGATTTCTATTTAAGTTTTAATTTGAAATGATCGAATTGATTTGAATTGATGTGTAACTTCAAATTGCCTAAAATAATACAAGTCCAGTTATTATCACAAGCAGATTGTTCTACCGAATGAAAGAAATGATCTTGTATGTGTAACTTTAACTAGTGAACAAGAGTCAAAAATCTTTTTTTCTATGATAAATATGAAAAAAAACGTAAGGGTCAGTTTTTTTTCTAAACTGAATAAAGAAAAGCTTGCGGTTGATTTTCTTGATAATTTAAGATTCCTCTGTCAGTAAGATCACTAATATTTTTACCAGAAAAGTGACAGAAAAGGTTAATTAATGTTGAGAGACTTTTAGAATAAAAATATAAAAAATCAGGTTAGAAGCGCCTATCTTGCAGAATTATGCTTTACTTAATCATCAAAAAAACGCTGTTTAACATTTATTTGTAAAACTGTAATTTAGTACTGTCTTCTCAATTCTCTAAAAGGATGGAGGAATTCAGGTTTTTTACTTCTTTTCCTTAAATTCAAGATCGTTATTTTTTTTTCGAAAATTCTTTTGATTGTAAGCGGGTTTTTCTTAGTAATTAACATAAAACTAATTAACTAATTATTAATAATTAATAATTAATAATTAATTAATTAATTAATAATACTAATTAACATAAAAAAAATTACATGAAATGGTCAGAAATTTAGGGGGGGGGGGTATATGACGAGAAAAAAATTGAAATCAAAATTTTTTTTTCAACTTTGATAAATCAAAGACATACCCCTCAAGACCTCATGAGAAATTTTTTTTTTGAAAAAAAATAAAAGCGATTGTTTAATCCCATATTTTTTTTAACGAAACGGCAATTCAACTTTTAAATCTTTGTAAACAAAAGAATTATGTTATCTGTGACAAAATACGTTAAAATTTTTACATTTTATTGAAAATAGCTTTGAAGGAGGGGGGGGGGGGGTCTAAAATTTCGGCTCGTATGTAATTTTCTTACATGGGGAGGGGGGGGGGTATAACCTTGTTTTTTTTTTAAAATGGACCTTGTTTAAAGGTAGGTGAAAAAACTTAGAGCTTTCTTTGAAAATTTTCTGATATTAAAGATAACGTAAAGGCGCGATATCTACGACATGTCGTTATAATCGAATTTCGAATTTTATGACATGTCGCACAATGTTAAAAGTGGGCATTTTTTTTCAATTCGATATTAATGACATGTCGTAGAAATCATCTTTCATGAAAAAAGCTTGCATACTTTAGATTACTTTCTTACATAACAGCACTCGATTAGCGGTTATGGTCCGTTGGTAATTTATCTTTGTTACTTTAATTTTTTTTTAATTATTTTGATTGGATAATAAATTAAAAAAAAATAAGTTTTTTTAGCTCCTCCTTTTTGGTGGGGAAAATTACAAACAGATGAAATTCTTAGTGGGAAAATTTGTACGTGGGGGAAAAAAAAGAAGGAAAAATTCAAGTGGGGATTTTTCTACAATCATTGAGTGGGGATTTTTCGTATTTACCGAAAATTTTTCTTACTGATACCCCCTGTCGTTCCGATATCTTATTATTCTCAAGTTGTTTAGAAAAATTTATGAGATAACTGTTTTTTTGAAACAACTTTTCTTTTAGATAAAGAAAAATTTTATCAAATGTTCGTCGATTAATTTTCCATAAATCGTTGAGTGTTATTTTAATTCGATTCGTAACCCTATTTTGTTGTTACAAGAGACACTTACTTTCCTTAGGATTGGTTATAGTAGTATTCACAAATTTTTGATTGATTGCTTTATTTTTTAAAAAATGAGTGGCCTTGAAAAAGGCCGGGGGGTTTGATTCATAGGAACTCAAATGCGAGTTTTATCTTATTCTGCTGATTTTGAGCCCTTGGTTGGAGCAGCAGCACCTTCATCAGTTTTCTTTGGCAACAAGATTGATTGAATATTTGGCAAAACACCACCTTGAGCTATGGTTACACCAGCAAGTAATTTGTTCAATTCTTCGTCATTTCGAATGGCCAATTGTAAATGACGTGGAATAATTCTTGTTTTCTTGTTGTCACGAGCAGCGTTACCAGCCAATTCGAGAATTTCAGCGCTCAAATATTCCAACACAGCTGCCAAGTAGACTGGAGCACCAGCACCAACTCTTTCGGCATAATGACCTTTTCTCAACAAACGATGAATACGACCAACTGGAAATTGAAGACCAGCTCTTGATGATCTTGTTTTACCTTTGGCTCTTACTTTACCTCCTTTACCACGACCAGACATTTTTATCTTTTATTTCTTTTTCTTGTTGTTGAGACTTAAATTTCATAAATTGTTTGAATGAATGAATTATTTGGAGCTTTCATGAATCGATCTATTTATATTGAAAATAAGAAAAAGCTTTTTATAATAATTTGTACGTTAAACTTGAATATTAATATAGAAAAAATATTATTTTTATTATTTATTTTATGATACGATGGTCGTCATTCAATGGAAACTCTCAAACAATAAAAGTCAAAAATATGTTTTGTGAGAAATATATATTTTCCATAATTAGATTTTGATATATTTTAATATTTAAACAAGTTCATTTCGTGGTCGATAGACATCACATTTTTTAGAGAACAAAAAACATTCACAAAATGCCACCAAAAACACCAAGCAAAGGAGCTAAAAAAGCTGTTAAACCAGTCAAAGGAGCAAAAGGAGAAGGAAAAAGAAAGAAAAAAAGAAAGGAAAGTTATTCAGTTTACATTTACAAAGTATTGAAACAAGTACATCCAGACACTGGTGTTTCAAGCAAAGCTATGAGCATCATGAACTCGTTTGTAAATGACATTTTCGAGAGAATCGCTTCTGAAGCATCTAAATTATCAACACACAATGGAAGATCAACAATATCAAGTCGTGAAATACAAACAGCTGTTCGTTTATTGTTACCAGGTGAATTGGCTAAGCATGCTGTAAGTGAAGGCACAAAAGCTGTCACAAAATACACAAGCTCAAAATAGAAATCCATTCATTCAAAAGAATGAATTTAAACCCCCGGCCTTTTTCAAGGCCACTCATTCTTTTAAAATTAAAGCAAATAACTTTCATTCGTATCGTCAAAATTTATTCCTTAAATTATTGATTCCAATCCAAAAATTTAATTTTATCAAATTAAAACAAATTTTCATTTTCAGTTTGACTCCGAATTTAAGTCGGTCTTGCTCCTATTTGTGTTTTATTTTCAAGTTGACTTGGTTGATTTTTAATAAGACCTCTTCTAAAACTTATTCTCTCACACAAATTTTAAAATAATGAGATTTTTTAATAGAATGAACCAATTTAACTTTAAAGATTTAAGGTTAAATGCTAAAAAAATGATCGAAATTTATGATGCATCTTTTAAAATACTTGCAATTAAACCAACCTGTCTTTAAAAGCTTTCATTACTCTTGTTCCTTGCCTTTTATACCCGTTTCATCGTCCTTTCGGTTTTATTTTTCAGTCCATAAAAAAACACAAAATTCTTCTAATGCATTTTCGTTCAAAAAAAAAACTTTTCATCCCAAAGCAAGAGTCGATGGATTTTGAACAAAAGAATTTAATTAAATTTATTTTTTAAAAAGTCTCAAAAAAAAAATTAACGTAATGCAGAGAAATGGGGAATTTAAAATTGAAATTTCGAGAATAAATGCATGCATCGTTTACGCAAAAATTTTTCAAAAAAAATTATAAATGCCGCATTTAATACTAAAATCTTTGAAAAATTAAAAAAAAAATTTCTTACAAAAACACGAGTTCTACGAAAGTTGAATATGATGCAAATAAAATTTAAAAATTTATTCATGCGAATTTTTGCTCACAGCGGTGAGGATGACTGTAATTTTTAGCTTTAATAATTACTCTTAAGGTAGCATGCTTTTTTTTGACTTCTCATTTACTATTACATAACATTTTACATGAATCCATTTTGTTTTTCTCAAAAACAGTTGTGTGTAACTATATTGACCTGTTTTGTTCATTACGCTCTGATCGATATTTCCAGTAAATAACTTATACAAAAATTCTGTCAACAATTTTGAGTTTAAAGATTTTCTCTTTCAATTTTTAAGTTATCTGAGCGAAATGAATTGGACGATCGGCTAAGTTTAAGAACAGAAATGTTTAAACTGTCAAAAAGCCATTCAGAACGCTTTTTTTGAGCATCTAAATTCGCATGAAAATTTTTTAAAATTTTATTTGCAACTTATTCAACCATTGAAGAACTCGTTACAGTCAAACCTCGTTAATCCGTATGAAAATAGCTCGATCAAATCGTCATACGGATTAAAATATACGATTTAAGGAGGTATTTTCTATTGAAAGAAATTACAGTTAGCCTGTGATTTCTTTACGAACTAAAGAGATATACGAATAAAAGTGGAAACGGATTAACGACTGACTGTATTTTGAATTTTTTTAAAAAAGTTTTAAAAAATTCTCAATATTGTTTGGACTTAATGCATCATTAACAGCGAAATTTCAACCAAAGATTCCATGTTAAAATGAGACGGGTTTCTATACAAGACATTTCGGTATTCAAAATATTAAAGTTCCAATCATTATAAATAAACATCTTGTATTATTTAATGGTGAGATATAACAATTATATTAGAAATTTCAACTATTTTTAAGTTTATTTCAGAAAGAGAGTTTACGGCCAGTAAAATGCTTTATGAAAATCGGCTTTAAATAAAATCCATCATCGTAAAAAAAACATGTTTTCATGGCTGATTTCGCAGAAGGGAGAAGTTACCAAAAGCAAAAAAGGATGATTTCATTCAGAAAATCTATGCTATATAGAATTATTATAATAATTTATTATAATTTTATTTTTAAATTTTGGTGTTTTTCTATTAGCTCTTTTGGTCATCGAATCAAATTGATATTTTATTAAAAATTATGTACAGCACCACTTTAGAAATTCACTATAAATAATACAAAAATTCGATGGTCAATTCATCAATTTAGTTTCAAAATTTAGTTAATAAAAATCCAATCAATCAACAACAATAGAAAATGTCTGGACGTGGTAAAGGAGGCAAAGGCTTAGGTAAAGGTGGTGCCAAGAGACACAGAAAAGTATTGAGAGATAACATTCAAGGTATTACAAAACCAGCTATTCGTCGTCTAGCTAGACGTGGTGGTGTCAAACGTTTATCTGGTCTTGTTTATGAAGAAACTCGTGGTGTATTGAAAGTGTTCTTGGAAAATGTAATCAGAGATGCTGTAACATACACAGAACATGCCAAACGAAAGACAGTCACTGCAATGGATGTTGTGTACGCTTTAAAGAGACAAGGAAGAACATTGTACGGTTTTGGTGGTTAAGCGTTGTTTTCAGTTGTTATTCATTAAAGTGTCAAATCTAAATCCCCCGGCCTTTTTCAAGGCCATTCAAATTTTCAAAAATAAAGCAATTTTAAATATTTTCTGTTTTAACTCCCATAAAATATAAATTTGGCATAAATTCGATTCAAAATTATCCAACTGTTTTCAAGTGCTTTAAAAAATTCTTTAAAAGTTTAATTCAGTATATTCGCGATTTTGTATTATTTAATCATAGAGACTTCGTTCCAATCCTCATAATTGAAAAGTTAAAATCAATAAAATAATTTTAATGATCTGCGTAAAAAAAGCCTAAATTCTAATTTGGATGGTTTTAAAGCACTTGAAAACAGTTGGATAATTTTGAATCGAATTTATGCCAAATTTTTTTTTTTTTTTTTTTTTTAAATTTAATCAACAGGCTAGTGCCGTTGTCTAGAATATAGACTGATTAACTCTCCATTTATTTAATAAAGATAAAATTTTTTTAAAATAAAATAAAATTAAATCAATTTTCATAATATCAAAATAAAAAATAAATTTTAAAAATTAAATTAAGTTTATCAACAATTTTTAAAGCATCATTGAAAATTAGGTTGATGTTGTTGAATATTGACAATTTAAAGGTGCTAAATTTGAGAACCATTCTGTTTATAAGGAATTTGTTAGCCAATTTTGTGTACACATAACCAAATGTGTTTTCACCACTTTTTGTTTTCGATTTCGGCACCATAAAATCACTTTTCACTTTTGTTTCTTAAGTCGTACTCAATTTTACGCGACTCATTTGTGACTAATTGTTCTCTGAGCTGAATAGGTGAGTTCTCCATTTTAATGATCTTGTATGAAAACGACAGCATTCTCTCCAGAGCTCGATGTTGAAAAGCAAAGAGCCCATACTTTTCTAGAACATTATTTAAATCATTAAAGTCACAAGAATTCACTTTAACTTTCAATAATTTATAAATACATAAATAGAAACAGTTAGCTAGCCTTTGGATGGCTTCTTTTGAAAAATAACAAATTAGTGTAAAAACATAATCAAAATAAGGTAAAATAAAAGTTTTAAAAAATTGAATTTTTACAGATGTACAAAGATAGAAAAGTCTTTTTATTGAAAACAGTTTCTTGTTTACCGATAAACATGTTTCCGAAACTAGTTTCATGAAATTTAATCTGTTATCAATGGTAAAGCCCAATAATTTAAAATTATCAACAACTTTAATTGAAACCTCTTTAATTTGAATAAAATCTGGTACTTCAATTTTTTTCTTTGTAAATACCATAAAGAAGGTCTTATCCCAATTTATATCCACCTTATTAAAATAACACCAAGTTTTTAGTTCTTCAATAACCCCACCAGTTTCGCTTATTAATGTGTCCAAATTGTTACCAGTCTTCGTAAGACTTGTATCAACAGCAAATAACTCTATATAAGCTTTTAGCATACACAAGGGAAGATCATTAATAAAGATTAAAAAAAGAAGTGGGCCTAATACTGAGCCTTGCGGAACCCCAAGTTTTAGTCTAGCTTGTTTGGATAAGAGATTTTTCAAAAGAAGCTTTTGAGACCTCTCATCAAAGTAGTTTGTCATTAAAGCTAGAGAGTTGTTATCAAAACCGTAATGAAATAACTTTAGGAGCAAAAGTAAAGGATCTATTAAATCAAATGCTTTTCTAAAATCAATGAAAAGGGATAACGCAATTAACTTTTCATCAAGTACTTTGTTAATAAAAGACACAAATTCATGTATAGCCGTCTGGCATGAAAACCCAGACCTAAAGCCATGTTGCCCCTTGAAAAATACCTTATTTGACTCAAAATAAGTAACAATTTGTTTGGCTAAAAGCTTTTCAAACATCTTAGCTAAAGGTGAAAGGACTGATATTGCCCGATAGTTATTCATATCAGACTTATCCCCCTTGTTTTTATAAAGAGGAGTCACAACCGCTATTTTCCAATCTTCCGGAATTTTCTTCAATTCCAAACAGCTATTAAATAGTTTATGAAGAATTGGGATAAATAATTCAGGCATGGCCTTAAAAATTTTTGTATGAATACCCACATGTCCTGGAGAGCTAGAAGTTGGCAAATCATTTAATGATTCCTCGACATCTTTAAGACTAAAGGATTCAAATGAAAAGCCTGGAGTTATGATCTTATTTTCTCTTTTAAGATCTTTGAATTTTTCAAAGATAAATCTAGCTGATTCGTCTTCTGTAGAAAACGAAGATGATTCAATATTCGTGAAGAAATTATTGAACATCTCAACTTGATCAGCAACTGAAAAGCTTTGAAGTCACCACTCTGAATTACTTCAGTTATTTCAGGGCAATCATCAAAATTTTTATCGCTTCTCAGTTTAACCGACGACTTGTAGAACTGCCAGAATTTTTTAGAATTCTTAAAGTCCTTCGGTGTCTGGTTTTTAAAATACTCCTTAATTTTTTGGCAATTTAATGCTTTGAAATCCCTTCTAGCCTCTTTATAATCAGCCTGAGTTTGCTCATTCTTACTCTCAGAGTAAATGTAAAAACAATAATCACGATATTTCTTCGCAGCTCTTAATTCATCATCAAACCAGGGACAATGATTTTGCTTCTTTGGTTTAAAAATCTTCTCAGGGCAGCATTTTTCAACAACCTCAATTACCCTGTCTTTTACAAAACCCCATTTATCTTCAATATTAGGAAACTTATCAATAATGCTAAAGTCAATAGATGAAATACAAGTCTTAACCTTTTCTAGATTCTTTTCAGAGTAAACTCTGGTTGGGATGCTAGTCATAATTTTCTTTTCAACCAATAAATCAAAAGAAGCTACCAGGAATTTATGATCGCTATACGGACAACCTATAACCTTTGAAACAGGGTCTAGATCATCTGGATATAAAACATGATCTATTCTACTTAATTTAACCCCAATATCCCCACTTTTATTATTCTTAATTCCAATCCTGGTTGGATCTTTTGTGACTGTTTTCAAACTAAAGTTCTCCAAAAAATTTGAAAACATAGGATCTCCAGAAGTTGGATCCAAATTAAGGTCACCTATAATCAAAAAACGATCATTAGTATTGATTGAAAAAATAAAATGCTCAAGAAAATCAAGAAAATCTTTGTTTCTCAACGATGGTGGTTTATAGCAACAAAGAACATTAATTTGTTGTCCCTTTGCCATAAGAGCTACAGAGATCCCCTCAAAATCCAATGAAATTTCAGTCTTAATAACCCTTATATTCTTTTTGACCAAGACCATTACTCCCCCACCATCCCTGAGCCTATCTCTTCTGAGAACTGTATAGTTTGGATGTGAAAAAAAACTACTTGGGATGGAGTCATCAAGCTTCGTCTCATTAATTGAGATTAAATCATAGAGACCTAAAGAAACCACTTCAAGTAATTCATTCTTTTTTAGAAAAAGGGAATTTACGTTTAAATGTAGAATCAAAAATCCTGAATTTTTAGCCCCAAAATCTTTTAGATCTTCCAAATAGTTCGGAAAATTTGGAGTATTTTTTCTCTGGGTAAAATAATCATCTTCAAAATTGAAAACTAAAGGAAGGAGATCACCATTAAAGGGTGTAGGATCAATATTCACCCAGTCGATTCTTCTAGGGGTCTTCTTTTCCTTGATTTTAAACTTATTTTGGCCTAAAGTACCACATTTTGGCAAATGTTTTTTAAACCATGCCTGACTTACATAAGACTTAGAGCAGTCAGGACATATAAAAGATTCCTTACTGGGCTTAACCATCGTTACAAATTTAAATTTAATTACAGATAATTTACAAAATTTATTTACAATTAGATAACAAATCCAAAAAAAAAAAAAAAAAAAACTGTTTTCAAGTGCTTTAAAAAATTCTTTAAAAGTTTAATTCAGTATATTCGCGATTTTGTATTATTTAATCATAGAGACTTCGTTCCAATCCTCATAATTGAAAAGTTAAAATCAATAAAATAATTTTAATGATCTGCGTAAAAAAAGCCTAAATTCTAATTTGGATGGTTTTAAAGCACTTGAAAACAGTTGGATAATTTTGAATCGAATTTATGCCAAATTTATATTTTAAGGGAGTTAAAACAGAAAATATTTAAAATTGCTTTATTTTTGAAAATTTGAATGGCCTTGAAAAAGGCCGGGGGATTTAGATTTGACACTTTAATGAATAACAACTGAAAACAACGCTTAACCACCAAAACCGTACAATGTTCTTCCTTGTCTCTTTAAAGCGTACACAACATCCATTGCAGTGACTGTCTTTCGTTTGGCATGTTCTGTGTATGTTACAGCATCTCTGATTACATTTTCCAAGAACACTTTCAATACACCACGAGTTTCTTCATAAACAAGACCTTAAATATTATCAGTGCAAACTTGTTTTCTAAGGTCCCTTCTAAAAATATATTCACTGGTTTCCCAAGAATTTAAAAATGGTCGTCTCATACGATTAGATTAGATCATAGGAATCAGATAATTTCTTCTCCACGTAGAATCGAATCCCGAACCGTCGGATCAAGTTAATTTCCGTGACTTAGTTCACATAATTTGTCTTAAAATTGTGAATATAGAGAGTGAGTATTCATAGAAACGCTGGATATGCATACTTTATCGGCTATTTTTAATACTCTTAGATCATTATCAAACTCACACCAAAATAATCATTAAATTAATTTCAAAACGATGTTATTCAAACTTTATTTTTTTATCCTGCTCCATTCACACAGTCAATTAAAAAAACAAGCCTTTTTTAGATTATTAATTAAACCGCTTCGTTTTAAATTTTTAACGTAAAAAAAATAAAATTTGAAGGGAGAGGCTAAACATCTTTTCGCAAAGTTGGAAAAGAATTTAACTTGATTTTTTTTCTTTTGTATTTATTTTTTTCTCAGAAAGACCGACCCACCCAGTTTTTTTTCCTTTTTGAAATTTTATAAACCACCCCAAATCGGGTAAGAAAATTTTTCTTCTTCACTTTTCTTCCCTCATAAACTACCGACCCTACCCGGCCTCGTGTAAAATTTCCGGGAAAAAAATCAACCCCTGATATTACGAAAATAAATTGGAAATTTTTAAATGAAACAAGTTTACTAACTTGGGTTATATTTTTTGTTTTTTTTTCACAATATTTACTTTGAAAAAAGATAAATTATATGAAATAACATTCGAACATTTCTGATGAACTTCGAAATTTTTTAATTATTTTAAAATATTAAAATTTCGATAAAACTTCTAAATTTAATTTCAAATTTAACAACCCTATTAAATAATAAGAATTAAATATTAACGTATAAGCTCGATATTTATAACATGTCACCGAGCGTATACCAAGCATTTACGTGTATATGAAATTTACCTCATCATTCTTTATTAATTTTCATATGATGAGACTTTTTTCAGTTAAAACGGCAAATTAAAAATGAGAGTGGAACTTTTAGACAAAGCTGAGATCTTAATAAAAAAGTTATGAGATGTATTTGGAAAAATTAGAGTCATTTTTCTATGACAGCGACTCGACTCGAGTCTGAGTCACATTTTTTTTGTTGACTCGGACTCTAAGTCTGAGTCTATTTTACAGGAAAAAAATGACTTGACTCAAGTCACAAAAAAAAGGACTCAAGTCTGACTTGAGTCAGTTTTGACTCGAGTCAAATTTTTGAGTCAGAAAATACAAAAGAAAAAATGAATTTTTTTAAAGATAACAATTTCTTCTTTTCAATTCAACAACACTTCGATGGACTGGTCAATATTCTTCAATAAACGTTATACTCTAAATCGCATCCAAGGGACCTTACAATTAATATCTCTTTGATTACTCTAAACACTCTTTGATTTAACTAAATTTACAAAAGACAAAAGCAAGAAAATTGGTGAAATTTGAATTAGGACTGCACTCTTTACTTTACTTTTAATGATTGAACCGATAAATCTAATAATTTTGTATTTTTTACTTGTACTCTAAGCTCATAAAGATCATTAAATAACTAATGAATTATGCAATTATTGGCCACCTATCGGTTTAACTCACTGCTTTAGCAGTCTTTACTTTCCAACTTTACCATAAAGTAAAGTAAAGAGTGCACCCCTAATTTGAATCTTTTATTTTTGATAATTTGAATAGATTTGGTCATCCCAATTAAGGGACCAGGCTAAAACAAAAAAAATACTATAATAACCTTAATAACGCAAATTTTTAGTATATTTTAATATTAAAAAAATCGGATTCTGCATAAAGTAAGCGACAATAAAGCAATGTTTTTTAATATATTATTTATCTTTTTCACTCTTTTGAAAAAAAAGGCCCATGTAAATAATTAAAAATAAATCTTTTTTAAATTCCTCTGAAAAATGCTACAATCATTGAATATTTTTTTTGTAACTTACGTCAAGCTTTGGGATGGAGTTTTGCGCTGAAACTTGCTCATGTTCTTAAGTAATGTATTGTATTAATAGAGTTAGTTTTTGCCTTATTTTTTAATTTTTTATGTGGTCTTGAAAAAGACCGGGGGGTTTGAATATTTATACAAATTGTTTAGTCTTGCAGTTAAAAGAGTAATTTTTATTTAAGCTCTTTCACCTCTAATACGTCTAGCCAATTGAATGTCTTTTGGCATAATAGTGACACGTTTAGCATGAATGGCACACAAGTTTGTGTCTTCAAAAAGACCAACCAAATAAGCTTCACTAGCTTCTTGTAAAGCAGCAACAGCCGATGATTGAAATCTCAAATCAGTTTTAAAATCTTGAGCAATCTCACGGACCAAACGTTGAAATGGTAACTTTCTTATCAACAACTCGGTGCTTTTTTGGTATTTACGAATCTCTCTTAGAGCAACTGTACCTGGACGATATCTGTGTGGTTTTTTGACACCACCAGTAGCTGGAGCACTTTTGCGAGCAGCTTTAGTTGCCAATTGTTTTCTTGGAGCTTTACCACCAGTTGATTTACGAGCTGTTTGTTTAGTACGAGCCATTTTAACTTGATTGAACTGAATTAATTTCTTACTTTAAATGAATTGTGAATTTAGTTTTTATTTTTTCCAACAAAATGTTGTTATTTTTATATCAATATAACATATGATTTTTTTCGTTAATAAAATGTCAAGGTTATTTTTATAGTGATTTTGAAAAGATTTGATTCGCTATAAACATATTAAATATCATAAATGATATTTTTAACGTATTTTTTTTTGTTCTTTATCAGTAAAAGTTCAAATAAAGTTGAAGATAAACAAATGAGAATTTTTTTCAAAACAAAAATATGTTTATAGTTATCTAAAAATATGCTAAAAAGAATCTCACTTCCGTAGTCCAATGTACCTGTTGAGGGTACGAAATGTCAAGTCAATCAATTTATTCACCCTTTAAATTTATTTAGAGAAGATACTTTTAAAAGTATTTTTTAAAATTGAGATAGACATTAGATTAAATGAGTTGAGTTGTAAACTTTCAATTAAATATTTTATTGAAAAAATTGATTAAAAATGGAGATCAAATATTTGTAAATGATTATAAATTGAAGACTTAAAATCCACGCTGAAGTCAATTGAAACTACTACGTATGATCGTTATTTAACATTTTACATCAAAATGTTTTTGAAAAAATGATTTATTTGCCAAGTAAAATAACAAAATTTTGAAAATGGCATAAACAAATCTAGAATATTATTGAGAGACTGGATAAAATTGTGTCATCATTAAATTTTCATCTATTCTAAAATATCGAATCAAGTACATTAATGAAGGATGAATGACCAATGACCAAGAATAAAATTCATTAAATTTAAATACGAATCTCTTAAATTGTAAAAATCGAGTTTTCAATTACATTTTTTTTGTTATTTGACAATGCTTTAAATCATCATTAAGATTAAGAAACAACATTTTTAAATTTTTTCCATTTTAATCATTTAATTTCAGTTTTATTTTTCAGAATAAAGTCAATTTTTATTTGAAATCAAAAGAGAACGCATTTTACTCCAACATTTGGGATTAACTCGATTATTGAAAATTGCTTTAATTTTTAAAAAATAAGTGGCCTTGAAAAAGGCCGGGGGTTTAAATTTTTCTTTTAATGAGCATGAATTTCTATTTTGAGCTTGTGTATTTTGTGACAGCTTTTGTGCCTTCACTTACAGCATGCTTAGCCAATTCACCTGGTAACAATAAACGAACAGCTGTTTGTATTTCACGACTTGATATTGTTGATCTTCCATTGTGTGTTGATAATTTAGATGCTTCAGAAGCGATTCTCTCGAAAATGTCATTTACAAACGAGTTCATGATGCTCATAGCTTTGCTTGAAACACCAGTGTCTGGATGTACTTGTTTCAATACTTTGTAAATGTAAACTGAATAACTTTCCTTTCTTTTTTTCTTTCTTTTTCCTTCTCCTTTTGCTCCTTTGACTGGTTTAACAGCTTTTTTAGCTCCTTTGCTTGGTGTTTTTGGTGGCATTTTGTGAATGTTTTTTGTTCTCTAAAAAATGTGATGTCTATCGACCACGAAATGAACTTGTTTAAATATTAAAATATATCAAAATCTAATTATGGAAAATATATATTTCTCACAAAACATATTTTTGACTTTTATTGTTTGAGAGTTTCCATTGAATGACGACCATCGTATCATAAAATAAATAATAAAAATAATATTTTTTCTATATTAATATTCAAGTTTAACGTACAAATTATTATAAAAAGCTTTTTCTTATTTTCAATATAAATAGATCGATTCATGAAGGCTTCGAATAATTCATTCAATAAATCAATTTATGAAATTTAAGTGTCAACAACAAGAAAAAGAAATAAAAGATAAAAATGTCTGGTCGTGGTAAAGGAGGTAAAGTAAGAGCCAAAGGTAAAACAAGATCATCAAGAGCTGGTCTTCAATTTCCAGTTGGTCGTATTCATCGTTTGTTGAGAAAAGGTCATTATGCCGAAAGAGTTGGTGCTGGTGCTCCAGTCTACTTGGCAGCTGTGTTGGAATATTTGAGCGCTGAAATTCTCGAATTGGCTGGTAACGCTGCTCGTGACAACAAGAAAACAAGAATTATTCCACGTCATTTACAATTGGCCATTCGAAATGACGAAGAATTGAACAAATTACTTGCTGGTGTAACCATAGCTCAAGGTGGTGTTTTGCCAAATATTCAATCCATCTTGTTGCCAAAGAAAACTGATGAAGGTGCTGCTGCTCCAACCAAGGGCTCAAAATCAGCAGAATAAGACAAAACTCGCATTTGAGTTCCTATGAATCAAACCCCCCGGCCTTTTTCAAGGCCACTCATTCTTTAAAAAATAAAGCAATTAATGTAACTAAGTCATCGTAGTTCATATTGTACAAACCTCTTAGCAAAAGGATTGGACTCTATTCAAATTGGTGTAAATTAAAAAAAATTGAATTTTTAACTTTAGCTTCCAATATCTTTCAGACTTGATAAATAATTGGAAAAGCGAATTCTTAATTTAAAAATTCATTTTACACAACATTACAGATTTTATTATTTTAAAGTTTTTTAAGGATTTTATGACTATTTTAATTCGTGGTCGCAAATCTAGTCTTTTACTTCAAACACATGACATAGACTGCATTTTAATTTTTTTTTGTTTTAAGTTACAGTTTAAAAAAACAACAACTTTCTTTTCAAAGATTGAATTGAATCGAATGACTACTACAATAAATTGAGACAGTGTTTATTTTTTTAGTTTACTAAGTTTAGTTTGAATCCTTTTTTTTAAAAAAAATCTCTAAAAAAAAAAGAAAATCAAACATTACTAATTTAAAAATGAATGCAGATGAGTTTAGACTTAAAGGCAAAGAGCTTATTGATTACATAGCTGATTATATGGAAAATATTCAGTAACTAAACCTCACATTCTATGTTAAGTAAATTTTAATTTTTTTTTGTTTAAGAGATTTGCGAGTGACTCCTAACGTCGAACCAGGATACTTAAAACCACTCCTACCTAAAGACGCGCCTCAAAAAGGAGAAAATTGGGACGCAATATTTAAAGACTTTGAAGATAAAGTATTGCCTGGTGTAACACATTGGCAACATCCTCGATTTCATGCCTATTTTCCAGCCGGTAATTCTTATCCATCGATTCTTGGCGAGTTGTTATCAGCGGGGCTTGGTGTACTCGGATTCTCATGGGCAGCTAGTCCATCATGTACAGAATTGGAATCGGTTATTCTTGATTGGCTCGGTCGAATGTTAAATCTTCCAAAGTGTCTTTTACCTATACAAGACGAAAAAGAAGTAATCGATGGTGAAGACATTAATGGAAATTGTCCAGTACCAAATTTAAATCAACCTCAAGAAGAAGATGATCCTGAGCAAAAACCCGAAGGTGGCGGAGTAATCCTAGGTTCGGCCAGTGAATGTATTTTAGTTTCACTTTTATCAGCTCGAAGTAGTGCTTTAAGAAGATTAAAAGCCGATAACCCGTTTGTAGAAGACGGTGTTTTACTCTCAAAATTAGTCATGTACACTTCAAAAATGGCGCATTCGTGTGTTGAAAAAGCTGGTATGATAGCAATGGTCAAAATTAGAATTTTAGAACCCGATGATAACTTTTCACTTCGCGGTGAAACTCTAGAAAAAGCTATCACCGAAGACAAAAATAATGACCTAGTACCATTTTTTGTTTCGTGTACATTGGGAACTACTTCGTGTTGTTCCTTCGATAATTTAACCGAAATCGGTCAAATTTGTAACAAAGAAAATATTCATTTACATGTTGATGGTGCTTATGCTGGCAGTGCTTTAGTTTGTGAAGAGTTTAGATTTTTTTCAAATGGCCTCGAGGTAAACCCTAATTAAACCTGTACCTAAACTCAGTCTCATAATATTTTGTTTCCCAAAGTTAGTTGATTCGTTCAATTTCAATCCAAACAAATGGATGCTTATGAATTTTGATTGTTCTTGTTTATGATAAGTTTTTTTGTTGTTAAATTAACCCCAAAGCAAAACTTATTTTATTTTTTATACGGTTAGGGATAAGTTCAAATTGACTAAAGCCTTGTCGGTAGATCCAATTTATCTTAGGTACAAAGAAATGGACAAAGCTGTCGACTATAGAGTAAGTATAACCTAAATTTTTTCAAATACCATGATTTATTAAACCCTGCGTTTAAAGCATTGGGGTATTGCATTGAGTCGAAGATTCAGATCATTAAAAATGTGGTTCACTTTAAGATCTTACGGTGTCGAAGGAATTCAAAATTATATCCGTGAAGTAATTTTAAAATTATAAATTTAACAAAATTTAAGTTTTTTTTTTCCTGTTTTTAGCATGTGAGACTAGCAAAGGTGTTTGAAAGTTTGGTTTTAAGTGACGCAAGATTCGAAATTTTGGGTACAGTAACACTAGGTCTAGTGTGTTTTCGACTCAAAGGTCCGAATTTTTTGAGTCAAAATCTTTTATTTGAACTAAACGATTCGGGTAGCATTCACATGATACCTTCAATGTTAGGTACAAAGTATGTGATACGATTTTGTGTAAATTCAGAGAAGGCATGTGATGATGACATGTATGCTGCATGGGATTTAATTCGACAATATGCCGATGCTATTCTAGATAAATTTGATATTCAAAAAGAGCCTGTTTTAATAGAAACACAAGAGTTTCCTGATGCGGCACTCAAGTTAAAACGCATGAGATTTAGTTTGAGTAAAATGATTTCAGATCCTAGAAATTATAATCAAAAAAAGTACACTCGAACACAAACAACATTTTTTGGTGAAGGAAAATATTTGGCTAAAAAATGTAGTTTTATGGACAATACTGATGAAAGTGCTGAATAGTGTTGAATTGCGTAAAAATGCGTTTATAATTTATTTAAATTTTTGTATTTTTTAAGAATCTTTTTTTTTTAATTTTTTTATAATTCAACTCAAAGGACGTAAGTTTTATTTTAAGTAGACAATTGTAAATTTGCGAATGTCCATTAGAGTTTACATTTTTTTTATAATGTAACAAACTAATTTATAATAAAATCATCTCAAATTCAAAGGATTTTTATGATCTTGAAAAACAAAAAGGCTACTGTTACCATCATCACTACCCAAAAGATCCTAATTTAACCGCATCCATCAAATATTTCGAGCTTTAGAGCCGCTATTTGAAGAAAAAAATTAATTTTTCAAAAATTTCTTGACCCCTGAGCTATTTTCAAACATGCCAATCGATGTAAATGAGTTCGATTGAAAATTTCACTTATCGCCAAGAAGAGCTAAGAATCTCTACTGGCCTCCGCTTGAAAAAATGAATTGAATTTTGGTTTATTGAATTCCCACTTCTCTTTTAGGTCTTTTTGACCTTTTTGCTATTCAGTCCCATGTATTTTTGCTTCCGTTTGAGGTATTCTTGAGACTTTCTGGGACCAGATAAATTTGTGGCTTTATAAAGGCCCTGAGATCTTGGGGCTTTTGAGATAGAGGGGGGAGACTGTGACAGACTTATAGAAATGCTAAAAACACACCGGTTATCAGGCGTAGAACCGGCGTCGCAAGGTCAAATAGACCAAAAATAGGGGACTACCCCCTCTCGATCGACAAGGCGAACAGGGTGAAGTTCATGCGAAACAAATGATGTTGGGATCCATTCTTTGCAACGGTCATCTTGATGGCGTTTTATAACCAATGTTAGTGTGCACTATGTTCCATCAGCAGCTAACCCTGCGGACGCCCCTTCGAGGTATATCACGGACTCAGTCAGGTAGACTAGTTGTCTTTAGGTCCATTGAACGAGTGGACACTTTAAAACTTGGGTTTTTAATTGGAGTTTAAGGGTACACTTACCCTATTTTTATGAGTTATCCAACCCAGCCTATACCGAAAAACCAAAAATTTATGGGAAACATATACCCTACTCGAACCAAAAAACCCAATTTTTTCGCCTTACTCAAACTGACCCAATACCCGAAAATAAGTGGTTATACATGTCTGAGGTTATCTAAATTTCCGAAATCTGGCAGCATATGCGTCTTCTGCAAGTTAAATAACTTGTAATTAGCGAAAAAAAGTCAGAGGTCCGAATAATAAAAAAATTTCCCAGGCAAGGGTTAAGAGTCTGCAAACCCTCGAAAAGGAAAATTCCGAGAAAAGTCAAAAAAAATCCTTTTTTTTTCATTAAAAAATTGCGAAGTTGTCCTTGAGAAACATAAAAAATATTCAACTTTGTGCATAATTTTATGATCTTTTGGAATATCTTGAAATGTAAAGCTCTTTGAATGACTTTAAAAGTGCAAAATATAAAAAAACACAATCCCTGCTTTCGAAGGCTACCAAACATCAGACCCTTCAGACAAAATGAAAAATTGTATATAGCCTGATGCCGAGTCGCTATAATAAAACATTTAGAAACTCAAGTTAGGATCAGGCTATTAATGATTTGAAGATATGCCTTGAAAGCTAAAAATCTTCGTACGCTCATACCAACGTGTAGAAGATTAAGAAAAGCATTGGGTGAAAAATTTAGTGAAGGGTTTCATGCAATAAAGAGGACTTCTTTAAATTAGTTTGAAATTTGATCGTCATAAAACATTGGTGTTCTTAACTTTGTATTTCTGACTCTAGATTGATATAGCGAGGAAACCCTTTACAGTTCTAAGATGAATAAGTCTGATAGTGTAGGTCGGATGCCAAAAAAAAAAGGAAACCGAATTTTCTTAATTTTTTATTGAAAAATAAATACAAAAACCCAAAAATATCAAATAAATAATTTTTACAAATTTTTTCAAAAACTTTTTTGTTGTTGTTCAATTAACTTTATCATCATCAGCCAATTTCATTTCCATTTTAATCAATTTGTTTAAAGGACTTTCATTTTGACTCTCATCCTCTTGACTCAATTTTGAACTCGATGAACTACACGATGAAGTAGATTCAACTGGAGATGACGTACTTGCCATTGTCGCAATTACATTCAACTGATTCTCAATCAACGGAATTTCACTTTGTTGTTTTAACGACATGAACAATTTATTAGCAGCATTTCGTTCAGCCTCCATTTCTTCGGCATTTTGTCTACGCCATTTGGTCCGTCTATTTTGAAACCATGTTTTAACTTGAGCATCGGTCATTTTTAAAACCTTTGCCAAATTTGAACGTTCACTCGAAGCCAAATACTTTTGTTTCATAAATCGTTTTTCCAATTCAATTATTTGCGGTCGATTAAACGAAGTCCTAGGTTTCTTTCGTTTCGGTGGATTTCTATTCTGATATGGATGACCAACACGTTTTTGTATAAACATTGGTTGTTTTATTTCCAATGATCTCAGTGATTCAGGTTTAATTGAATCGTTTGTTCCAAGCCAACTTGACAAAATTAAATTGTTGTAGATCCCAGGAGTCAAATTTGATTGTGACAATAAAAGTTTAAGAAAATATTTGTTCGCTTCGATTTGAGACGTTGGTAAAACATCATGCGAAGTTTGAGGTGTATCATCTTGTTCATCATCAGACTCATACTCATAATCAACTTCAATATCACTTGAATCCTCTTCATTGGGATCCTCGTTTAAAATACTAGTAATACTAAATGATAGCTTAGTTTGCTCAGACATGGAATTAATAAACAACAAAAACAAAAAAAAGAGTTTGTTTTTATAGTTTTCAAAAACGAGAAATAATTCAATTTCATGAAAATTTAATTTAATTCCAAAATGATCATTTATTTTAAGTTGCTTTTGTCAAAGACAAGTAAAATTAAAGTTTTAATCATTCAAATTGATAATAAATGGCTTTTATAGTTATAATTAAGATGTGCATTGTAACACCCATTTTTCTACGAACTTAATATTTGTCATCATCATCAAAAAGTTAATAATTTTAATTGTTTTGAAATCATCGTCATTTAATTCTGATAATGGAATGATTTTTTTATGTTTTATTTTAAATTGACGCTTTAAAAAAAAAAACTTATTGAATTTCGATTAGAAATAACAATTAAATTTATCTTTTGTTGTTTTTTTATTGAATTAAACTTGACTTACTAAAATCAATTTGATAAATTAAAAAAAATGAAACATTAGACTCGTAATTGTAGGGTCTCATTAAAATAGATTAAAGTACTTTTTTTGTTTTGTTTAGAATTGTTCTGGCTTTGTAATTTTGAATAGATACTGTCTCTTAAGATTAAATTTAAAGTTTATTTTCATAAAAATGGAGGATTTAAATCGATTTAAAGTCAAACTGATCATTAAAAATCGAAAATTATATTTGAAACCCTAAATTTGATCAAAAATTTTATCCCTACGCTATTTATTCTTCACTCTAAAACTGTTTTGCGGCATTTGGCGACACGTTTTGAGCCTGTGGTCAGCTGTGAGATTCTCGACTTTAGCTCTTGATACCTTTACACTTTTCAGTAATCGATTTTTGGTTCACCAAACTGTAGACTTCTGCATTCGATACCTTGTCCGGAGACTTTATTCCTAGACACATTCTGTAGCACATTATTGCTAAGCTATTCAGCTTGTCTTTCATTTCTCTAGAGACAATCCACGTCTCACTGCCAAATAGGAAAATTGAAACTACCGTGGCCTCAAAGATGTTCAGTTTGATTGGTATATGCTTTGCTTTCCAATACGCTGTCCATGCAAGTGATTTTCGGTGTGAGAAGTCCGCATTGGAGGAGCTGAGCTTCGAACCAAGGTACTTGAAGTTTTCCACAAGTTCTTTATTTAAACATTTTTATTACCCATGATAGGAATAAGCTATAATTGAAGATATGGTCTGAAAGCCAAAGAGTTACCATTAATGCTGGAACCATGGTCGATGCAAAAAAAAACTTCTTTAAGCCATATTCAGGTGAAAACGGTTAAAAAATGGTATTTCTTCAGCCAAGTACACTTGACTCGTTAAACGATTCTGTGATGCCCTCCCGACCCCCACAACAGACGGAAAAAAATTTGCTACATACCTGGGGCGATGTTAAGTTTAGTATCAAAATATCAAATATCAAAAATATCAGACAATCGAAATACATTACTGATATTTTTGATACTGATATTTTGATATAAAACTTAACATCGCCCATACCTGGTTGTTTCTACTGGTTCATCTTTTTTTCGACAAGACATGTGTCCCATTCAAGTAAATTGTAACCTCGCAAGCTTCAATGAAATCGGAATCTGCTTAAGCAAAAATCCATGCTCCGCTTTCATAGAGTAAAACAGGTAAACAAGATAAATTCTTACCTTCATTCCAGATGTTGTTTATGTAGTCCAAATTTTCTCAAGTCTTCTAAATGCCAACAAAGACTTCATACTCTTCATGTCTTTCTCGCTAGAAGACAGCTTGATTTCATCGTAGCACTTCATCCAGCACTGGGTTTATTCGGGTGATATAGATATAGAGTTTTGGTTGAAGTTTTTTATTTCAAAATATAGACCAATATGTTTATGTTCTTTAGCCATCTATTAACAAGTAATTCGTTTCCTCTCTTGCACCATTCCTGGCTTTTTGAGCTAAAAAACCCAAGGCACCCAGCTTCAACTTGGTCTTGGTTATTAAAATTCCGTCGTCTAAGGAAATGAGCTTTAGAGCAGAAAACATGATAATCAGAGTGGGGAAAGGTCTGTACTATATTCTGGATGAGGAAGAAGTTCAAGTTCCTTCCAGCTCTTCAATTTTTTTCATGGTTTTTCGCATGGAATGCGGTTTTGCGATATCTAGAAGAAACTAAACAAGCTAATTGTTCACAATAAAGGTCTATATTTATCGTACGACCATCTTGAACCAGTTCAAAGTGTATTACCCTTTGGTAATTTCATCAAACGAACAACATTATCTTTTTTTTCGAATCGTTCTCTTTTAACGACTGGTAGGGCTGGTTGAGATGGGTCCAACCACTGATTTCTGTCATTTCGAAAATCTCGGTAGCGTCTATTAACTTTATGGATCAACTAAAGGTGACGAAATATGATGGACTGTGAAGTGTTAAGATCACTTGATAATTCGTGATTATTAACCCGGGAGTTGCTCTCTACGGCAGTACGCAATGCATCCTGATCGAAACTCACTAGTCTTCCAGACCCCTTTTCCTTCGAAGGCTTGTATCACCACTGTTAAACTTATTGAACCAAGCTTGTGTCTTTCTTACTTTAAGGACATTCTTTCCGGTTTAAATTATTTCATATGGATTCTTAAAATCCATTTTAAGTTCCATTAGGAATTTTGCAAATTTCAAGGTAAGGAAGGTAAAATGGTCTTTTTTTTTTTAATAAAGAAAAAATTTATTTCGAAAATTTACAAAAATAGGCCTAATAAAAAAATAAAATAAAAATCTTTAATTGTTATCTTCACTTTCCTTAAGTTTTTTCGATATAGTTCCAATTTTATTCTTTAACGTATCGTTTAACTCGTACTGATTTTGTAAACTTAATTTTAAAGTATCACATTCATTCGATAACGATTGAACTACGTCTTCAATTGCGTCTCGTTCTGTTCTCAATAGATCAACATCACTTTTTAAACGTTGATTCGCTGTTTCTAATTCTTTCAATCTTTTTTCATTCATTTGGGCATCTGTTTTCATTTTCTCAAAATTAAACTTTAAAAAAAATGGGTTTCACAACCAAAAAAACAAAAAGAAGTATTTTAAAGTTTACTTTATGAGAATTCTTTCTAAAATAACTAAAATATTCCTGGATTATTTTGTACAAATTATCGAACTGTTTAATCATATATTGACCTTGTGTACACGTTTTGTTATCTTCTTGTTTTGTTTTATCAGCGACTAGAAACTGTTTTAACCCATCGTGATAATTCTCGTTCGATATAGACACGAATATTTTGATAATTTTTTTAATATCTTTTGTGCATATCTCATAAATTCGATCAAACTCAAGTTGTCTCTGGGTCGTCTGTCAATAAAAAAATAAAAATTTGAAGATTTTTAAAAAATATTTTTTACAAAAAATTTACGTGTTTGAGTTCGGTTTTGATTGAAAAAAGTTCTTTTTCGCATATGTTTAACTGGTCTGATAGATTTTTGATTGTCGAAGCTTTTTCGTCCAATTTTTTGCTAAGTTCAGAATTAGCCAATTTAAACTCAGCTTCGATTCTAAAGATAATCAAATTATACAGAAAAAATTTTGAAACACTAAAATAAGGAATAGTTAATTTACATTTTAAAACGTTCTTTAGTGTCTTTTGATCTTGTTTGTTCGTCTAATAACTCTTTTCGATTCTCTCTGTTTAAAAATAAAACAAAGTCAAAATTTAAGAAGTGGAAGTGAATTGGTTTGAAATTACTTTAATTGATCGAGTAATTTTTCTAAATTAATCTCTGATTCAATTTTTTGTTCATCGTTTTCTTCAAATTTTTTCTCTAGTTCTTGATTTTTTTTCTTAAAATGAATTGATGTTTATTCTTTCATTTAAGTTGTATATTTTTAAATCAAATTAAAAGAGCATATGGGGTAAAAGCTCTAAAAGCTGTAAACCCACGTAAATTATGTGAGTCTCGGATCAAATATGAGAGACACGCATGGCTAGCGTTTGGTAAACTTGAGAAAATCAGGATTTCAAAACAAAATCAATTGAAGAAAGAATTTTTCAAGCCTCTTGCTTATCGGTTCTTGATCAAAAAAACCTCAATGAAATTGACAGTTTAGCAACCAGCTGCTTTAGACACATGCTTAGAATAAAGCGCTTTGACGAGATACCGAACGAAGAAGTGTACAAAATAGTCAAAGAAATTCCAATTTCATTGAAACTTGCTAAAAGACAATTGACTTGGGTTGGACATATGCTTCGCCGACAAATTGAAGAGCCAATAAGTCTGTACAAACCGAGTCAGCTAATGGGAAAGCCAAATCAAGGAAGGCATGCAAAAAATTATGCTAGACAAGCAAAAACATTCCCCAGTCTGTTGAGGAGATCGAGAGGGTAGCGCAAAATCGAAAAGAGTGGAGAAGACTAATAATACTCCAAAGTTGTGTAAATCTTCATGTTGGGCGCAACTAAAATTTTTCCTTCCTGACCCCTCTCGACGAAAGCACTAAAGGTTCTACTATAAAATCGGTATCTGGAAACTGGTATACCTTATGTTGAACCTTTAGGTGTGTTGAAAAGTGGTAGTCCGTTAGTTTCTTTAGGTGTTTTCTATATTTGAACGAGTCTGTAGTCCAAAAATTTCAGTCACCAAATCCACAAGAAAGAGCACAAAAAGATGAACAAGAGAATATGTCTCCGAAAGCTAGTAGACCTTTTGTTTAACGGAAAAGTGGTCTACTACATTCTCCTTCAACTAAGAAAATAATAATTGACTTTGAAATTTGAAAATTATTTATTGAAATTTGCAACTAAATTTGGCTCAATTTTGTTCGAAGACTTTCAATTCCGAAAGAAGACCATAATTGACGGGATCGAGAATAGTTCAGATAGTCATCATGCCAATGCAGAGGCCGTTACTTTTTCAGAGGACTTAAGTTGTCTCATTTTAAAAATTTCACTGACTGAACTTTGAAAAAAAAATGACTCGGACCCCTCATAGGATTACGTAACTTGATAAAAACAAAAAAGATATAGAAAAATTGAAAATCTCTATACATATAAATACTCTCCTACTTCTAGTTTCCTCTTTTCAAACAAAAGTTTGACCAACTCTAGGTCTTACATGGAGAATCTTAAAAAGAAGTTGAAAGCCTTAAATTGAGATAATGTGGAAGTTTTACGCTTTAAACAAATAATAAAAATGAAAATATTCTCAAACAAACATGGAGTTTACTTACCGATTCAGCTTCGAATTTTAATTTCATATCTTTGAAATGTTCATTTTCTCTTTTTAAATTATCTTCTAAAGTTTGATTCTTTCTGACCAATTGCTTAAACAAAATAAATAAACAAATTCATTCCAACTTTGCATTCGATTCGATAAAACCTACTTCAATATGCTTAAAACTTTTGTCAACTTTTTCTTTGTATATTTGAATTTCGGATTGTAATTTTTCGTTTATGTCTTTGTTTAAATTAGACTCCTCTTGAAACAAAAGAATTAAACTCATTTCTAATTTTGTTGCAAGACTATACCTACCTTTGAATGAATTTATTAAATTCTCTTGTTCTTGATTAATGATTATAATCTTTTTGTATTCACTTTCTTTTTTAGCTAATTTTTCTTGCAAATTTTCGTAACTAGTCACCAACGTTAGGTTTTCTTTTTTCAAATTTTTTAACTGTTCTTGATAAAATTTTGAATTTTCTTCACACAACTTGTCTTTTTCCGTGATCAAATTTTTTTCTTTACTCAAATTATTTTTAACCAAAGTTAACTCGTATTCCAATGATCGTCTCAACGCTTCATTCTTTTCAAATTCACTGCGTAATTTTGTAAATTGTGTAGTCATAGTGAAAATTTCACGATTCGACGAGCTTATTAATTCGAGTCGTTGATTTTCGGATTCTTGTAATTGTTTTTGAAGTTTACTATACTTTTCTTGTTCGTGTATCAATAATTTTTGAAGTTTTTTGACTTGAAAATGTAATGGATTCAAATCTTCCATTAGAGATTGACTTTCGATTGTTCTATTCAATTGAAAATCGTCCTCCACGTCTATGTTCTCAGTGTCATGAAGGGTCTCAGGCTCGGCTAAAGCCATTTTTTTGTTTTTAAAAGGAAAAAAAAACCGAATTGTTTTAGATTTTATTTTTTTTATTTTCAAATTTTTATTATTTAAATATAAAAAGAATTTTTAGAAGATATGAAAAGAAAAAAGAAATTACCATGACAACATTGAGGGCTATGTTGTCCGTTTATTTTGACTTGTATTTTGAGTTATCCAAGGAAGACCGAAAATTTCTATTTCTTTTTTCTAATATTCTATAATTAGACCTTTAAGTGTTTTGAATAGAACCTTTCACTAATTTTCAAATTGTATTCGAAATTTTTTTTGAGAAATAGTAAAAGTAAGTCTTCCGAATATTTTATTTTTTTATCGAGGTTTTTTTTTTTTAAACAAAATGAAGTTTATTTTTTTAAAATTAACTCTTTAGTTTTTTGCTATAAACAAATTATTCAACTTGTTTAGTTGTGATATAACTTTTTTTAAAGGTCACTCCAACGATTCTGGTACAATGAATACTTTACGGTAAGGATAATAAGTAATTCTATTAAAATTTTAAGGACTTTTTCAATACTATTTTATTTTTCAGCCATCCGAAAAAAAATTGAAGAATTTTTCATAGCGACTTTTAGAGATAATAAGTAAAAAAAGTAAGACCAAAAACTTGTTCAGAATTTTGAGATTCAGATTGCACGTATCAGAATCCTCGGAAATTTTTGTTTCTTCAATATATACAATAGCTAGATGGAGAACTATCAGAGTTATGGAAAGAAGCCAACATAACTCCGATCCATAAATCAGGCTCGATCATGGAGAGAATCATAATTGAGACGATTTGAAGCTTATTGGAATTTCAAGTCAAGACCGTAAGTCATCGGATCTTAACTTGTTTGGCTGATGTATGGTCAACCGAGTTGAATCTGTCAAGTGATTTACTTAGGCAGAAGAAAAGAAAAAATCACATACGAAAAGCTTAACTCGAGAATGAAACATGTGCTGTATGAATCAAGTCAAGAAAAAAATCTTGGTTTTGTGATTATCAATGACTTGAAATGGAACAAACAGTGTTCGTATGCTGTAGTAAAGGCTAACAGGGCCGATCAAATTTATAACCTATGAGGTACGCCTAAGTGAACTCAATTTAATGAGCTGAGAAAACAGACGCCGTAGGTTCAACTTGATGCAAATTTACAAGTTGGTTTTTGGTTATGAAGATATAAATTTGCTCAACGGTATCAAATTCGCCAAACCTACCACAATCAATCTAGGAAGGCAGCAGAAAAGCCGATTAGTACGTGAAATCAATAAAAAAGGCTCATATCGATACAGCACGGCTAATGAAAAAAGGCGTACTATCTAGCGTACCGTACCATAAAAGGGTTCCAATCCAAAGGAAAATATTTAAATATAATTTAGAATGGTTAAAAATAATTGAAACATTTATTTGAATCAATGTTGTATAAGGAAAAGACTCAGATACAGCACCAAGGCTTTGCCTAAATGACACAGAACTACAAGCCGTAGATTCATATCGATACCTAGGTATCGAAGTTAACAACAGACTTGACTGGGATCAGCAGTGGATGGATATCGAAAAGAACACTAGTCACATTCAACAAAACAACTCAAACGAATTGGATTTACAGTGGTGACTTGATAGCAGGATTTTACTTAAAATTACGTAAAATACCGTAAAATCATAAAAATAAAAAATTCGGATTTTACCATATTTAACGGCAATTCAGGTAAATTTACGATAATTTTTGGAAAATTTGGTAATGACAGTCACTTTTTCTGCTAAATTGCGAAAGAAGTCTAGTATTTGAGCGATTTTGTTAATGTCGATAATATTTTCCTCTAAAAACAAAAAAGAGACGTTTATCAATTGCTTGAAACATTTTGTTTCCAAAACTCGATCATTTGAGACCCCGTACTTTGACTCCTAAAAAATTTGACCGAAAAAATGACAGGCATTTTTTATTTTTACCAAATTTTTTTAAAAACTATCGTAAATTTACCTGAATTACCGTTAAATATGGTAATTAACTTTTATGATTTTACGGTATTTTACGTAATTTTTTCCAATAATTTACGGTAATTAACGTAAATTTAAGTAAAATCGTGCTATCAAATCACCACTGTATTAAAGAAATTTTGGTAACTGTTTATAAAAGCCTAGTAGTAAGCCACCTAGATTACAACAGCCCGGTGATCTCTATGGAAAGTAAAGGAATCAAAACAGAAATCGCCGGTCTGCAGAAACGAATCCTGAGAATAATTGGTATCATAAAAAACGAGGCACTTGAAAAATACAATCTGGTTGATGCTGTTGAACGAATGGAAACAGTGAGCCTTAAAAATGTATCAAAGCTGCTTGTCGAGCCGAATAACGAAGTGTTGATAAAATATCGAAACACCAACAGATCTAACTCTGATTTTTGTTTCAAAACAAAACCGGCTAAAACGAACACATACAAAGATAGTATAGTGCAAAAAAGTATCAGAATCCTAAGAGACGACGAAAGCAAGAAAAATTTATTTCATTTTGCAAAAACAACAAACGATAACAAAGCACAAACAAAAGTTCTTAAAACGTCAATTAAACCTAAAACAGAGTGTACCAGTTATGGTAAATATTTTGAAGCAAAGATCGGTATCAAAGCACATATGAGATCATGCCATGTTCCAAAAATATAACCTTCACACAATTCAATTCCTTTTGTTTTATTTTATTTTATTTTTTTTTATCCTTTATTCAAAATTTTTACTATTGTAAACTAAAATAAAGTAATTCACAGATTGTCTATGATAGTTTTTGGAATGACACGAAGCAACTGCTGCAAAAGCATCTCAAGGACTAAATAGTGTGAATTAGTGTAGTTGGGATATAGATAATTCTATGCCGCAACTAACAAACTAACTACAATAGATAAGCATAATAAATAAAAAGGGCGCCCATGCAACTTATAGAAATTTTTGAATGTTTTATGGGATTTAAATCACCGAGAAGTGAAATCCTGAGACGGACCCTTTAGAAATAATCAATCTTGGAACCCCTTCGAACCCAAATTTATTTTTCCAAAAAAATCATTTTTCTGACTTGGGACTCCCTATCCTAATCGTTAATTCTTAAGTTACAATATGAGAAGTCACATACAACCAGAGGTAAAGGCTCAAGAAAATTAATTTTTTTTCTGTTTATTTGTATAAATTAAAAACTCGAGCAAAAAAAAAATCATTTTTTTATAAAAAAAATTTTTAAAAAATAAATTCCAAAAAAAAAAAACAAAAAACAAATGAAAACAACAACGGTCGATACAAAATTTTATTTTTTTTCCTAAATACATTCATCTTCATCCTCAAATATAAAATATGTTTTTGTTTTTGTATCTTCATTTGAATTTTTACTACTACTTTCTTTTCTTGATCGATTACCAGTGTTCGGATTGGAGGCCAATGAACTTATAGACGGTGAATTAACATTTGTTTTAGAACTTGTTCTCAAACTAATTAACTCGGTTTTAGATGTTGTAGGTAAAATCGAAGGCGATTCACTTCCATTCGCTAATAATTGATTTTTAACTTTAAGAAAACTTTTTTTTAAATTCTCCATTTTAATTGATTCTCGTTTACCCGTCTAGAAAAACAAAAATTATAATTTTTACACCTCTAAAATGTGACATAAATTACTTTTTTCGATGTTATGCTATCTTTTGACTTATCTTCAATTTGTTCCTGTTGACTGTCTTCATCACTCAACGAGTCCGAATCAGAGTCATCACTTAACTGTTCTTCCTCCTCGACTATTTGAGTCTCTATTTCGTCTTGTGACATTGACACATTTCTTGATCCAGATCGTTCTGATTTATGAAACAAATTGTCTATACTCTTGAATATTTTCTTGCCTATTTTTGCCATTGAATTTGTTTCAGCTTCCTCTTCATTTTTGACCAAAGGAATTTGTTCTTCTTTTTCATCGTCCATTGAGACTATTGTCAAATCGGTTAATTGATGTTTCATTTTAGTTTGTGATTTTGATGATGATACACTTGATTGTTTGATTAGGATCGAATGAGTTGGTCTTTTAGCCGAATCAAGTTGATCAGGTGGTTTTGGTGATGATGGTGGTGAAATAGGTTTGTTAATTTCCAATTCACTTTCTTTAACAGGCGTTACAAAGAATTCAACTTTTCGATGTGATGTTGTTTGAGTTGGAGATTTTGAAATGTTTTTGTTTTTAATTTGTTGATTTTGAACAGGTTTTTGAATTATTTTTTTTTGATTCTGTAGACGTTTTTGCAGTAACCAGTCTTTGAACAAATGCCAATCACCAAAACTCATGTTGAGTTCAGTTTTGAGCAGTTCTATATCACATGATAGCAAAACCCGACCGTTTAGGTTCTTTTCTTTGATAGTACTCGAATAAACTTGTTTAAAGTCTTCACTTAAATATTCGATTCCATTCATTATTGCGTCACATACATCGGTGACATTCATATCGTTTAATGTTTTAGTCATGTCGATCTTAAATATAAAATTGTCTTTTAAAAGACCGTTTCAAAGCTTTTAAAGACTTTTATGAAAGGATAGACTTTACTTAGAGCCTCAATTATTGGCGTGCGGAGTCCTTGAATGTTTACGGAATCCTTGAGTTTTCGAGAGCAAGGCTTCTTCAGCGTTAGGTAAGGTGAATTTTAAGTAGAAAGCTCATGTTTTCGATATTATAGCTTTAATTTAAGACCTCATAAACCTTAGAAAATCATTTTTTTCCTGCGGAAAAAAACAAAATTTTAATCCGCATTTTGCCATAAAACTCCGGGTAGTTTACCGTGGAAAAAACAAATTTTATTCCGCATTCTGCCGTAAAATTCCGGGTACTCTTGTTTATTTTGGACTCCGCAAAGGATCTCCCTCCTTTTGATACTTTTGTTGTGATTAAACATTTACAGTCGAACCTCTCTAATCCGACTAAATCGGATTTTCCGGCTTATCGAGTTTGCCGTAACGAAGTCTTAAAAAAAAGAAGTTTTCAGTCCGTTTTTTTCCCTTAAACCCCCTAATGCAGATTTATGTATTTATCAAAAGACATTCCTTTCGACCTAAAAAGTTTTTATGCCCCTTTTGAAGGAGATTTTTATACACGCCGAATGAGATAACCTTAGACCTTAGCTTTTTGAAGCCTTGAGCCGAGCCGAGTTAAAGTTGAAGCAGAAAAAGTCGGTCTGGTTATAAACACAAAGAAAACGGAAAGCATGACCTTTAATATCCTAGGAGATCAGGGTAACTTTTGCATGACGGTGGAGTTATAGCAATGGTCGAGGACTTAAAATATTTAGGAACTAAAGTATCATCTACCGAAGCTGACTTTAAGAACCGCAAAGCCTTGGCATGGGCGGCTTATTGGAAGCTGGATAAGATCTGGAGAGCGAAGCATATTCCTCCCACATTAAAAGGAAAAATCTTCAATGTTTCCGTTGTTTTAGTTTTGCTATATGGTTGTGAAGCATGGATTGTATCAAAAGATCTACAGGGTAAAATCAATAGCTTTGATACATTATGTTACAGAATGTGGCTGGGTATCAGGCCAATGGCCAGTGTGAACCAAAGACCGCTAGTGGAGTCAATGAGACGAAGACAATTATCGTGGGTTGGTCATGCTCTACGCAGAATCGAACATGAACCAGCTAAATTATTTGCCCTTTACGAATGATGGGCTGGGTACCTTTAAACGAGGACAGAAAACCACCAGTTATTTTAAGTACATTTGTGATCTAATATTTCCATCAAAGAGCGAAGTGGTACAGTCAGAATTGGTGAGTCTTGCAAGTTCACGTGATCTATGAAGAAAAGAGTCTGTTTGTTGTAATAAAAGTATTTGAGGGTCTTTATTGGAAATTCTTATTTATTGCTAATAGAAAACATTTTACTAAATAATATTTACCTGTAAATAGCTTTGATCATCAACAGGACTTGACAAACTTATCAAATTTGAGCTTGTTAACTCAGGTTCTTGAATTTTTCTTTGCACATGTTCACTACTCTGAACATTTTTGAATCCATTTAATGAATTATTCTCTCTATTCATATTCGTATTAACAAACAAATTGGGACTAGGTAACGGCAGTCGATTTGACGGGTACGATTGACCATAACCAAAAGTTAACTGATTCGCACTACTATTATTAAACATATTAAAACTATCCATATTATTAAAAGGCATCATATTCGCTTGATTAATCGGTAAATGACTTATTTTATCTTCTTTGGCATCGATTGATTCTTTAATTAATTTAATGAGATACGGATCGAGGTTACATGTACACGGGAGGATCTTTTTAAGTATTGTACAAGTTAATTTAGGCTCACAATTTTCTATAAATTGTTCAAATTTACGAGAGTTACGATCGAGTTCGAGCAGGGGCTCGTTATTTATCGGAATTTGATTCTTAACTTGTTCGTAAACTTCATTTAATGTTGACTCTTCAGTGAATTCAGTCTCGTGTTCATCGTAATACATGACAATCCATGAGCACCGGTATGGCCATTGTTCGTTTAAATAAATCCATGAGGCTAGAATACGCCAATTGAAATCGATGTGATAAGCACGCAAGAGACGACCAGTGAGAGCAATTATGTTTATCAATCGACGTAGATTACGAGGATTTACGTCCGAAAAATAATCACTTTTTATCAATTGATCAGTCAAGTCTATCGCAGACATCTTAAAAGAGTCGTAATTAAAAAAAAAATTCAAAACTGAGGTCTTGTGATTCACCTACCGGTTTAGAAGCGTTTCGTTTCTGTTTTTTTTTGTTCTTTTTACCATGACCAACGTCATTACCAATTCTTGCAATCATGTCCTGAGACGACCCAATCTTGAAAAAAAAAAAATTTTATTTTCATAATTTCAGAGAGATTGTAGACCCTTACGTGAGCACTGACTCTCCTCGACAACTTATTGGGCATCTTTGCCAATGCCTTAGCCTTCGAAAGATCAACTTGTAAATAAATGGGGAGGTGGATAATCGTTCTCAAATAGTCATGACCATTAACATTTCCATTCCTAAACGCAGCCACAAGATTTCCTTCAATACCCTTAATCAACACATGCGGATCAACAGCCAGAATACTCACAAACGGATCACCTTCACGGGTAAACAATACATGAACTATTTCCAATATTTGTAATACTTTAGTCTGTTCACAACTGTCCAATCCGTCAATTACAATAACCAATCGGGTACAGCTGTGTGTGAACGCGTCTATAGTTCGGACTGTATGAGCTATCAAATCTACTTCACGTTTAAGCTTAAAAATATAACTCTCCATTTTGTTTGAATCATTGTGTTTGTATTTTTCTTTATTATTGTTAACAGCGTTCATGATTCGGTAGTTTGGGGATCGGATTAAAGACCAGAGGATCTTAGTCCAAGTAAAAGCCGAACCGATAATTGATATAAAGATTATGAATACTACTGTTATTATGAAACCCTCGTCTTCGGTTTTAAAATTTTTCAAATCGAAGCCTTTGATACGAAATAAAATTGCTACACCAACGATCAAAATTGAGACTAAGAATACCAAAAAAAAAGTTGGTACACAACAAAATCTTCGAAATTTACTGTGCGAATGAGATTTGTTGAAAAAAACTCGGCACAGTCGGGTTATAATGACACCAAGTTGTTCTTCCATTTTAGTGTTTAAAGAACTTACCATTAAAGCGAGGGCATTCTCACCGCCTATTGTTGATATCTTACCGTATTCAGTGAATATGAAACGTAGATTTTTGTGTTCGATATTTTCGTTTTCGTTTTTATAATTAGTCGGGTTTAGGAATAAGATTCGTAAAAGGAGTTTGAACCGGGTTAGGTGAGTCGATACTTTTTCGCATAAACGTTCGGCCCATTCGCTTTCACGTTTTTCATAAAAATATTTTGACACGAATATAAATAAAAGTGAGAGTACTAAAAGTGTTGCATAAAGACCTAGACCATATTGCCATTTCCAAAAAATAAATGGGGTTGTTAGTAATAAACCGATGAATAGAAGGGTTGTTATAAGAAAAAAATTGATTTTTAGATTTACAACTTGGGTTAATTTGGCAAAACTTTTCATTTCGGATTTTAATTGAGATAATAGAAATGATTTACCACTACCCCATTTGGCGTATAAACCAACTGTTATTGGTGTGTGTAATGAAGGTTCGCTGAGAATTTCAGCGACTGCGCTACTGTACAAGTCATAGCCTAGGATACTGTCTTCGGTCATGTTCAGTTGTCCTTAAAATAAAAATTATTTTTTATGAATGAGAATCGTGTGTCTAATAAGTTCGGTTTTAGTGTTTGGACAAATCATCGAACGAAGATATCATTGATTTGGAGACATTAAAGCTGAAATTGACACTAGGATCTCAATGAGAAATAAATTTCCCTTAAGCCAAACTCGGGTGAAAACGGTAAGAGTTAACAAAAAGATATTTAGTTAGTCTTGCCTCAAACCAGTTTTTTAAAACTTATAAAACGCTGGTCAGGGTCAGGGTTAGGCCTAACCCTTAACCAAAAATGAACCTTCATGAAGGTTCAAGGGGTTTCTGAAGGTTAACGAGAATGTTAACGTTTTCATTCAAAATTGTGAAAAATTTTAATGCAGCATCAAACCCGAAAGAGTGTATTAAAACAAATGATTCAAGGGGTCTAAAATACAGTCTTCGAAATAAAAACAAAATTATTGAACAAGGCGCAAGAATGAACGCAGTGGAAAAAACCTTTGGATATGTCTTCTCAAGATTGAATAAAAAATTCGCCTTAAAAAACTTTGTCTAAAAAATGACCATTTCAATTTTTAATACTGCACGGCTCCTGAAAAAAAACCGTACCGGAGCGTACCGTACCGGAGCGTACCGTACCGTTTTTTGAAATTTTGAAATATTAACTAAAAATGAAAATTTTTTAAATTTTATTTTTCGGTACGGTACGGTGGACTGGTACGGTAGGATGGTAACTTTTTTATCTAGTTGCTGATTTACCCGCTGACCCTCATTTTTTTATGCAGATTATAAAACTGGAAAAAATTCTGAATAAAATGTTGAGGTCACATTATTTATTTAAATTATTAAGATTTTAGATCAAAAGGCAAGTAGCTCAAAAAATTCTCGTTTATCCATGAGGCGGGGTACCCCAAAAAATATTTTTTTAACTCTCTCCTAAAAAATTCGCTTTTCTAGGTTTTCATATATGCAGATTATGAGTTTGAGGTCGAAAATCCTTATTCAGTCTCTTCTTACAGTACATACTACCGTATTTTCTTGCTGATAAGCGCCCCCCTAAACCCCCGAACATTCAGTCACTTTCACTTTTGTGATCTTCATATAAAGCACATTGAGTTCTATCAGAGATAATCCAAATGAAACCCAAAATCTATTTGCATCATTATTATTTTTCGATCAAAGTGTCTATTTTTGGGGCACTTGTCAGCAATGAAATACGGTAAAACTAACTTGTACGTTTTGTTTGCTTCCCTCTTCCTCAACCTTTTCCTTTCCTCAATTCTTTTCTTTTCCTTTCCTGAATTATTCAAAGAATAAAACGCAATTTTCAAATTTACAGAGGAAGGAAAGGAAGAGGTAAGGAAGGGGAAAGGAATAAACCGTGTACAAGTTAGTTTTAGTACGTACTGTAGAATGATAACAATTAAATAAGAAAGTTATTTAAATTAACCTAAAAATTTCAAAATTATTTGTATTTAAAATACTTTATCATTTCAATTTTGGAACACTAAAATGTAAGTATAGGTGTCTTTTAGTTAGCCATCTTACCTAAATTTATGAAAACTAAATTGTACTTTTTTAGTCAAGGTATTCGATTTATTTTTTCGCAAAACCTAATCTGAGCAGTTTTAGGACTTTAAACAGGTGATTTTTGACAAAAGCAAAAAATATCCAAACATTTTAAATCTCGAGGTAAAAATACTCATTTTCAACCTTTGGGTCAAATTTCGTCACGCAGGATCAAAATAAATTACAGAATATATTTCATATATTTATTTTCGACCTTAAACTTTGGGTCCAAGGATTTCGTAAATCTAAACGTCTTCGGTCTTCTTGGAGCATGTCTCAATTTTTTTAACTGTTTTAGTTTTTGTTAGTTTCTTAAAGAGTTAAGAAAAGGATTTTTTTGGTTAAAATGCTCTCAAGTCCCATTAAATTTTTGATTTTCCACCCCCTTTAAAAATATAATGCTCTGAGGTTTTCGTGGTCAAAGAATACAGTTATTTTTCTAAGAAATGATCTGCATAAATATTCACTAAATACTTCAAGGTTCACTAAATACCACCAAAAATGTCATCCGAACGTTTTTATAGACATCCTGTATATGAGTTTTAAAATTATTCTTACTTGCGCCAAATATCTGCGTGAGAATACTCTTTGGATTTGAAGCATCAATTTTATGCGGTGTATCGCCTTGTTTGTTCGGTTTGTATAAATATTTACTATTTTTAGGATTTGATAAAATCAACTCGGTTATCTCACGACTTTTGTTACGTAAAGCAATATGCAAAACATTATCTCCATTCTAAAACAAAAATAAACTCTTAACCATTTTTTTACCACAAAAAAATAAACTTTTACCTTATCAATCGGAGATACTTTACTCCCATTGTTTAATAGTTCATTTACAATAGCCGTATTCTTTTTTTTAACAGCTGATAACAGTAATGTATCACCATCGTTTGCAACTATTTCAAGATCCGGCTTATAAGCAAGTATCAATTTTATTATCTCAAGATTTCCTCTTTCAATTGCATAATGCATCGCAGTTTTTCCTTGCTATAAATTTATTAACTTAAATCTCAAAATCAAAAAATTTAAAAGACATACACTTCCGATTGCATCTACTTCAACATGTCGTGCTAGTAAAGCCTCGACTATCTCTTTATGACCACCCTTAACTGCTGTTATGAATATACTATCTCCTTTCTTATTTGATGTATTTACATAAGCACCTTTTTCTAGAAGACTCAAAACAACTTCGATTTGACCCAATTTAGCCGATATACCTAACGCTGATTGACCATCTTTATCAACATGATTCACATTTATATTCGTTAACTTGGACAAGTACAAAGCCACATTGACATGGCTATTTTTACAACTTATAATCAACGGGGTCATGTTATTCTAAAATTACAACAATAAAATTAAAATTTATTTTTTTTTAATGAAGTTTGAATACCATTCCTGGAAGATCTGGATTAGCACCTCGTTCGACTAAGAGTTTAACTATTTCCAAGTTACCTTTACGAGCTGCCCATAAAATAGGAGTCGAACCATTCTTTAAATTACAAAAAAATTATACACTGAAAACACGAAAATTTTGAAATTACTTGATCTTGTAAATCGAATTTAATGTTATGACATTTGAGTAGTTCAACAACAATGTCCGTGAACCCACGACCAGCTGTCCACGATAAACAACTTATCTGATTTTTACATTGAGCATTCGGATTAGCATTATGTCTTAGCAAACATTTAACAACATCAATATGATTTTTATAACAAGCCCACATTAATGATGTAAATCCACCACAATCTTTATCATCAATACAAGCTCTTTTTTCTAACAATAAACTAACAATTCTTAAATTTCCATTTTTAGACGCGTTTAACAATGGTGTCCACAAGTCCATGTCTTTACAATTAACCTTAGCACCATTCTCAATCAACAAATTTGCTATTTCAAATGAATTTATGCGACATGCAATTATAAGTGGTGTTTGTTTTGAATTATCATGAACTTCTAGGTCAATTTTAATTTTATTTTTGTGCGGTGCGATTGTTGCATAAGCAACTGCTGCATTACCGGACGTTATAGTATTACTATTACTTGAAATACCTTGCGGCGGTTTCATAAAATTACTATCACTTGTGCTATGATTTAAAAATTTATAATGATCAATAATTTCTTTGACTAGTTCAAAATTTCCCTCTTTTGTGTATTGGAGTAAAGACTCTGGACTGTATTCGACCAAATCATGATTTGGTTTATGGTGTAAATGTAAATGGTGCAAAGGGTGGAATATGTTTGACAATGGATTGGGTCCAGTGGGTTTTTTGTGTATAGTTGTTTGTTCGACCATAGGAAAGTTATTTTGACCGTTAGACGGTTGTAGCAATATATCAGCTGTTATGTTTTCCATGCTCAATAAGATTTCATTTTGTTTCTAAAATAACAAAGTGAGTTTGTGTCAGAAGCTAGTTGTAGTTTGATAAACAAAAAATAAATTATAATATTTTAAAAAAAAAATGAAATAGAGAAACGAATGCATGCAACAAAAAAGAAACGAAATTAGAATGAACAAAAAAATAATGCAAATTCGGAATTTCTTTGTATTTTTTTTTTTCGTTCAAGAATAAATAAACGGGTTTTTCTAGGGTTGTTTTTTATATTCAACACATAAAGGGGTTAGTTTAGACTTTAAATTTTGGAAATTATATTTTTACACTTTGGTTGATTAAACAGTTGTTTAAATTCTCGTGTTCTCTAGAGGTCATTTTGAAAGATAAAAAAAATTTCAAGTTTTTTTTTTTAAAAGTTAATTTGAAGGTACACACTTAATTGATAATTTACGAATGATAAAAAGTAGTTAACTTTTTTTTTTAATTTCAAAAACGTGAATTTTTAGGTTAATTTAGATTTTAATTAAAAAAAAACATAGTTTAGATTGCTTGGTTTGATCACCTAATTGTTTTATTTTAGAACTAACCTTGCTAAAAAATATCTTAAAATTAGTTCATGTAACTTTGGAAACAACTTTTAAAAGGTTCTATGTGACTAGGTATTTCTTTGGTATTTAGTCTTTAATTACAGTCAATTCACACCGCACACTTAAATCACTGGAGAGATTAAGACTAAAGGGTCGATGCTAGTTAAGTCAAATTTAATTTTTATCACTACAGCATGGCTTGGCAAGAGGGGTGATATAAGTGTGACTTGACTGTAATGTATTTAATAACTTGGTTACTTTAACATAAAGCATTATCCTCAAAACCTCGATTTTGAAATGCAATTCAAGACGTCGACATTTACTACATGTTAAACGTATTTTTAAGGCTCCTTGAGTTATGTGAAGGGTCGAAATTGAGGAAAAAAGGGCAAATTTTACCCATTTTTTTACTTTTTTCGATTTAACTTCTACAGTGTTTACCTCACGCCTATGATTTATGCCAATTCTAAAACTAGATATAATTCTGAACAATTTGTTGGCTTTACTTATTGTACACTTAAGGCCGAAAAAAGTCAAAAATCAAAAATCACTAAGATGCGGAATTTTGAAGTCCCGTAATCCTTGTGTACGAAAGTGGTTGTTGATTTTCAGAGAAAATCTAATGGTATGGTCTGAAAATTTACAGTTAAATACAATAAGGAAGACTTGAACGAGTTTTAAAATCTAGACTTAAGTCCGGAAATTAAATACCATTCTGTCTAAGTTTCACCACGATAAAAAGACACAAATGAAATTGCATCAAAAAATGTTAATTTTTTTTGTAAAAAGTGGCAAAATCCTTCTTTTTGCACCGGAAATCTAGCTTTGTCAGTCTGAGTCCGTATTTTAGATATAACCTTTGAATTCAATTATAAGTAAACTTTAAATCTCGAGACGAATCCCCCCCCCTTCAAAAATACAAAGTATCACTGTTGACTACACTCCCTAGAGTTAACTCGAGGGTAAGGGAAAAACAAAATTCTCTACACGAGGATGGGAACCCCTCTAGAATCGATTTTTGATTCCTATTTATATATTTTTGATGATGATCATAATGCCAATGCACAAAGGTCAAACGATTTGTGTTTTCTAATTCTTCAAGGGGATCCCCCATGACTAGGGTAGGTAGTCTTTGACTCCCCCAGCTTCGTGTTTCTTCCCAACTACATGGTTAACTCAATAATTAAACAAGACCATGCATAAAGTTCAGGTCCTCCTTGATTAACTTTCACTTTGTATTCAGCACTCTAAATGCTTTTAAAATTCCTTAAGAGATTCGAAAACTTTTGACCAAAAATTCATAATCCTCAAATCAATATAAAGCTCAAGTGGATGAACTTAAGGTAAACCTTTATGTGATTCTTAATCAAGGGATATAAATAAATAAATTAATTAATTTCCCTGTGGTATACTTTAAAAATAATTTTTTAACTCAAAATGAGCTCGGAAAAAAAGAACAAACAACTTTGAAGCATCGCTAAAATTCAATGCTAATCTAAAAAAATTAATTTCCGTTTTTTTATAAAAGATATCAAAATCATTAAAATTAACAAAATCGATTTTTTAATTAAAAATCCTAAAACATGCAATAAAAAAAAAAACAAAGACTAGACACAATTAAGATAAATATTTATCATTCGAGTATTCGAGTTACCAAGTTACTTTATAAAATAAATAATTCTCTTCGTTAAATTGATTTGTTTTAACGGAAATCGAGCGTTTATTTTTTGTAAATGAAAAAAAATCTGGTTTTTATTAAACTAAAAACCAAAACTTTGTTTTTGTTTTTTATTATGAACGAGTTTAAACTTTTTTTTAAATAAATGCTTTATTGTTAAAGTTTTTGTTTAGATAGGAATTAAGTTTTTTTTTTTATGTTGAGTCTTAATTTTTTATCAAATTATTTAAACACCAAATAAAAGAGAATAGGGAGGGGGTAGCAGAGATGAAACTTTAGTTATCAAATTAATTCAAAACATTTAAATTATGAAAAATAATTTTAAAATTGATCTTTTTTTCTACTCAACGATTCTCAAAAAAATTTTCAATAATTTTTAATGAAGATTTATTGTGCATGGTTATGTGTTAATATTATAAAATCTATGTTTAAAACATTTACTAAGCACTCGTATTTTAATTGCTCTTGAAAATATTAAAATTTTTTTTATCATCAATGCGTCTGATGATAACACAAGAAAGCTTACTTTTTAAATAATGGTCGTCGAGTAATTTTGGAAGTCATTACAGAGAGGAACCTTATTACTTAAATTTTCTGCTTACTGAATAGTAGAACTTGAAAAACAAAAAAAAAATGTTATCTCAATCGAAGCTTGTATAATTTTTAAAATTTTTAATCTTATGTTTATGAATTTAATTTTGAAAAACATTCCGCTTTTCGGGAATCCTAAGCCCTTTAAAATCCTATATAAATAAATTTAATTGAAATTTAGTAGTAGTAGTAGTAAAAAATAACTGCGACCCGACTTTTGTGGAGTTAAGACGTGAGGCAATGGCAGTTCTTAGCACCATTTTACCGTTCATTTGTTCTAAACAAGTCATAAAGTTTCGCTTTGAACGAAATTAATGAAGTTGTGTCCACAACATTCTTCGGTAAACTGTTCGAATCATTGACTACTCTGTTTGTAATGTAGTTGTATCGTACCGGGCAGTTTTTGATAAGTTCTCTTGAAACTACTTTGAAGTGACCTCTTTAATTCGTTGCTGAACTATACCTGATACCATTCATTAAGTTGACAGCTTGTACAGCCAGATAAGATGCTTGCTAAACGTTCTTCGTATTCGATTTTTTTGAGACCCGTAATCATTCTCGTCACGGTTAATGGGTGACAATTGTAAAGCAAAGGCTCTAAGATATACCATTTCAACCTTAGCGTTTTACGGATGATGCGGATGTGGTTAATTATATGCAACAGTTGCTCGATGGGTGAAAATATTTCGTAGAGAGAACCAAAGATCCTCCACGCTCTGGACGGCCGAGAACGGCAGTTGTTGTCTCGAATATTGACCTAGTTCGACATGTTATTCGAGGTACAATCGAGCATTTACTGAAATTTGACTGAAATTGATTTTTTTTATTGACCGAAAAAAACCGTAAAGATAGGGTTTGTCAAGAAAATTTGGCTAAATTTAAAAGCGGTGCATAGCGAATATATTATGTAGTCACAGACGAGTCATGGTTTTACTGGAGACAAATTTGCCGAAAGCAATCAAATACAAGCTGGGCTGCAGAGGGAGAGACTCAAAGAACAGTAGTAAAAAGAGGGAGATTTGAAGATAACACAATGGTTTGTATTTTTTTTAGAACAAGTGGAGTGAATCTGATTACATATTGGGATAGAGGAGGCTGTGTGGATCACAAAACATAATTAGATTATTAATTAAAATCTTTGGTAAGATTAATTAAGACGAGAAGAAAGACATTCGATACGAAAAAATTGAAATTTCATCATGGCAAGGCTCGACCGCAGGTTCATCAAGCTGTAATAACTTCACTTTAATGTGGCAACCACCATACTCCTAAGACGTTGTTCCTTCATATTTTTAGCTTTTCGATTATATCAAACAGCGTTTAGACAGTCGCAGTAGTTCCGAAAGCTTAGTACGCCAAATAACGTCAAATGTCAAAGTTATACCTAAAGAAAAGTATCTAAAGACCTTTCATAAATGGATCGAAAGGATGGAACTATGCATAAAATATAAAGGGGATTATTTTAAACATACTATAAAAAAAATTAGTTTGTATTGATCTTCTTTGAGTATGCCCTAAGTGCATGTACCAGCGATTAGGGAACAAGAATCACGTGATTAAAAGATCTAAAAAATAAAATTTTTTTATAAAATTTATTTCAGGAATTGAAAAAAAAAATTAAAAAAAAAATTCTGAATTAAATTCCACAGGTTACTTTCGGTAAAAGGATAAGAGAAAAAAAAAAAACTTTCATAAAACCTGATTCAAAAAAAAAAGAAGAATTACACTTTTAATACTCTAATTTTCTAATAATTTCAACTCTCTAATCTCTTTATACTGATCAGGTATTTCCATCAACGCATTAAGAGCAAAAACTTGATCGGGATTTTCACAATTCTCAGTAACATCATGATAATTAACAAATTGAAAGTTATCAAATTGTCGTTTCGGTAAACTATCATCAAATTCGTTCATCATATCCCAAGGACCATCGCCTACACCAACCATAATAATTGACAAAGCGTACTTTGATGCCTCTACAATAGCGTCACGTGTTTGCCTTTCATTAGTCACTTGACCATCAGCAACAATTACTAATATATGATATTGCTTTGTTTGTTTAACTATTTTGATCGCTTCTTTAATCAATGGAGCAAAATTAGTAGGTCCACTGAGTTGAACTTCCTTGAGAATCTCGTTATACCGACCCAACACATCTTTAAATCCATTACAATATCCAGATGGTGTAAACGAAAAAACTTTTCTATCTTTTGTCGTTGAATCACCAAAACCGAATGCCGGGATTCTTCCATCTACGTCAAAACACTCCAAAGTCTTGCCCAAAATTTCAATTACTTTTTGATATGGATTCTTTATTTCATCGTCAGAATAATGTAACGATCTTCCATTAAAAGTTTTTAAACCATTTTCAAGATTACTAATCGTAAAATCAATACCGAATATAAGCTGACTGTTTTCAAGACCAGCTGTTTTAATAGCATTCGCAACTTCATCTAAACTTTGAAATTGATCTCCAATTGCGTGTAAATGTTTTGCATTGAAAAGTTCAAGTAAAGAATTTTGACTACCTGTGTCTTTTTTTTCTAAGCTTTCAGTTTTAACGTAATCACTTTTGGCTATTTGTTTTTCCAATTGTCTGATAACTTGTTCTTGATCTTTTTCATCAACATTATCCAATAAGGATTCACTTTCAACTTCGGGTAGATTTGGTTTAATATTGACTTGTTTTGGGAGATGTGTTTCTTCAGTTGCTTCGTATATAGTTGGATATTTAGTTTGATATTCGGTTCGAACGTGACGTTTTTTTAAATTTTCTAACAAAATTTCTTCCAATTGTTGCTCTTCCTCTTGAGCAGAGGAAGAGGTATTTTCATTATCGACTTTTTCTTTGACTTCTTCACTTTTCGGTGGTTGTAAAAACCATAATAATACACCGATTAGACCAAAAAAACTAAGCAAATAAAATAATTGTGAAGAGCCAAATGGACATATATTTGAAAAAAAACTTGTAATAACACGTTCTGGGTTTTCAATTGTTTTCTGGGCGGATTGTTGCAGCTTAAAAAATAATGCAAAATATAAAATTGATTTTTCAAAGGATTATTTTTATTAAGTTAGCGCAATGCAAAATTACTACACTATCTTAATTTTGAATTTTCGACTTGATTATCTTATTCTTCATACCCGAAAACCAAGGATTACCCAAAATTTTAGAGGGGTGAAAAAATTGTTTTTTGGGCGAGGGGTGTCCGAAGTTAAGCTACCCTTTTTACTACACTTCTAGCGAACTTTCTCCATTTGCGTAGCCGTACCGTACCTTACCCTAAGCCCACCGTACCAGAGGTACTGTGGGTATGCCTCTGGTACGCAAAAGTAGAAAGTTTGCTAGAAGTGCAGTATTTTTAAACGTTTTGCTTGAATCGAAAAAAATCCTATATTAAGAGTAACCATATTTTCTGATAGATAATCGAATTTCCTTCTCATTAAGCGAAAAAAAATCGAAGAAAATATCAAATTCCGTGGAATATTCCGGAAAAACAGGAATTTACTTCTTTAAGGGTAGCTTAACTTCGGACCCCCCTCGCCCTAAAAAGAATCTTAGGTTTTTGGCTATGAAGAATAAGAAAACCGAGTCGAAAATTCAAAATTAAGATAGTGTGATAATTTTGTATTCCACGAACTTTAGATTGGATTAGAACTTTAGCCAGTTAGGTCACAGAATCTCAATTTTTGAATTTTGACTTTATATCTGAAATCTTCCACCACGAGAACTCTAGAAAATTATTTTCATCATAGATGTCAAAAATACAAATTTCACCTATACCCCTTATGTCAGCCAAATGTCGAGGTGCTACATTTAAACATGTAAGTCCTCTTGATCGGAATAAGCTTCTTTTGATTTGAAGGCATGATCTGAAAGATTGAAAGCTCTCGTTTACACTGATACTCAAATCAAAGATAAAAAGTTTTGCCTTATGTATAAAAAGTACAAAATATTGTCATTTTTCAGTCACCAAATACTTGATTAGACTGAAGACTTAAGAGTCGCGCCGGTCAAAACTACAGCAGTATCTTAATATGTGATTTCGACTTCAAATTCATAATATGCATATACGAAAACCTAGGAAAGCTAATTTTTTTCAGAATTTTGTCTAGTTTTAGAATCTGTATATAAAATTACGGCTTAGGGGTAAAACCAGGGACTAGATACAAAGAAACTTAAAAAAGACATGAAATTTTCCGTTTCCGCGGCATTATCTCGGTAAAAAATTATTCTTTCCGGGAATCTAATAAACCGTTTTGTAGCTCAGACTAAGAGCTTTAAGAATGTGTGTAAACTTATGCAATTATTTAGGTTAGCTGATAAGTATTTAGGTACAAAAGGATGAGGCTCAAAAATATTTAGCTCATCTTTGAGGGTGGGGCACCCAAAAAAATATTTTTGACCAACCCCTAAAAAATTGGCTTTCCTAGGTTTTCATATATGCAGATTATGAATTTGAGGTCGAAAATCACATATTAAGATAGTGCTGTAGTTTGACCGGCGCGAACCTTACGTGTTATCCTAGGAATCCTTTAATATTATTTTGCATCATAATTTTTAAGTCATATAATTTATCAGTCCTCATGCAACAAACTAATAAAATCATCAATTAAATCATAAAATGATTAATCATTTATGATACATTATAAATAACGATGAGAGACAAATCATTTCTGTTAAAACAGAGAAAAAAAATGAAACTTCTAAGCCTTTTGGTTTTTTTAAGTTTTTTCTTAGAAGGTTTTTTAGCGACAAAAGACTTTAAATATTCAACGGTACTTGATCACGATAATAATGTCAGACTCAATTGGGATTTACAAGAACACAAAACAGATAAATTTATAGTTTTTAAATTGAAGGTAAAGACAAGCAAACTTCCTTTGATTATTGGTTTTGGTGCATCCGATCGAGGTGAGTTTGAAAATGCTGATTTTGTTGTCTTCAATGTCGATGTAGACAAAATAAAATACGAAGACTCCTATACAAACTCGAATGGTGTACTCAAAAGAGACTCAAAATCAAACTATTTAATAATAGATTACCAAGTTAAAAAATCTGGTCCAATCAAAGAAGTTGAACTTACATTCGAAAGAAAATTGGATACATGTGACCCTAAAGATTATCGTATTGAAACAGGAACAGTCCATTTGTTACATTTTTTACTCCAAACTAATGAGTTATTTCCAAACTTGAAGAGTTTATACTCGAAAACATTTCGACCTAAAAAAGACTCGGATTCAGCTGATATGAAACAAACCCAATTGGTTAAAAGTTCATACTTTGATTCGATGACTCAAAAGTTTGACCCGGAGAAAACAAAATTCTTTGAAATTGTTAACAATCAAATCAACTTGCCCACCCAAGACACCACTTACTGGTGTAAAGTATTCAAATTGGACAAAAAATTCTTGAAAAAACATCACATTGTAGCTTATGAGAGTGTTATAAGTGAGTCTAGTAAAGGTATTGTTCATCACATGGAGTTGTTTCATTGTATTTATGACCCTAGTGAGGATATGAAAACTTATGATGGTCCTTGTAAATCGGAAGAGAAACCTCGTGGATTGACCCAATGTAGAAAAGTTGTAGCTGCATGGGCTATGGGTGCGAGTAGATTTGTGTATCCTGATGAAGTTGGTGGGGTCATTGGAGGAGAAAATTATTCACCATACGTTGTTTTGGAAATACATTATGACAACCCTAAACTGAGAAGTAATATTATTGACAGCTCTGGTATGAGAATTTTTTACGTCGGTGGTCAAGAGCTTCGAAAATACGATGCTGGTATAATTGAAGTGGGTTTGGAATATAATGCTAAAAATTCGATACCCCCACGTCTATCATCGTTTCATTTACACGGTCACTGTCTCGGAGAATGTACCAAAAATAGCTTACCAAAAACTGGGATTACAATATTCGCGTCTCAATTACACACTCATTTGACGGGTCGTAAAGTTTGGACAAGCTTGGTCCGTAATGGAAGAGTTGTGCAAATAATAAACAGTGATAATCATTTTGATCAAATGTTTCAAGAAATTCGTCTTCTTCAAAGACCTGTGCGAGTTAGACAGGGTGATGAAATTATAAACACGTGTGTATTTGAGACCATGAATAGAGAAAACATGACTTTCGGTGGTTATTCAATACGTGATGAAATGTGTGTAAATTACATGCATTATTATCCATTATCGGATTTAGAGGTTTGCAAGAGCTCAATATATGATGAGGTATTGGATAACTTTTTTGACAAAATGAAATTTTACGATCAAGCAGAGACAAGTAAAGAGAATTCAATTGAAAAAAATTTCAATTCTATCCGATGGACTACCCTGACAAGTTCAATTTTGAGTAAGTTGTATGACAAATCACCGATTTCGTTTTCCTGTAACTCGTCTGATGGTGAGCACATAAAGAATGTTTATGGAAAAAATGGTCGTAAAGAGTATTTTGAAATATCTGAGATTAAGAATTTAAAATCGGAAAATGCTCCTTTGGATTCAAATGTTAATAGTCAATGCTCTGGAAGTGATGATGATGATTATGACGATGATTATTACTATGAAACAGATTATTAAATCGATCATTTAACTTATTTTTTTTATTTTTAACAAAAATCATTTAGCTGTATTTAATAAATTTTATCTATTCATAAATTTTTTAGTAGACTGAATTTAATGCTTTTAAGACATATGTTATTATCAGTTAAACATTTAAGGGTTTAAGTATCTGTTTTAAGTGTTAATCGGTTATCAAAATTGACTAAAAATTGATGGCCATTTAAAATTCGGGAAAAGTTGGTTATTTTAAAGTTACAACCAGACTGTGGAGATCCTTGAAAAAACAACATCCCCTTTTTGTCTAAATGTATACACCCGGGTATTATATCTCTATTTTGAAAGCTATCTATAAACAAAATATTCTAGGTTGTTCAGCAGGTTGTTTAAAAATAAAGTAAATAATGGAAATTTTTGAAGATTCTTATCAAATCCTGTTCCTTTTAAACCCAATTTGCAATGATCCTCGCAAGTCCAACGTTCATCTTTGTAGCTCCCCTCCTTGATATTTTAAGACAGAGAGCTCCCCTGACTGAGATCATTACCAACTTGGTTGAATTTCGAAAGATAAAAGAAATTTTGATTTCTGGACTCGTGAAAACAAGCACCTTAGTGCATTTTTGAACCAGGTGATATACGGCAAAAATGTTTTCATGGAAGATAGTTAATTAAGAACATTTACACTGATGGGGCAACTATTTTACGTTTTGAATTAAAAATTACTTTTTCTTTTTAGAGTCGTAACCTCAATCCCCCTTTAGAAGAACGAAGCTACCATTTTTTATTTAGCAAAAGAAAGCTCTTATTGAGATCTACAAGAATAGACGACTCTTTTTTAATTCGGGGGTTTGGTAAAACAGAAAGTAATCGAAAAAACCTCTAATATGGATATGACAAAATCTCTAATGTGAAAACCCTAGAAACATATAACGATATTTTCGTAGTGAACACTTTATTTGTGAAGTTCGGTTTTGGGCGCTATAAGGGTGCAGAAAAGCCTGTTTTTTAAAATATTCAAGGGATTAATTTAATATAGAAATATATATGTTTTCTAGGGTTTTTGTATACGAGGATACAAAATTTTAAGTCAAAAAGTGGTTCTTTAATCCTACTTATTTTTGATTCTTTAATTTTTATGACTTTTTTCGTTCACTAGTGTACAAAAGTTAAAAATAAAATAAAAAAACTAATGCCTGAGATCTGTAGAGAATCGCCTCTTGTTTAAGCGGATGAAAAAAAATATTGGGTATTGCGGCTCCCCTAGGAGGAGATGGGATTTGAACAAAAAATTCCCTTTTTTTACCGTTTAAACCCGATAATGGCTTTAGGGATTTTTTTTCCCATCGAAAATGGTCCCAGTATCAATGGCAGTTTATTAGCTTTCAGAACATATCTTTTTATCAATTATTTTCAATCATGTGCACTTAAATTAAAGGACATTGACATTTGGCTGCAAAAAGTTGAGGGGTAGGGTTAAAATTTTTGATTTTTTACCCCATCAAAAAAAATGGTTTTCTGACGCTTTCGGGGTCGTAGATTACATTTATGATGTCAGAAATTACAAATTCAGATAGTTTTGACGTTTTTTTTTCGCACGAACCTTATTTTACTGATTTTATCCAAACAACAAAACATTAGAATTTAAAAAGAGCGTCGAAAATTTATGGATGGTGCTAGAGGGTTATGATGCACCAATTTTTTCCATATATCTTAAGTTCCATCTAGATTCGTGTTTTCAAAAAATCACCCGGTTGCTTGGTAGTCCTATTTTCTTAGATTCCAACTACACAAATTGTTTAATTAAACTTTATCCTCAAAACTAATTATTAAAAAAAACAATAAAAACTAAAATTCCAGATCAAAAAAAGATTAATGATCTTTAACTTAGAATATAAATAATTCTCCCAAATGAATTATTCTAAACAATTCCACAACCCTAGATTAATTTATTTACTAAACTTAACCCAAAAAAATATTTGATCTTTGAGCAAAAAATGAGAAAAATTCCATGTCCAAATATTAAAATCAAACTTACCTTGCATTTTAAACTCATTTTCTTGTTGAGCTTTATCTATGGTAGAAAAAAAATAAATGCTGGTTTATAACTGTGAGCTGTTAGGAAGTTTTAGATAAAAATCTCGACTGCTAAATCTTAAAAAAAATGTTATTAACATTTAAAAACAATAAAAACAAAAGATAAAAAATAAAACGAAAAAAAGCTAGTTAACAAATAAAAATTTGATTTCATATCGATGAGCAAAAAGCTTTCTTCTTTTTTTTTTTGTATAAACTTATTGTAATAAAATTAAGCAAGAAAAAATGCTTAAAAAAAAACGTTTTGAATATATTAAAGTATAATATGATAATTTTTTATCCATAAATAAGATATTTTTCCTTTACAGCATGCTTTAACCCCCACCACTCTGATTTTGACATCGAAAAATGATCGATGTTTACAAATTCTATTTGTTACTTTTTTAAACACAAAGAATTGTATAATTAGTTTCTTAAGTCTTAATGGGATTCCATAATGATTGTTATCATAGATTTTATTGTTTCACTACAGGTACGATTGTTTTCTAAAATTCTAAACGGAATTTAAATTTTTATTGATAAAGTTCAAGAATTTTTTTGTTACAACAAGAGAAAAAATTATTTTAAACCATTAGAATTCTTAATCAATCAAGTCTTACGTAGCTATTTTAAAGTCATTTATAAATTAGAAAAACAGAGATTTAACAAACAAAAATAAAAAGAAGCGTTTACAATCCTTTTTTTTTTTCGTTTTAAAAAGCTCAAAGCGTTCTAATTTGCTCAGAAAAGATAATAAACATAATTAATTTAAAGATTTTCTTTTTTTCGTCATTGGAAAAAGTTATCGGATTAATGGTTGTATGGTGATTTAAATTCTTCTACAAAAACAGAACCATAGTCTGGTCAATAGATGCTATTGCATATTTTCTTTTGAGATCAGAACCTCGGGTGAGGATTAAAAAAACATAAAAAAAGTTAAAGTTTGAATAAATGCAGCTGACAAAATCAAAATTCATGGCTCAAAAGAATCTAAAAAATTTAAAACTTAAAATCTTTCATTAATTTAAGTTTTCAATTTGACTTTTGAAATTTAAAAGATTTTAGCGTCTTTTAAGCTTCAAGATTGATGATATCCATTTTAGAAGGCTCTCTGACTTTTATCTAAAGATTTCCATCATGAAAAGCCTAAGGCTTTCTAATTTCCGAAACTTAAAAAAAAATTTAAAAATTTTGCTTTATGCCCAATCATCAAAAAAAATTTTATGTGTTAATTTTAGGGATTCACTTTTTTTATGTTTTTTTAATCCTCACCCCAGAACCTCTTTTTGCTGAAAGAGGTTACCCCGACAGATGACTATAGGATGACTATAGGGCGTCCTGAAGCCATGGCTCTTTTTTTATACTGCCTCTCCAATAGGCAAAATTTGCTGCATCTACTGCATGTGGCTGCACCTTCCTTTCCTTGAAATATTTATAAGCACACTTTTTATAACGATTGCACAAGAGTCAAAAAATAGAAAAAAGAAAATTGAGAAAAAATTTTAACTTGCCTCTCCAATATACTAAAAGAATAATTGGTTGATTTGTTGTTCAGCAGATATACAGTCTACTCTCTACTTTCAGACCTTCAAAAGTGTGAAAATTTTATTTTGTAACAGTAATTATCCATTCTTTATCAGTAAATTAATGTTCGATTTCATGAAACAACCCAGGTCAGGTTCTCCTTTGAGATCCCATTGATATTTCAGGAGACGATTTTGGAGAGATCTCTTAAGAGATCGAGTTGAGATCCATATCAGAATCTCAATTGCCTTTTCTCATTATTAGTCTCCTTTAAAAATCGACAAGTAAACGGTTCAAGTTGTTTTGGAGAAAAACGAGATTTAAAGAGAATTTAAAGCCTTTTTTAACAAGAGTCATGAGCTCACTTGTGGTCGTAAGGTGTAGTGGAAAGCATGATCCACCTCGTTAGAAGCGATAATGGAGAGAGCACAATTATCTTCTTTTTTTTTCCTCAACATTTTACCAGTCGAGGGGAATTGAACTAGGGTCCCTAGATTCGCCATCCGACGCTCTAATCACTAAGCAGCAGGTAAAACGATCATTTAAAAACAAACAATGCCTAGGGTAGAGTGAAAGTTCACAACTCGAATTGAGAAATGCAATAAAAAATAATCTCAATCTACTCAATAAAACCTCGACGGTGGCGGAAAAGAATACAAGATTTCTAACTAGATTCAATCTTTCTTGACTTTAAAATTTTCAAAGCGGTAAATTGAAAATTTCACACGATTGTTCTCAAATTAATAATAATTTTTTTTTTCTACCACGTTAGAAAGGATGATCAATCATTTGGAATATTTTTCGACCCGTTACAAAATCGAGGGTTTACTGCATTATAACACGGCACAGTTATGGGTGACCTGGTGAAGTCAATTTTAAGTGAATTTTTCATAAAGAAAGCTAAAAGTTATCAAGTTTTTTTTGGCATATTCTTTTTAATGCAACAAATTTTTTGACACTTTATACAAAATTACTTATTTCAAACAATCAAAATTTTTATTATACATTTTTTCTTATTACAAACAAAAAATTTAATGTCTTATAAAAAAATGAGTTTAAGACAAATTTTATGAAAATTTCAAGATTCCAATTCATCGTGTCAAACATACCAATCTTTGGCTTTGGCTTTTTTACCTCTTTTAGGCTTAGAGCCAATTACAGAATCGGGTACATGTATAAGTTTTTGACTAATCGCCATCAAAAAAATATGTTTACATAGCCATTTTTTCATAAAAGTGTAAGAAGTGTGCTTGCTTAACATCCAATTGTCTTTATTAAATTTTACCATTCTTACAACTTCATTATAATCAGCAAATGTATCAAACGTATGTTTGCTTAAATATTCACATTCACTACCTAAACATCCAACTTCACTATCTCAACTGTCCCAAAAATCATCGAACATTTGTCTCTTGAGACTAAATCGGGTATGGTTTTTATCATTTTTATTTAACTTCAGAAAAATTATTCAAAATCAAGTTTTTGTTTCAATCTTTAAATTTTGTTTGAAATAAGAATATTTATTTGCATTAATTTTCACTGGGTATGTTAAGAAATTTTGTTCTTTGTTAAGAAGTTTTTGTTTTGGAGTAAGTAAATAAAGTGAAAAAAAAATAAATCGCCGTTTTTTTTTTGCAATACGAACAAATGGATTCACAAAGCAACATAATCAATTTAAGAATCATTCCTTTCATTTAAGGTATAATACGTAAGACCGTATTAACGAGGGTTGAATGTAATAACATTTAGTCACCGCTTTATGATGATCAAGTCAAGTGGCATTTTTAAGAGTCTACAAAATTTCTATAAACCGGCAATATCTTCTCTTCCCGATTTGGCCGGATTAGAGAGGTTCGACTGTATTTGTACTGCAAACAACTCTGCTTATTTTACAAATACCGATTCCACTTCAGATAACGTTACAAAACTCTACAAAGAAAAAATTTTCAATATAAAGTTTATGAAAATATCAAGTAGGTGGTTACATTAGTTAACTAATAGAAAAAAGTCTTTAATAAATCAAGTACAGTCCCGGAAATTAACTTGTCACATGGTATCATATGATATCAGCTGACCTCATCTGATGTCATCTGGTATCATCTGATATCAGTTTCCATCAGTATTCGTTGGCAATTCATAATGTGTGTAATTCTCTTATTGATATCATCTGATATCATATGATTTAAACTGATCGAAGCTGACATCATATGATATCAGTATGGTCATAAATTCTGATACGAACTGATATCAGATGATATCATTTGATATCATGTGACAAGTTAATTTCCGGGACTGTAAATAAAAAATTTAAAATTAATTTTTAATAATAAAATCTTTGTTTGGCTCATTGTAACTGAGAATTGTATCAAATTTTTGGCAAACATTTGAATCGTATCTAACCATTTTGCATCTAACATCTTCCAAACACATTGATAAACACGTAAGTTTATCAATCACAACTTTACTCTCAAAAAATTCTGAATTCTGAATAATGAAAGTATTTGAGTTGTCTGTATATACTGTATAGTCAATTTGAGAGTTTCTGCAAATCTTTTTTCTTACATCAAATATGTAACCACTTTGGCATGTATATGTCATCTCAGTTGAACAATCATAATATTTATTAATTGAATCAAACACTCCAACTACATCATGAGTGTCTTTACATGCTAGAAATTAAACAATGTCTAAAAATGTCTAAAAGGTTCGAAAATTGAAATTTACAGTAATAACAGTCGGGATATTGCGAGCATTGCTTCTTTAATGGATTAAAAAATGAATTTACACATGTAAAAACATTCAAATATTTATTTCCACATCTATTGTATTTTGAACAATCGTTTATCACTAGAGTAAAATCATCCAGATCATTGCAAACTTTTAAATATTTTAAAATAAAATTTCAAATTATTTTTACTTGTCGATTGAAAATACTTGTCGATCTATCAACAACTCCACAAAATATATCGGCAGCCGAAGAATATCCAGCTTGATTGATGCTTCGATTACCCTTTTTTAAAAAACATGTATTTCCATGAGCTGCAAAGTGTGTACATTCAGTGTATTCTAAACAAACTATCCAACAGTCTTCTATTTTAATCGAGGCAACTGTGGTCATATCATTATTTGAAAAATCACAACCATAACCAAAATTACCATAAATGGTCATTTTCTCATAGCAAAGTATGAATTCAAATGAAATAATAAAAATAAGAAATTTAAAAATTTTGAACATTTTTCTCCCGATTCAAACATTAAAATAATATTCTTTTATAGAGGTGTTAAAACTTTATTACGGATATTAATAAGCTAAAGCTTACGCAATTTGGATCAGAATTTTATTTGACTTGATTAAACAAACAAACAGAATCAAAAAATTAAGGAAATTAAAATGGAAATATTATTTGAATGACAAAGATCGTGATTTTAAAAAAAATTCCAATTTTTTTGACCTTAGATTCAATATTAAATTTTATGAAGCTATTTACAGAAACATGTCTAGCTGTAAATCGCAAACTATTTTCGATTAAGAGACTTTTCTATCTTTGTACTTCTGTAAAAATTCAATTTTTTAAGACTTTTATTTTACCCTATTTAGATTATGTGTGTTACATTAATTTGTTATTTTTCGAAAGAAGCCATTCAAAGGCTGGTTAATTGTTTCTATTTATCTATTTTTAAATTACTAAAACTAACAATAGGTTCGAGTGACTTCAATGAATTAAAAAATTCATTAGAAATTATGGTCTTTATGCGTTTCAACATCGAGCTTTGGAGAGAATGTTGTCCTTCTCTTACAAAATTATAACATTATAACATGCGCCAACACAACTCAAAGAACAATTAGTATCGAATGAATCCAGAAAGATTGAATACGGCTTGAGGAATAAGAACGATTTTATGGTACAAAGCTTAAAAACGAAGAGTGGTGAGAATACATTTGGGTATGTGTATTCGAAAGGTCCTTTTAGACTGAAAAGTGAAAACTCAGTTTTCTTCCCCAAATAACTTTACAGGGGGTCTAAATATGGTATAATTTAGTAGCCCTTCATTTACTCTACCTTATATGAAAATAATTTTGTGCATACCTCACTTCGTGTAAAAGTTACACCTGGGTGTAAGTTTTTCAAGGGTTCTAATTTTTTTTATCTTAAATTTTTGCACCGTAAAATTCCATGATAAAACTTCCTAATCTCAAATTTTTAAGTCCAAAAAACAACGGACGGAAGGACTCAAACCCTCTGATATCAGTCATAATTAATAGAGAACATTTAGACTTATTACGGAAACTGTTTTGTGTTTTGTTTTTTATTTATTTAGTCTTGAACAGTTGCTTTTTGATTTCAAGTTGACATCAAAAGATGGTACTCGAAATTGATACAAATGTAATGCTGGCGATCTTTAGAATTTCAAAATTTTCATCTTTTTTCTTCAAAGTTTCCTGGTGTTTTTGTTCGAAATTTGTATATAAGAAACGTTCATTACCCTCTCCTCTAACTCTTATTCTTTCGTTTAATGATTATTTATTAAAAATTTCTTTAAATAATTCGATCAAACTCGTGTTATCAGTAGTGATTTAGATAACGTCTCTTTTAAATAACTTTCGGTCTTGGGTTAGTCTATCTTGTTATTGATTACCGTGTCACAGTCCTAAGGTAAAACCAGTAACATGTTTCGAATTTTCTTGCTCTCTAACTTCTGTGGTTCTGTTTGCTGTTTTTTTTTAATGCAATAATTTTTGATTACATGGATACATTTAAAAAAAAAGCCTTTTAGTGTAATTAAAATTAAGCCCGATTCATCACAGCTTTAAAAAGAATAAATTTTCAAAAGTTAAATTACTCGAACAATATCCTGTTACATTTAAATATTTGATTAATTACGGGAATAAAATAACAACAAAAAAAACTCCCAAGTAAAATTTCGTTTTAAATCTAAAACTATTAAAAAGCAAAAAAATTTAATTGTTGAAAAAAATGAAGAGAAAAAATAAAAAAGTATTCTTTGTTTTGGTATTGGTTTCCGTAAGTTTAATACTCAATTATAAAAATTCACTAAGGAATATTAGGTTATTTATTCCTATTAAGTCTTTAAATTTGATAAAACTCGTCAATTCAGATGAATACATTGTAAATGGTCGGGTAGCTCAATTCTCGTCTGTTGTAAGTCATAACTCCAACAAGACCCAAATTAAACTAGAAACCATGAGTTACATTCGTAACATTAATGTAACATCATTAAAATGTTTGATCAATCTTGACAATAAAAACTACTTGTTCAATTCTAGTGTTTTACCAATTGCTCTCATGGGTACTAAACATGGGACACGATATTTTTACAAAACAAGTTGTGATCTTTATCTTAATATCACTCAACTAACGAGTATGTTTGTCGCTCTAATAGATGAAAATGATTTCAAAAACCATACACAAGATTACGATGTTATTTTATTCCATAAACCAATTATTTTCAATAAAGACATTTCCAAAAAGAATGCTATTATCAATTGTGTTCATACAGTTCAATTTTTAAAAAGTGATAAACAACAACAAATGATTAATTGGATTCAAATACAAAAATCGATTGGTTACGAAAAGATCAAACTTTATTTTGTAGACATCTCCCAGAACTATACAAATTATCTAAAAAAAAAATTTGGAAGTTTTGTTGAAATAATCGATTATAAAGTCTTCAAAGAAAACGTATGCAATTTTCAATTCAAGATGGCTGACCAAAATCCAAACAACACAAAATACGAGTCTCTTCTTCAAAATTGTTTGGAAATGCATCGAATATTTTTTGAAATTTCAGATCATTTAGTTAAGAACACTCATGAACGTATGTGTTCAAATGATTGTCTTTTGAAATCAAAGTACGAGTATGAATATTTGAGTAATTATGACTTTGATGAGTTTATATTCCCTCGTTTCTACAGGACCGATTACATTATCGAACATAACTCGACACTTTATGAGTCTAAAACATACAAAATTTATGATTACGTTAAAAGACTAGTGAGTGTTTATGGACACAAAGTGGCTTATTTTAGGTTCGAAAATGTGAATATTCTTAGAAAACACTGGTGGCTAAGAGATCAAATTTCAAACAGTGAAAATAAATCAAGTATAAAATATAATTTTGGAAACACAAATTTGATTTTTACGATTCAAAATGAAATTGATATTAAATTTCTAAGTTTGTTTAACAAGACTCTTGGTTATTTTGATAATTTGAACAAGACAATTTTGGCAAATGTCAACTTGAATTCAAAATGGAATAACTTTTATGGTGGATTAATAAATAACAGAGAAGGAAAATCGATTTATAACACAGAATTTACTCATTCGTATCATCAACATTCAGCTTGGAGTATTTCACAAGGAACCAATAATATTCTCGTTCCATTAAATATAGGCTATGTAAGTCATTTTAGAGATGAAGATTTAGGTTTTGAAAAATCTTATTCAATTCAAAAACTATTTTTAGATTTAGAGTATTATAAATTTTTATCTGATAATATTGGAGCGTTTAATTAATTTTTTCTGAATTGACAATAAATTGTAATTCAATGAAAATGAAGATTTTTCATATCTCATGATGAAAATTGACATCTTATTATATCACTAACAAAATCGGAACTTCCCTCGATTACCATGATCACCTATTCGATTGTAATTGGGTTTAAACTATCTATTACTTACATAAATTGTGATTCTTTTAACCTGTGTGATGTTAGTAGTAGTAGTAGTAGTAATTAAAAACTGCGACTTGGACATAGTCCAAGCAGAACCCTAGAGGGCTATAGCAGTCGTTTCCGAGTTCGTTTCAAGCCAGGCATCCAATTTCGCTTTGAAACTGTTTTTATTAGGCGCACTGACAACATCTTCAGGTAGCTTATTCCATAATTTGGTTACTCTATTGGTCAAAAAGTTGAAACGAGGCCGAAAATTGACAATTTTTTCTCGGTGAATAACTTTGCTGTGGAATCTCAAGTTATACCTTTGACTTTCGCCCCTGGCATTTGGTTCGAAATTCAATCCATTTACCAAGCTCACGTTCTCTAAATAATTAACAATTTTAAAAATTGGAATAAGATCACCTCTATTTCTTCTTGCTTCTATATCTGTAAGATTAATTTTTGCAAGTCTTTCAGAGTAACTGAGGCTCTTAAGACCCGGTACCAGCTTCGTAGCTCTTCTTTGTATCTTTTCCAATTCATTGATATCCTTCTTCAAATAAGGGCACCAGGCACTAACTGCAAACTCCAAGTAGGGTCTAACTAAAGACTTGTAAAGAAGGACAACATTGTCCACGCAAGGGAACTTAAACGATCTCTTGATCATGGCCAACATTTTATTTGCCTTCGAAGAACAGTGTCCGACTTGAACGTCCAACTTTAGATCACCTTTGATAAAAATACCGAGATTTTTTTCGCATTCAGACTTGTTCAGAATTCGTTTTTCGCCAGCATATGAACTAATTTCATAGTCAAACCGCGGGTTTGATTTGCCAAAATGTATTACTTTACATTTTTCTGCATTTAATACCGTTGACCACTCGTTGGACCATCTACAACGTCATCTTGAAGCTGTATTCGGGAAAATAAATTCTTGAAAACAGCAATAATTTTTGTGTCATCGGCATAAGCTTCACAATTGTTTTGTATCATTTCTAGCATTTCATTTATATAGATTATGAAAAGCATAGGGCCAAGGACTGAGTACTGTGGTATCCCACTGAACACTGTAAGTCAGATTGAAAAAACTTCTCCTAGCTGAACATGTTGAGACCGTCCACTCAAGAAGGCTTTTATCCAATTTACCAACCTTTCTCCAAATCCATACTGTCTCAATCGAAAATCTAGCTTTGCATGTGAAATTTTGTCGGTGTAAATGATGTCGACCGGAAAGCCCAAAGCCAAAGCATTGGTGATTATGTCAAGCGACTCTAATAAATTTGAGGAGCACGATTTAAACGGTAAAAACCCATGCTGGGCTTTTGAGATGGGTTGATTATAAATGAGATGTTTCAACATAATGTCTTTGATTAAGCTTTCCATAATTTCAAATCAATCAGGTTTTTTAAGTCACGATGCAACAATGGATGCTTACTCTTTCGAGAGGTTTTTTTAGGGACGAATAATGAGCAAGCATTTTCGTAGACAGCTAAGAATTTCTCGTAATAATTATTTATGTAAACGATTTTTTCAATTTTTCAAAAAAGTGCCTAAATTAGTAGTAACCGTTGGGAAAATATTTATTGTAATTGTACGGATAATTTAGCTGGTTAGCAGTGTTTGTGTTGTTCTGATTATTAGTTGAATTCTATTTCAAGTTTGTGACTTTTTTTATATTAATTTAAAGTCTACTTAATTTTATTTAGATTAAAAGCTGCCATTCAAATTAATTGAAAGTAAAAGGAGTTCTGATTCTTTTTTTGGTCAAATGTCACTTAACCGAACTGTTTTTTTTTTCTTTTTATTTTAGATAAGATGTCTTATTAATACTGGAGTGAAGTTTTGACTTGAGTTAAAACGAATATTGAATTAACTAAAAAATAATTCAATACTTATTCAATACTAACTCAATACTAATTCAATGTCCAAAAAAATGAAAAAAAAATTATAAAATGTTGAAGATATGAGGAGATATTTGTAACAAAGGATTTTGTAGTTAAAATTTAATTAATATTGTAGTCAACTCATGAGGGTATAACTGTCACCTAAGTAAAATGAGTTGTGAGGAAATCTTTTTGATACATTAGAAAAAAAAGGACAAACATAAGAGAGGTAAAGAAAATATTGTTCGTTAGTACAGTAGACGCTTTAATTTTTATTCTTTTGTGTTAGCGTACCTGACGCGTTATATTCTTTGTTAAGTAACTAATTCAAGTCAAGTAAATCCGAAATAATGGTTAAGCTTTGTCAATAATATTGTCAGCAATCACGGACAACTACCTGACGATAAGATAAAAGGAAATGAAAGGTTAATAATGATTCACGCAAAAGAAAAGTAGAGTCGGTTCACAGATATTAATTATTATTCTTTGATGGGCCGAAGTGTGAAAAGGTAAAACTCATATTTTTTTAGAATGACTATTCGAGTTAGTTAAAATCTTTAACATGACAATTGTAATCGTTTATTTAAAGCACCTCTCCTTCAATTCATGAAATGTTGGTCGTTAAATCGAAATTCGATTATAACAACATGTCGTAAAAATCGCGCCTTTACGTTATGTTTAATTCTAGCCGATCTCTAAAAAACTTATTCAAGTCGTTAAATCAATAATTCAATAAATGAATAAGTCAATAAACGTAAAAAATGACACGCTTACACAATAGAGCCCATTGTATAATTTTTTTTCATTTTTTGGACATTGAATTAGTATTGAGTTAGTATTGAATAAGTATTGAATTATTTTTTAGTTAATTCAACTAACTAATTAATTCAAGTCGAAACTTCACTCCAGTCTTATTAACTAGAAAATTTATTCCACTTTATTTTTTTTTTGATCACTCAAAAAAAATCAAAAAAAAATATGTGTGATTTTTTTTTCATCATCTGAAAATTTTTGAACTATTTATCTTCATGGGTCTTAAAAAGTCTTATCTTGATAAAAAAGTCAAAGGCTTAAAGAACCGAGCGAATAAGCCCTACGAAAGTGTAATTCACAATTCAACCAACAATGATTTTGTTGCTAGTCCTATTCGAATTAACAACAATCAATGGAATTGTTTTTTATTGACTTAAAAAAGGCTGAGTTTGTTTATTTAGACCCTCCACTCGAATTCAGTGATTATGAGAATGCGTAGAATCGAAAATATAAGTCTCGATAATTACAACTGCGGTGTTTATGTTTCCCATTATTTGAAAAATTTAACTCATTGTATTTTTAACCTTTAGTTTGTTCAAAAAAAAGGTTTTGGCTCAATTAGATATTATCAGAAATGAAATGCCTTATGAGTTCAAGGCTAAAACTTTTGATTAATTAATTCATTTTTTATTATCTTTTTCTTTTTTTTCCTTAAACGTCAATTTAAAAAAAAATTAGTTTTCTTTGATTATCTTCATCCTTTAGCATTTTTAGTCCGGGACAAGCAAAAAAATCAATTAAATGACTTGGATGTATTTTGTTTAAAAAATTTCTGACAATGAAATCCATTGTTTTTTTTTTTTTCCGAAATGAGTTATATGAATTAAAAAAATGAATTAATATCTTAACTAACTCTTTTTTTTACTAACTCATGTCAAAACTTCACTCCAGTTTAAAGTTGGCTCTAGGTTATTAAATTTAAGAATATATATAAATAATGGTCAATAGTTGATCCAATCTACCTTTAACCGTCAAAATCTATAGCATAGTGTCCTTTAGATACTTTAAAAATTAAGCCTATGCAATATTACTGTAATTAACCTTCTATGTCATTCGGCCACCGATATTATTATTTTTGACTGACCGATGCCATTTGAAGTTTCATTTTATTTAGATTCACTATGATAAGCATAAAACCTTTATTTTAAACTCAATTTTAACTTTTCCACAAAAAATAGAAAAGCTAATTGGTTATTTACAGTATTGTGAAAAAAATAGAGAACCCATTCAATTTTCCGTTTAATTCGACATTTAAAAAATACAAATGAGTCCACAATCATTGATTGGTAATTTGAAATAAACTTGACATGAAGGTTTTAAAATAATACTCCTTTTTTTTGAAAAAAAAAATTGTGAAAATTTTTGAGAATGACTTGAATTTTACATTCCTTTTCACTGAGTACTCAACCAATCCTTATAAAATGTTGGATTTAAGATCAGATATCCCCAATCTTTCATGAAAAAAATCATTCAATTTGAAAAAGAGATTATTGAGAAAATGTCTTCGGAATTCAAAAGCTACCCAACAGTTACCCTTGAGGACTGAATAAAGGCTGTTATCCTCAACAAACAAGGAAAATCGTTCGCAACTATCGGAAGAGAGTTTAATAGAGCAAAAACGTGTATTAAAAAAATATTCGATCGGTTCAATGAAACAAATTCATAAAAGACCGGCCTAGATCAGGCAGACCGCGAATATCAACTCCAAAAGATGACATAAATCTGGTCCGTTTGGTGAAGACAAATCGAACCAAACCATCCCATGTCCTAGCAAATCAATGGAAATTATCTAATGGAAAGACTGCATCGTCATCACCAGTCAGAAGAATCCTTTTGGAAAATAAACTCGAATGGATAGTGGCTATCAAAAAACCTCGCCTTTCGGAAAAACATATAAAAGCAAGAAAAGTGTTTTGTAAAATGCTAAAATCATGACCAGTGTCGAAATGGAGACAAGTTCTTATTAGTGACGAGATGAACATTGAATTGGACAAACAGAAAAAACGAATTTCCATTCGTAAGACTACGGCAAAGTACAATCAAGATTGCATAATTAATCGTACTAAACAAGGGGGAGGAATTCATTGTATTTTTGATGGAAGGTTAAATGCAGCTAGGAAATTTGAAAAGTAACTTGATTGAATCGTTGGAAAAGCTACGTCAAGATCCTTGGACAAATTGAAAAGAATCGTAAAGTTCCGACGATTCAAAACTTCCACGCTATCAAAACTTCTCAATTTCGATTTCAAATTCGGAATCTGCGTCCCAAAAAAACCCAAAAAATGTATTTTTTACCTTTTTTTTTGCCCCCACCCCCCTTCTCTAGTTATATAAAAAATTGGTCATCGTTTTTGAGAGATATCTCAGCTGTTTGATCATGAATTATATATAATGGATATATAGTTTGAAAGCGAATTTTCTAAGCTACAAGATAATGTGTTTAATATAGTCTAGTCGCTTTAATCCGAACCAGGTTAATCCGAATTTTTAAGTATTTCGGTTAAAATTTGTCTCCCATTCAAGCCTCGATGAATGTAAATTAAGGAGTTTCAATTTTATCCGAAATTAATTTTTACAGTCCTAAGAAGTTCGGATTAACGCGACTGCACTGTACAGCGGAAAAAAATACAAAATAAAGCGGAAAAATGTGCATAATTCAAGTTAAATATTGTCCTTCAAAATACCCAGGACTTGTTATTTTTTTTATGTGATTCAATCAATTGATGATGAATTGCTCAAAATTTCGAGTCAGAGTAAATTACCGAATAGCAGACAAAATGTCCATTCCTTCTATTAGTATTTTGTCATAAAAACATTTACAGATATGTATTGTTTCCAAGTTACAAAAAGCTACAATTAATCTTTATGACAATCAAGCGTTGGCTTTTATATTTTTTTAATAGTTTATTTACTTTAATTGTGCTATTTAAACCTAGTGATATTTTTATAATATCAGCAATCATTTAGACTAAACTTAGAATAACTTTTACAATAAAGTTTTTAAACAACTCAAACGTTTTATTAAATCCAATCCTCCATTGAGCCCAGTTACACTTGGTAGCAGCGAATGGTTTAAAATCTTTATTATTATTATAGTTTTTTCGTAACTTGACATTTTTCACGTAGTTCACTTTAGAAACATTGTTAAAAGAATCAATAGCCATCTCGATTTTACTCGCTAATTGAATTGCTTCATTAATATCGTTTATGTTCTGTTGAATAAGTTCTAACTTTGTTTTATCTCTTAAACAGGAAATCAACTAATATTTCTTCATTTGTCAGATTAGGCAGTTAGCTACAAAATATTAAAAATTTGTTTACGCAGACATCAAAAATCATTCCTTGATGGTGCTTTAAAGCTCTTATTTTAAGTCGGATTCGTCTTTGAGCATCCACTTTGCCAAAAACAGCCTTCACATGTCTAACAAAATCTGACCATGCTTTGTTGCTTTGTATATGCTCTCTAACGAATGTTTCAGCTAATCCACTGACAAAGTTTAAAGCTTTACGTAATTTCTCACCTTCTGGTATATTTCCTTTAATAAAGTTTTGTTCAATATTAAAAAGCCAGTCCCGAATATTCTCTTTCGGAGACGAAGTAAATTTTTTAGAATTTACATCCATTTTCTTCTGCTTGAGAGGACTTAAATAAGAAAGGTAAGTAGGAAGGATTGATCCATTTGGAACAATCTGTTTTGGGATGTGAGTCACTCTCTGAGTATTTAAGATTCTTGCTGGTAATCGTCTTGCCTAATATTAGTCTCTTGTCCTGTAGCAGGAAGTATGGGTACCTGATTTACACGGTCCTGTAAACTTGTATCGTTATTATTTACATTTTCTTCTTCAGTTTGTTGTGGTTGATTTCGAGCTGCAGACTCTAACCGATTTAAAATGTTAGTAAGACGAACTATGTTGTTATTGGCCTGAAGAGGCAAATCCTAATTTTCCAAATTTTTTGAATTCAATCTTGCCAATTCCCGATTCAAACTTTCAAGAGCAATATTTTTTTCTTGCAGTTGACCAATTAATTTTGACTCAACATCTTCTTATTCATCACCTTTGGAGGCAGTTAAACCTAACGCGGTCGTACTAGTAAGGACTAGGTCCTGTTCTTTTCTTTTCGCATCAGCCACTAACTCACTTATAATCGGCGTTCTCTGCTTCTTCTCAATTGTGTTACTCAACTCGACTATTCTGAAAGCCAAGTCTTTATTAATTGTTAAGCATTTGTCAAAATCAAATACCATTTTTCTTTGATGCGGCCTTTTCAATCCAAGTATTTCTTGCCACGACAAACTTTTCGCTGCCATTTTAAATTTCTTTACGTCGTTGTTGATTTTTCGCTGCTACCAAATGTTACTGGGCTTAATGGGTTACTATTGAGGATTGGATTTAATAAAACGTTTGAGTTGTTTAAAAACTTTATTGTAAAAGTTATTCTAAGTTTAGTCTAAATGATTGCTGATATTATAAAAATATCACTAGGTTTAAATAGCACAATTAAAGTAAATAAACTATTAAAAAAATATAAAAGCCAACGCTTAATTTTCATAGAGATTAATTGATGCTTTTTGTAACTTGGTAACTACACATATTTGTTTATCGAAGTAATTGAAAATAAATAGATTCCATAAAAGTTAATTGATTGTAAATATAAATGTTGCCATCCTCTTAACACTCAAAGGCCCGGACGGTTTTTTCGATCAGTTTTTACTATTTTTGTGTGAATTTCTCAGAATCTGTTGAATTTATTAACTTTTTTTTGATTCGAGTTAGTCTAAAATTTAAAAACGAACAAAATTAATATACAATAGTCAATTTTTTATTTTTTTTTTCTGTACAAAAAAAAAATATACATTAAGGACCGACGCGGTATTTTTTAACCCGTTACGAAATTTGTCACTTTTTTGCTTTAAAATCGTTAAAGTATATACATATCTGTATATATTTTTGTAGGATTTTAAAATTTAAATTCAATAGAATAAAAAATGATCAATTTTTAAAAATGATTCGAAGACAAGCTGCCTTACAAGCGCTTGGAAACCTTAGAAGAGCTGATGAAGCTAAATCTGTTTTGTCTGGTGATGAAAATGATTATGCTGATAAGGACGACTTTGACGATCATATTTAAGATGAAATACTGTTTGAAGAGATGGCTTAGAGGACGATAAAGTGTACCTAGACGAGATCGATCTTCATAATTAAGAATTCATCATTTCAGTAATAGAAAAGATTGTGTGATGTGATGATATTTCGGACAAAATTCGATAGATGGAACGATCTTGGTCAGATTGAAAGTCTCGATTGTACAAATTCTCATGCAAATAAACGAGATCTTCACCATTTACAAGAGAGGATCTATTAGCATTTATAGGTATTCTTTGTGAAAGTGGTGTCCTTTGTCCAAATATACCAACCATGGCAATGTGGTCAAAAACGTAGCGAGTGCCGATAATCGGAAAATTTATAACATAAGAAATAAGTTTCTTCTATTTTTAATACTCATACGTTTCGATGGTAAATCTAGTTGTTCTCAAAAAGTAGTAGGAGTAGGAGATACAAGTTCGGTATGATTCGATAGCTATCGGAAAAATTTATCAAGAGCACTCAAACTTTTTTTAATACGGAGCTTGCATTTGACTGTTAATGAGCAATTACTACATAGCAAAAATCGCTGTTCGTTTATTCAATGAATGCCAAACAAGCCCGCTAAATATGAATCAAATCCTGGATCTTAAACGAAGTTGACACAAACGTTTTAAATCGCTTTCCGTACATTTTAAAAGAATAAACCTTCTAAAAAACTTCAAAGCGAGTATTTAGTTGAAAAACTTTTAGAGCCTTCATAGGATAAAGAACAAGGTTGTTATCTATATTTGTAGAAACTGCAATAGACATTTTGAAGAGTTTTTTTTTGTTTTTATTTTTGTAAACTTAGGTTCTTTCACCCTAGCCATTGGTATATTTCACGGTCATGTTGGGGTGGACTAAAGTAACAATACTAATTTTTTGTTTCGAAAGACAAATATTATGGCTATTTACTTTTTTCTTTTATATTTTAAATAAATGTAAATTGAGAATTCAATTAAATTTAGCTAACGGGTTTTTTCGACCCCGCTGGTCCTTAACGGTATAAAAAAAATCGGGCTTTTGAGGGTTAAGTAAAAACTGCTGAAAACGAATGTCTTTGCCTTTTGAAAATTTTTGCGTTTTACAAAAATTTGTTTTTGAAAATCGGTTTCCTGTGCTTAAAAGCGATACTGGCTAAATTCGACAGCGCGGTTTGCAAACTTGAAGTTAGAACTCTCCTATGATGTATCGTGTTCAGACAAATAAAAATTCTTTTGCTATTCAAGTTATCAATTCTTTTATTTGCAACAATTCAGCTATCCCTTAAATTAATTAAAAACGGAGTGATTTTTTTCTCGAAATTGTCGATTATGTCGATCAATTCTGGTAAATAATTGTATCGACTAAAAGTATTGTACCGCTTGTGTATATTATTTACCCTATAGGCTTGCTATTAACCCTACCGTAATCCATCATTTTTTGTACCATAGACAAAAAATTTTCAGCGAGCTTGTAGCAATTCAATTTTTCTTTATAAAAAATTAAAAATGTGGTAAATAACAACATGGGGTAGTCGTGTTGAAACTAAGAAAAAAAAATAACCCATCATCTAAATTTTTTCATGCTACAAAGATGCTGAAATTTTTTTCTCCATGATACAAAAAATGAGGGATATGAGGGAAAAAAATTTTGAATTAAAAATAAATCTTCATTCAAATTAGGAACTTAACGTCTTTGTTTCAATTTTTTTTAATTTCTTTTCGTTTTTTCCATTTTAGCAGAAAATTAAATTTTATTTAAGAAAATTGCGTTTTTAAAATTATTTTTCTTGATTTTTCAAGTTTTTCCCAAATTAAATTTTGCATGCGTTTAAACGGAAAATGTTCCCGTTTTTATTTTCCCAGGTATATGTAATAAAAATATTAAACCAATAAAAAATTGTTTAATTTTTTCTCACATCCAATGTTTAGTTACCTGAATCATTTTAATTCTTAGTAAAAGTAAAAAATTTAAAATATTCTTTAACAAAAATGAAAAGCAATAAGATTGTATTAATCTATAGGGTATTTATCCCAACTTGTTATGTAATTGGCTCCTTATTACTCTTCTACAAGTATTCATTAATAAATAATCCATCATCGTTAAATTTGATAAAATTCGTCAATTCAGATGAATACATTGTAAATGGTCGGGTAGCTCAATTCTCGTCTATTGTCAGTCATAACTCCAACAAGACCCAAATTAAACTAGAAACCATGAGTTACATTCGTAACATTAATGTAACATCATTAAAATGTTTGATCAATCTTGACAATAACAACTACTTGTTCAATTCTAGTGTTTTACCAATTGCTCTCATGGGTACTAAACATGGGACACGATATTTTTACAAAACAAGTTGTGATCTTTATCTTAATCTCACTCAACTAACGAGTATGTTTGTCGCTCTAATAGATGAAAATGATTTCAAAAACCATACACAAGATTACGATGTTATTTTATTCCATAAACCAATTATTTTCAATAAAGACATTTCCAAAAAGAATGCTATTATCAATTGTGTTCATACAGTTCAATTTTTAAAAAGTGATAAACAACAACAAATGATTAATTGGATTCAAATACAAAAATCGATTGGTTACGAAAAGATCAAACTTTATTTTGTAGACATCTCCCAGAACTATACAAATTATCTAAAAAATAAATTTGGAAGTTTTGTTGAAATAATCGATTATAAAGTCTCCAAAGAAAACGTTTGCAATTTTCAATTCAAGATGGCTGACCAAAATCCAAACAACACAAAATACGAGTCTCTTCTTCAAAATTGTTTGGAAATGCATCGAATATTTTTTGAAATTTCAGATCATTTAGTGAAGAACACTCATGAACGAATGTGTTCAAATGATTGTCTTTTGAAATCAAAGTACGAGTATGAATATTTGAGTAATTATGACTTTGATGAGTTTATATTCCCTCGTTTCTACAGGACCGATTACATTATCGAACATAACTCGACACTTTATGAGTCTAAAACATACAAAATTTATGATTACGTTAAAAGACTAGTGAGTGTTTATGGACACAAAGTGGCTTATTTTAGGTTCGAAAATGTGAATATTCTTAGAAAACACTGGTGGCTAAGAGATCAAATTTCAAACAGTGAAAATAAATCAAGTATAAAATATAATTTTGGAAACACAAATTTGATTTTTACGATTCAAAATGAAATTGATATTAAATTTCTAAGTTTGTTTAACAAGACTCTTGGTTATTTTGATAATTTGAACAAGACAATTTTGGCAAATGTCAACTTGAATTCAAAATGGAATAACTTTTATGGTGGATTAATAAATAACAGAGAAGGAAAATCGATTTATAACACAGAATTTACTCATTCGTATCATCAACATTCAGCTTGGAGTATTTCACAAGGAACCCATAATATTCTCGTTCCATTAAATATAGGCTATGTAAGTCATTTTAGAGATGAAGATTTAGGTTTTGAAAAATCTTATTCAATTCAAAAACTATTTTTAGATTTAGAGTATTATAAATTTTTAGCTCGAATCATTGAGACTTTTTAGTAAGATTTTTTTAATTAAAATTTAAAATTTTTAAACCTTGTTTAAATAAATAATATACAAATCAGAATAGGTGAACACTGAAAAAATGTGAACATGGAAAATTTACAAAAATAAGTTTATTTCTCTTTCAAAAATTTTAAATTGAGTCAATCAGATAACTTTTTCGACCTCGGCTGTTATTTGGTCATAAATTGGTTTTAATTTTGCCTTATCCACGATTAAAGTGGCTTTAATTTAAAAATTTTTAAGTTTTGATTCTATATTAATCACATCTTCACAAACTTCATCGTCAGCATCATCGAAACTATTATTTATGTCATGATAAGTTATTGCCGAACTCGATTCTGAATTTAAAGTACCATTTTTAACCGTTTGTTCTTAATTGACGTCTTCATTATCATCTTAGCCATATTCATCTTCGGCTTCACTATCAAAATCATTATTTTTTTAACGATCATCGTGTTGTAAAGAGCCAAAAACCGAACCGCTATCTTTCTCTGAGCCAACCTCGGAGACATCTGATTCAAAATCCTTAACTGTTTTGTGATTAAATAATGTTGTAAATTAGGTGAACATAAATTTGTTTATGTGAACACATTATGGGATTAAAGTTTTGACTGACCAGTGGCTAGTTTTTTATATTTAAGATACTCGAAGAAGAGCTTTTGATATGCGAGTAACGAAACGTTAGTCTTGATATATTTGTATTAAGAATTTATCCTCTATATATGTATAAAGCTATTCAGGTATCGATCAAAAGAAATCTTTTCTAGCTATTTTCTTTGATTTTGCCAAAGCATTTGACCTTGTGGACCATGAGAAACTGCTTAGAAAATTCCGAATGGCTGGTATCATGGATAGCTTCATACCTTACTAACAGGAAACAACGAGTCTACCTGAATGGAACTGAAACAGAATGGAAACAAGTGGAGGCCGGGGTTATCCAAGGGAGTGTCCTCGGACCGACTCTTTTCATTCTGTTTATCTCAGATATAAACGAATACCTCCCTAAAGAAGCCAATATTGAAAAATTCGCTGATGATATCCTAAGTCATATAATTGGAAGAGCCTGCAGCGAACTACCACAAGAAATTATCAATGAAGTTCAAAAATAGTGTGCGGAAAATAAAATGCGACTGAACACAAACAAATGTAAAATTGTATTTTCGTCTGGGAAAGACTCAGATTCACCACCAAGCCTATGCCTAAATGACACAGAACTACAAGTCGTAGAATCGTATCGATACCTAGGTATCGAAATTAATAACAGACTTGACTGGGGTCAGCAGTGGGAGCATATCGAAAAGAACACGAGTCACATCCCATTCTTGATAAAACAACTCAAACGGCTTGGATTTAGTAAAGAAATTTTGGTGACTGTCTATAAAAGCTTAGTCATAAGCCACCTTGCTACAAAAGCCCGGTGCTCTCTATGGCGAGTAAAGGAATCAAAACAGAAATCGGCGATCTGCAGAAGCGAATCCTGAGAATCATAGGTATCAACAAAAACGAAGCACTTGAAAAATACAATCTAGTTGATGCGGTGGAACGAATCGAAACAATGAGCCTTAAAAAAGTATCAAAGCTTCTCGCAGACCCAAATAACGAAGTGTCCATAAAATATCGAAACACCGACAGATCTAACTCTGACTTTTGCTTCAAAACAAAACCGGCTAAAACGAACACATATAAGGATAGTATTGTACAGAAAAGTATCCGAATCCTAAGAGATGACGAAAGCAACAAAAATTTGTTTAATTCTGCAAAAACAAAGAAAGATAATAACGAAGAAACAGATGCTTTGAAAAAGTCGATTAAACCTAAAACAGAGTGCACCAGTTGTGGTATATATTTTGAAGCAAAGATCGGTATAAAAACACATATGAGATCATGCCATGTCACAAAAATATAATCCTTACAATTTAATATCTTTTTTATTTTTATTTTTCTATTTTAACACTTTTTCAATTTTATTTAATTCTTAATTTTAAAATTTGAACCGTTGTAACCTAATATAAAGTAATTCACAGATACAACACCCTGAGTGTGAATCAGTTATTGTGCCATTTTATATGAATTAAATAAACTATAAACTATCAAGATCTGAACAAAAAGGACAGGGCGAAACAATTTTAAGAGGGAATATTTTTGGTACCGATAACGCTGTAATTTAATTGGAAAATTTACCTCCATTTGGACACTTTAGACACAAGGGCTAAATACTGTATAAACTTGGGAAGGCATGGCCCTATAAATTTAGGAAGGCATAGTCATATAAAGTCGGGAAACTATCACCACCTAAAACCAAATTACAAACGGTTTAACTTATTTATTATAATTTTAATTATTTAGTAAGTTAATCCCATTATAGCTGGTTTTAGAAAATAAGTTTATTATGTAGTGAATCGTTATATTATAATAGCCATTTAGGAGAGCCACGAGAACGATTAGCGAAAAATAGTGGGGAAGAAATAAACCTGTCTCACCTGACCTGTGAACATCATTTGGTCACATAAATCAGTTTGAGAATTTATTTAATAAATAAAATAAATAATAATCCTTAAAAAAAAATTATTTTGAATGCTCAATTATAATCATATGTGTGTTTTCGGAATTTGTAACATCCAAATCTGTAAAATGATAAAAGAGTTTAATTCAATATACTTAAAATAAATTTAAATAATTTACTTTTAGTCATAGTCATACTTGTTCTTTCCTCGTTTTTCATAAAATGTTTTTTGAATTTTTTATTTACTTGTTTATTCGTAAAAATGTAAATACCAGATGACCAAACAAGTGATGCTTTAGCAAACATTGAGGGTATAGTTGCTGTCAATGGGTCTATTCTGCTATGCGGCACAAACGCTGAGTACATACTCACCAAGGCATACGGTGTCCAACTTATAATAAACCCAACTTTAAAAAAAAAAAAGATTCAAAGTGTTCTTCTAGCTTAACTTGAATTTTACAAACCTATTAGAATCATTGTAGAAATTGTTATCTCTCTTTCGACTTTTAACTTTTTAGCTGTTTGTTTGTCAATTTTGTTGTTACTGTTTCTGTTGAATTTAGGAAGTTTTCGTATCTTGAAAAAAATTTTATTTTAAATATTGAATCAAATTATGCATCGAAATATTACTAAAATAATGAGCCGTAAATTTGAGTAACCAATTGTAACTAATGGTACAATGTATACAAAAGTAAATATTGCTACATTATAACTAATTACATTAAAAGATCTTTCATTCCATTCAACACTACAACTTGTCAGAGCTCCTTCTAATGTATAATGAGACCATCCCAGTACTGGAAACAAGGCCCACAGAATTCCAAAAAATGTACAAAATAAAATGATCAACAATGAAGACTTGTTAGTAATTGATTTAATGCTTAAAGGTCTATAAATAATGTAAAATCTAAGAAAAAAAAAATTTATGTCCACAGAAACATGAAATGAGTAAAATAAGTTAACCTTTCTAGTGAAATAGCTGTTAGTAGAAATATACTGATACAACTAATTGAGTACATTATGAAACCGCCTATGACGCATCCAGACTTTTTAAAGTACCATCTTTTGAAAAAAAAATGGTTAGTGAAAATTTATTCAAGTTAGACAAGACGAACTTACTTGCAATTGAGATTGCTTACAATAACCAAAGGCATTTCAGAAAGTGATCCGATTAGATTACAAATAGTCAAAGCTATCATAAATGCATTTACCGAATTTCTTAAATCTTTATTATAAATTAGAATCCATAATAGAATTGAATTTGCTAGGACACTTCCAATTAATATAAAAATACAATATAATGCAATTATTTTTAATTTAGAACATTCAACTGGTGATTCAATATCAAATAGGTCGATACTATTTGAAGTAACGTTTAACGTATCCATTTTAAAAAATATTTTAAAATGAATTACGAAAATAGTTAGACTCCTTTTCGATCTAAATTAAAAAAATTCAAATTTAATGTCATCTTAAATTTAGTTGATATTTGATTATGATTTAATAAATTTATCTTCTACGTTTTATCGAAATTATCTTTTATTATAATATCTAGTAACATTCATCTATTTATCTAGTAGCATTAATCATATGCCATTATTAATGTTAGACTAAATTAAGAAAGTCACCAGACAAGTCTAGAACAATCGGATATTCCTGATAATCGAATCTCTTGACACCTCTTAAAAGAGAAATGAAAGTAAAAAAATTGAGCATGAGTTTTTTAAAGCAAATAGAGCGCAATGAAGATTTTTTTAATTTTTCACATGATAAAAGATGTATATATTATTTTTAACCGATTAACTCTTTTCTAATTCAGTACTAAACTCATTAGTATTTTGGGCACTAGCTTGTTTAATTTTTTAATAATAAATAAATAAATGATAGAGGATTCCTTAACTTTCTCTGAAAAGCTTAAAAGTACTTCTACCGAACTTTTGGTCGCAAGCGAAGGGAAGCGTAGCAGCAAGAAGGTGAAGCGTACCGTACCGTACTACATGTACAAAAGCTAACCGTACCGAACTAAATTTACCGAACTGTGCTGTACTAAACCTACCGAACCGTTCTGTCCCGAATCAAAATTTATTTTTTCAGGAAAAGGCAATATGAAGTTTTGTCTAAAAATCCCAAATGGATCAAAAAAAATTTCATCTTGACAACTAAGGGATCATTTAAAATTATTGCAGAGATGGATATTATTGTTAAGAAAAAAATTCTACATACTCATAACTCTTGTGCAAAAACTCTGCAGCTCTGCAATTTTTATAGTGTAGTTTAAAAAATAAAATATACCGTAAAATATACAGTAATAAATGACTCGATTTGAAAATTCTAATTAGATATTTTGTTTTTTGAGCCCTTTTTCCTACCTAGTGGTTTACGAAAACTTCCGCATTGTGATTTGAAATAATACTTGGCGAATTTGTTCTATTATGTACTGTATTATTATTTTCATCAGTAAACAATGGTAAACCAATTTCAAGTCAAGCTCAGCCAATTCAGCATCAACAAGTAGCCCATCATTTGTTAGTTGTTAGTCAGCCTTGTTCTTCAATAAGTCTTGCCCAAAGAGAAATTGGTTTACCATTGTTTACTGATGAAAATAATAATACAGTACATAATAGAACAAATTCGCCAAGTATTATTTCAAATCACAATGCGGAAGTTTTCGTAAACCACTAGGTAGGAAAAAGGGCTCAAAAAATAAAATATCTAATTAGAATTTTCAAATCGAGTCAATTTTTCAATTAAATTATGTCGCTCTTATAATTAATTTAATACTTTTTTATATTTTTTTAATATTGTTCCGAATCGTCTTTTATGACAGCATCTAAAATTAAATTTAAAAATAATATATTTTAATATTTTTTTTTATTTCCAAAAATTTTAAACAAAAGTGTTGCACTAAACCAGGATTTTTGAATATTAACTCAACGTTTATGATTGATTTTTCAATTAGTATCACACGTTAATACCCAAAGTTGCACATATAGTGCGTCGAACCTAAAATAGTATTTTTTTAACATGGAAGAGGTTAATGTCTGTGCATGCACTTCACATATGACTTTGGGTATTAATGCACGCGTCCTTAAACACGGAATTACGGTAATGAAAAGAATTCAAATTAAGAAAGCAATTAAAATTGCAGAGCTGCTAAGTTTTTGCACAAGAGTTCCCAGTATGTAGAAATTTTTTCCATCTCTGCAATAATTTTAAATGATCCCTTAGTTGTCAAGATGAAATTTTTTTTGATCCATTTGGGATTTTTGGGGTTTTGAGACAAAACTTCACATAGCCCAAGAAAAGAAAATTTAAAAAATTTTTTATACGGTTCGGTACGCTTTTGTTCATTTAATACGGTGCGGTACGTTTTGGTATGTTAAATACGGTACGGTTTGCTTTGGAAGGCCTTCGGTACGTCTACGCTTGCCGACAAAATGTCGGTAAAAGTGCAGTATTTAAGCGTAATAATCGTTTTAGAGCCGATTTTTACGAAGTCTCTTTACCATTTACTTATATAGTGAAGTAAAGTAAAGAGTGAAGCCCTAAATATTACCTTTGACACACAAATGGGAGTAGCTTAGGATGTAGCAATAAGCTTTCTATGAAAGTTTAACAAAATCCAATGAAAAAAATTACGTATTTCTCAAAATCTGGAAAAAAAAGTCAAAAATAAAGTAACTCTAATAATACAAATTTTCAAACATTTGTCTTTAATAAGAAATTTAATGAACATGATTACGTGACAAATGAGACTATACTTGCTCAAATGTCTTTTTTTGAAATGACTCAAAATTATAAAAAATGGGACACTGAATCTTTTAATGTTGAAAAAAAAATTGAAAGCATGACTTGATTGATGGAAGGATAAATTATTTTGGTTCATCTCAATTTAAATTAAGAACCTGACATTTTTTGAGTATAAATTCATTTAATTTGATATGAATTCAAAAAATTTTCTTTTGAATATAGAAAGAAATTAATTTTAGTATAGTCAACAGCTATAGTTACAGCAACGCATACTGTACTTTTATACATGAATTAATTTCAACTCAAGGCTAATTAAATAAAACTTTTGAACAAGAATGCTAGATCTCTTGATCCTGAATAGCTTAATAACAATAATTCAATTATGTATTTAAAGTAGCTCGTAGTCTTGTACGACTTCAGGTTCGCAAAATATAAAAATTTATCTTGCTCATTCCCCGGTCGTGTAAGTGTGTGACCAACCCAGCAGAACTTTCTTTGTTTGTTTAATCGGTTTCTGTTCAACTCTTTTGTAGATTTCTTCATTTTTTACCTCTCCAGTAGCTTAAAACATATCCAAATTCGAAAACATGTCGTTGCAAAAGTATTCAGATTGTTTTTTATGACGTTGGTTAAAATCCATGTTTCACAGCGGTAGAGAAGTATGTACACTACTGTAGCTTCAAATTTACTAAATCTAACTAGATTTTTACAAAATTCGCTTTACAGATCTTTTCCATTTTCCAATAAGCACCCCATGATAAGGACATAAGATGCATGAGGTCCGCTTCAGTAGACTTGAGGTATTTATTATACTAAAAATCGCTGGTCAGGAATTATTGACAGAACATAATTTCTTTATAATATTCAACTGACTAAATGAACACTCTGTTGAGTTAAAGGAAATTGGAAAGAAAAACGTCGAACGAAATTTTTTTTGTCAAAGACTCAGTAAATTGAGAATAACCCGGACAACACCGGAAACATGCGGAAATTACTTAAAAAAACGGGAAATCAACTAAAAAGTTAATTCAATTTTTGCATATTTTCCCGTAACTTCCGCATGTTTCCGTTGTTTTCCGGGCTATTCTCGATTTGCCGCGTCTACCACTGTACATAATAAACATAAATCTTCACGTTCGAAAATTTGGATTTATTCTTCATCGAAGCTTATTTTGGTGTGTCTAGCTATAACAAGCTAACTTGTCGAAATTAGATCTTTTTTGTATTCAAAAAGCTGATTGAAAAATAAGAAAATCACTTTAGTGCTTATTTCTTAAAAATAATCATTTTGACTCTAATGTTGGTGCTTCTAATGTTAAGAGGATTTTAAAAGATTAGTCAATTCCTCATTACTTTATGGATTGTATTTTCAATTCACTAATCACTAATCACTAGCAATTGATTCTTTTCTTTTTCTTTCAAAACTTTTAGTGGTTTAAATATCGTTTTTAAAAAAAAGCTCATGATGAATTCTAAAAAAAAAAAATTATTTTAATACCTAAGAAATAAAAGAAGAGCGAAAGGATCTGAAAATAACAACGAAAAAAAAAGCTACGTTTCTAAATATCCATGATTCCATTTAAAATTTTGTTGACACTCTCTTGAGAATCAATTGCAGCTTGGTTTCGTGCCTTAAAAATTATTCCTTGATTTATCGAATTATTTTTCACTCACTTTTTTTTTGTTTCGATTATCGATACTCTAGTTTGTCTAAAGGGGTATATCTAAGTCTATAATAAAATTATTATATGAGAGACATAAATTTTTACATTTTTTAACTCAGTTAAAAATCCCAAGTAGTGAATATTACTTCATATCCTTTTTTTTTATTTTAAGGATTTTTGTTTTCAGTGAATTTGATTCGTTGAAAGTGAAGTTTGGGAAGTTATTTTTGATTGATGGATTTAGACTTTTTGACTTTAAAATTAAATAATTCATAAAACAAGTGGATCCGATTAGTCATGAAATTCAATTACATTTGTTCTAATAGAGTTTTTTTTTAATTTAACGCAACTCATTATTAATAGTGTGACGTTTCAGCATCACTGAAAAACTAAGATATACTCATCCAAATCAAAACTATTTTATAATATTTACATTTTTAACATTGACCAGGATGTGTCAAACCTTCGTAAAAGATTTATCATGCATTTTTATCGAAAACGGATAAGAAGATATAGAAATTGATGTAACCATGAAGAATTATTAACCTTTACGGCTTTTCGGAATTTCAAAACAATCTGAAAGGCAACAAGTTACGAAAAAAATAAATTTATTCTAAGGAAACATTTAAGACTGCCAAGATTTCAAAAGGGTTTTCTGCCTCGTATAATTCGAAAAAATGCTCAAATATTTCAGAGCTAAGCAAAAACCACAAAACATATCATAGTATCATTAGAATAAGTTCTTTAGTATGACCGCACGATAGGTAAATATAGGACACTCGCCAAGAGTCTGACAAATTTTATAGAAGAAGGGACGAGCAACATTTTAAAAATAAAATTGGCTCTGTTGGACGTTTTTTCGAGAGTTTCATAAAAAATTTCCCTTTTGTTATAAATTTTAGATCAGTGGTAAATTTCCGTGATAAAAGGAATCGTTACAACTAAGAAGAACATGTGTTACTTATGTAATACTCTACAATTTCTTTATGTAGCTGTGTTGTCGATGTACAGCAGGATTTTGGAGTACCAGTTGATCTTGTAACTGTAAAGATTAAACGAAAAGAAAACATTAAGAAAATTTTGTAACTAATGACAAATTATGGAAAATAATTCTGCAAAATGCACGCCATTGAATGATATTGAAATTGAAATGTGTAATTAATTTGCAGAATTTTGGGAGAGCTGAGTTTAAGTTAATTATTGTTATTGAGCTATTCAGGTTCAGGAGATCTAGTATCTCTTGCACAAATTAGCTTACTTGTGTATTACGATATATCAAGGCATCAAAACAAGGCTCGATTTTATATCTTCAAAAATGTTTCAACTATTTTACAATATTCAAATCAATTTTGAATATTCGAGAAATCAATCAATCTATTCGAAAAAATCGCATTCTAATCTTGTTGTAAAATCAATCAATTCCAATTAGTATTCAAGTTTTGTTTATTTTTTTGTTTTAAAGTCTTTTGTTGAATATCAATGGAGCGCAAGTGTTTATACAAATAACTCCGAATATAAATAGAGAGAAAAATTCTCTCAAATCATCAATTAATTTCTAAATAATTAAAAGAAAAACAATCCTCAACAAAATCAAAATGTACGGATATCCATTTGCTGGTTTAGGTTTAGCTGCTGCTGCCCTCCCATACGCTGGTGCTTATGGTGCCTATGGTGCTGCTTTACCATACACTGGTTTAGATGCTGCTCTCCCATACACTGGTTTAGCTCATGCTGCTGCTTTACCATACGCTGGAGCTTATGGTGCCTATAATGGTTTATTCTAAATTATTTTTTATATTTCCATCAGCAAACAAATAGAAATAAGTTTTCTATTTGTCATTTGTTTAAATGTTTTCTTTAAGTGTTTTTGTTTAATGCATTAAATAAAATTTTGAATTTTGAAAACTTTTCTTATTTTCTTATTTCAACAACGATTTACACAAAAAAAAATAACTTTATTCTCTGATAACTTCCAAGGTTTCTAAATAAAACAAAACATACTCATTATCGGAATTCACGGGAAAGCTAAAAGTTACAAGCAATTAAATCTGGTAAAAAAAAGAAATTTTTTGCTGAAATTTCTTCTAGCTCCTGATGAAAACATTTACCCATTTTTTATGTATTTTCTCTAACAAGAGACGATTTTCAAAATTTCGATCAAATTAATACAAGCAAAAACGAAAAAGAAGACAGATTTACTTATTTAAGTATAGCTCAGTTGGTACCGTCGTGGACGTCCGTGCAGAAGGTCGAAGGTTCAAATCCAAGTCGTGTCAAAAAAATTCAATTCGAGTTCCCAAATTATCCTCAGTGTTATGAGCAGAACACAGCATACCCCAGCTCCTGGTCGTCAAACATCAGTTTTATAAACTTTACATTAACTTTACTTTGTATTTTACTTCTCCAAATTGGAGGTTAATTCTAATTAAATAAATAAATAAAATAAAAAATGCATTCTAATTTTTCATCGTAATTTTATTAATTTATTTAAAAAATAATTTAGGGAGTAGCCACAGGACACGTCCGAATGGTTCAAGACCTTCGTTTGAGCCCTCGTGCATAAAATTGTTAGTTACAAAAATTTGATTGTATATAAAAAAAAAAGCTAAAGTGCTTGAAAATTAAACCTAAAAAAGATAAATAAAAAAAAGATAAAATTAACCCTTATCCGTCGGAAATATAAAAAATCACGTTAACGTCTAATAATAAAAAGTGTGGGAGAGATGCAGCTGCCTAGAGGTACTCCACATTTGATCGGTTTTATACTCGAAAGATGATTGTTGATACTAACCTGGAAGAATCTGTCCGAAAGGAAATCTGAGATCCATTTTGTCAAAGTTTGACTAAAGTTGTTATCGTTTAGTCTATTAATTATACCCGAGTGAGATGTTTTATCAAAAGCCTTCTCGACATCGAAAAAAACAGCACCTGTTAACAAACCTTTGTTGAAACCGTCACATATTGATTGAGTTAATCTCAGAATCTGATCTTGTGTTGACTTTTTTTTTCTAAAACCGCATTGGGAGTCATGGAGAATGTTATTTTTTTTTGGTCCATGTTTGGATTTTTGTATTGACGATTTTTTCCAATAACTTGCCCAAACAACTAAAGCTTTGAAGTGGAGCTTTTGCTTGCAACATTTGAATAATGAAATTAATCATATAATAGTCCAAATGCAAAAAAATATCAGATTCTGAGATTAACTCAATCAATATGTGACGGTTTCAACAAAGGTTTGTTAACAGGTGCTGTTTTTTTCGATGTCGAGAAGGCTTTTGATAAAACATCTCACTCGGGTATAATTAATAGACTAAACGATAACAACTTTAGTCAAACTTTGACAAAATGGATCTCAGATTTCCTTTCGGACAGATTCTTCCAGGTTAGTATCAACAATCATCTTTCGAGTATAAAACCGATCAAATGTGGAGTACCTCTAGGCAGCTGCATCTCTCCCACACTTTTTATTATTAGACGTTAACGTGATTTTTTATATTTCCGACGGATAAGGGTTAATTTTATCTTTTTTTTATTTATCTTTTTTAGGTTTAATTTTCAAGCACTTTAGCTTTTTTTTTTATATACAATCAAATTTTTGTAACTAACAATTTTATGCACGAGGGCTCAAACGAAGGTCTTGAACCATTCGGACGTGTCCTGTGGCTACTCCCTAAATTATTTTTTAAATAAATTAATAAAATTACGATGAAAAATTAGAATGCATTTTTTATTTTATTTATTTATTTAATTAGAATTAACCTCCAATTTGGAGAAGTAAAATACAAAGTAAAGTTAATGTAAAGTTTATAAAACTGATGTTTGACGACCAGGAGCTGGGGTATGCTGTGTTCTGCTCATAACACTGAGGATAATTTGGGAACTCGAATTGAATTTTTTTGACACGACTTGGATTTGAACCTTCGACCTTCTGCACGGACGTCCACGACGGTACCAACTGAGCTATACTTAAATAAGTAAATCTGTCTTCTTTTTCGTTTTTGCTTGTATTAATTTGATCGAAATTTTGAAAATCGTCTCTTGTTAGAGAAAATACATAAAAAATGGGTAAATGTTTTCATCAGGAGCTAGAAGAAATTTCAGCAAAAAATTTCTTTTTTTTACCAGATTTAATTGCTTGTAACTTTTAGCTTTCCCGTGAATTCCGATAATGAGTATGTTTTGTTTTATTTAGAAACCTTGGAAGTTATCAGAGAATAAAGTTATTTTTTTTTGTGTAAATCGTTGTTGAAATAAGAAAATAAGAAAAGTTTTCAAAATTCAAAATTTTATTTAATGCATTAAACAAAAACACTTAAAGAAAACATTTAAACAAATGACAAATAGAAAACTTTTTTCTATTTGTTTGCTGATGGAAATATAAAAAATAATTTAGAATAAACCATTATAGGCACCATAAGCTCCAGCGTATGGTAAAGCAGCAGCATGAGCTAAACCAGTGTATGGGAGAGCAGCATCTAAACCAGTGTATGGTAAAGCAGCACCATAGGCACCATAAGCACCAGCGTATGGGAGGGCAGCAGCAGCTAAACCTAAACCAGCAAATGGATATCCGTACATTTTGATTTTGTTGAGGATTGTTTTTCTTTTAATTATTTAGAAATTAATTGATGATTTGAGAGAATTTTTCTCTCTATTTATATTCGGAGTTATTTGTATAAACACTTGCGCTCCATTGATATTCAACAAAAGACTTTAAAACAAAAAAATAAACAAAACTTGAATACTAATTGGAATTGATTGATTTTACAACAAGATTAGAATGCGATTTTTTCGAATAGATTGATTGATTTCTCGAATATTCAAAATTGATTTGAATATTGTAAAATAGTTGAAACATTTTTGAAGATATAAAATCGAGCCTTGTTTTGATGCCTTGATATATCGTAATACACAAGTAAGCTAATTTGTGCAAGAGATACTAGATCTCCTGAACCTGAATAGCTCAATAACAATAATTAACTTAAACTCAGCTCTCCCAAAATTCTGCAAATTAATTACACATTTCAATTTCAATATCATTCAATGGCATGCATTTTGCAGAATTATTTTCCATAATTTGTCATTAGTTACAAAATTTTCTTAATGTTTTCTTTTCGTTTAATCTTTACAGTTACAAGATCAACTGGTACTCCAAAATCTTGCTGTACATCGACAACACAGCTACATAAAGAAATTGTAGAGTATTACATAAGTAACACATGTTCTTCTTAGTTGTAACGATTCCTTTTATCACGGAAATTTACCACTGATCTAAAATTTATAACAAAAGGGAAATTTATTATGAAACTCTCGAAAAAACTTCCAACAGAGCCAATTTTATTTTCCCATCTTTTCTTTTTTATTCTTATAACCATTCTTCCTTCTTTTCAGTTATTTTTTAAAATTGGATAGTTATGTTGTTTTCATATACGCTGATTACGAATATAATATTAGTTTTTCGAAATTTCCAAGACCTGAGATTTTAATAATTTTCTAACATAAATACTGTTTCTAAAATAATAAACGTTAACTGAGAATGAAAAATAAGATTAAATAAAAATTCTATTAATTGGCTATGTAAAACGAATGGTTGTAATGCATCTGTTACTTTATCCAAAGACGACAAAACTATAAGAATTGTCGACCATCAAACATACGTTTATTAATGACAATAAGATCATTCTAATGAAATTTAATACTGATTGTTAAATTAGAGCTGAGACAGAACCTCATTTAAGTGTTGGTAAAATATATCTCGAAGAACAAAGTAAACTTGCTTCAAATCCAAGTGTGTCTTATAAAGATAATCGACCAAAATTCAAGTATGAAATCTACTTTGACCAAAAGAAAGGAAAAAAAGATGTCCGAATGTGAAATGCTTCCTATTGGTATGCAGATGGTACCTTCCGAACGGCTATATTATCCACGCGTATATCAATCATGGCATGATATCTTGCTGTTTTGCATTAATCAATAGAAAACTCCACTCGTTATGTACTTTTTCATAATCGCGTACTTTATGCTTTGAAAAAAGAAACTAAACAATTGAATTTGAAACTTGAACCCAAATACATTATGACTGATTTTGAGATTGCAGTCATTTATTCATTCAAAACGGTCTTTAATGGAATCGAAAGTAAGACGTGTCTTTTTAATTTTTGCCAATCGCTTATAAAGTAGATAAACAATAAATGTGGTCTTAAGTCCAAACTCCAAAAAAATCCTGAGATGCAAATTTGGTTTAGAACAGTGTGCGCTCTAGCTTTAAGTCCATTAGAACAGTTGCAATATCTTTTTACGAGTATATCACCGTTGATTTTGAATTTTGAAATTTTTTAAAATCTCCAAGCTTTTCAATGTGGCTGTCAATCAGCCGGACGCGGAATTTTAGCTATCTAAAATCCGTACACGGAATAGCTATGTCTAAAATACGGGCTGAGGATTCCGTAAGTGAAAAAAAAACAAAAAATTATGTTTAAAAAATGAACATCCAATTATCTACATTTACGACAAAAAATGCAATTTTATGGAATATTTATGGCAATAAGGAGTGGTATAATTGAAGAAAATGCTGGACCTTGCAGTTACACAAGAATCCGTACCTAAAGGTGTATTAAATATTGATTGCCACTGTTTTATCAGAAGAAGGCTTTTTATGTTTGTTGTGTATTTTAGATGCTAAAAGAAAACTTTCCAGACCATAAAGAGATAAAAAATTAAAAAGTTAATTTTTTCTTCAAATGTGTATTAATTATTTTTTTGTCCGTGTCTGTGCCCGGATTTTAGTGACAACCTTTCAATGTTTTTTAGTCTACAATTAGTTTTTAAATGTTGCTCAAGTCCTTAATATCATCTTCAAATTTTCATCTTCTTATTTCGGATACCATATCGTCTTTAAATGTCTTAGAGTTTCCATTTTGGAAGATTTTTAATCTTGCATGAAGCTAATACCGAAATTCTAAAGCTTGTATTTCAGAATAATTTTGTTCAAATTGATCCTCTAAAAATTAATTGGATCCTTGAAAAAACAACACCCCTCTTTTGATCTAAATGCATACACCCGGGTATTATATCTCTATTTTGAAAGTTAGCTAAAAACTAAATATTCTAGGAAATTCAGCATCGAAAATTCTACAAAATGATACCCTCAACTCCTTTCGGAACAATTTATTTTCATGTTTACAAACAACTCTAAATTTTCGGGAAATAAACACCCCCCTCTACCCCCCCCCTCATTTTATACAATTCACCCCCTGTTTTTTTTGCATAAAAAAACATATTTTTGGGTGCTCTTTCTGGAACTGGTGTCCTTTTTTTGCTACGATCATTTGTTTAATGTACAACCCTGGTCATTCAAAGTTTCCAAAAATGAAAGTTCATGAACGTTCAAGGGACCCTGAATATTTAGTTTTTAGCTAACTTTAAAAATAGACATATTACACCCGGATGTTAACATTATCACATTCGGAGCTTATGGTAGCATTTTTTGAATAATATAGTCTAAAGTTATAGTATGATCGTAACCGCAAAGCATATGGTACAGCATCATAAGGCGGATATTTAAGTCAAGTTTCGACTAATCAAAACTTTCAATTAACCATTAGGCATATCGACTAATTCTACCTGGCAACTATGAACTGAATAGTATCAAACTTGACTTGTGAAATTTCACGGTCACCCTTTTGACTATTTTTTTTCAAAATCAATGCTTGATATTCAATTCTCGCTATTAAACAAACTCTCAAAACATAAAATTGAAAATTTTTATTTTTCATTGTTTTTCCTTGTTTTTTTTTAAGTATTCAATTAATTTCAAAATATTTTTCAACTGTCTAAAACTCAACATCGAGAAGTTTATACCAATAAAGCTAATAAAGTAAAAGCAAATAAATGAACTTAGAAATAGATATTTTACGAAAAATTAAGAAAATTATCGAAAATTCACCAGGGTTTTGGTAAAATTTGTCAACACTCAAAATGTGTTCTAAAAATTACGATTTTTTTTATTTTTTTTTAGGATCCGGTTTTTTAGTTTAAATTCATACACCCGAGTATAATTTCTCTATTTTGAACGCTAGTTAAACACTAACTATTCTACTAAATTCAGCATCGAAATTTAAGCTTTCTAAAAGAATGATTTTAGCAAAAAAAGGACATCAGACCCTGACAGGGCTCCCAAAAAAATGTCATTCAAAATAAACACGGGGTGTATATTGAAAAGTGGGAGATGTAGAGGGGGTGTTTATTTCCTGAAAATTTAGATTTAATTTTAGACATGATGATATTTTTTAAAGCAGTGTTTGTATTATTCATTACCAATTGAAAAATAAATATATAATTTAAAAAGATTGTCTTGAAAGTTGCCTTTTCATCTGGCTTAAAAAATAAAAACACAAATTAAATTGACCGTCTTGCAGCACTACTCTCAAATAAATCCGACTACAATTTTTGAACGAGAGATGAGGAAACCTACAAATTTTTGCATTGAAGCTCAAAAAAAGAAAGCTCTGCTGGGTTGGTCACACTTACAAGATCTGGCAATGAGCAAGAAAATGAAGCCGGGCTATGTACTTACAAACGTAAATTATTATTATTGAGCTATTCAGGTTCAGGAGATCTAGTATCTTTTGCACAAATTAGCTTACTTGTGTATTACGACATATCAAGGCATCAAAACAAGGCTCGATTTTATATCTTCAAAAATGTTTCAACTATTTTACAATATTCAAATCAATTTTGAATATTCGAGAAATCAATCAATCTATTCGAAAAAATCGCATTCTAATCTTGTTGTAAAATCAATCAATTCCAATTAGTATTCAAGTTTTGTTTATTTTTTTGTTTTAAAGTCTTTTGTTGAATATCAATGGAGCGCAAGTGTTTATACAAATAACTCCGAATATAAATAGAGAGAAAAATTCTCTCAAATCATCAATTAATTTCTAAATAATTAAAAGAAAAACAATCCTCAACAAAATCAAAATGTACGGATATCCATTTGCTGGTTTAGGTTTAGCTGCTGCTGCCCTCCCATACGCTGGTGCTTATGGTGCCTATGGTGCTGCTTTACCATACACTGGTTTAGATGCTGCTCTCCCATACACTGGTTTAGCTCATGCTGCTGCTTTACCATACGCTGGAGCTTATGGTGCCTATAATGGTTTATTCTAAATTATTTTTTATATTTCCATCAGCAAACAAATAGAAAAAAGTTTTCTATTTGTCATTTGTTTAAATGTTATCTTTAAGTGTTTTTGTTTAATGCATTAAATAAAATTTTGAATTTTGAAAACTTTTCTTATTTTTTTATTTTAACAACGATTTACACAAAAAAAAATAATTTTATTCTCTGATAGCTTCCAAATTTTGTGGTACTCCATTAATACTTTTGGAAACAATTACTCCATTTTCTTTTTTAATCAGAGTATCTACGCCTCTTTCTTGTATTCGGATAGTCTCATATTTTTTACCGTTTATAACACGAGTTGAACTCGATGTTGAACATACATTAGATGAGTCGGTATAATCATCGTCATCGTCGCTTGAAAACGAAGAAAAACCGAAATTATTGAACAATCTTGTACCAAAAGGATTCGAGTTAAAAATGTTAAAACCCCGAAATGGTTGCGAATTAAAATGAGAATTGAAAATATCAAATATATTATTTGTTCCGAAAAAATCACTAAAAACATCATTTGGATCTCTGAAATTGAACCTACGGTTTCTAGAATTTCTTTGATTGAAAAAATCGAATTCATCTCTGTATTGCTGGCCGCCTCCCGGGCTCGTCAAACCCTCTTTACCATAACGGTCATACACCTCTTTTTTATCTCCTTTTTACAAAAAAATTTGAATTTTTTGAATTTTTTTTAAAGCTAGAAATTACTCACTGTCGGATAAAACCTCGTAAGCTTCGGATATCTTTTTGAATTGAATCTCGGCTTCGTGTTTGTTATTCGGATTTTTATCCGGATGCCATTTTAAAGCCAAGCGACGATACGCTTTGCGTATCTCATCGTCATTTGCATTCCCATGTATTTCGAGTATATCATAAAAATTTTCATCATCCATTCTTAAGTTTTAAGCAACAACAAAAAAAAATTGTAACAATTATTTGAATCTAGATATTCTATTTTTATAAACTTAAAATTACACCTGTTTGCTTAACATAAGGATAGGTCGAATATTTTTTTTTTTTGAAATTATTCAAAGAGTTACAAAATTTAGTCTTTTATTGTAATGTGAACCCTTTTTTTAAATTTGTTAATTCTACATCAACTCTTAAAATGAAAGAAAAAAATTTGGTATTCAAGATTTTTAAATATTTGCTTTTGGCTTCTTGAGTTACATTTCAAAAAGAAGAGAAAGATTTGTGATTAAAATTTTTGTTTTTATTAATTCATGTTAAATATTAAAATTTTATGTAAGATTGAACAAATGCGGTAGTTCAGCTTAATCTTAATATTTTACCCAAGAGACATTATTTTTTCAAAGAGTTTATGGTAACTCACATGTCAAAAAGATCCTTTCGATAAAATTTTTTTGACAGAATAAAAGAGCGCAATCAAATCAAAGTGAAAGAACATTGAAAGAGGACACCGACTTTTTCATATCATTATGGTTTAGTTCTTTAAATAATGGCTAAATTTTGTGCAGTCAAAGAAAGGGACCGTGAAGTTAAAATTAGATTAAAGTTTTTTTTTACATTTCCTGTTTTTTTTCTATACAAGAATTCAGAATTTTTAGTCAAAAGTAGTAAATCTTTATCCGAATAAAAACGATTGGTCCTGTGCATAGCTACTGGTCAGTCACAAATTTTATCCTTCGTTTTCATTTTTATTACTTTTTTCGTCCACTAGTATACAAAAATGAAACTGAAAATAAAAAAAGTAATTCCTGAGGTTTGTAGAGAATCGCCTCTTGTTTAATCAGAAGCAAAAAAAAAATTGTGTATTGTGGATCCCTAGGAGGAGAATCGGTTTGACTAATGAATCACTGACTTTAAAAAATCAGGGGCTGGTCAATTTTGTGACCAGCTGTTCACAAAATTTACTCAAAAAAAATTATATGTTAAACTTATGATCAAAAAAATCTTTTTTCTAAAAAGGAATCAGCTTTGACTTCTCTTCTGAAAAATGTAGAAATTGAACAATGATAATTTTAATTTATTGAAGATTCACTCAATTTTATTAATTCCTATAAGATTTTATCGCCGGAAGGTTTACAACTAGTTTAAAATCTAAGAATTAAAGGATTTTTAAACGCTTTAAAAAAATTTAAATTCTTTTAAAGAAATCTAATAATTCATTTTTAAGGTTTCTCAAAATTAATTTAAATATAAATTTCTGATTTCTAAACTGTAGCGAAACGAAAATGATCCAAAAAAGCTTAGTTTTGCTTTATATTTTCCATTAACTGATAACCCAAGATCGACTCGAGTTCAAGTATAAAAAATCAAATTACCAGGTGACCATCAAATTTTTTTTGTTGGTCATGAATTTAAATTTAAATTTTTTTATGAGTAAATTTTGTGAACACTGGTCATGAAATTGATCAGCCCCAAAAATCACTTTTTCCTAAAATTTTAAAGAAAAAGCTTTAAGGTATGTCCATAGAATCTTCTGCATAACGTTATTTTACCGCAGGGATAAATGAAAAAATCTCAAAATTTACAAGTGCTATTAGTTAAATTTTTGATTTACCAAATTAAAAATTTTTTTTGATAAAATGCATAGGAGAACAGAAATTTCTTTTTGAGCAAAGTTGTGGTCATTCACGTGTTCATCTTGTGAACTTTCATGAACTTATGATTTCGAAAAGCTACCATTGATTTATGGGTATCAAATAAAAGCTAGTTTTACAAGCTTTAAGTAGAGCTTTTTAGCTCTCATTTGATACCTTTAAATCAATATTAGCTTTTACAAATCATTAGTTCATGAAAGTTCACAAGAGGAACACGTGAATGACCACAACTGTAATATTAATTAACTTCCATTAAAACTAACACGAAATTATGATTTTCGTTTTGATTTCTTGGATCATTTGGATCAATTTTAAAACTTTAGCTAACTCCGATTATGTCGATTCCAAATTATTTGATACAAATTTTAGGGTAATTAAGTTGTGGTAATCGATTTAACTTGTAAATATTTGTGAAAGATTGTGAAAGGATGTGAAAGATTATGAAAATTTGTGAAAGAAAATGAAAGCTTGTGAAAGAAAAAGAAAGCTTGTGAAAAATTATGAATGTGAAGGTTCAGGAAGGGAACCTGTGAATGGCCATGACTGTATATGGCAACTTTTTTTTTCAATTAGATTTTTTTTATGTTTTTTTTTTCTTTAAAAGGCCGAAACAAGAAAGTTCCAGTACAAAATATAAAATAAAGGTCTTGTTGATAAAGCTCTTTTCTATTGTTAACTGAAGACGGAACTTTATTAAGTATCCTATATATTGGGATATTTTAGAAGACAAAATTGAATCGGAATGCAATTTTTAAAAAAAATTTTAATAGCGTTGTGCCGTATTTGTCTTCTAAAATTTAAAAAATTTCTTTTTTTTCTATTTTATCTTTTAATAAGGTGCTACAAAACCATAAATATCCCAATATATAGGATACTTAATAAAGTTCCGTCTTCAGTTAACAATAGAAAAGAGCTTTATCAACAAGACCTTTATTTTATATTTTGTACTGGAACTTTCTTGTTTCGGCCTTTTAAAGAAAAAAAAAACATAAAAAAAATCTAATTGAAAAAAAAAGTTGCCATATGTTGTTATTTAACATAAATACTAGCGATTTACTAAAGCACCCTCTTTCTTAGGTCACCCAGTTAGGAGTCCTCACAAAAAAATGTTTCGACCGCATGAAAATTTGGGAATCCGAGGAACACGAATTTGTGGTCAGATTATTCAAATTCAGATGACCTGAAAGTTTTGTTTATCTAAACTATTAATTTTCCGAACATATTTCGGAAATTCCTTTAACTTTCGGAAGTTTGTTTCAATAAATAAAATAAAGAAGTTAGGAAATTGTTTTTACCATATGATATGAAAAGGGATTCTGAATTTTTTAACTTATTTCAATCAAGAAATATTGAACCAAATAGACCATGTTTTTTTTAACCCCGTTATCCCTGAGTACTATAAACTATTTAAGTTCTTAAGTCTCCATTAATCTACGATTCTTGGTCTAAGGAAACATCATGCCAACTGGTTAGTCTAATTAATGAAAGTTTAATGTAGTTTAAAGAAAAGTCAATCAATATTGAAACATAAAATAACATAATTCAAGAGTCACATTAAAAAGAGAAGGTAGCAGAAAAATAGAAAAAAATATAAATATACATAATAAACTCTTTAATATAAAATTAAAATTAGAATAACTGAAGTGCATACTTATGATAAAATAATACATTAACTCAAAACACTTGGAAAACTCGATTAATAAAATATTCTTAAAATTTTGATACAAAATCTGCTTAAATATCTAAGAGTTCATACAACACCCTCTCTTAATTTGCAAAGAAAAAACATTTTGATTTTTTGCGTCATTAAACAGATTTCAAACAACCTAATTAATCATCATCTCTTTGGTAAATATACTGAGCATCATTTATGAGAGGGCCTATTGACACAAAATTAAAATAAATCAATTTACTAAAGTTTAATTATATCATAAAAAATTAAATTAGAATGATTGTTTATAATTTTACAAAAAAAAAAAAGAATTAGATTAAAATTTAAAAAATAAAATTTTTTTTAAAGAAAACATAAAGTTTAGAATTGAAATGTCAAAATTTTGCTAAATTTTTTTATTTGTGATACTCGATCGATTGAGGTACGCCATTTACTGTTTTTGACTTAACAACACCGTCTTCTTCTGTTACAACAGTTTCTACTCCATTTTCAACAGTTCTTTAAAATGAAAAAAATAATTGTTTACACTGATGTTAATTCTTTTTAATTTGTTTTTTTTTTCTTACTTGGTGGTTACAATTTTTTTTCCATTGATTACTTTAGTCGATTTTGAAGTTGATTTAACTATTCCATGGCCACCACCATTGCCTGCACTAGACGAGAAGGATGAAAACGATGTAAAGCCCGAATTACCGAATGGATTACCACCTGGAAAACCAAAAAACGACTGCATTATAGTCGATTCCATGTTATTGCCATTTCTTTGTCTTTGATTATTTTTGGGTCTTTGAAAACCGGTTCCTACGAACAATTCGTCATTTTCTAATTTATTTTAAAAATAATAAAATATGAAAAATGGCGTTTGGATTAAATTAGTCTTACCGAATAAATCGAATATATTTTTAGTCCCAAAAAATTCTTCGAATATATCATTTGGACTACGGAATTTAAAAGCACCGCCACCATTTCTATGGAATCCATTAAAATGACTGAAAATATCAAAGTCGTCATCGTATGATCCTCCAGATGAACCACCACCGCCTCGAGTTAAACCCTCTTTACCGTATCGATCGTAAATTTCACGTTTATTTTCTTGAAAAAAAAAAGGAAAATTTAAAAATTTTGTTAACTTAAAAATAAAATAAGCATTCGTCGATTTTTGAATCGAACTTGACACAAAAGCTTCAGTCTTGTTTTTGAGCTCTAAAAAGTGCTTGTTAAAAAAAACAGTGATCTAGAACTTGTTTATGTAAAAATGAGAGCCTTTAACTAAAAGAAACGACAATTTAAATTGGTTGTCAAGTTCGGCTTCGAGAATCAACGAGTGCAGACTGTTTTGAGTTAAATTCTAATGGTTATTTAACTAATTTTAATAATCTAAGTTTACTTTGGTTAACAATATGTAGACTTTAAGAAAAATATTCATTGAAAATGAGTCCAAAACTCGGTTACAGGTGTATAAAGCCTCCAGGCAAGGACTTATAATAACCATGATCATCGAAGACCTGTAAAAGACTCAGTCAACATCATTCTTAAAATGAGCGTACCGTACCATAGTGCGGTACCGAAAGGCTAAGGTTACGGTACGGACGGGGTACACCTTTTACAGTAACAATGTAGTATGTACCCCTGCAGTATGAGCTCACTCTATTTTATTTATTTAAGCTTCCAATTGGACAAGTACGAGTTCAAGTACAAAGTATCCTCGATTTTGTGAAGGATCAGGAGAAAAAATTTTTTTATGTCACAAAATGGGATATTAAAGAATGCAGACATATACCGTAAAATTAGTGGGTGCACATGTCTAGAAATTCAGGTTCTGGCTTCGTGCAGGGTTTTAGTTACTCAAAAATTTTGGTTGAGTTACCCATAAAATTAACCCAATTACTGTCGAAAAAAGTACTAAAAACACAAATTTTATCGGTAACTCACCCCAGACCAATACCTGAAATACAAAATTTCTGGGGAGCCCATACCCTACACTAACCCAAAACCTTAATATTAATGGGTCTGCAATAAATTGAGTTGAAATTTGTTTTGGTAATGTTGATATCAAGGTAGATGATCTGGTGTAGGCTGTAACGCACCTCAAATGGACTTGATAGGTTTGTCCAACTCATACTCTGTATCAATCTCTGATACTATCGTTGTGTCTATAACCTCCTAAGATTATGAACAAGTCAAAATTTTGATTAATCATTCTTCAAAACGACGAATATTCGGGGCTGTGAAGTTTTTTTCAATTCACTCATTTCAATTCAGTTAAATTCGAATAACTTTTCTTCTAGACGAGATAAATCCATTCTGCAAATTGCTACAACTTGTAACAATTTTGCTACACCTAGGATATCCGTCTGCTAAAACTCTGCATTTCTTATGCACAATTTTTTGTAATCTTTTTTAATGGCGTGCAAAATGCATAAGAGATGCAGAGTTTTAGCAGACGGATATCCTAGGTGTAGCAAAATTGTTACAAGTTGTAGCAATTTGCAGAATGGATTTATCTCGTCTAAAAGAAAAGTTATTCAAGTGGCAAGTTAAAATTTTTGATCAGTTTTCTTTTTCAATTTTTTTGACTAAAGTATACAATTGAATAAAGGTAAAATTCATTCCAGACTGAATGGTATCATGCAGCAAAATTTGCTGCATTCTATTCTCATAAAAAAGAACTATTACTAATTTCAAAGATGCTAAAAATAATAGTTTTTGGATATCTGCAAATTTATGAATTTAAATTGCGCATTTAATAAAAAAAATTACATTGAAAAATTTATCTAACTGCGCAATTAAATTTGTGCATTTTTGCACACTTTTTCGAAATTTTTAATAGATTTCGTTTTGGGGTAATATCTATATTGCCAGATGCAGCAAATTTTGCTGCACAGTACATTATAATTTTTAAAGCTACTTATGGTAACACTGTTGAATAAATATGATTAAAATGGTTCATTTTTTAACTGCGGAATAGGAAGCGGTCATCTTTACACGAGCTTTATTCGTAAAATTTCTTATATTGCCAGATGCAGCAAAATTTGCTGCACAATGTCCGAGGGTTTATTTGTTAGAAAAAAGTGCTATTAAAACTTTAGATGTTAATTCTTAAGCTTCAAAAAATTGGAAAAAGAAAATTGACAAAAAATTTTAACTTGCCTATTCAAGTTTAACTGAATTGAAATGAGTGAATTGAAAAAAACTTCACAGCCCCCGAATATTCATTAAAAACCTCATTTTGAAACAAGATCTACGAGCTTGTTTGCTCGAAATAATTGTAGCCATCTGTGTTATGTGTATTAGTAAGGACTAAAATTAGCATTATAAAATTAAAAATATTCCTCTTACTAAATTTTTTAAATTAAATTTATTTTTTTATTTAAACAATTTTAAACTAGTCATTCTCGAATTGTTTGGGTCAAAATTGAATTTTTTTTTGTTTAACAAATCAATTAAAATTTCTGAATTTTACAAAATTAAATTTACACTTGTTTATAACAAGGATTAGTTTACCTCTTTTTTAATTTTGATTAAATTCAGATCTTAATTCTTTCGAACTAGATTTTTTAGGTAACTTAAACTCTCTTGTATCGAATTCACATAAATTTGGTTTATGATCACAAGATGGCGGTGGATTTGTAAAATAACTCCACCATTTTGGATCATCAACCAAATCGTCAATTATTTTTTGTATATCTTCAGTAGAATAACAAGTTTGTGCGTTTCGTTTTGACTTAAATTCGCCTTTATACTTTCGAAAATTAGGCGCTGTAAAGGAAGTCGGCGAACAAGAAGAAGAAGTGTGTGTAGACGTTTTTTTTTTAGGTTTATCCTCGTCGTTGTAATAATAAAATTTATAAGTATATTGGGTTCTGCGCAAATTTTCTTTTTCAATCCATTCAAAATAATCTTGATAATTGTTATTGTAATCGTATTCTTGTTCGGTTGTAGGAAATTTGTATTTATTAGAAAAAATTGTTGACTTACTATCTGATAGTACTTCGTATGCCTCGGATATTTCTTTGAATTTTAACTCGGCTTCTTTTAAATTATTCGGATTTTTGTCCGGATGCCATTTTAATGCTAAACGACGATACGCTTTTTTAATATCTGCATCTGATGCTGAACTTGTAAGTTCTAATATTTCGTAAAAACTTTTTGTACCAGTCATTAGTAATTTTTGTTTCTTTTTTCGAAATTTTTCTAAAATGGAAGAAATATTTTTTAACTTTTAAATGTAAAAAAATAATAACATTCCGCTTCAATGAGCTTTAATTTTAATTTTTAGTTTTTTCATAATTAAACAATATTTTTTGTCCAAAAGAAGCTTCAATTAGAAAGTAAAATGAGTTAGTTTTTTTTTCTCTCTCTCTGTCTCTTTCTTGAAGTATGGGGATCATTTTAAAAAAAAATTTTATAAATCCATCAAAAAAGTCTTGTTCAATGTTAACTTTACTTTTTTCCAAGTCATCATTAAAATATCACAGCCTGTGTCTAGCTTAAAGAACTACGACTTCTTAAACTTAAATTTACGAGTTACTTGGACTACGTCATCTGCAAAGAGATGGTGATGATGAAAAAAACATGTGGTCACATGATCAAGAAATTTTGATTAAATATTTCAAAATACTCTCTTAGATCTACCGAGTACTATCAATTGAGAAAAAAATCAACATACAACTGACCTGGTTGAGATCGTCTGAGTGAGCAACAAAAACTCTTAAAAAAAATCAATTAGTTAAAAGCGATATCCCTGAGGGCAAAAACGAAACTAATTAGGATACCATATAAAGCATTAAAAATAAAGTTACATAACTTACAAGAGTCTAAAATTAATGGAATAAAAGATGATGAGTTTAAAATATAACTTACCTATTTTATTATTTTTTGTTAGGAACACTTTCAATTTTTTTTAACTTAATTTTTTTTTGTGTTGGCTTAGTCAAATATTTATTTTTTTAAGTATTTGTTTTAAATTAATAAAAATTTTAAAAATTATCTTTCGGTGGTTTCTAATTATGTAACGATTGTTTCGTAAAATTTTGAAATTAAAATAAAGACTTGGCCTCATTAGTTTTAAATTTAATTGTTGTTTTTAATTATTTTAAAACAAAATTTTTTTTTTTACTCGAGTATGAACCAAATCAAGATGGCAAAATGTATAACCTTAAAACTAGCGCTTTTTAAGAAAACATTAGATTACCATTAGCTGACGACCATTAAGTGTTCCAACGATTGGCTCTAGATTTTCGTCGATAATACTTAACCTCTTGTAAGGCTTTTATTCAGCACATCTACACCCCTACAAGTTTTAATCTCGTCACCATATTTAGTTTCTTACAAAAGTACGTAAGAGATGAAAAAGCTTGCAAAAAACAATGTCGCAACTTCAAACTAGCTATTCAAGACCAAGACCATTACCATAGGATTCAAGGGTTACAATTTCTAAAATATGTACTTGGTATTTGACATTTTAACTTTCTAAACTATCTACAATAATACCTCGATTATATACTATGAAGTTATTTGACTGATATTTGATGGAACTGATTTACTTGTATCACATTTCATCGGAGTGTTACTGCACTAATCTCAAATTGATAACCTTCTCTAACATTATTTTAACCTGACTCAGAGTCGTTAAAGAAATTTATAAGCTTACTCTATTTTATTTAGTTTAGTCCAATAAGACAACTGCGAGTACAAGTAGTAGTAGTAGTAGTACTTTTTCTGTGCAGATCTAACATCTAGTAAACAATCCTAGACTTTATTAGCTGCAGAAGCTGATTAGACTTCTTAGCCGGGTAGGCCGTGACAAAATTTTTTTATACTCGCTACATTTGCATCTTTCGAAGCCCTTATTTTAAGTCACAGCGACTCGTGAGTCCCAATACGATGATTTTCAAAGTTGTTCTAGTATTAGGCCATCTAGAGAATGACTAGTCGATGATTCTAGTCGGATCGTTTCCGAGCAGCACAACACTAATGACACTCATTCATTTCCATTATTATTTTTTTTTCTAAACGTTACATTTTTTTGACTCGACCAGGATTTGAACTCATGCCACTAGCTGCAAAAGCTGTTGTTTTACCCACTCGGCCACGACCCCTCTAAAAAGTACAATGTATCCTCGATTTTGTGAAGGCTCAATAAAAAAATATTTGTCACAAAATGGGATATTAAAGAATGCAGACATAAGTACCCACTAATTTTAAGGTATTGGGTGGGGATGGGTTAATTCAGGTTCTGGTTTACTACGAAATTTAGGATTTAGGTAAGGGTAGAGTTACCCATAAAATAAACTTAATTATTGTCGAAAAAAATACAAAAGGCCCATATTATTGAGTAACACATACTCTACCCGAATCTTTAGGGTAACCCTACCCGAATCTGTATGCGTTGGTAAGGTTGAACTCAAGGTATATGATTTAGTTTAGTCTGTAACGCACCTTAGATGGACTTCTTAGAATGGGAGATTCTTACTTTCACAAAATCGAAGGTTAAAAAATAGATACCTTAACCATCAATAACAAAGCAGGATTACAAGTATTCAAATGTTTGGTATCGGTATCTTTGCTGTAAAAGCTTGACGCAAAAGAGACTCAAATTATGTTTATGGATTTTTTGTTAGTAAAAATTTTGAAAAATTTACCCCATTAATATACCTATCGATGTTTTCAAGTAATTATGATGATTTAAAAGTTTAATAAACCGGACGTAATTTCGTCTCTAATTTTCTGGAAATTTAAATTGTTTCCGAAAACTAAACAAAAACTCGATTTTTTTAAAAAAGTAAATTTTTATAAAAAAAAAAATTCTAGAAAATAGCTTATAAGATTTTGACAAACGAAAAACAAAATCACAAACACATCATCAATAATTTTTTATTATATAATTTTTCCCATGAACATGAAAAAATAAAAAACAAAAATTTCGCTAATTAATGAACAAACAAGCAAAAATATTTGTTTAATCACGTAAAAATTAACATGTAATTTCCTTTGGGTGTTATGGACTCGTTAAAAAAAAATATTTTCTCATTAACGTGGAATATTTTATCTATGCTCTTAAAAATTAATAAAATATATGAACTTTAGCCTCATTATTGTTAAATTAACTTGCACAAAAAAATGAAAAAAATCGACTTAAATGTAATCCTCAAGAGATAAACAATTATGATTTTTAATAAATTACACTTGCAAATTTTATCATTTAAAATATTTTATTTTTAAATTCCTTGAAAAAAATTTAATCACTTTTATGATAATTTTTTTGTTATCATTCTTTTCTGATAAAAAAAAGTCTCTTTTTTAAACATAAAATTTGATGGAAAAATCTCGAAAAAATTTGCTTTTTTTTTTCCTCTAGCAAACCCATCTAAAATTTCTTCAAAATTCCACAAAATTCTAAGAATCTTAATTACACCTTTCATTAATTAAACAACAACAAAAAACCTTATAAAATGTTCTTTAGAATAGAATTTTCTAAAATATTATAATAGAAATGAAATATGTCAATTTGAAAGGACCACCATTTTTATATTTTTTATTGAATGAAAATTTGGCAGAATATTTTTGTCGAATGCATAGAAATAAATTATAGCAACACACAACAAAATTTCATAAATTATACGCCAAATTGGGTGCTCAACATCAATTTTTTGTTGTTAAAAAGAGAAATGAAACTTACAATTTTTCAATTCAAAAATTTTTTTTTTAAGTTCAGCCTTGAGTAAACATTTCACTCATTCTAATCCTAAAACGCCTTGTAATATACTTAATTCTTAATTGCTATTTATGACGATTAAGATTGATTGACGTTCTTTTTTATTCGAGCTTAAAAAAAGCTCTTGGGGTATAAAGTTTTTTCTAGTCAATGTGACATTATATTTATGAAACATGATTTGACAACTGTAATGAATACTAATTGATATGTTTTTTTTCGAATGTCATTCTCAAAATGTTTTGTTTTTTTACCTTTAATTGAACCATTTTGTTTTTTTTTTGCCAAAAAACTTGAATTTTTTTTTCTTCTAACTTCTATTTAATCAAAATTAGATTTAAGGCAATTTTTATTAAAAAAAATTTGTGCTTTGAGACTAATGACTCAAGTAAGTGAATCATAATAATTGAAAATTTGATTTTTGGTCAAAAATTAGACACATTGTGATACGAACGAATTTTTGTCATTTACTTTAAAAATGATGCTACGAAATCCATCTGGGTTAAATAAATTTTGGAAGGTGTTTGTAAGGTATGATTGATTTAGATGCCTTTAGAAAATCAAATCTTTTCATCCATGTTATTCTTTTTGTTTCATTCAACAAGTGAGTTGAATGGAGGGTCATTTATAGTCTATCAATTGATGTGACCACCGTTTAGGTGATCGACTTTAGTTAACTGATTTTCAAATTCTTCATGAATTGTCGATTTGAAGTTTCCGTTCAGGTCCTATCAAATTCCACAAGGAATTTTGTTTAGTGTTGTTTGCACTTCATTTATCTGATACAATAGATCAAAAACGTTAACCGTAAAATAATTACGCTTTCTCGGATCCCAAAAATCCGAAAAAATCATACTTTTTTATTTTGAAATGAAGCAAAATTTTCTAATAACCTCAGGAGATCAATTTGAGATTGTACTTAAAAAACGAAATCGAATTATGGAACCAAAATACGGAACTCATTCAACTGAAAATACTAAGCTACGGAAATTCCTATCGCCGAAATGCCTCCTAAATTACGTAATCCAGAATGAGCTAAACTACGGAACTTTTTTTATCACTAAAATACGGAATAGATAGGGACACCTTTAATTTTTATTATTTTTTCTCAATGAAACTTAGCAACGGAGAATCTTTACGAGTACAATTAGATTCTTTTCCAGCAGAATTCACACTCTCGAAAAAGACTGTATTAATATGCAGACGGGAAGTCGAAAAATTATTCGGCAATCGAATTTGCCGGATTAGAGAGGTTCGACTGTATGTGATTTAAAATAAATTTAAAATGCTGATTAGTTAGATTAAACTAGATTGAAAACTTAATTTTGCGTTCCTTAGTTCGATTCGATGTTATAGGTTTATCAGGGTACCATTTTGTAGTCTGCGATTTGCATACCTGGTGTGAAAATTTACCATTCATGTTTTAGTACAGTCGAAACTAATGAAAATATTTCTTTTGAATTTCCAAAAAGTGGTCTTTGATACAATTTTATACTAATTTTTGGCGAAAAAATGTAAAAAATCTTCACCTTTGGGATCTAAAACTTCCAAACTTTCTCTTTTACAGTTGGAAATTTCTCAATGAATTTGAAAATGGCTCTCGTACTAAAGGATCTTTTTCAACTGGTACCCGGCAGAATGGAATAAACAAAAGTTAATTTGCTGAAAAATAAAAGAATCTTCATTATCCAGCTAATTCCGAAATAACTGACTTTTGATATTCCGGTTTATTTTTTCGATCAATTTTGATCAAATTAGATTTTAATTACTTAAATAACAAAATTTCTAATCTAATAATGCATACACCCCTTTATTAAACTTGTAACATTAAAATTCATTAAATTTTTTTGTTGTTTAAAAGAATGAATTTATAATTTTTAAAATCAACTAACTTTAGCTAAAACTGTTTTTTAATAAAAAATTAATGAACTAAACAAAACAAACAAAAAATGATAAATTGATATTCAAAACGATGCCTGAAGAGATTTATTACATAAATTTTATTTCATTTATGAGGCATATGAGCCGGAAGTATTTTTTTTTCTTAATGAAAATTTAAAGATTTTTTTTCAATTTTTCGGTTGAAAAAAAAAGAAGCTAATGCGAGTGAAAGCTTAAAAACAAACATTAAGATGTTCTTTATTTTTGTAATGAATAACCAAAAAAACATGTTTTTTTTAAATTATTTTGTTGATGATTACTTAATAAAAATAAATTTCAAAAAAATTCAAAGATCCTATTTTTGTTACATGAAATATAAATTAAAATTTAACGCATTTTAACACTAAGGCGTATTTTCTATTATTGTTTTGAAACCGTTAGAAAACATGTGCAAAAATTTCTAAGCTTCACTGATGTTGTCGAGTTTGCAGCTTTCTTAGCGCGGATAAGTGGTGCTGTTTATGATTATCATTATACATTTACTGGAGTGGATAACGTTTGCATAGTCTTAGCCATACCTTTGTCGTTTCGTGTCCGGATGTCCCTAAGTCCCATAAATTGGATGCCGACTAATCGTTTTAAAATTTTTATTTTTTTAATATTTTTTTCATATTTGTGGTTATCAACAAACCTCTTGAACCAACCTTTTCCTCATCTCTAAGATACTGTTTCAAGAGATTGTTCAAATTATGAACCCTCTCTTTAAGCAATTTATAGTCTATTCCTTTTTAGTGGTGGTAGGCCAAATTTAAACAGGCAGTCATACTGGCTAAGTAAATTTTTGACACAAGCTCTCACGTTTTGTTTTTTGCGGTTTAAACATGATTACAGCTTTAGCAGATCTCTGAGGTCATGTATGAAATTTTTGAATAGAGCTCTTCAATAGACTACTGCAAAAAGTGATCTAATTGGTAACGTTTCAGAAATGATCTGTATGAAGAGATTTGTGTTTTAATGGAACGCACGAGAATAATAATTTCGAATTCCTTGGCCTGAAAATCAATACAATAAAACTATTCAAAATTTATATTAAATCACATGATTTGGAGACTTTTTCGAATAAAATAAAGCTTTAAAAGAACAAAGTTTGTTCAGAATTTTGGGTCTTACTAAAAAGATGACCCCCATTTTCCGTGAAATTTTTGACCCCCGAAAAAAACGGAAAATAAATTTTTTTTTTAAAATCTAATACTATCAGCCGATACAAAACTTCACGAGCTTTTTAGCAATCATATTGTTTTTTTAATAAAATTAATTTTTACCCCTTAAATATCAATTTTTCGATTTTTTGGAGCTTTGACCCCCTGATGACCCCCAAATTTTACCGATTGACCCCCGACCAGCACCCGATTTTCGGATAGAAGAGGCTTCGAGCTGTCTAAAAAAAATAGGTCTCGACCTCCTAGCTCTTTTAGTTTTCGAGATATTTTGGTTTGAAAAAAAGGTGTCCTCAAAGAGGCAAAATTTCTAAAAGCCATAGGGAACCGAATATTCAAAATCTGACTTCATAGGCATGTTTCCCATGCTGAGAAACATAGAATTAGTAAAAAAAACAGGAGTCTATAAGGTTGAAAATTTTGCTATTCTTAAGCTTGTAGAGCTGAAATTTCTCTACAAGAATCTATATCATATGATGTGATTAGAATAAATTTAGTGATTGAAACTAACAATATAGTTAAGTCAGCCTTTTAGAGGACTAGCTAACAAGGACCCCCACTCTGGCAAAATTTTCAACCTTATAGACTCCTATACTAATTCTATGTTTCTCAGCATGGGAAACATGCCTATGAAGTCAGATTTTGAATATTCGATTCCCCATGGCTTTTAGAAATTTTGCCTCTTTGAGGACACCTTTTTTTCAAACCATAACATCTCGAAATGAGATCTTTCCTATCATGAGATCTTAAAGTTTTAAACAAATCATCTTTACATTAGGTTGCAAAAAGTACAGGAGTTGGGGTAGAATTTTTAATTTTTGGGGGGTTTCCGAGGTTGTAGATCACGGTTCTGATATCAAAAATGGAAAATTTAGTCAACTTTAGAACTTCAGGAACTTTACAATAGATGAAAAACACCGAGTTTACCGATTTCAACCGATTAAGGAAAAATCTTTTTTCGGTTGATTAGAATCTCAGAGTCAATAAAAGTTTTTTTTTAGATAAAAGACCAAAGTATGACGCAAATTTTATTTGAATCATAAAAAAAACTTGAAAAAAAAACAATCACTACAAAAAATAAAAGACATTAAGCATAAAATTGTGGAAAAAATCTTCTCTGTTGATATCGTCTAGCTTTTTTATACACTTTTCTACCAACAATCTGTCTTCTAATTGGTATTCGAACTGAATTTCTGACTATTGGCTCATGACCATCCGCATATGTTTTAATTACGTACTTAAATTTTGGATTATTTTGTAGACTTTTACGAAGTCTCCATTTTCTATTATTCTTTTCCTTGAGTTTTATTAAATAGTTTTTGCTACCATTTCGTTGGTTTATCAATTCATTTTTTCGTTCAAATTTTGACCATTGACACGCGCAAAATTCAATTAGAATCAATAGACAAAAAATAACAAATTTTAGATTCATTTTGGAAAATGAAAAAAAAAATATAATTTTGTTAACTCTTTACGAGTGATTTTTATATAATTGTATGCAAGTTGAATCGATTAGGGTTTAAGAAAAGCTTGTAGTCATATTTCTGGGGGACAGATTTTCATCAATAGAATTATCTTCTTGAATTTCGAGTTGATGCGAGATCATAAAAATTATTTTAAGCTTTCAAGATGTTTCAAGAATATATTCTCAAATGTATCTCTTAGTAGTCATATCATATTTAAAGATGATGTTTTTTAATCTTGACAAAATTTTTGCAGGATTTATTTTGATTTATGAATAAAGCGGTTCGTCACAACTCTATTTTCAATAAATATGGTAAATAAATGACACCTAAAAAATGGAGTTTTATTATATTATCGGGAAACCCCCTCAAAAAATCAGTATTTTCAATCCCTACTGTGACACACTAATTTTCCTCGGAATCTAATTTGATCAATATTTGTGCTTTAATTCTCATATCGACTTCATCCGTTCAAGATATCAAAGCAGACAAAATATAATAAAGATCCTCTCTCACAAATGGAATCTGAATAACGCTTGTGGGGATTTACAGAATGCACCTATAGGTTCTATAATCGACTCCTGTTATTTTATAATTAATCTCTCGTAAAAAAAATGTCCATAAACTTTGTCTATGCTCAAATCCTGATAAATGTAATTCTTTGTCTGAGCTCATTGTTTATAAAATCTTTTTGATATTTTTGATGCAATTCTTAACATTGCCCTTTATGCCTTTTTTTTCATTTTTAATAAATACACTAATTAACATTGGGATTTTTTCGTGGTTTTACCGTGAACATGTCTTCGTGGATGTTAAGATATTAAATTCGTCACATTACTTTTCATCATTTGGGTGAAACAAAGACCAAAAAATCTAAATGACATTTGAGTATAAAAATTGTTTTTTATGCCTTTTTTCAAAATACCGCTCTTTAAAGAATGTTTTCCGCAAAGCGGCAAATTGCAGAAAATCCGCTTTTCGCGGCAAAAAATTGAAAAAAGGCTGCGGAATTCAGAAAACACGAATCCATTTTTAATATTTCGCTTTTCGCGTTTTAGGCACAACCTAAACCCAGATTTTTCAAAATGTAGCCGTCACTAGGGGTTCCACGGAAACTCTCTTTTATGGTATTCCTTTTTATCAATAACTTGAGTGAATTAAACGAGAAAAAGAAATCAAAGTTTATGAGAAAATGATAGACTTAAAAACGAGCATCCTCATTGTTTAGATTCAAGACTTGGCATCTTTCATTTTAACTTAAAAAATCAGAAATGTTGATTAAAAAGAAATTTTTAAATAAATTCCAAAAAAAAAATTGAATAGAAACAAACATTTGACTAATTTTTTTTGATTGAAATGATGAATAGTATCGATTAAAATTAAAAAAGCTTGTCATTTAGTTACACACACAAGTATTCTTATAAATACTAGTTTGAATTATTTAAAATTTTTCATCAATCAAACTCATTTTTAAAACAAATTAACAAAACCTAAACAACAAAAACAAAATGGCCTTTTTCGCTGGTGCTTACCCATACGCTGGAGCTTATGGTGCTTATCCATATGCTGGTTTAACTGGTGCTGCTCTTCCATACGCTGGTGCTTATGGTGCTTATCCATATGCTGGTTTAGCTGGTGCTGCTCTTCCATATGCCGGTTTAGCTCATGCCGCTGCTTTACCATACACTGGTTTAGCTCATGCTGCTGTTTTACCATACGCTGGAGCTTATGGTGCCTATAATGGTTTATTCTAAATTATTTTCTATATTTCCATCATCTATAAATTATCAAAAAAAGGACAAATAGATTCAAGTTAAGCTATTTGTCCAAATTAGTTTTAAAAACATTTATATTTATTATTTTTATTTAATGCATTAAATAAATTTTACTAAAATCAAAGTTTTTTATTCAAGAATGAATCATTCCAAACATTAATAGAAATAATTATTGACATTGATTTTTAGGAACCTTTTTTTCGAGGTTGTGGATTACCACTCAATGCAACTCACATTGTAGACCAATTTTTATTATATCAACTCGGGTTTTAACTAAACCTATTAAACACACATTTTATATAATTGAAGTATGTTGCTTTAATTAAATTACTCAATATGTAACAAAGGTTCATTTATGTGATCCAAATAAAATCCAAATGATATGTATAAAATACAAAATTTTTTAATGAACCTAAAAAAAAATTCTAAAATGCAACAATGAAGTATTCAAATTTTTTCATCTTGGTCACAAGTAAATTTTTGTCTTTCTTTTCCAAGATGGAGTGAAAAACATTTTTTTTTTCTTCAAAGTTCTGGCTTGTATTGTAACTAAAATACATGCAGGTGGCGGTCGCGGCGGCGGTGGTGGTCCACCTCCATTTTTAGGTAAAGTTTATCTCCAAAAATGTCAGACCGATTATGATTGTTGGCCAGCAAGATATCTTTTCTGCGCTCCAACTCAACGTCAATGCATGTAAATTTACAAAATAAACAAACATTAAGATTTTAAAAGATTTTATCGTTCTAATTATAAGATGTTCATTTTATTACAGAAATGCGCCTGATGCTCTAGGAGACAAATGTGTTTGAAAATTTTTCTGTTTTTAATTACTTTATTAAAATAAAACAAATAAAACAATTTTTTTTAATTTGGTTGACGAGTGACTCGTATTCTTTTAGTTGAATTTGTGGATTTTTTGCTCGATTTTTTAACAACCTTTGGTTTGATACTTGGTCTCTCTGTCGGAGTTGTTTTTGTCGTCGATGTTTTTGGTTCGTTTCTGCGACGAAGAAGTTCAAAACTCTCTTTGTCAACTGATAAAAATCCCGAGGCTATTTCAATCAACATTAAGACCATAAAAATTAAAATTTTAAAATTCATTTTTTGTTTGCTAGCGTTTATTTTAGAAATGTTAAAATAAAAAAAAAAGTCAAGTCTCAAGAAAAAAATTAAATGGATTATGCTTTCTTTTGTAAAGTTGATCGTTGAACAACTTTTTTAGTCTTTTTAGTAGTAGTTGTTCGCTTTCGATTTCTAGTTGTTTTTTTATTATCCATTTTGACGAATTGAACACGTTCATACAATGGCCGTGGTTCGATTAGTTCAGACAAATCTTTCATTGGAACATTTTCTAATCGAAAGTTTTCGATGAGACAACAATATAATGATAACAAAATAATGAAAATTCCAAACTTCATTTTGAATTTTAAAGACTGAAATTTTTTGTTACAGACATTCTGCTTTTTATTCATTAGAATTAATCATTCTTGAAATTTCGAAATTGATTTAAAAAAAAATAAAAAAGTAGCAGCGAATGGTTTCGATCCACCGACCTCTGAGTTATGAGCCCAGCACGCTTCCACTGCGCCACGCTGCTTCTATCATCCAAATCCAATAACAAAAGCTTTTAATTTCATAATCGCTCTAAACATTATTAATTACATTAGAAATTTTAATATTTTAATAATACATGAAGCAGCGTGGCGCAGTGGAAGCGTGCTGGGCTCATAACTCAGAGGTCGGTGGATCGAAACCATTCGCTGCTACTTTTTTTTTAATCAAAATTCAAATAATGACATTTTTAGATTTTAAAGTTAGTTGTTCACTGGGGAACATCAAAAATTTCATTGTAATTAAAAAATGTCAATGAATGCTTGTTCTGTTCTGTTTTATTGTTGCTCTAAAATTTTTATTTGAAGATGATTGATGGTTTAAGTACATCAAATATTTTTTATTTTATTCTCAAGGTAGTATTCTTAGATCATTCATTTGGTTCGATTTAGACTCATTTTTTGATTAGTTAACTATAATAAGAGGTTAACCTTCCCACCACCTAACCACCACCACTTTGCCGCCGAATTAAAAGCCCAGCAGTTCCCGGATACCAATTTTCTGGTAGGAATTTTAGTGCTCTTTCTTGCTATAAAGATGCCATTTTTTTAAACCTATAAAAAACCTTTAAAATCTTTATGAACAATTGAAAACATATTCTCCTTTGTAATAACACAGTTTACTGCTGTAGAGCTGAAAGCGGGAATTTTCTTAAAAATATTGTCCTGATAATGATTATACTCGATTGATTCTACTTTCATGTTTTAAAAGAGTTTGTGACTCGAATCGGTATTCGGGAACTGCTGTGCCTTTGGTTCGGCGGTAAAGTGGTGTCCCTTTAGTTTTTATAAGTGCTTTCTTTATTTGACCGGAGTCACCAGGCCCTCAAGAATATGGGTTTACGAAAGCTTGTGGGTCTTTTGAACTGAAAAGTGGTGGTCCGTGTTTTAGCAATAACCGAAAAAGAATCTGAACTCAGATTTAGTTGATTAACCTTTCAGGTCCCTTATTTAACTGAAAGTTATGGTATGTATTGATTTTCCCGTAATTTCTCGCATATATTCCGAATAAATGTATGGTATTCATTGCAGATTGGGTAGCGGGAAGACTCTAAATTTTTGTAAAATTTCTTAATTTTCATGCTAAAGGTCTCTTCCATTCCAAAACTTTCCATATGCTTTCCGAATTAAGAAGGGTTTTGCAAATCATAAGTTCCGAATTAAGAAGGGTTTTGCAAATTTTAAAATTATTCTCAAAAGTTCAATAGCAGCTTAACTTCTTAAGTGAATGGCTCTTAAATGAGCAATCAAACGCTTGATTATTAAACAAGATGATCCCTCTCTCTTTTGCAATTCGTAATTGACAAAAATTACAAGTAGAAATTTCCTGTATTTTTTTTGTTTTGTTATGACAAATTAAAATTCTATTTTGATCTCAATAGTTTTAAAAGCTTTCGAGTGTTCTCCTGAATGATGAATGTTTTAAATACGGATTATACGCTTTATAATATTTTAAAAACAAATCAATCAACTCTTTTTTTTTTATTTAAAAAAAATTCATTCAAAAATAAACAAAAAAAAAAAATTTTAATAAAAATATAAATAAATAAATAACGATTTGAGTTATATATTTCCTAAAAAAAAAACGTAAAAAAAATATAAATGAGCATTTTTCTGAATTTTTTGAGATATTTGTCATGTGTTCTTTCTTTTCTATGGACGGAACGGTATAACGAATGCTTAATTGATGATGATTATGATGATGATGATGAATTACTTGTGAATAATGATTGCATAATTTAAAGTTTGTTCTCTAGTCTTTTTTTCTCTAAACTGAGAATAAACTCTTGAAATGATCTTGATCACTAACATATTGACCTAGACCAACTTGTATAACGTGATTATTTGCATTTCCTAAATGTTGATGATGATTTGTGTTCACTTGATTATTTCCTGCACCACTGTTTGTCAATTGATGTGATAAACTCTTTGAAAAAAAAAATTAAAACAAATTTTTTCTAAACTTTTCTAGCTTCGCGCTTACTTGTAGATGAGTCGGAAGAAGTGTAGGTATGAGAGTGTGTAAACCGGCGGCGGATGTCAAGTCGAATGTCAACTGTGGTGGCCATGCTGCATCAGCACTAGTCTGAAAAAATGCACCAGAGTTCATGTCATCTTGAAAAAAAAAATTAGAACTTCGATTCAGCGAGAATAATGGGATCACTTACGACTTAAAGGTATGAGAGTGGGTTGTAATTGAGCAGCTACTTGATTTTGATTTGAATTTGAGAGATTATTTTGTTGATGATGAGTTTGTGCATGAGATGATTGTTTAGTTTTTTGTACTTTAGTGTTCGATTTTGCAAATTCGAGACGTAAAGTTTGTGGTAGGTCTGGATCGAATCTAACACCGGTTAATTCTTGTTTTGCTGATTCGGCTTCACTACGTGTCGAAAATGTAACAAAACCAACCGGCTAGAGAAATAAAATAAATAAATTTGTACTCGAGGCCTGATATTAAAACAATAGACTTACGGATAAATTTTTTCCATTTTTATTAGTGACTTTAAGAAGTGAACCCTCGAAGCCTTTGTAAGCTCTAAAGAGTAAGTACAACTCGCGTGGCTTTGCGTCCATCGGCAAACCGCTAACAAACAAAGTTCGGACCTACGATGAAAAAAAAAAATTAAAATTGAAAATTTTAAGGTTGAATGGAAAAAAAGGTATTGAGTGCTAACTTTATTTTGATCATTTTCAGTGTCTGTTGTGTCTGAAGTGGCTTGACTGTTATTAGGCGTGATGTTATTATCCTGGTGATTATCATCTTGTGTTTGATGTTCACTAGTAGGTGATTGTGGTGACGGTGATTGTGAAGTCGAATAATTTGTCGACGATGAGGACGATGGTGATATAGACGACGCTGTCGACGAACCACCAACGCCATTTTTACTCATTTTAAAACTATTCATTTTTGTGTACGCATTAGTACGCGCATGCATTTGCTGTGTCGGGCTGTTAATCAACGATAAAAAAGCCGCCGATTGGTTCAACTGATACGCTGGTTGTCCAATCAACTGATGCAAATTATCCGTGTGATTAACAGCTTTTATCAAATTATACTTGCCCATATTTTTTTTTAGGTGAGGGATCGGTAACAAAAAAAATGATTTTTTTTTTTGATTTTTTTGGAATAAAAAAAAGTGTTCAATAACTCATTAAAAGTGGTTCAAGTGCAATATATATTTTTCTAAAAAATTAAAAAAAAAATTTTAAAAAAATTTATAGTGCACTAAAGTTTGTTTATGAAAAAAAAATATTTAAAAGCTTTTTTGTCAAAGAGATTTTTGTTTTAGAATACCTCAGTTGAATTTGATTCTGTGCTTTTTGGTTGACTAGAATTAGATGAGGACAGTGATGAAGATGTTGAACTAGACAATGTGTTAAATTTGAGACCCATTGGTGATGCAGATGACGATGGCACAGTGTTCATTTTAATCATTTGGTAAAATTTTTTTTTTTAGTGAAAAAAATAACAAGAGAAAGAAAATTTTTTTATTTTTTTGTTTTAAATTTCGGGTCGTTTCAATTTATAGATTTAGCATTTCTTCAACAATAATTAATTTTTGACTAAAAAAAAAAAAAATTTGTCCATTAAATTTTTCTCTAAACACAAATTTAAAGACATTTCTAAGCAAATAATATTCTCAAGACAAATTATATAATTGAAAGAGAAGTGGCTAACTTAAAAACAGTGTTTTAGAAAATCAACTTTGTTTACAAGAAATCTCAATTAATTTGTCAAAAATGCTTCAAGCTAATCCACTTTTAAAAAAAAAAAAAAATTACTCCGTTAAGACATATTTTGAGAAATTTTCGTTTTAATATACCTGAAACTTATTTTTATTGCAATTAAATTATTATTTTTTTTTTAATTTCAGTGTGTGTGTGTGTGTGTGTTTCATATTGTTTTTAAGAAAACTCTTAAAATTATTAAAATTTTTAACAAAGTGCTTTTGGGTAATCGTTTTATTGATTTTCTGTTGTTGTTGTTGTTTAAAAAATAACTTTTTTTTTTTTATTTTATTTTAGATGGAAATAATTGATTTGATATCCTTAAGAAATTATTTTAATTTCTTTCTATTCACAAAAAAAAACGGTTGCCTAGCCTAAATAAATCGTTTAGTTGTTAAGAATTTTTAAAATTGGTCGACAATTAGTAAGATTTTTTTTCTCTTTATTGGACCCCCCACTTGATTAATTATTTATTCGAGTCTATCGAGTCCGATTATATCGGTCATACAAAACTAGTTTCTTTAAAGCCTGTCCGGTAAACTAAACAAAAATTATATCTCAAGAGTGAATAGTTAAAAAATGTTAACTTAATTTTGACAAGCACTGTATCTTGTCTTCGATTGTAACAAAAGTGTTCAATTGATTGTTACGATGGGTCACAGTGTTTTTTTGTGTATAAAATTTAATAAAAACAATACAAAACCTTTTAAAGAACTAAATTTTCAATCTTATAATTTGGACAGTTTTTTTTTTAGAAGTTAAACTAGTACAAAGACTTAAGGTTACGAAACAAAAAAAAATCTCAACGGAGTTTACAAAATTACCTAGAGAAACCTCACGTAAGTCATTATTGTAATGACATTCCAAAATCTGTAGGATTAATTAAAAAAACAATTCAAATAATTTCAAAAAAAAAAAAACTTTTTTTTAAAAGACACTTGAATCAAGTTTTTTTATATTTTGTCAAAATTCTGAAAAAAATAAAATAACGGGGTTTTTAAACAAAAATTTTTCACCTTATGAACAATTACTTTTTTTTTTTGTGTTGTGTTGTTTAGCTCGACAAAAAAAATTCAATTGTTCAAAAAAAAAAAAACGAAAATTAGTTTTTGAAAAGAAACAAAATAAAAAAGTCTGAAAGCAACACAACAATAACAACAAATTTGTTACTCCAGATCAACAAAACTTGGAACAATTAAAAATAATTTTTTTTTTGTTTCCTGATCAAACCCGGAAAAATCGAGAAACAACGCTTTTTTTTTTTATTACTTGCGGGGTTCGACCTATTGGTTGCTAAGCGAGATAGAGAGAGCGCCCTTAGGCCACTTAACTTATTGTACTTTTAAATTCTTAACGGTCTTTTAAACAAGTAAATCAGTCTTCTCATCAAAATTTAACACAAGCTATGCACAATTTTAAACTTGTTTTTTTTTTTTCAATCATTTTCCGAAAGAAAAGACTCTATTATTCAGCAATAAAGCTATCATCCTCTTTTTTTTTGTTATAATAAGCTTTTTCTTTAAACTCTTGAAATATTTTTGATTAATAAAACTCCCTGAAGAATCAAGATAACTAATGACACATAAAATAAGTATATCATTATTTTGATAATTATTGTTTTGTTGAATAAATCTTGAAAAATCTCTCTCTTTTGTGTGATTGATAAAAATGTTTAAAAAAACAGTATAATTGAAAAGAGGTTTGCTTGAACGCTACCGTTTTTCGGCATAAGGTTCAGGCAATGCAAAACTTCTACACTGTCTAAGAAAGTGATTTTCGACCTCAAATTCGTTAAAGAAAGACAATTTTTTACAGTATGGATACATTGTTAGAGACTTAGGAACCCTTGAAAAGCTTTACTGGACTTTTAATACCGGGCTTATACTGTAAACCCTTTGTAGGAATACTCAACAAAAATTAAACACCTCTTCTAAAAGACTTTCCGAATGTCCGAAAGCTCAGACTACAAACTTATATTTTAGCTTCCGTAAACTCAGGGGTAAAAATTGGTTTGGACCTTCAGAAACATCAAAACCTTCAAAAAATTTTATAAAGTCAAATGTTTAACTACACCTGGGTTAAAAAAAGTCTTTCTGCAAAAATCCTCAGGGACTAATTTTTTAAAGTTTGTTCAAACGTTTTTTGAACAAGATGACTACTAGAAATCACTTTAAACTTAGCATAATTGATAGCCCCCCGTTCTATTCTAATATCATTAAGTGCGTCAATTGAATTTTATAAACGGATTAATATAAAAAATATGAAAAAAAATAAATAAATTCTTTTAAACAAAAAATAATAAAAAATCTTAGTGCTGAAACCTTTGAAAAAAAAATTTTAATGAAACTTTTGAAATGTTAAAAAATAAAAATCTAGTCTCCTAAAAAAAAAAACACTTAAATATTTAATCGGAATTTAAATATAGAGACTTTTTTTTGTCACGGGTCTACAATATTTTTTTGTTGACACCATTTTGAATCGAAAGAAAATTGAATAAGATATGCGTAAAACTTATTTTTTTTTAAATGATTTAATGACTCATTAAACATTGAATTCGATTACGCATTGATTATTTCCACATCAAAGACCTTTTTGCGTGAAAAATCTAACCCCCACATTCTCGAAAATATTTAAATCTGATCCATTAATTCAGTTAATTCAAAGGTCTACAACAACAACAAAATATTTTAATTTCAATTCTACTAGGACTTAATTAATATTTCAATGTTTAAAAAAAAAAACCTTATTTTTTTTTTATTAAATTTTTTTTCATTAAAAACTAATTAAAAATCGTTCAAACTAAAATGATGTTTACTTCATTATTTTTTTGAAATTTAAAAATTTTGTCATCTATAAATTGAAAAGTGTAACAGTGTCGCTATTGACGGTCGTGAAGACTAAATCCAGACTTATTCACGGATGTATGCGCATTGTAATTAAGTAAAATTTATTGAAAAAATTTTGACCTAAATGTCTAAGATACTAAATCGGCTCCCGTCTTGTCCGAGATTTAACCCTAACTTCAATTAAAGACCAGGACCAGGTCGTCAAGTATTTGAACAAAAAAAAGCTGCTTAAATTAAGAAAATTTAAAAAAAATAATAAACACTTATTGAAACAACGGTGTTTTTTTAGAATTTTAAAATAGGTCATGGAATTAATCGGAAATATTCGACCTCATTCAAAAAATACTCTTTAATTATTCGATAAGAATCAATCTTTGATCTTTTTTTGTTTTTGTGAGAAACTAATTTTAAGTTGAAACAAAAAACTAATCGATTTTATATTTCAAAAAAATATAAACTAGGTTCGAAGAACTACTGTTAAATCAATTAAAATTAATTTTTTTTTTGTTCTAAACAAAAATATTTAACTTTAGATTATAATTAAAGAGACACGCCATCGATCATATTTACATTTAAGATTATCACTTTGATAGACTTTTGGTAATAATAAAAATGAAGAAAGTCTCTTCTCAATAACCACCTTTCGAATAAACATTTCCCTTTAATTTAATCTAATTAAAAATTTGATATTTGCTTAGATTATTAAAAAAAAATAACAACTCTTTCTGTTAAATATTTATTTTAATGACAAATTACCATAATAATGGAGAATGTTTGTTTATGATTTGTGAAGCTTTTGCGTTGAATGTGTTTGGATTGGACGGCCTGGTGGTCTAGTGGTATGATTCTCGCTTAGAATCCCGGAAAATCCCGGGCCACAAAGTCCATTCATAACAGAAAAATTATGATAAATTATTTTTTAAAAATTTTTAAAAAATTTTGTTCGTTCAATCATGCAAATAAGGTAATAGAAACAAACAAAAATAAAATAAAGAGAAAAATTTTCTCATTCTCGCAGTGTGTTTATTATTTTTTATTTTATAGTTGAAAATTATTATTATGATTTTGCAATAATTAAATAAAAAAAAAATTTTTTTCTTCATTTTTCTGTTTAATGGTATGACAAAGGAACACACACAAAGAATGCAAAGGAAATAATGGTTGATATTAATATTGGTTATTTATGGTTCTAAATAGGAAGTGATCCGGCTTCTTTATTTAATAACATGATTTTATTTTTCATACCTCAAAAAAAATTTAATAACATATTAGTCTTTCATTACATTTTTAATGCAAAACTTGTTCTAAATATTCCTTCAACATTAGAAATTTAGATAAACAAGGACTTGAATGGTGGATTATTTAAATAGAGTCTCTGGGAGAAGAATTTAAAATTTGGCTCGAACTAACAAGAATGTGACTAGTTCTTGTTCAAGAATTAATCCTAAAATGAATTGAAAATTTAGGTTCCGAAAAGATCTTAAGTCTTAAAAAAAATTTAACTAAGATTTAACCAGAAAAGCTCAAGAATCTTAATTCATTTTGGGATTAATTTAGATCCGTTTTTGTTAATTGTTCCCGGAAGATTAGTTTTATGGGCAGTACATTTTTAAACTAAGCTAAAAAAATTTGCATAATTTCCAAAAATTCTTGGTGACAGAACTGATGTAAAACGACTCAAGATACCTGTTTGTTTTAAATATTTAAAATGCGTCAAGAAATAATCGAAAAATTATTTTAATTTAGTCAACTATTTTTTTTTATTGTCAATACTATTTACAGTTATACTAACCTGGTCGTTCACAATTTCCAAAAATGAACGTTCAAATTCTTTCATGAACATTCATGAACGTTCGCGTTCATCCGAATTCGCTCGAATGTTCAAAAGTTTTCAGAACCTTTCATATTCTTTCATAAACTTTCATATCTTTTCGGGACTGTTTCATAGCTTTTCGGAGATTTTCATAAATTTTCGTGTGCTTTCGGGGTCGGAAAATGTATGAAACAGTCCCGAAAAGATATGAAAGTTTATGAAAGAATATGAAAGGTTCTGAAAACTTTTGAACATTCGAGCGAATTCGGATGAACGCGAACGTTCATGAATGTTCATGAAAGGATTTGAACGTTCATTTTTAAAACATGTGAACGACCAGGTTAGTATGCTTTGTTTCGTTAGTCCATGACACAGTTTTATTTTTTAAGATACTTTTGTTTTTGTGCCGATTAACTTAAACTGGTAGTTGTGATGCAGAACTAATTAAGACATTAACTTTCTTTCATTAACTTTTTCCTAATTTAAGCTTATTTAATCATAATTCATGTTATTGAATTTTTGGGAACTGATGTAGAAACATTTTCTACCGTTTTTCGGCATAAGGTTCCGGCAATGCAAAAAAGTGATTTTCGACCTCAAATTCGTAATCTACATAAATGAAAACCAGTGAAAGACAATTTTTTAGGGAGTGTTCAAAATAATTTTCACAGACACTAGGGCTCTAAAATGTCAAATTCCTCAAAAACCATACTAATAATAAAATTCATTTTAAAATTCATCTTTTTACACGTATTCAAGGTTATTACAAAGGAATAAAGTGCGAATTCTATCCAATTTTTTACTTTTATCGATATAACTTCTAAAGTGTTCACCTCACATTTATTATTTTCTATATGAAAACCCTGGAATAGATACATTAATTTTTGAAAAATGACCAAATTGGTGTCTTTTTCAGCGCTTAAAATCGACTTTTTACAGGAACATGCTCTTAATTAAGAGAAAAATGCTTTTAAAGTTGTTCATTCTTAAGTTTATCTTGTAGTAAATTTTACGCTCTTACAGAATAACTATGAATAATTAGTGATTTGTTGGTTAGTAAAAAAGTTAAAGGTTAAAAATTTGAGTTTTGAGATTTGAGTTGATCTTGACATTTTAGAATCCTAGTGTATGAAAAAATTATTTTGAATACCCTCTAAAAAATTGTCTTTCTAATGTTTTCATATATGTAGATTACGAATTTGAGGTCGAAAATCAATTTAAAAATTTGTGGAGGTTCTGCATTGAAGGAATTTCGTTTATCTAGAAACGAAGAGTATTTTTTAAATTTCCACTGAGATCGTGGCGTCCATTTAGACATTTAGCTGACAATGTTCAATGATGTAAAAAAGTTCCTACGACCAATAGAAAAAAAATATTTTTAATTTTCTATTTTTTCTCATGTCCCCTATAAGGTTTCCTTGATGACATGTTATTTGAAAGTATAGAAACGAAAATTGAAAATTTAGAATATAAAAACTCATAATTAAGATCTTGTTACTGATGTTCTTAATGGTACATACCTGATATTAAAAAAATTAAATCCCTTGATATTTGAGTCAATTTGTCTAATTATTCCTTCAAAATTTTTACGATTTCTTAACAAGTCATTTGTTATTCCTTTAATTTTAATTTAATAGCAAGCGGGGTTAAATGAAAAAAAAAACGTATAATAAATTTAAGTCTTAAATTGATTTTTAATTTTTTTTTTTGTTTTTGAAATAATCATTTTTTTTAAATTTATTATCACAATAAAAATTAAGCCCCTCATTTTTTTTTCTTTAAAAATATTTCTATTAATTTATAAATGTTTATCCTTTGTTGCGTATTTAAGCTTATGTAATTATATCCGTAAACTCCAGCGTTGCATCAAATCACAATAAAAATTTTCGTTACCTAAGTCTAATGGAAAGCCTTCAAAATATAGATTAACTTCTGCCAACTTGGATACACAGCTACAATATTTAATAATTCTAAAAAATCCTGTTTAGCTATAACAACTGAAGATAGCAACCATTCACTCAAGGTTACAAAAAGTAGTCTCTCACAAAAGCCACAATGTCAATGAACAGCGAGGAAATGAAGTCTTGGACTATCATTCAGAGAAACAAATCCCGACAAAAAAGATAGGAAATTCCATTCTTCATTCACTGAAAGATAAATATTTGCAAATCCTGGAATCTAAAAATATCTCTGGAATACAGTTGAATATTGCAATTGCATATTTAATTGCAACTACCCCACTATTATGAATTTTTAATTATTGAAGTTTCAATTTTGAATTTATTTTGTTTATTTCAATCTAAAAGATCTTAATCGTTTATTTGTACCTTTAGAATATTAATTGCTTGATAATGGCAACTTCGTATTGCCGAAACGTCGCGAATAGTTAATAAAGTTTTAACTAAAAAAAAAATTTCGTTTTATTCGTTTTTTAGTTACATTCACTCAAGGTTACCCAACCCAGATTCCAGGATTCGCCAATATTTATCTTTCAGTGAATGAAGAATGGAATTTCCTATCTTTTTTGCCGGGATTTCAATCAAAAAAATACAAAAATTAGTCTGCCTATTTTGTCTTCTTTACTTTTATTCTTATTAAGTATAGACAGACATATGTACCCAATAATTTTTAGGTATTGAGTGGGTATGGGTTACCCGAAAAATACAGGTTTTGGATTCGGGTAAGGTATGGCTAACCCAGAAGCTTTGGATTTTAGGTATGGGTTGGGTTGGGTAACCCAAAAAATTTAGGTTTTTTAAGGTTTTTATTTTGAGAAAAATTGGGTTTTGAATAAATATACCCAAATTTTTTGGGTTACCCAACCCAGACCCATACCTAAAATCCAAAGCTTCTGGGTTTCCCATACCTTACCCGAATCCAAAACCTAAAGATTATTGGATATATATGTCTGGGTATAGATCAGTAATCATGGATTCTCGTTGGATAAATTTGTCTTAACATTTTAACTTTACCGTAAAGTAAGGCAAAGTTCCGTTCCGCAAAGATTTGATACCCACTCAATACCTAAAAATTATTGGGTACATATGTCTGTCTATACTTAATAAGAATAAAAGTAAAGAAGACAAAATAGGCAGACTAATTTTTGTATTTTTTTGATTTTTTTTACCTTTTTTACGATCTGTAGATCGGGTTTTAGTTTGGTTACGGTTACGGTGTAACCTAAGTTTTATTTTCAGTAATTGAAAAAGGATTAGTGTATATTCAATTTTTAAGAAAAACGTTCTGGTTTAATTAGAATCGACCTGCGATAAGTTTCAGTGCAAGACAAAATTTACATCTAAAAAATTTCTAATCTAAGTCTATCGTGACACAAGGTTAATTAAAAGTTTAAAAAATTGGAAAAAAAAATACACACGCAAAATAAATAATTAAGATTAATTAAACCACTTATTCAATTTTAAATAATTGAAATTCTTGAAAATTTGTTGTTATATTTGTACATTTTGAAAGGAATCGATCAAAATTTTCGAATTATGTGCCTTCGAGTCCTAGAGTAATAACTAATTATTATAATATTAAAAAAAAATAAAAACGTAAAATTTTACCTTCTAAAATAAACTAAATCAATTTTATAAATTGAATTGATTAAAAAGAACAATCTTTAAAAAAAAAAGAAAATTTCGTTTATTCTCTCTCTCTCTCTTTTTATTTTTTTGTTGTTGTAATCTAATTAAAAGAAGATGAACAGGTATTTTTATTATCGATGAAGAAAAAATCAATTGAATACCATACTGATAAATTTATTTTTCAAAAAAGTGTTGAGAAGCGATGAATTCCTTCTTATTGTTGTTGTTTGCTTCAATCATAGATAAAATTCAATATTTAATATCAATCGATTAGAATAGTTAAATATTCATTAGTTTGCTTTGATTATAGAAAGTTCTTTTAACTTAGAACTTAAATTTCGGAAGTTTATTATGAATTAAATCGATTTAAAGATTAAGTCATTATGTGTTGAGTAAGAAGATAAAGTAGGCCTTGTCAAGTTAACTTTTATTTTTGTTTTTCAAATGTCAAATTTTGAATATTATTTGACGAGTTTTCGTCATTTTAAACATGATAAGCAAAATTTTATTTCAGTTAGAAGCGACAAGTTTTAAAATTGAAAATGACAAATCTTTAATCATTTGATTGAAAAAAATATGCTTTGGTTACATTAACTAAAGAGGATAGCTCAGTTGGTACCGCCATGGACGTCCATGCAGAAGGTCGAAGTTCCAAAATTCAAGTTTCAAAATTTTGCTCAGTGTTATGAGCAAAACACAGCATACTCCAGCTCCTGGTCGTCAAAAATCAGTTTTAACCTTTAACACAAAAAATTACAAACAAGCCAAGTCAATCAATTTCAAATAAAAAACCTTGTTGAAAAAGTTTTCAGAAAACTTATTCTGAGCTCTGCAACTTAAGGATAAAAATTACGAACAAGGCATGTAGCATATTAAACGATTGGCACTTGTATATCCTCTCGAAATTTTACACTGGATCCTTAATAAGAATTATGAGTAACGAAAAAAGGACAATTTATGAAACAGCTCCTTCCTCAGTGATCATCAGGGACGACCAAAAGTTCCTCGAGCAACTTTTCGCAACTTTTGTAAATTTTTGCAACTTTTCAAAATTTGATAAAATCTAATGAAAAAAACATAAAAAAGTTAATATTCAAGTATTTTCTTTTAATTATTGTTGATTTTCACCTCGAGTATTTGACTCGACCGAACCGATTTTTGTTATTTTAATTTGTCCGAGTTAAAAATCCCGTTTAAAATTAACAATTCAATTTCTAATGAATGGTCTATTTATATCAATATAATTTCCGAATCGAATATTACAGATACAGAAAATTACGACTTGTATCAACGGTGGCTGTAGAGCAAAAACAGGCTTCAAAATATTTTTAAATTTGCGTAATTGATTCTTAAGTCACCATCATATTCTAATGATTCTGAGACGGCTTTCTCAAAGTTTAAATTAATATTGACTGACAACCGTCAGAATATGTCAGATGAGACCATTATGATTACAAACTTCTTGTCTTTAATAATCCAACTCGGAAAGACAATGAAATATACAAGGACGAGTACGACGATACTTTAGACATTTCTTTGTGGGAATATTCAATGAAGACTTCGCTTTAATTATTTTCTTTTAATAAAACTATCGATCATTTTTGAAAGCAACTTTTCGCAACTTTTAACAAATTCAGTGATTTTTCGAAACTTTTGCGCAACTTTTGGTCGTCCCTGGTGATCATTCAGTGTTTTTTATTTTTAATTGATTGACTGGGAGAGATTGATTTTACCACGCCACATCTTTCAAAAGGCCTTAAGAATCATTTGATAATATAGAAACCAGAATTCAAGTGTTGAACGGAAAAAACTGAAAAGTCAAAATTTATGAGATAGAAGAATTTATTATTTAATGCATTAAACAAAACTTTGAACACGAAAATTTAAGAATAAAAAAATTTAAAAATGGAGATTTAGTTTAATATAAACCATTGTAAGCACCATAAGCTCCAGCGTATGGAAGAGCAGCAGCATGAGCTAAACCAGTGTATGGGAGAGCAGCATCTAAACCAGTGTATGGTAAAGCAGCACCATAAGCACCATAAGCACCAGCGTATGGGAGGGCAGCAGCACCAGCTAAATCTAAACCAGCAAATGGATATCCGTACATTTTGATTTTGTTGAGGATTGTTTTTCTTTTAATTATTTAGAAATTATTTAGAAATTAATTGATGATTTGAGAGAATTTTTTTCTCTTTTTATATTCAGAGTTATTTGTATAAACACTTTCGCTCCATTGATATTCAACAAAAGACTTTTAAACAAAAAAATAAACAAAACTTGAATACTAATTGGAATTGATTTGATTTTACAAGATAGAATGCGATTTTTCGAATAGATTGATTGATTTCTCGAATATTCAAAATTGATGAATTGAAGTAGCTCGTAGTCTTACCTCTTCGTTTCGTTTGAAAGTACAGGCTGGATCATTGTTCGGTCTTTTGAGTGTGTGGCCTGTCCAGAAGAGCTGTCTTTTTTTGAATTTTAATATAACCGGTTTATGTTGACTCTATTTTAAATTTCCTTAACTTGATTTGGAAAATTTAATATTGAGTTTTTGAAGATTTTTAGGCAATTTGAAGTTCAGTATTTTCGTACTATTCTATTTAAATTTAAAATTTTAAACAGAAAGATAGATTAATATATTTTGCTGGCTCTCATCAGAAATGTACAGGTCATTCTCCTTATATTTATGTTTGATTGTGTTATTTATCGAAGAAAAAATTGTTTTTTTAGCATCATAGAAAAAAGAAAGATAAAATAGTACTATTTTGAAGTGGTTTCGTCAAAAGTTGCGGAGATTGCTTATTATTTTAAGGTTTTTATATGCAAATTTTTTTTAAATCAGCTTAAACAAAAAATGCTTGTTAGCTTCTAGCAACATATTTTTGTGTACCGTAATAGTTTCAAACGTCAGTAATGAGTTTTTGTTTCTTTTCCAAAAACTGTGCGAAAATTATCGTAGGGGTTTTAAATCCTCATCGTAAGAAATGATTAGAAAGTTTCTCAAGCAACTTTTGGTCATGCCTGGTAATACTTTTTGCTGGAAGTACAAAATTTTCATTCCCCAAAATACCGGAACCCTAAACTATCATCGTAATAAACTAGCCAAATATACCCCGATTAAATATCTTCCAAAATGTGAGTGAAGATTTCTGTCGAATTAGCATCTTAAACTTCCTTCAATATTGTATTTTTTTGTTGAAAATTTTTGAAAAAATTGTTGTGGGTTAAGTTGTCTTTAGTTTCCGGATGGGTAGGGTTTAATCCCGCTAGCTGGACAAAATAACGAGCTGAATGATTTGCCGTATGGACGCTACGCCACTGCTATTTGGTAAAGTACAAATTGTTTGGGAGAAAAATCCTTTAGTTCACCTCTTTTCATGTCCAAGTTCAAGGTTAACCTCAGAGTTTGGTGATCCATTAAAAAACTTTCCGAGACTTTTGCTAATAATTAGGAATTTGTACATATCACAGGGACTAGCTGTTCGCTATTGAAACGACGTCACATTTTCGCTGAAAGCTAAATGAGTGTTTATTAATTTTTAACATATGATCTTTGAATTTTACCGACAAAAGATTTCTATAAATTCACATTAAAACTCATTAAGATCATTGTTACTGCTAACACATGTAAAAAACAAGTGTTTTTTGGCCGTGATGAATAAAATTTATTGAATTTGTTACTCTACTGATAACTGTAGCCCTAGAAAGTTCGATTCGGTTTTTTTTAATGAGTACTGACTTCAAAAGGCCTTGTATGTAAAAAAGTTCTTTTAAACCGGTTTAGTACTTAACGGTTTAGAAAAATATCGAGCTTTTGAGTGTCAAAGACATTATAATTTAAGCTAAATGAATTTTAACATTGGAAAATTTTATGAGATAGAAGAATTTATTATTTAATGCATTAAACAAAACTTTGAACACAAAAATTTAAGAATAAAAAAATTTAAAAATGGGGATTTAGTTTAATATAAACCATTGTAAGCACCATAAGCACCAGCGTATGGAAGAGCAGCAGCATGAGCTAAACCAGTGTATGGTAAAGCAGCACCATAGGCACCATAAGCTCCAGCGTATGGGAGGGCAGCAGCACCAGCTAAATCTAAACCAGCAAATGGATATCCGTACATTTTGATTTTTAGAATTGTGTTGAAGATTTTTAAATTGAAGACTTTTCGATGAGTTTTAGAAAAATTGGTCTCTTTAAATAACCTTTTTAAGGCAAAGCTTTCTTTTCAAAAAAAAATTTAAATCTGATTGAAAATTTTTCTGACTTTTGGAATGTTTTGTAAAGTTTATAAAATGAATATTTTACAATCAAAAAATTAAAATTGATCTAAAGTTATTAAATTTGATTTGAATACATATAACTAAACATCATTAGATTTAAAATAATGTATTCATTTTTTCCTATAAATTGCCATGAATTTTTTAGGTTGAAAACCAAATCGTTTTTATCAAAAAATATTAAAAAACTCAACATAATCAAAAAATGTTCGGATATCCATTTGCTGGTTTAGATTTAGCTGGTGCTGCTGCCCTCCCATACGCTGGTGCTTATGGTGCCTATGGTGCTGCTTTACCATACACTGGTTTAGATGCTGCTCTCCCATACACTGGTTTAGCTCATGCTGCTGCTCTTCCATACGCTGGAGCTTATGGTGGTTACAATGGTTTATATTAAACTAAATCTCCATTTTTAAAATTTTTTATTCTTAAATTTTTGTGTTCAAAGTTTTGTTTAATGCATTAAATAATAAATTCTTCTATCTCATAAATTTTGACTTTTCAGTTTTTTCCGTTCAACACTTGAATTCTGGTTTCTATATTATCAAATGATTTTTTGGGTTTTTAAATTCTTTTAACAACTCTAATTTTTACAAAAAAAAATAAATAATTTCACAAGTGTCTCAAACAACTCTGTCATTCAAAACTTCCAGAATTTAACCTTCACGAAGGTTCAAATTCCCTCAAAAATTTACAAATTTCTTCAAATATATTTTCATTATTTTCCAAAAATTTATTTGCAAATTTTTTAATAAAAAAATGTTCACTAATGTTCCAAATAAAAACGAAAAAAAACGAAGAATCTGTTTTTATTTTTATTATTTGTTTTTTAAAAACGGAAAAAAACAACAAAAACAAATTCTTTAATCTCTAAATAAAATTTAAAAAATCTTACCGTAAAACCTTGAGTAATACCCTAATCTTCAAACCTTAAGTTCTACAATTTCGGCTTGGAGGACTCTAACCCTCTGGGGAAGCATGCAAGGTTTTATGGTAAAAAATTACTTTATTAATTGATATTTTTTAGAGCTTAAACATAGATAAAATTTGAATTAATTAATCCTCCTTTAATTCTAAATGTTCATTCAAAGGACAGAGTATTACAAATTATACTGGTTTATCATTTAATGGAAACGTAAAAACAAAGAAGCTCAAAGTGCTCATCATCAGTATCAAATTACACCATAATATGACCTTTGAAAAAATGTTCACTTATACTTCATTTTTGCACACGGGTGTGTAAATTAGAAAGTTACTAGGAGTCTTCATAAAATATCTCAAAAAGTAAAAATGATATTGAAATTCCGAGACTACCATTTTGTAGCTCTTTAAATTCTCTATCTAGAAATATGTAAAAATAAAGAGTGTATTGAGGATGTGTAGGGGGTTTCGTATGGGTCTGGACGTTTTTAAGTATTTTTTTAATTTTTCTTTAGCAAACTCGCATTCAATGGTCATGATATGGGCACCAAACGAAAGCTCTCAATGAGAGGAACATTTCTATACTATCGGGTTAAATATTGGTCTCAAAATAAAGGATTTACACCCAATTTCCTTTATTTTTATTCTTTTTCAAAATTAAATTTCATTAATTTATATTTTTAAGAATTTTGAATATCAATGAAGAAATATGAACTTTCTTGGAACGTTTGAACATTTATGAAGATTCATGAATGCTGTTGAGAGTGCAGGAAAGTTCGTGAAGTTTTAAATGACCATGGTTGTTTATATAAATACAGTTAACGTATAATAGAGTTGTGTATATATTAGAGTATATTCGGGATCGAGGCTTAAAGAGACTGCCTTTTTTTAAAACGTCAAACATCCTTTAGAATGAAATTTGAACAAAAATTTAATTTTTTTATGAATTTATTATTTAATGCATTAAACAAAACTTTGAACACAAAAATTTAAGAATAAAAAATTTTAAAAATGAAGATTTAGTTTAATATAAACCATTGTAAGCACCATAAGCTCCAGCGTATGGGAGAGCAGCAGCATGAGCTAAACCAGTGTATGGGAGAGCAGCATCTAAACCAGTGTATGGTAAAGCAGCACCATAGGCACCATAAGCACCAGCGTATGGGAGGGCAGCAGCACCAGCTAAATCTAAACCAGCAAATGGATATCCGTACATTTTGATTTTGAGAATTGTGTTGAAGATTTTTAAATTGAAGACTTTTCGATGATTTTTTATTTTAGAAAAATAGCTCTTTAAATAGGGATTTTTTGGAATTTTAATGAACAGATTTTTGAATATTCTGAAAGAATTTTAAATTTACAAATTGTCAAAAAATTTACTTAAATTAATTTTGATTTTGAGATACGATCTTAGATTTGATATTGATCTCTATTTGATACTTATGTAACAATATTTTTGCAAATTTTTGTTTTCAACAATAAAACTAAAACCCTGGTAGATTTTATTTTAAAGAAAGGCTCAAAACTTTACAATGAGTCGTAATTTTTTTTTCTATTCTTTCAATTTGATTGATTGATGAATTTTGGATCTCTTAGAAGTGACGATGAAAGACATGAGATTTTTTTGAATTTTTTCTAAAATGAGAGGAGAGGTCGTTGCCGAGTGGGTAAAATCACAGCTTTGGAAGCTAGCGGCACGAATTCGAAACCTACTCGAATCAAAAAAAATTGTAACCTTTAGAAAATAATAATAATGGAAATGGATACATGCCATTAGTGTAGTGCTTCTTGAAAACGGTCCGACTATAATCATCGAATAGCCTGGTGGCCTGATACTAGAACAGCTATGAAAATCATCGCTGTGACTCGAAATAAGTGAGTTAAATTAATTTGTCATGGCCTGGGTGAAAATAAAAAAATTTATTCGAGCTTAAATTAAACAACTTTGAAATTTAGAGATTGAAAAAAAAAATTTTTTGGTTTTCGTTTATTAATAAAATTTTAGTTAAAGCTCTGTGAAAGAATATCACTTCTTTATTATTTGCAAACAAGTGACTTATTTAAATGTAACACACGCACACGACCCAAAAATTATTTTTCTCCATTATTGAGCATGAGGAGATCTATATTGGTACCAATGGTCATAACATATTTTTTCAGATTTCCATGTTTTGTCTAACATAAACATTTGCATCTGGTTAAAGGTTATTTCAGAAGTTTGAAAAAAATTGGTTGAAATAGATGCGTCCGCTGAGTTATATATTTTAACTACATCGTTAAAATCAGTTAGATTTTTCGAAGCCTTCCATAGAAAATTATTGTTTTGACTTATTGTATTAACCAATTTTCTGTAGTCGACGATCGTTTTGTCTATTGTTTCAAATGAGTCGAATGATTTAACCACTGTACTGTAATCGAAAAATTGGTAAAAAGGGATTTTGACTAAATCTTTATTTATTCTATTGTACATCACGATTTTTTTAAGGATTTTTTTTTCTCCAATTTTATTTTAATTCAAATCTACAACGTATTAAATATAAACTTGAATTTCATTCATTCGGATTGTTTATAATCTATTTTTTCTAAATATTCAATCCGGATGTTTACAGAAAATAATTAATCGTTATGCACTCTTTCCAGTTTATTTTTATTTTGGGTGTTATGATCCATCGAGATTTATCTTAATTTAATTTACACGCATTTTTATAGCGTTGTTTTATAACGTAGGGTTTGGTGTTTTCTACCAAAAAATTCCATTCGTTTCTTGGTAAATAGTTGTTGATTTTCTGCTTTCGAAAATTGAACTAAATTTGATGTACTTTTTACAGTACGGCGCCAATTTACCGAATAGGACTGAACGCAACTGTAATATTTACTGAATTTTTAATGAAGACTCATTGAAGAGATATGGAGAGTTCTACAGTCTAATCTCATACCGTAAAACTTTGTGCAACAAATGAAAATTGGATGGAGTTATTACAAAAATACTAGCTTAATACCGGGATATTTTTAGGATTTACATTTAAATTAGATAGATAAAAAAAAATATTTTATTGCTGGTTCCTCGGTAGTGAACTCTTCATTCTCAAAAAGCCATCAACTGCAAGTGAATCATCAAATACCACATCATCGCTAAAATCTTTATGCAAAATAAAATGCTTTAGTTGAAGATGCAATTTGTCTTTTTGGTTATTGGTTATGCTAGTTTGGTCGAAAACGTTTACCAGTATTAGGTATCGAAAAAGAATTGGCTATAACCGATGGATCCAAACCGCTATGTTATTTTTAAAAATGATCGTGAAAAATGCATTCGATTGTACCTCGAAAAGTCTTAGCTTCAATTTCATCATATGTACAATAGGGGTTATCCTCTATAACATTTCGAACTAGGTCAATATTCAAGCAAACAACTGCCGTTCTCGGCCGTCCATAGCGTGGAGCATCTTTGGTTCTCTCGCCACGAAAAATTTTCACTCATCGAGCAACTGTTGCATATGAAAGCGCCTTGTCCCTATAAGCTTGTTTAAAGTCATTTTGGTTTAAAATCATTTCGTAGCTGTATTCAATCCCAATTTTACACCCATCTCAATATAAAACCGAAAATTCAAATTTTGCATTTTTTTAAAATTTTTAAAAAGTATGGTCTAAGGTGCGCGCGGCGCAAAACTTCCACACTATCTGAATTTGTCATTTTCGACATCATCGCTGTAATCTATGGAGCTATTGACAATAGATAAAGAGAAATCATTTTTAAATTTTTTAAACTTTTAAAATCGACCTTTTCAATAGATATCTTTGTAGAAAAGAAATCATTTCAGGAAAAATACAAATTGTAAAAGCCTAGCTTAAAAGACTCGGATACATAAAGTATGTTCTTTTTGTACTTTTTATTTCGACGATATCTGGCCCTCACCTAATCCCTACCCGAACCCTACCTAGGGCTGCGCCCCAGACCCCTTTCGAGTATCGACTTAATCTGTTGCATCGATATCTGACCCTCACCTAATCCCTACCCGACTTACGCGATTTATGACTCCCAAAAAGTACAAAAAGTACGTACTTTTACATGGGAGACTCAGAGGTTCTAAAATAATTTTAAAAATTAATTCCTTTTTTCAAAACTTTTTAATCTTCAAAATTATTTTTCAAAGAGTATAAAAAGCATTTAAAATGATTTTTTATTTTCATTGTCAATAGATGGCTTTTTGGTACCAAGTGTAAAGGTGCTATATTTAAACAGACAAGATCTCATGAATGGTAAAAGATATTCTTGCCCTGAAGATACAAAACGAAAGCTAAAAAGCTACTATTGATGCCAGCAGCAAAATCGTTCCGTACTAAGACTTTTAGAATTGAAGTCATTTTTACATATAAACCTACATTCACCTCACATTCAATAATCGCATGAGTATAGATTTATAATAGTAAATTTATAAAGCAAACATTTATTAGTACCTAGAGCTGTTTTCCGTTTATTTTTAATATAATTTTGTGGTCAAATATTTACTTTAATTATAATTTATTGAACCTGGAAGAATTTCGTCTTTAAAAAAATGGTTGGTATTTAATTTTCTTTTTTTTCTCTTCAATATCAAAAATTAATTAAAATTGACTCTAGTTTAAATAATCTAAAAAAAAACAACTGCAAAAAAATTTTGAATTTTATAAATGATAAAACTGTTAGCTATAACGTTTATCTATTCGGTTCTGGTGATCGCATTAGGCCAAAAAAAGACTCGTAATAAAAAAATTTTATTAAATTAAGTTTTATGCTTTGAATTTTTTTTAAAAGAATGGCCGTATTTTAGAATAACAGCAAACACAAGCCCGGACAAGTTTGATACATCAACAGTTTTGAACGAGATCATTGAGATAGAAAATCGGTTTAAATGTTTTGGCGAATGTTCGAAGGAGTCTGTCTGTAATTATGTTCAATTTAAAAACGGTTGGTGTACTCTTTACGAGTTTCTTGGTCATGATGAAGATACTTTTAATGGAGAATATTGGTATAAAGGTAATATAACAAAACCTAATTCAACAGTTACTGCTAATTTTCCACCTTATGGTAATTTAACTCAAAGTTTACTTGACGCTTCTTGACTTTAAATTTTTTAGAACCAAATGTAACTTATGGATCAGATTGTTACAATTACAGTTCAACTTGTCGCACAGACTTGAATTTAACTTGCATTTCTTATTCAAGTAATTTATGTGGATTGTCTTACTCTGAATATAAATGTGTTTGTCCATCAACACACTTTTGGAATGCAACCTCAAAAAAATGTGGTAAGAATTAATTTATTTTGGGTTCTACCAGTCCTAAATATTTATGATTCAAATATCTCACATAAATTAAATTTAAAGAGAAACGGTTGACTTTTAATTCGCTTTGTTCAGGGTGTCAATGTGATAACTCAAAAGGATTAGCTTGTAATAATTATGATTCATGCTATAATCGACAAAATGAAAATAGATGTTTTTGTTCATCGGGAAAATATTGGAATGGAACTACTTGTCGTAAGTTATTTTCTAATGTTTTAAATGATCATTTTAAAAAATACTGCACTTCTATCGAACTTTTGGTGGACAGCGAACCGTAGCGTAGCCGTACCAAAGCGAAGCTTAGCAACAAGAAGGCGAAGCGTGCTGTACCGTAATAAATTTTTTTGTTGAGTAAGGTGCGGTAAATACAGTACACTTTGGTATGTTTAGCACGGGAAGCTATGCTTCGGAGGGGGTACGCTTCGGTACGGAGGTTCCTTGTTACACTACGGAAAGGGTTTGGTACGCTTCGGTACGGCTACGCTTGCCACCAAAAGTTCGGTAGAAGTGCAGTATTTGTTTTCAAGGAGACATGTTGGATTATAATGAGCCATGTGATGGTTATTGTCAATGTAATAGAGAAAAATATTTAAGGTGCAATTCAGGAAAATGTACGTGTTGTGACAGTTGGTATGTCTAACTTTTTTGTTTTTTTTTAAGTATGTTTTATTCAAACTTCTTTTTAGTTACTACAGTTCCGGACGATGTAGAAAAAATAGTTAAGTTAACGATTAATAGAAATATAAAAAAAAACTAAAAAAAACTTTGTTTTTAAACAATTTAACTGTTAATAAAAAAAAGATGATGAGGCCAGAGTGCACTGTTGATAAAAAATTAGCTTTTTTTTAATATTTTTACAATAGAAACTAAAGCTGGTTCACTTTAAGTTCTCGTTTCTGTTTAAGAAAACAGTTTTAATTTAATGATAAGGTTTACATAGCAACGTAAAATGGAACTGGAATACAACGGAACCAATTTCATTCGAATACAGGAATGGCCGAAAATGCACCGTTACTTTTTTGCAAGAACGACTGTATACTTAAGAAAAGATTTAAAGCAAAAATTGTTTGAGCTAGATAATTTTTTTTATTTAATGCATTAAACAAAACTTTGAACACAAAAATTTAAAAATGGAGATTTAGTTTAATATAAACCATTGTAAGCACCATAAGCTCCAGCGTATGGAAGAGCAGCAGCATGAGCTAAGCCAGTGTATGGGAGAGCAGCATCTAAACCAGTGTATGGTAAAGCAGCACCATAGGCACCATAAGCACCAGCGTATGGGAGGGCAGCAGCCCCAGCGTATGGGAGGGCAGCAGCACCAGCTAAATCTAAACCAGCAAATGGATATCCGTACATTTTGATTTTGAGAATTGTGTTGAAGATTTTTAAATTGAAGACTTTTCGATGATTTTTTATTTTAAAAAAAATGGTCTCTTTAAATAGGGTTTTTTAGGAATGTTTATTAAATCACTTTTATTATTTTTCAATGTAAAATATTTGATTTACAAATTGTCAAATCATTAAATTAAATTCAAAAGTTTTGAATTTTAAGATACAATCTTTGTTACAAAAGATTTTTTTGATGATTGTGTAACAATGACTTTTTAATATGTTTCATAAAAATGTATTTTTTTTAGCAATTAACTTAAACCCTGGTTATTTCCATTTAATTGAATGACTGTACGTCTCTAAATGCTCATTATAATTTTGATTTTTCCATTCCCCAAGCCATTGTTTGACCACCTAGTTATTTCAATTTAAATTCAAACAGTTTTACAGCTGAAAAAATATTGTTGTCTCTGTTAAAAGTTTACCAATATGTTGTTTAATTGACTTTTTGACTCTCTCTTAATATATCAATTCGATAGCGCATGGCCGAGTGGTGTGAGTCGAATCCTTTGAAGCGAGAGGTCTAAGGTACAATTTTCGCTAGGGTAAGAAAATTTTCAGTCATCGTATGATGTCAAACGCAATTTAAAAGGCCAATCGTAATCGTCTTGCATATCAAACACAAAGTCATGCGGATGTGCAACATACGGTACATTGTAACTCTAGATGGGCGCCACCATTCGCTACCAAATGGGACTGATTTATAAATAATCAGGCTTGCGAGTCATGGTGACTTAAAATAAGGGTTCCGAAAGGGGCAATGTAGCAAGTGTAGCAATCGGCTCACAAAAAATGAGTTAGTGCCAAAAGCGTTTCGATCGTGGAAGAAAAAAAAAATTACGATTACTTATTAGTAAAAGGAATTTTTAAAAAATGATCATGACTAAAGCTAGTCGGTGTTTCTCTTTAATTTATGAATTCGATTAATTAACGATAAATTATGAACATGTGGCCCATAGAGGAACCAACCTAGATTTTATTCAGAAAGATCCGATAAGATTTCTTAGGGGGTTTTTAAATTGTATAGACTTTAGGTTATTAAGACATATTTTGTTAAGCCATCGTAGGAGTTCAGGCCTTTTTTTAGATCCAACTGAATTTGATATGAGTTATTTTTAATAAATTGTGTTTCTTTACCAAAGTAAGAAACGAGAAGATTAATATCATGTTCAAAAGATTTTACTCTAGAATTAGAGTTGTTCTGATAGTTGTGACACATACACTCAAAAATATAGGAAGCTAGGCTATTAAACTTTAGATTGCTGATAAAAGAAAGTTTTGAAAAAATGTAAAGTTGCTCAAAGTTGAAAATTTTCAAGACCTTAAGAACATTTGAGATATGACAACTATAGTTCAAACCTAGCATGATCCTTACAAGGTTGTTTTGTGAGGTAATTAGGAATTTCAAAGTTTCTACTTTTAGAGTTGAGATAGCTAGTCTATAGGTACATTTAGAAAGACAATATGTTTTATAAATAAAAGATTTTAGATCTCGGTTTATACTGTTACGCTCCATTCCAAGGTAGTAAATAGAGAAAAAAATTTTTTGTACTTTTTTGAACTTTTCTGTAGCCGAAGCATCAAAGTTAAGATTAGAACTGATTGTAACACCCTGATATTCTATCTACTTTATTCAACTTTAAATTGTTTTTGAAAAACTTTGTTTCAAACAGTTGAGTACCGAATTCTACTATATTGGACTTCAAAAGGTTGAATTTGAGCCTCCATTTTGACCCAAAGTCTGAACATATATTCAGTAAGAGTTGAAGAATTCGATTATGTAAACATAAAATTAAGATCGTATAAACACGCTAAAAATCACTTTATATTGTGAAATGTTTTGAAACTCACATGTTGATTATTGATAATAAACTTTTATTATCTTGACATTAAAAACATACAAACCATTTAAAATTACTCATTTGTTTGTTTAATGAGCCTTAAAACTTGAACAAAATTAAAAAAATTTAATCTCTTTTTTTTTAGAACTTTATCGGTTTGTTTTTTTTGTTGAATATTGTTATAAAATTAAGTGTCGGATTGTTTTTAGATTTTAAATGTTAAGTCGGAAAGAAACAAAGATTTTATTTTTAAAAGTTTATTTTTATACTTGATCAGTAAAACATTTAATTTCTTCTTTTAAATGAACAAAATCGTTAAGGCTTCAAGGACAGATTAAAAAGAACAATTATACTTCTGTGACTGTGGTTTTGTTTCAACATGCTTTGATTAATCGAAAAAATTGGTTCGAGCGAAAAATTAGAATGAATTTTTTGAAAAAATTTCAATCATGTACAGAGACCACAAAAAATGCAAAGAAAATTGCTGATTAAGAGATAAACAAACCTTTTAAATATTTCTTTGTAGAAAATATCTTTTAAAGTAAGCTTGGAAAATAATTCAACGCTGTATAAAACAAGTTGGATAAAACTCGATAAAAAATAGCTCTACTCATTTCTGCTTATTTTTATTTTTGCTTAATTTCTTAAACAAATTTAAAATTGCGACAAACATTCAAAAAAATAGCGTTTACTTATATTAACTGTTGATGCCATTCACGTGTTCTCCTTGTGAACGTTCATGAACTAACGATTGGAAAAAGCCATCAATAAGGGTATCAACCAAAAGATAGTTTTACAAGAGCTTTTTAGCTTTCAAGTGATATCCCTATTTTGTTCATATCCAGTTTCCGGCATTAAACCCTGGCGCCAGTTTTAAAAGTTTACGAACTATCCCGAATCATCCGCATTATTTTCGTAAAAAACGATCAAAAATGTGCAAAAAATACAGGAAAATGGTAAAGTACTGAGGTTTCTGAAATTATGAAAAAATATTACAACTTTATAATAACTTCTGATTACAGTGATGATTCTGGGTTTCAACCAATAAAAATTTAAATATTTGTTAAAATCGTTTATTGGAATTTGAATAAAAGATAAAAAATTAATTTTATTTAAAAGTAGTAGTACAGTCGACTCGCGACAATCCGTATACAGTTTAATCCAAATAATTTGACATCCGAACAGAAATACCCGGGCTCGGAGCCCTTTCCGATACTATTACATGTATTTGATTATCCGTAGATTTTAATCCGTACAACAATTTTCTAGGGCTTTTTGTATACGGATTATCGCGAGTCGACTGTAGTAGTAGTAGTTTAAACTGCAGCTTAGAAGTCATCTAAGCATAACTCTAAAGAGCTGTAGCAGTCGCTTCTTTTTGTTTCGACATCCAAACATCAAGCTTCGCTTTGAAACAATTCAGGTTCTTTGCGTTTACCACTTCTTCCGGAAGTTTGTTCCATTCATTCACAACTCTATTTGTAAAAAAGTTAAATCTAGGAAGACAATTTTTTACTTGTTCCCGTGTTAGACAATAACTGTTTCTCTTCAATTTATATATTCGGCTTTCGGATCTTGTGTTTAGACTGTAATTGATTCCTTTATTAAATTCAATATGTTCATAATTTTTTGCCACTTTGTACATTTGAATTAAGTCACCCCTTAATCTTCTTGTTCTTAGATTGGTTAAATCTACCTTTGACAAACGTTGATGATAATCCAAATCACGTAGTTCTGGAATCATCTTAGTTGCTCTTCGTTGAACTTTCTCTAGCTCATTTATATCTTTTTCTAAATATGGACACCATGAACTGACAGCATACTCCAGGTGCGGTCTAACCATAGAACAATACAATAACTTGATAGTCTCGATGCAAGGATATTTAAAAGCTTTCCTAATCATACCAACATTCGGTTCGCTTTGGCTGTTGCATCGTTTTGTATGTAAATACCCAAATCTCTTTCACATTTTGACTTACTTAGTGGTTTCAAGCCGATCGTGTAATCAAACTCGGGATTATTACTACCAATATGAACAACTTTACATTTATCTTCATTAAACTGAGTTGACCACATCTTTGACCATTCGCAAACCTTATCTATATCTGATGTAGGCTATAGATCGAGTTAAAATTTTTGACTGCTGATAAGATCTTCGTGTCATCAGCATAAGCTTAACAACTGTTTTGTACAAGATTCAACATATCGTTTATATAAAAGAGAAGAGGAAGCTAATGTTTGATATGGAAGTAACTGGAACAAACGTGATTCCATTAATGTTAGAGAGGAAACAGGGCTGGACTAAAAAAATCAATAAAGATGTCGTTTGAATAAATTAAAAATAGAAAAAGAAAAATAACGAACATTTTTCGACCGTTATTTTCATTTTCGTAATTTAATATTCACGGTTAATTAATAAAACATATTGATGGTGAGTAAGACAGATGATGAGATTAATGAGAAGGGGATTAATCAAAAATAAGCTTTTTTTTTAAATAAATTTTATTATTTTTTTTCGTAATGAAATAATTTCGAAATTTTTAAATTAAATAAAAAATTTAACACTAAAAAAAATTTTAACATTTAAAAAAAAAATTGGAAACAGCTGAGAGAGGTAGACACGTTTAGAAGTTTTATTTTTTGAATCATTTATTCACCATTTAAGAACTACAAATAAGACGAAAAAAAAAATACTGAAAAAAATTTTATTGGAACTTGACAGAAAACAACAAAGTGGTAGAGAAAGAGGGAGAGGACATGTATAATCAAAGGTGCATTCTTTATTATTATAGAGAACCAACAAATCACCAGAAAAAAAAATGAAAAAAAAAACAAGAACAAAGATATGTACACAAATTTATCAATTCAACAATCAAAAAAATGAGATCATGATGGAACAGTTTAACTAACCAATCTCACTTTCTCTATTTTCACCGATAAAAAAAAATATTTGGCATTTAAGAAACATTTAAGAAAAAAAAAAGACATGTTTTTTTTGTTTAAAAATTTAACTATTTAAATAAAATTTTTTTTGATTGTTTTTTTTTTGGGTATGGTTTTTTTTTTAAAGATTTTTGTTTGTGTGTAACAGTCTATCGGTTGTATAACATGAAGTGTAATTTTGACAGTTCCGCTTTGAGTATAGTTACTTGGGCTTTGAGTTTAAGATTTTCTTGCTCTAAAAATGATGCTCGTACTGCTATTTCGTCTTCTTTCATGCGTCTTAGATCACGTGAACGTTTGGCTGCTTCGTTATTTTTGCGTCTTCGTTCCCAATAGGCATCGTCTTTTTTATCATCTGGCACTGGTTTGATTTTTTTAACACGTTCAGCTGCTGCTTCACGATCAGTGCGTCGTTTACGAGTACTTGCGATTAAACTTGCTACTGAGTTGCCTTGATTTGGTAGAGCGGCCGATTGGATTAAAGCAGCAGCGGCGGTTGGATCGGTGAGTAGGGAGTTGATATCGCCTGTGTTGGATGGATTACCAGCAGCAGCTGCGGCACTAGTCAATAACGAACCATTCGGTGTATAACCAAGACCAGCTGCGATTAGAGAATCCATTCCCGGTGTGCTCATAGCAAAACTTGAACCATTAGCAGTTGTATCGTTATACACAGTCGATGGGCTTATTGATCTCGATTGATCTTGTGAACTCGATGATCTTGTTGGGGATCCAGTTGAATTGTTTCTATCTCTACCCGATGACTCGTCGTCTTCATTCATATCTTCATAATCATGATTGTCTTCATCCAACATACTCGATGTATTATTATCATCGTAATCATTCACATCATACTCTTCTTCTTCATCGATTTCTGACTTGATTTTTTTTTCAACCATTTCTTCATGTTTAGGTTTCTTATGAGGTTGAACTTTTCTATTCGAATTTTTGGGCGATTGTATTTGTTGTAGTATATTAGCGGCTAGTGAGTCTTGTAAATTCAACTTGGACAAATCTTTCAATTGAGCAGCTTGTATAGCAGCGGCAAATTGTGATGCATTTGATTGTTGTGATAAAAGAGCTTGCATAGCCGCAGCTATTTGAGATGTAGCCGATTGATTTGAAACAGTAGACGATGTTGATGATGAAGATGATAGTGATGATGGTGACGATGGAGCTTTTGGTTCTGATTTAGCATAACTCGATGTAGATGATACTGGACTTGGTGATGGTGATTCGAATTCATCAGTCATCGAAGACATTCTTTTAAATAAAAAAAAATTGATTAGTCAAAATAAAAAAGAGTTAAAATTTATATTTCTTAGTGATTAATTACAATTTAGAGGTTTCTAATTTTTTTGTTTTGGCATTGATCAAATTTTTAGCTAGTACGTCAATACTAGTTGAGTTTCGATTCATTTTATTTTTTTTTTTTTGGTACGAATTGTCTAATGATTATAAAAACTTATCGTTTCAATATATATACCCAAGAATATAATATAAAATTTTTTTTTCTATTGGCTAACCGAAAATTGTCCAATCGATGAATCAATAAATCGATAACCAATCAAGGAAATAAATTTCGAAATGTCCCGCCTACACATTAAAAAAAAAAAAAAAGAGGTGGAGCTAACACAAAACTCATAAAACTCGTAATGAACTCTAACTTGATCAAAAATATTGAACTTATAATCAATGATGCATTCAATAATTCACTGACCTTGTAGGAATAATTTATTCATAAAACCGTTAAAATTTTTTTAAAGAAACAAAATTAAGCGGGTTTTTTTAACAATATTTGTCCAATGATTAAATTATCTTATCTGAAAATTGTAACGACTCATAAAGTTCTTGATTAGGAAAAAAAATAATCGATAAGCGGTCATCGATTTTTTATTATAATTTTATGTTTTTTTTTGGTCATTGAAATTAATTTTTCTTATCTGACCTTAAAATATTTCAAAAAAAATAATTTATGATAAAATTTCCAAGGTCAATTTTTTTTTCGATAAAAATTGTTATCGAAAACGTTTTTTTTTTTAATTAACCAATAGGAATATTTTATCGTGATTTATTGCTTAACTGTGAAATTTTTTCTCACTCTCTTAATGAACTTAATTTTGATTATATAAAACCCTTCTTTGTCATAGTACACAAAGTTAGGACATACCCTAAATGTAACAGTCTACGGGACATCCATTCTAACCTAACCATAAGGACAGACATATTTACCCATTAATTTTAAGGTATTTGGTAAGTGTGGGTTACCCGAAAAATTTACCTAAAACAAAAAAAAACATAAAATACCCAAATTTTATGGTTACCCAAAACCGAAAATTTCTGAGCAACCCATACCTTAACAGAACCCAAAACCTGAGTTTTTCGGGTAACCCAAACTCGCCTAATATCTTAAAATTAATGGGTAAATATGTATGTAGATACATAAGTAAAAAGATCCATTCGTCTGTTTAAGAGATCAATAGGGCAGCAAAAAACGGAAAACTTGTGGTCGTGTTATTACGAAGGTTAAGTGATCGACCCTCGTAAAAACGTCGGAATAATGATGATTACAATATTAGGAGGATGAATACAAATTTTGGTCAGAGGTGTAATTAAAAAATCAATTTTTATGATTGTTAAAATCCTAACTTAAATTTGATTGGATAATAATATATAAAATCCAATAGGAATAAATTGATCTTACCTCATTTTCCAATTTTTCTTGAAATGTCCACTGGTCATTTTTGTAACAAGCGGTGATTATTGTTTTATTTTTCGTATTTGAATCTAAACGTTAAAAAAAAAATTTTTTTAGAAACGAAATACAAAATGGCTTGAAATTTTTTTTTCTCTCTTTTTTTTTTTAGCTAAATTTCAACTAAAACCACATAACTTTAAAAACATTTCTATATATATTAAAAAAAAATTCTCATTCGTTCGTTATTGATTATATTTCTAATCGTAAAAATGTTAATAATTATTAACAACATCCACGAAATAAAAAAAAAAAAATTTTTTTTTATTTCTTCATTCAATCGGTCATTTAAATTATGAATTTCAACAAAAATGTAAATTTCAAATGGCCTAAAAACTTGAAGAGAGAGTTTCGAATTTCCTTTCTAAAATCAATAAATTATGCTTGAACTTGAATTTTTTTGTATTTTTGTTCATGGTCAAATCGATTTATCGATAAAAAAATGTTATAAAGATTATTTCAAGGGTGGAGTTTTATTTTTTTTTTGAAATAACCTTGATAAATAATTATGAAAAATTAGAATTGGAGCGATAATATTGATTTTTTTGTTGTTTCGAAAGGGTCAAATTTTTTTTTTTTCAATATTTAATGTTGAAAGCAAACGAAACACAAGATGAGGTCATTTGTAATTAAAAAAAATAAAGCGAATTCAAACAAGTGTTTATTGAAATTTTTCCTATTCCACAAACATTAGATAAATTATTATAATTTTTCTAAGCTCTAGGTCATTTGCTATTGTTATTACAAAAGATTAATCGAGAAAAAAAAATAATCGATCGAGGTCATAATTTTCATAATGACAAATATCGATCCAAAAAAAAAACTCTCTTGATAATTGATTTTTTTTGTATGAGTATCACGAAAATAGTATTTCACAGGAGGTCATTCCCTTCAAGGGTTTTAATAAAAGCGGCATTTATTGAATCAACTTGACCCTACCTTTATAAATGATCTAATAAAATGATAAATTTAAGAGCATGTTTATCAAACATCCTTGTTCATCAAATATTGACTTATGTTACATAAAAATCTAACTCTAAAATGTACGTTAACAAAAAAAAAACTGTAATTAAATATTCGGAACGGTTCAAACGAGCCAAAATTACATATTTTTGTTATCTTAAAATCTTTAACTTTGACCGATTGATTTTAATCATTTGATAAAATTTTTTTTAATGACCAATGTTGATTAACACATAAAATATGCGATAAGTTATATAACCTTGAGCTAAGGACTTGATTTTGTTTTATCACTTGAGTTGATTATTATCTGGACACTTATTCTCTATCACGTTTTTTATTTTTGTTTCAATAATCAAGCTTCATTACATACTCATTTAAATTTTATGGTTCATTTGAGTTTCAAAATTATCTACAGTGTTGATCAAAAATGATATCAAGTTTCATAAAAATTTACCATAAATCTTTTCCATAAACATACTTTGTTAATTATCCGCCATTAGAGATAGTTCAAAATTTGATGATTTTTAGCTCAATAATTTCCGAAATTTTTCGAATCAGAAAATTCATTAAAAATGTTAAAATAAAATGTCTACAGTGATTTGATGAAATTCGGCTTTTGACATATAATGACAAGTATAATAGGTTTAGATCACTCTTTGAGGCTCTAAAAGTTGAAATAGTGGAACATAAAATATTCTTCCTCAAGCAGTTGGTGAATAGTCCTCTTTGTCGGGATGTTTTTTTTTCACATAAGATCCACTTATGTTTGTTTTGATCCAGATGAAAAGAATATCCACATTGATTGTACGATGTATAGCTTCACGACAAGTATCTCAACGATCGACTTCTTATTCAGAGAGGACAATATGGGTCTTATTGACTCAGTCAAAGTTGTTGTTTCTCATCTGAAGCAGGTGTTTACACAAAATTTAGATTTTTTTTGGGTTGTTGTTAATCAGGTTTATATTCAGAGTAATGTCTTTAGAATTTAGATATGTATATTAAGATTCCTTAGACTCCATTTTGTTCTCGATTAAGAACAGAGAATTGATTAAATTGTAAGTTCAAGCAGATCTGTTTGTTTATATGTTCCAAAAATGAACTTTCGAATCTTTTCATGAACGCGTTCATCCGAATTCGTCCGAACGTTCTACAATTTTCGAGACCTTTCATACAGTGGTTTTCGCGAAAACCCGTTCGGAACGGTCTTTAAAAAAGGCTTTCTCAGAAAAAACGAGAAACGGGGTGAGACCCTTTTGGAAAACATTTGGAACTTTTTTTAAACACTGTTCTGAGCGCGTTCTGTAAGGAACGTTACATTTTCGTAAAAAATCACTGTAAGTTTTCGGGAATTTTTGTATTCATAATTTAGTATGGCGAAATCAAAAAATTAGAAAAACTCTAAATCTCCTCTTGTCTTTTGTCCATTTTTTTTTGTAGATCCGTTCTGTGAATTATCCAATAGGTCACAAAAAAAATGTTTAGTATTTTTTTCGGGGCTAATTTAAAGTATCAACCCTTTTAAGTTAAAAAAAAATGAACTTTTAAAACTTCTTTTATTGATCAAGTAGTGTTGCTGTTAATGTAAAAATGATGAGTTAGGGTTGAATAAAAACTTTCAATTTTTTTTCTATTTAAAAAAAAGAGGGGGTAAAAAATTAATGACCATGAGATGACATAATAATTTGTTTCCTATTCATTCAAAAAGTAATTATTAAAATTCATTCAAGAGTAACAAAATCGTTATTCAATGATTTTAAAAAAAAAAAAATAGCTTGAAGGATTAAAAACCAAATAAATAAAATTGAGTAATGATTAGATTTGCGTAATTCAAGTGATCGTTAAATTCTTAGGTAATCTTAAACAAAAATAACGAACTTTTTGAACATCTGATTTTTATATTTTTTAAAATTCATAAATTACACAACTTGAACTTAATCTCTTGAGCTGAGTACTATGTTCTCATTGATCTTTTTTTTTGTTTTTGTTCGAGTTCTCATCTCATATATCAACATATTGTGTTAATCGAAATTTGAGTATTGCTATGGCTTTAATGTTCTATTTATTCAAATTCAGCTGTGGGGTTTTGAAATGTTTTTTTAATGATTAATTAAACGAAAATTCCATTTTCCGGCCATATTTGTATGCAAATATTTAATTTATTAATACAAGTTAATTTAACAAAAAAAACGAACCACTTGTGCAGCATCATCCCCTCTAAACAAAAAAAAAAAAACAAAAACACCATTGTCATCAAGTCAAAGAAATTTTAATAAAATTCCATCACAAATCTTGAGAAAATAAAAAGAAGACGGTCAAATGTGCTTTATTAAAAAATAAAAAAAAACGAAGTATTAAATTACTAACGGATTGTACGTGATTTAAACTTATTTTTTAAGAAGGTTAAATATTAGATAAGATAAGATTTAAGTAAATATTAAAAAACGGAATATTTATCTATCACAAAATCTTAATGAACCATTTCATTTATCATTTTGTTTTTTAATGTCTATACTATCATCATGTGGTTTAACAAATACAAATAACCGGATAATGGGATTTTTTTTTTATTTGTTTGAATTAAATGTATTTTAACATTTTTCGAAGACTCATTAATCATTGATGAAATGTATCCTGTTGTGTGTGTGTGTTTTTTCAAGAGCTTAATTGTGTTAATTCTAGATAAGGCTTGCTTTTTTTGTGATTTCGCATATGCGCGTTGATTTTAATAGAACATCTTGAAAAAAAAAAACGAAAATAATTCTTTTTTAATTTTTATTACTCATTGAAAAACTTATCACGTGATCTTTTTTTGAAGTGGACCAGTTGGATAAAAATTGCTTGATCTCATCTGAAAAATCTCTTATGAAATTTAGAACTCTTGTTCTTCTCTTTTTTCAAAAATAAAATTGAGAAAACTTGCATGGTACATTTTTAATTTTTTTGTTGGATGGCTTGAATGGGAATAACCGCATAGACAGGGTTGATGCTGCGTTAGTGCGCAAGTGGATACGGTATTATAAAGAATGCTTTTTTTAACCACTCAATGTCTGAGTATCAGATAGCTTTGGGATTAGATTGATTAGTAAAGATCTTCTCTTCTTCTTTGAAAACTTGAAAATGAGAAAAAAAAATTTTCTTATTCTCGACTTTTGCGTTTAATTTTATGCGTCAAATGATGCCCTCCATATTTCTTTTGTAACTGCTTCTGATCTTGTTAAAATTTGTTTTGTTTGTTAAAAGTTGTATTCAGTTTATTGACATTTTCCGCTTTCCTAAAGAACCTGACTTAACTGAATCGAGGCTTTAAAATACTGCTTCTTCTAAAAAAGTTAAACATGCTGTAGAATGTAATTTTGACAAAAATTATTTTTTTGAATATTTATTTAATGCATTAAACAAAACTTTGAACACAAAAATTTAAGAATAAAAAGTTTTAAAAATGGAGATTTAGTTTAATATAAACCATTGTAAGCACCATAAGCTCCAGCGTATGGAAGAGCAGCAGCATGAGCTAAACCAGTGTATGGGAGAGCAGCATCTAAACCAGTGTATGGTAAAGCAGCACCATAGGCACCATAAGCACCAGCGTATGGGAGGGCAGCAGCACCAGCTAAATCTAAACCAGCAAATGGATATCCGTACATTTTGATTTTGAGAATTGTGTTGAAGATTTTTAAATTGAAGACTTTTCGATGATTTTTTATTTAAAAAAAATGGTCTCTTTAAATAGGGATTTTTAAGAATGTTTATGAAATCACTATTATTATTTTTCAATGTAAAATATTTGATTTACAAATTGTCAAATCATTAAATTAAATTCAAAAGTTTTGAATTTTAAGATACAATCTTTGTTACAAAAGATTTTTTTGATGATTTTTTACATGATTTTGAATTGAATACCTTTCGACTCAGAATATTAAAAACATAGTAAATTGTTTGATCACAAGATAAGAGCATGAAATGAGAATCCAGCAATATAGCCAAATACTTCAATGAGGGGATCAAATTTGTCTAAAGCATTCTAAAACCTTAATCTTCGCGTTTTTGAGAAGGATTATAAATCCTTGAATTTAGTCTAATAAAATTAAAAATTTAATCTTACAAATTTTAATGAAGTTCGTTTGGCCCTACAATAATATTTGAAGTTCCAGGAGTTATTTTGTTGCTTTGACGACCGTTTCTGGGATACCTTTTGATGGTCATCCTTAGCTGCAAAATCTTAACTGATGTTGCATTAATTAATTAGTTAATTTATAGATCCCATATTTTTAAGCTTAAAGAAAAAGCGATGAACCATATTTGTAGAATACTACCTGAGGTTTTCAATCTGCCGTGACATATCTTTCGATTTATTGTAGGCCAATAAAGGAACTTAAGTAACAATAAATTTTGGCTAAATATTATTTTGTTCTAAAGTGATCATTTAAGTTATTTTTTAGGTCCAACTTTGTCTTACTTTCAGTATATACATTTCGCTTGCGCAATAAAGCCCGTATAGCTGAGTGATTTGCGAGCTAGTCTTGGAAGCAGAGATTTGAGGGTTCGATCCCCGCCAGAGGAGAAAATTTTCTCCTCTTCCGGGGGTGTCTAAAATTTTGATGAAATTGAGAAATTTTTTCAGGAGGGGAGGGTTTTGTCGTCGTATTTTTTTTCAAACATGAAATGAACATATGTAATTGCAATTACATATGTATTTGCAGTTACTATGTATTTGTAATGTAATGTTATGTAATGTTACTATGTATTTGCAGTTATAACCCCACTGATTAAATATGCGTTTCAATTTTTGAAATATAATAATTTTAATTGTATTTCCATTTTAGATAAATTAACAGCTTGATAATGGTAGCTACGTTTTACCGAAACGTTGCGAATTGTAAAAAAAGAATTAAAAAATTTTTTTTCGTTTTATTCGTATTTAATAATCGATTGAAATGTTAAACTTTGAAATTATTGACTTTGAAATTTTCCAAAAATTTTAGAAATTTCCAAAAAGTGTTCCCCATCCCCCTATTCAAACCAAGTTTAAATAAAAAGACAGATATATTGGTTCTAGACATTCGTCTAACGATTCGATGTTTACATTCGTAACTAGACGAGTTTATTTTCGAATTAGTTGGAGAACAATCGTTTAATCGTCGAATTGTCGTTTAATCGCCTTGTTTCAAAAAAACACATCGGAATCCAATAGAGAATCGTCTCAGCTTTTATTTAAAATAAATAAGTGCGGGTAGGTCAATGATTATAAAGGTAATTTAATTATTATAACGGACAATACGAACAAACAGATGGTATAGAGTCTAATGATTGTGCTTTAAAAAAAGGAGAAGCGCTCGGACTGACGGTTGGAGGAACAGTTTGAGGGGCTGGTAGGATATTTTTTAAAAAAGAGTCATTAAAGTTTAAAAAAAAAATTTTTATTAAATAAATTCCGATAGCAAAGCAACGGGAAATCTCAATCTGTAGTCAAAATTTATTTTTGATTTTTAAAGCATTTTTCTAAATGTCTTTTATAATTAGGTCTTTTAAAATGTAAAAAACTAAAGGAAAAAATGGACATTTTTTTACATAAATGCCTGAGGGGTCTAATACTAATTCAGGCGATATTGGTTCTGGTGACATTGGTTGTGGTTCCATTTGTTCTGGTGACATTGGTTGTGGTTCCATTTGTTCTGGTGACATTGGTTGTGGTTCCATTTGTTCTGGTGACATTGGTTGTGGTTCCATTTGTTCTGGTGACATTGGTTGTGGTTCCATTTGTTCTGGTGCGATTGGTTGTGGTTCCATTTGTTCTGGTGACATTGGTTGTGGTTCCATTTGTTCTGGTTTTATTGGTGCTGGTTCAATTTATGCTGGCGCTATTGCTTCTGGTTCTTTTGGTTCTTGTGCCATTAGTTCTGGCATTTTTGTTTGAGAAACCATACAACGGTCATTGTAATTGACTTCTTTTCTTCTTTTTTCAATTTCAGATTCATTCACTTAAAAAAAGTAAATTATTTATACTGGTGGCCATAAGTTTGCATAGCGAGATAAAATGCTAAATATTACGTAATGTTAATTTTTGTGACAAATCCCTCATCTCGTCATAAAACGCATCGTTACGTAAACTTACGTAAAACTACGTAAAATGACGTCAAATTACTCAAAACATACTTTTTTGTGAAATAATAGGTTTCGACGAGGCCTGTAACTTGAAATTTCTTAAGATTATGTAATTTTACCTCGCTTTAAAATTTTTATATAAGATAATTTCTCTTACTTTCTGTTACGAATGTTAAATCTGCATCTCTGCGTTCCAATAATTGAACTTTCGCTTGGGTCTCTTTTAGCTCGATCTTCATCGCAGCTGAAATAAAAAATATTAGACACATTCTCGAGAGGGTGCAAAGGAGAGCGACTCGGTGCATACATTGATTTAGAAACTTTTGATACGTGGATAGGTTCAAAAGACTTAAACTGACAAACCTTACAACTAGAAGAAGAAGGGCTGATTTCATCCAAATTTGCAAAAGTAAACAAGCAAGATCATGCTAACTGGTATAAACGAGTAGATAGTAAGCTTGTAAAGGATTTTGCACCAAGATTCAATTATAAACAGTCAATGACTTGAACCCTCTGACGACCCTGGTCTTAATCTCCGTGGAGATCAATTAAAGAAAACAATAGAATCTCGACTAAATTTTCCTCAATTTTTCTCTATAGATCTCGGTACATTTCTCATTTGAATCTCCGGTCTTTTTTTTTCTCCAATGAAAATTTGTTTTTTAAACTAAGAAAAAAAAAATTTCTTTTGTTTTTTAAAACGAGAAAATTTTTTTTTTCTTTTGAAACTTCCATTTATTGACTAATATTATTAAAATTTTATTATTACTATTTTAACAGACTAGTCTCTCCAAGGCAACCAATTAATGTCAATTTAAAATACTTACTTTTTAAGAAGGCCTAACCAAAATTTTCTTGGCTTACTTCCTATTTTGATGTAAAAAATGATTTTCTTAATTCTTCCTACCGTGAGGAACTAACAAACAATTCTAATAAATCAGATGAAAACTTATCATCTAGTAAATCCTCTTTCTGTTAAATATTCTCATTATCTTAACACTTATTTCTAAAAAGTTACTATTGAATTCCATTCAAGGCCGCCTAAGCAAAAAAAAAAACACAAACAGAGCTTGCTTTTAGTTATTAGAATCAAACCCAAGCTATTTTTCGAGCGACAATTCGTCCCAAAACAGAATGAATTTAGGAAAATTTATTTTTTCCACAAATGAAAAAATATTTCAAGGCTCAAAAATTTTACTAAGTGATTTCGTTTTATCGTTTAAATCAATCGTTTTTAAACATAAACTAAGATATAAACATAAATTATTTACCAATGAAGAGATGGACAAAGGAATGATCAAAGCAAATAATTCTCGATCTAAAAGAGCCGCGTTAAGTCAAACAAAATTGGTTATTTTAAAACAAGCAGTTAAACATAAATTTAGAGTTCCCGAAAAAAGAATGCCCAGTACATGGCGAGAGGAATTTTTTTTGTAACTATTTTTTTCAATGATAATTGTGATATGATTTTTTTTCGATGATAGTTGTGATTTATTTTTTTCGTTAAACTGAAAAATACATTGAACCAATCAATCTTAAACAATTTAGATAAATTTAGACTTCAGAGTCCGAAAATAGAAATCAGTTTGTTTTATGATGCCTTCTCCTTAATTCAACAGAAATTTGAGTATTTTGGCGTTTTAAGTTGAAAAAGGATCAATTTTAAGTATAACTAGAAAAAAAAGTTGCCATATTTTTTCAATCAAAAAACCTTATAGGAAACTGAATACTCAGGTTGAATTACTTGCAGTCCTTTTTTACAGTTGAGAAATGGCTCGATTTTTAAAGAGATATTGTCGAGAATCCGGAGAGAAATTGGTGTCGAGATCTCCGTAAATTCTTTCAATGAATCTCGATGAAAACTTAGATGTTAAACTTTTTGCCGACGATACAACACTTTCAATGGTTGATCATAAATTAGAGAATCTTTTAAACCGATTCGGTGAGTCAATTAAGCAAGTTACTAACTGGTGTATTTTCAACAGAGTAGATCGTTGTTCATTTCTAATAAAAGAGCTGTCAGCTACCCCGAGTTCATCTTCATTAACGACATCAAAATCCAAGTAGTAAAATCGTTTAAGTTATTAGGCATCACGATCGACAATAGTCTCAATTTCTTACTCTACGTTAAAGACTTAAAACTTGCAGTGAATAGAAGACTATACTCAATCAAAAGAATCTATCAACTATCATATGAGGTCAAAGTCCAATTTTTTAAAACCTTTATTCTACACCACACTTCGATTACTGTATGACTCTGATGATCTCCTTTCCAAAAGAAACCAGAAATACTGTTTATTTAAATTACTGAAGATTAACACTCCGGTTATACACACAGAAGACTTTAACAAACTGAATAATCAACTCGAAAAACTATACCTGTACACACTTATTCATCATCTAATTCTTCGACTGTCGATGTTTACGTATAATATCATCAATGTAAGCTCAATAATTGAACTCAAATCATGCTTCAAATACAATTACGAAATATCATCTGGGTATGAACTAAGAAACAGAAACTGTCTTATTGTTCCATCGATCGGAAAATACAACAACTTCTACAAAGACTCGTTTTCTTATTTTTTCTCGAAATACGCTAACGCATTCATTATCAAAGACCTAGCTTTAAACAAGATAACATTCAAAAACAGTATCAAGAACAATATCAATATTAATTTCATCGCATTCACCAAATTGTTTGAGAAGTTTGACATCAAATATATAATATTTTATTCAATTTTTATCTGCAACATCAATGAAACTAACAAAAACTAATTTACAAACCCCAAATTTTAAACTTTATTTAAACTTTTATTAAAATTTTTTTTAAATTTTAATAAATGGGTTCATTCGGCTGGAAAGAGTTTTGGCGTAAGCCGTTCGAATGAATAGAAATCATCATCATCATCATCTAAGACTCCAAGTCAGTCTTTTAGAAGATTAAAGAGGTACTGTCAAACTTTGACTTTCATGTTGTAGAAGCCCATCTTTTTTGTAGGATCCTTGAAAAAGCAGCGCACCCCTTTTGGTGTAAAAACATACAGCTACAAATAGCTACAAATAAAATATTCTAGGATCTTATGAATCGAAAATTCTTTAAAATGATACGATAAACTCTGTTCGAACTGGTTTATTTTCATGTCTTCAAGCGACTATAAATTTTTGGGAATTAAACACCCCCTATGCACGGTCCATTTTTTACAATACACCACCTGTTTTTTTCGAATAAAAATACATTTTTGGATGCTCTTTCAGGATTCGGTGTCCTTATTTGCTAAAATCATTCTTTTAATCTCCAAAATTGAACCTTGGAAATCTATTTAAAACAACCCTAAGTGGTTATTAATATTTTATATGTTGACTCCCTAAATATTCGATTGGTTTTAATATTTTTAGTATTTATAGTCGCTTGAAGACATTAAAATAAACCAGTTCGAAGAGAGTTTGGGGTATCATTTTAAAGAATTTTCGATTCTTAAGATCCTAGAATCTGAAGATCTTTAAAGTCCCGTTTTGTCTGTAATATCTGCATTAATAGTCCAAGTTTGGACTTTTGAGTGGTCTTAATAAGTTTGTAAATTTGGAGAAACTAGTTGAGACAAATTATCTCAAAGTAAAGATGGTCAGTTGTGTTATCTTCGGTTTGATCGACCAAAAAATGAGCCTCAATCTCAATGAGTCTTTAGGACCAAAAACACGGGTATAAATCGGCATTGTGAAGTTTAGTACAAAAGAACAGAACAATTTTGAAAAATTGAAATAATTTTTTGTCTGTTGGTCTTATGATGGATCTGCCCATGTAACAAAGTGTAACAAACTTTGTTACACCATTGGGCAACCTCTGCTAAATTTATGCAAAGTCTCTGCAAAATGCACACTATTAAAAAGTATTGAAACTAAATGCGCAATTAGACTGCAGAGTTTTTGCAGAGTTTGCTCAGTGGTGTAACAAAGTTTGTTACACTTTGTTACATGCGCAGATCCATCATAAGACCAACAGACAAAAAATTATTTCAACTTTTCAAAATTGTTCTGTTCTTTTGTACTAAACTTCACAATGCCGTATAAATCAATAAAATCATCGCCCTGATCGTGCTCATCTACTTCCATACCAAGACTCGATTGAACCAACTCGAGGATAAGTCTCAATGAATGCCGATCAACTATTCAACAAACAAATCAAGTGTTCACCATTCAAATTAAAATTCAACAAAGCTCTCTTCAATGTGTCCAAAAACTTGATATTTTCTTGTATAGTCTTGCTTGTTTGGAGGGCATCCTCGACTGTTTTAAATGAATTAGACTTCAAAAAGTCGAACTATTTTTTATGTTCCAAGTTGCGGAAGAACTCGACTTGATCCAAAAATTTTTTTTTTGGCTGGAACCCTAGAATACATACATAAGGTTTGAATAAAAAAATTCTTTCAATTTTTCAAGAAATTACCTTTTTTGGACCATTTTCAGCGCCCAAAATCGAATATTTAAAAAAACTTGTTCTTTATGAAGAGTTTTATGTTTTCTAGTGTATTCCTGTACGAGGATTACGAATTTAAGGTCAAAATTAAGAAAATCCATCATCTTATTGATTTTGGATTTTTTTTTACTTTTTTTCGGCCTCGATTTTACAAAAAGTAAAAATAAATTGAAAAAAATAAAACCTACATTTTGTTCAGAATTTTGTCTAGTTTTAGAATCTATATAGAAAGTCTATGTTTATGGGTAAAAACAAAAAAAGAGATCCAAAAAAACTGAAAAAATTCCTAAAAATTTGCCGTTTTTACGGAATATTCCGCGGAATTTTATATTCTTTTCGACTTTCTTTCTCTAAACTTGAGGAAATTCGATTCTCTATCAAAAAATATACCCGTCCCAACGTACCGCCGTGCGGTTTTTTAAAATTTTGAAATTATGACTAAAAATGAAAGACCAAAGTTTTTTTTTAATTTTATTTATCGGTAAGGTGCGATGGTACGGTACGATGGTATTTAACCGGTTTAATTCAACTTTCGACTAATAAGAATAATAAAAAACATCGAACACAAGAGATTGCTTGCGGCCGAGTTCATTCAGTTGATTTAACGGGTCTGGGAGTTTTTACATTTGGGAATAATTCTTATGGCCAATGTGCTAGACCAATAATCGAAGTGGAAGGGTATTTTTGAAATCGAGGGTTCATTCAGAATATTTCAAAATTCATAGAAATAGAAAATTCTGGTTCACTTGTATCAGTCATAGCAGGCCAAGATAACACAGATTTTTAGCAAAAAAATGGAGTTGTTTTGACAGCTGACGATCAATTAGGCAAGAGATATTCATTTTGAATCAGATCTTAAAGAGTGTCAAATTAAAAAAAATAAACACTAAGGGAGATTTTGTATTACCATTATGTGAAGAAGACAATGTGTTTGGTTCAGGTTACAATGAGTATAAGCAATTATCAATTTCTTGATTTTCAGACTCGACAAGTAAATCCTCTAGAATAATTTGATGGATTGAGATATTGTTTTCCTCGTTTTTGTGTTGTTTTTTTTATGGGATTCGGTTTTTCTCAAGTTTTATGTCATTTTATATTTTGAAGTGGACCAGTTGGATAAAGATTGCTTGATCTGAAAAATCTCTTATGAAATTTAGAACTCTTATTCTTCTCGTGCTTCAAAAATAAAATTGAGAAAACTTGCATGGTACTTTTTTTTTTTTTTTTTTGAATGCCTTGAATTAGAATAACCACATAGACATGATTGATGCTGCGTTAGTGCATGGTATTATAAAGAATGCTTTTTTTAATCACTAAATGTCTGAATATCAGATAACTTTGGGATTAGATTGATATGTAAAGATCTTCTCTACTTCTTTGAAAACTTGAAATTGAAAAATTTTTTTTCTCGAATTTTTTTTGCGTTTAATTTTTATGCGTCTAAATTGCCCTCCATTCTTCTTTTGTAACACCTTCGGATCCTAAAAATTTGTTTTATCAGTTTATTGTCATCTTTCTCTTTCCTAAAGAACTTAATTTAACAGAATCGAGGCTTAAAGAGGCTGCCTGCAAAGTTAAACATGCTATAGAATGTAATTTTAACAAAAAAATATTTTTTCATGAATGTATATTTAATGCATTAAACAAAACTTTGAACACAAAAATTTAAGAATAAAAAATTTTAAAAATGGAGATTTAGTTTAATATAAACCATTGTAAGCACCATAAGCACCAGCGTATGGAAGAGCAGTAGCATGAGCTAAGCCAGTGTATGGGAGAGCAGCGTCTAAACCAGTGTATGGTAAAGCAGCACCATAGGCACCATAAGCACCAGCGTATGGGAGGGCGGCAGCACCAGCTAAATCTAAACCAGCAAATGGATATCCGTACATTTTGATTTTTGAGAATTGTTTATTTTATTTTACTTAAAAACTATGATATATTTTCTAAAATTTGATGATATTTATAATGAATTTCTTATAATTTGCTTGCCGAAACAAAGCATTTTTTCTTTTATGATAAAAATGACAAAAAATCAAAATATAGATGACTATCATGTTGTAAAGAAATCAGCGATTACAAATAATCAAATTTTATCTTGAATATTGAACAATGGTTTGAAATTTTTATTAAATTTTTTGTGTATATTCATTCAGAAATCTTAACAAAAACATTCCTAATCAAAAAATCCTATTTATAGAGGCCTTTTTCTCGATAGAAAATCATCGAAAAGTCTTCAATTTTAAAATCTTCAACACAATTCTCAAAATCAAAATGTACGGATATCCATTTGCTGGTTTAGATTTAGCTGGTGCTGCCGCCCTCCCATACGCTGGTGCTTATGGTGCCTATGGTGCTGCTTTACCATACACTGGTTTAGATGCTGCTCTCCCATACACTGGTTTAGCTCATGCTGCTGCTCTTCCATACGCTGGAGCTTATGGTGCTTACAATGGTTTATATTAAACTAAATCTCCATTTTTAAATTTTTTTATTCTTAAATTTTTTTGTTCAAAGTTTTGTTTAATGCATTAAATAAATATTTCAATTCATAAAAAAATTCATTTTCAAAATTTTGAGTTTCATGATATCCATTGTATCTTTATTTAATTAAATAATGTTAGCACAGTTATTGGACCAAAGTAATATTGTATTTATGAATTTAATTTTTCTTGATGTTCACTCGATTTTACACCAAGGGCATTTGAAAGGTTTGCTAGTTTCTGGATACGAACAGCCACTTTCGTAGCCTTACATTTTTGGCATTGATCTACTGGCCATAACAACTAAAATACCATCCCTATCAAACACGTCGTCTCGTACTACTACAGAACCAGTCAGAAAATTTTCTGCCCTGGCGAGGATCAAACCCTCGATTTTTTGCTAGCTCGCAAATCACTTGGCCATACGGGATTTTATTTCATAAACGAAATGGATATACTGAAAGTAAGACAAGCCGACTCCGTTGTTCTTCAAAAATTTTCGGAATTTGGCCTTTTGATTACATGCTAAGTTGGTCGCTATGTTGCGAAATTTAAGGTTTCTAAAATAAGTTTCCTTCTTCTAAAGATTAAAAAATTTTGAAAAATCTTTTCTATTGTTAGATCGTGGCAGATCTTACTTGAGAAAGTTTGCGAAAATTAAATTTTTTTGCATGGTCGATTTGTAAGATGATTCCGAATAGTTTGTTAAAGTTCCCGTTATTTGCATTTATACATTAGACTTAAGTTTAGTACTTTAATCAAAGTAACTACGATTTCTTGAGACATCAAAAATAAAACAAAAACATCACAAAGCTGGACCTAAAAAATATCTTAAATGATCACTTTAGAACAAAATAATATTTAGCCAAAATCTATTGTTACTTAAGTTCCTTTATTGGCTTACAATAAATCGAAAGATATGTCACGGCAGATTGAAAACCTCAGGTAGTATTCTACAAATATGGTTCATCGCTTTTTCCTTAAGCTTAAAAATATGGGGGCTGATCAATTTCATGACCAGCTGTTCTTATTTTTTATCGAAAAAATTTTACCATTTAATCTCGAGACCAGCTGGTCTCAAAATTTAATGAAAAAAAAAACAAACTAAAATTTGTGAACAAAAAATTTATTTATTGACCCCCCTAAATAAAATTTCCCTGATCACAAATTTTACTCAAGTTAATATTTAAATTTGATAAAAAAATTCAATAAAAAAATATTATTTACATCTTTATTTTTTGGTTTTACTTCTTAAATTATATTTACCCAGTTTAGATACTTTATCCAATGGATTTTCAATAAAAGGAGTCCATTCGGTTTGAGTCGATTCTTCATTTATGGGATCTATAAATTAACTAATTGATTAATGCAACATCAGTTAAGATTCTGTAGCTAAGGAACTAAAAATGACCATCAAAAGGTATCCCAGAAACGGTCGTCAAAGCAACAAAATAACTCTTGGAACTTCAAATATTATTGTAGAGCCAAGCGAACTTCATTAAAATTTGTGAGATTAAGGTTTAACAATGGTTTCGAAAAATTTGATTCAAGAATTTAGCTATATTGCTGGATTCTCATTTCATGCTCTTATCTTGTGATCTAACAATTTACTATGTTTTTAATATTCTTAGTCGAAAGGTATTCAATTCAAAATCATGTTCCAAATCAATGCCATAAATATCAATTTTACAATCACAGATCAAAATCAATTAATTTTATATTTTTGATCAACAATTTGTAAAATAAAATTATTTCATTGAATTAAAACAAATCATTCAAAAAATCACTATTTAAAGAGACCAATTTTTCTAAAATAAAAAATCATCGAAAAGTCTTCAATTTAAAAAACTTCAACACAATTCTCAAAATCAAAATGTACGGATATCCATTTGCTGGTTTAGATTTAGCTGGTGCTGCCGCCCTCCCATACGCTGGTGCTTATGGTGCCTATGGTGCTGCTTTACCATACACTGGTTTAGATGCTGCTCTCCCATACACTGGCTTAGCTCATGCTGCTGCTCTTCCATACGCTGGAGCTTATGGTGCTTACAATGGTTTATATTAAACTAAATCTCCATTTTTAAAATTTTTTATTCTTAAATTTTTGTGTTCAAAGTTTTGTTTAATGCATTAAATAAAAAAATTATTCCTATTTAAAATTTTATCTATTTTCCAAACGTTCGTTACAAAAAAAAACAAAAACGAAAAAAAACGAAGAATTTGCTTTCAATATTTTTTTTTCCTTTTTGGAAAAACAAAAAAAAATAACGAAAAATTTCAAAATGAAAAAAATGAAAATAGGAAAAACGAAAAGAACTTGAGAATTTTTATTGGAAGCTAAAGACAAACTATTAATATTCTAAAAAATTACTGGACAATTAACATTAAATCTTTAAACTTTTTTAACAGAGATTTTCTTGTTTAAAATACGATCCAATAGCTCCAATTGCGGTCCCTTACTTAGACTGAAAGTTCACATCTTTAACAAAACTTATGTGTGTTTACGGTTCAATCGTTGGAGCAGTCGAAAAGTCAAAAAATCACTAGTCTTGTTTTTGCGTAAATATTTCGTCCAAGACATTCATGTTGGTGAGTAGGTTTCTGGAAAGTCTCTATTCAAAAAAAATTGAAACGCTTAGCAACGATGAAATCAGCTTATCAGAAAGACAAACTATGATGCACAAAACATTTGAAAAAGAATCAGTAAAAAAAAAATCTTTTTCGATGTTTATGAGGAATGGAAATCGAGAAAGGCCATACCTGTTCAAAATGTGGCCATTCTTTCACCTAGAATGTTTCGAACATTATGATGTAATGAAAAAATGTATACTTTTTGATTAAATTCTTTTTTTATTCTTTTGATTAGTTTGACTTGAGCTTAATTTTTTTCGTTTTTATGTTTTTTGTTTTTTTTCGCAACGATCGTCTTATCCAAGGACTTAATGGTAAAGAAGGTCATTTAAAAAAAATTATGTTAGCATTGAATTTTGTTTTATTGATAAAATTAAAAATGTTTTTTTATGACATATTATCAGGTGGTAGCTCAATAATTTTGATATCTTTTTCCGAAATAGGAGCTTCTTTAATGATTTCTTGTTTTGGCTTTTTTCGAATTGATTGTAACATTTTTTTTAATGTAAGTGTTTCGCCTTTATTTGGCATATCCAATCTAGCTTTACGTTCCAGCTCTTTGAACACATACAAAAACACCGTGAATATCGCTATCATAAATCCAGTACATAAAAAAGCTATCAAAACTCCAAATACTCTTGAAAACAAATTTAATCTTTCGATTATCGAAGTTTTGAGGTTCAAAAGGTCTTACGTCCACCAAAGTGTTGTTGCAGTTGCTGATGGTGTCGTTGAAGTCGTTGTTGTTTCACCAAAGCAAATCTTTAGTTAAAAAAATCTTAAAAAACTCGTATGAATTTTAGTGAAATAGTTACATTTAAAAGTCCAAGGGCCAGAAATATTCTTAAGAACATTTTTTTAAAATTCTTTTAATTTTTTTGTTTCGACACTTAAATAATGCGATATTTGTTTTCCTTTTAATTTCGACTTGTTATTTACATTTTAATATTCAAAAATTCAATCATTTTGTTTTTTTTAAATAAAAAATTTAAATTTCATATTTAAACAATTCTTTTACAGATGAAATTTTGGTAACTTAAAAGCATTTTATTCTTGGCTTTGCATATCAATGGATTCAATAAAACCATTGTCTAACGGATGCGCAACAAGTGATTGAGACCTAGTCCAGTGGTGTTCCTTTTTTCCAATTAAAAAACAACTTTCTAAGCAATTTGAACTGGATCAAAAGAAGACTGGCTAATTTGAATGCATAGGGATTAAGGGAACGACTGTACGATCATCAAATGTTTTTAAGAAATAATTATTTTTTAAATACATTTTAATGTATTGCATTAAATTTGAACAACATCAACAAACTCTTTAATTAAAGAATTATTTCCATGGAGAAATTAAAGACTTAAAAAATTTTATGAAATTAGACTTCATTTTGAAAATCTTTTTTTTTTCAAACTTTTTTTCAAAATGTCGAAAATAGACGACGCTTTTATGTACCACTTTGAGCGTAAATTATCTTAATTGAAGCCTTTTTTTATTTTTACATTACAATTTTAATAGCAAGGGGTGAGTTCAAAAGTGCGTATGCCCTAAAACCAGCTAAAGCATTTGAAGGAATTCCACCGCAAAGGACACAATTTTTTGATCAGACATTCAAAGAACAAAAGCCTGGAAGAGTTTATTCAACTACACTTGAAAATCCTTCAAAAAGTTTTTCTCATGTAGGTGTTGGAGTTTATCAAAATTACAAACCAACAATTTCGGATCCAAGATTTAACATCCCAGTTTATGGTAACTCGAAACCACAAATTTTAAGTTACTCTACAAGCCGTTCAAATTTATTATTCAATTAAAAAAAAATAAAATAGTTTTATTAAATAAAATGTTTAGAGTTAATTTTTTATTGTTCATTAAACGGTTTTTTTACGATTTCAGGAGGGTCAATGACATAAACTTCTTGAATTAAATCTTCATAGGTGGTATTTTTGTCAGATTTTTTGCACACAAATAAGCATATCATGATTGAAAATGAGAAAAAGCTAACCATGAAAAGGACTCCTAATGATCCAAATAATAATCTTACAAAATTTATGATTAGAATTAATTCATTTTAAAAATTAGAATTAAAGTTTACATCTTCCATGGTTCAATGGTCGGTATGAAAGTGTCTGTTTCGCCATGAGCTAACTTTAAAAAAAAAATTGTTATTGTTCATTAAAGAATTATCAGATCATAATCTTACTTTAAAAAGGCCTACTAAAAGTAAGATCTTAAGAGTAAAATTCATTTTTAAAACTTTATGCTTAAGATTTTTTAAATATTTTAGCTTTTATAATGAAACATTTTTGTTTAGATTTTAATTAAAAATTTAAATTTCTTTTGTGTTTACTTTAATAAAACAGAGAAATACTTATTTTACAGTGATTTTAAATCATTTGGCTTAAAACACAAATGATCTGTATACCAAGTTGTAACACACTGTGTTTACCAAAAATGTGATTCAAGTTTTTTGAGTTTTAAATTTGGATTTTTTGTTACTTTGTTAAATGTGCCAGTATCCTTGACAGTATCTTAAGAAATTCTTTAGACATTTTTTGCTGATCAAATGAAGACAGTTAAAATGTTTAGCATTAGAATTAACACTAGAAAGCCCGGTGGATCTTCCTGACCCGTTTTTATGTCTTTCCAAGCTTTAATAAAAACCATTTTTTCGAGACGACAACAAACAAATTATTTGATTTGAAAGCTAAAACTAAGCGATTGCAGGTAACGGTCTTTTTAAAGTCTTTTAACTTAGTCGGAATAAAAGTTGGATTTTGTAAAAGAAATGTAATAAAAGTAGAATGACTCGTCGTCTGTATTTTAGAATGGTAGCTGATGAGCTTATTGATCTGGTCACATGCATCAAACAACCTACGATTCCTACGGTTAATACAAGAAAACGTCTTGAGATTTATAAGCTCTTTATTTAATCAAATAATGTTAGCACAGTTAGTGGCACATAGTATTGTACTCGTGAATTGAAATTATTTAAGAGCTTCGGTGTTTTACTCGATTTTACACCAACGGCATTTAAAAGCTTTTGCTAGTTTCTTTGCTTCTTTGAAACAAATTTGACCCGAACTGAAACTTTCGTGAAGCATTGATCAACCGACGATACCAACTGAGCTACCATTCCCATCAAACACATTGCCCCGTAATACAGAAACAGTTAGAAAATTTTCTCGAAGTTCAGACCCTTTGCTTGCAAGACTAGCTCGCAAACCACTCGGCTATACGGGCTATGTTTTGAAAGTACAGAAACCTGTACAACTCAAACTCCGCCAAAGAAAAGATGTCATATCAGACTTTGTAATCAAAATAAATAAAATTTTATCTTTGAAAATGTAACAAGCCTAGTTGTGGTTCTTGTGTAGAGGACAAAGTTGTTATCTGTATTTGTAGAAACTGTTATAGTCAAGGGTTGAGAATATAATTTTGAAGAATTTTTTTTTGTTTAAATTTTTTGAAAACTTGGATAAGCATTAAGATATTTTTTTGCATTAAAAATGATTTAAATATTCTCTTAAAGAAACTTTGAAATCAACAAAAAGATTATTGAAATTTTTATCTTAAAGAAAATCACGTGAAATTGAAAAAAGTAAATTTTAACTTAGAGTATTTTAGTTTAAAGTTTATATCAAATATTAAATGACATTGAATACTTAGACTCGCCTGCTTTGTTCATTTGAGCCTTGTCAGTCGTTCCATTTCAAAAACTTTTCGGACAATAGGTTGATTTGCGAAAGAGATTATATTAATGAAACTGTATCAAGTCTACTCTGATTCTCCGATTCCATTTTGGAATCAACACAATAACTTCATACCCTAAATGTGGTCTAACTAGACCATTCAATAACAGTACATAAAAGTTGATGTTTACACTCTATTTCAAACAAATAAAAAATGAATGAATCTTATTGAAACTATTAAATTTTAAATATCAACTTGAAACTATTTTATTACATTTTCAAAATCAAGTGTAAAACACCTTTTAAAATACTTGAAAAAAAAATTGTAACTTTTATGTTCAACTACTTTGAAATTTTTAACTTGAAAAAAACAATCAAGCAAATTTATCTGACAGGCATTTTACGATTAATCAAAATATTGACACGTTTGACTATAAACAAAAAGGTGTAAAAACAAAAAAACTAAAATTGAAATTTTTAAAGATTTTTTTGTTCCGAACACACAAAACACGGGTCAAGTCAATTCGTTAATCAAACTAATTATTATTTAACTCTATTTACTTTTTATTTTTTATCTTGAACCCTCAATTTTGATGATAAATTATATTTTTCACTCTCTTTCTTACGACAAAATGGACATATTTTTTTTTTAACTAATTTTTTTTTTTGCGATAAAAAAATAAAAAATTTAATTCTATAGTATCCATGGAGATTCAATTTTTTTTTTGTTAAGCTATTAATAAAATAAGGTTAGTTCTTGTTCAAACCGTCTCTCTGTGTCTCTCTTCGTATCGGCCCTCTTTTTAAAAAAAAAATTTTTTTTTTTTTAAATTTTTAGTTAGAAAATTATGAGTCGTAAAAATATTAAACTGGAAAATTTGAACGATGATTATCAATATTATTCAGCACGTTTAATCGATTTAAACGAAGTTTTATCAGTAAGATTTTAGACTATCTTGACCTGAACCCTTGACTAATTTTATTTAACAAGGATACTAATCGAGAATTAACAGGCGTTGGAGAAGAAATTCAATTGAATAGACACCGTAATCAACGTAAACAAAAAAAAATGAGAGATTACTTTAAAGATTATGATGCACGTTCGAGTCTTGTGAGTCCTTAAACAAAATATAATCCGTCACGAAAAAAATTTCAACTTTTTTTCTTAAGAGTGATGATGAAGAATACACTGAGATTAGACCACGGTTAAAAATGTCTCAAAAACGATCAAGATCAATGAAATGTTCATTAGATAATTCAATACACGATTTACACCGTAAAGTTCGAGATATTTCATTCGAACAAGAGAAATTAGCTGATAAAATTCAAATGGAACGATGTAAATGCGGTAGTAGTTGTTCTAGAAAAAGTTGTCCGAGGATTAAAAAAAGCAGCTCTGAAATGGACACTTCAGTAAATTACCCTAAACATTTTTTTACCAAACCTTTTTAATGTAACTTTTTAAGTTTGAGAATCGATTGGAAAATCGTATCGAACAAGTCTATAACAAAATAAAAAAAAAACATGAACAAAAATCGATTAACGAAGAGCTAAAATCTGTCATTGAAGATTTTAAAAAGACAACAGCGAGTATAGTCAAAGATGATTTGCATAAAAATCAAACTAGCACTCAAGCTAATTATGTAGAGGCCGATTTAGAGAAACATAAAGTAAGTTTTTGTTGATTACGTTTCATTAGTTTTTTTTTTATCAGAGAACAAATATTTGTCTAATCTTAAAACTTGGGGTATATCTGCAGGATTTTAAGAAGGGGTCATTCAAGATATCAAGCTTTAATCCATAATTTAGGCCATTAAAGTATTAACCAAAGCTTGACACGCAATTGTACGAGTCTAAGAATCGATTTTAAAAAAAGCTTTTTTAGAAATTCTTTTTTTTTTTTTTCACTCTAGACTAATAATCGACATAATTTCAATAATTTTATGCACTCGAAATTTTTGTAAACATGAAATTTAAAGTATTTAAAATGGGGAGTATACTTAGACGAGTGGATCAATGAGTTAATTAAATTAATAAAAAAAAAATTTGGAATTGTGTTTTTTTTCTTTTCATTGGCTTCTAGGTCAAAGAAAAATTTGCATATCCTAAACAATAGGTTTTGAAAATATTCACAAGGTTTAGACCTACTCTCTTTGAAATCTTATTAAGTTATTCATTTTAAAGGGTTTTTTTTTTATGAGCAAACTTTACAAGTTTTTTTTATTTTTAAAAAATGTAAGACTTCTCAAACTTGTTATGAAATACTTGTAAAGCTTTAAATAAAAACTAAATTTAATTATTCGAGTCTTAATTTGTAAGACAGTCAAAAAAAATTTTGAAAAATTTAAGTTGGGTTTGATCTCAGTGACTGGTATCTTTTTAAAACAGAATTTCAAAATGATCCCAACAGGACGACTTGATCTAAATAGAAAAGCGAACTTGTTCCGAAGCGCTGACACATTTGGTTCATCTGAAGAGTTAATCATTTGATTTTCGCGAAAACTTTTTCTGGTGTTTCAACAAGAGAATTTGGGTTACTGAAGGAATGACCCGGAGCTTATAATTTTATGTAAAGTCTGAATCTTGTATTGAAATTATTGAAAAAATTCGCAAAGTTTGAACAACAAAAAAATGAAATCCAAGAAAATATGATTTATGACCAGAGAAGGGTCAAATTTGAGCATCCTTAGGAGGGTAAACCGGTTCTATCCATGATTTTTATTCTAAACATTAAATTTGGGTCCAGATTACTAACATACATGCAAATCTCCTTAACATACATTAAAATCTTTTTACCATATATAAATTTTTTCATACATAAATTTGCTGAATAAAATACTAAATGCTTACAAACATATGTTAATTATTGACTGCTCCTCGTACTGAAAATATTTATCCTGGAGCTCCCAGTATCGGAGCTTCTTGAACTGGTACTACATTTAATGAAGCTTCCTCTCATGGGCACAATAGATTCTTCTGGTGGATCTTCTTCTCCTGAAGCTTCTAGTACTCGAGTTCCAATACGACTAGCACCAGAACTCAGGTACTGGAACCACCAAAACATGTAGTTCCTGTACTACAGCTCCTTATAAAATAGATTTAAGAAAGAATTTTTATCAAGCTTGGGTGAAATTAATTTTTTCTTTCAAAAAAAACGTTTAAAATAACGAAAAAAACTTCTCTTTATTTTTTTATGTCTTTTTGTCTAATGAAAACTAGTTACTTAGTTCTGTGTTTTTTTTTCCATCATTGGAATAGCTTAAAACTATAATTTGAGCTTAAACCAACAATAATATTCTTTCAACCTTTTTTTTTAAATAAATATTTTAGGGCAAACTTAATGTGCAAATGCGGTAAAGCTCTTTGGACTAGATTAAATTTATTTTTACTTAACGCTTTTTTAATAAAATTTTGATAATTTTTACTCTTAAATTTGTTCATTAGCCATAAGTATGTTTACCAGACTTGTGTATATTTAATAGCATCATGTATGTTTTTCAGCAATTTTTATGTTAAAAGAGTAATGTATGTTGAGAATAAAACCATGTATGCTGAAAAGATTCTAATGTATGTTAAAACAAAAATCCCATAAATTAATTCTTAACAAAAAATCTTATTAAGGCCGTGACTAGATCTTGTTCAAGAACGGTATAGGATCTTGACCAGTCCTAAATTGAAATAAGATTCCTAATTTTTTCTGGTTAAATCTTAACTTTAATATATCTACAAACTTAAGATCTTTTAAGACCCGTTAAGATCATAAAGGTTCTTATTTTTAAGATTTTTGAAATTTAAAATACAGGTTCTATGCCTGTAAATATATTAAAGTTAAGATTTATCCAGAAAAATTTAGGAATCTTATTTCAATTTAGGACTGGTCAAGATCCTATACCGTTCTTGAACAAGATCTAGTCACGGCCTTAATAAGATTTTTTGTTAAGAATTAATTTATGGGATATTCCATTAAATTTTCTAGATAAAATCTGAAAGCTAATAAATTCTGAGCATGATAAAGAAATTGACAAAAAATCCTCTAGATTGAAGATCACGGTGTGCTCTATTATTCTTGGTAGCCTTATGGAAATTGACCAGTTTTGAGCAATAAAACTACCCCAGCTTAGAACATATATTTTGCCAGTCAATCAATTTCTAATCTAAAACCGCTGAATTATTAATGAGGAAGGAGATAATGGTACCCGTTTGTTTAGAATATTTAAAACCCGTCAAGAAAAAATGCAATAAATAATTATCTAATGTCAAAAATTTTTATTTAATGTCAATTTTATTTAAAGTTTTTTTTATTGTTTCTTTTATTTAATTACAGTCAAGAATATTTAATTATAGTCAATTACAAAAAAAATTATCTTTTGTTTAAAAATATGTCCAAAGTATTTAAATTTAATCATTGCCTCACTAAAGCTTTTTTAGCCTTGGCTTTTTTTCCTGGCCGAGTTTTTGGCTCAATGGCTTGTTTAATATAGCGAGTAGGAAAATCTATGACACCTAAATTCACTGACAAGGCAATCACTTGATAACAATAATAATTTTTCAAGAAATAGCAACATGAACATTTGCTCGAAACCCAATTTTGATCGTCGAAATAAATATTCTTAACTAAGATTAAATAATTTATGCTTATCAAATAAAGAGGTTTCAAAAAATATTCTGCCGAGCAAAACATTTTATTTTTTTAAACATAAAAAAAAAATTTATGATTTAAATATTCGAAATTAAGGGGTAAATAGAAGCCATGAGGAAGAAGCTGTTTCATCAATTGCCTTTTTTCCTTTACTCAAAATTATCATCAAGGTTCCAGTCTAAAATTTTGAAAATATGTGCCAGTGCTAATTTTTTGATGTGCTATATGCCTTGTTCAAAATAATTATCCTTAAGTTTCAGACACTAGAATATATTTTCTGAAAACTTCTTCATATTTTTGGTAAGAACAATTTTCGCAAACATAATTAGATCAACGACAGACGATTTTAAATTAATTTGCATAAACTTCCAAAATTTTAGACTGGAACCTTGATAATAATTTCGAGTAAAGGAAAAAAGGCAACAGCTTCTTCAAAATTTATAGTTCAGCGGTTTTACATTTGAAATCGTTTGATTGGGTTGACCCGACAATTTTTTTGTTAATTTTCACAATTTTAAGGCTACAAAAATCTAGGAAAATACGTCATTTCGGAATTTAGGTGATGTCTAGTTTTTTTATTCATAAAGGTCTGAGGATAAGCTTTCAACTTCAAAACCCTATCTGAGAACGTTGATGAACTTTCGCCGGAAAATCAAAGAATGGATGAATGTTCATGCACGTCCGCTTAATTCGTGAATGACCAACACTGTAAACCAGAAAAATGTAATCATCCCAACTTCTTGAAATTCTGAGAATGGGGTTTTCAGACCTCTAGAATTCGAAAAAAATGCTTAAAATGTACGAAAATCTACGATAAAAATATAAAATTAATCAATTGTAAATGTACCGTAAAACCATGTTAATTAAACCCGTGTTTATCCCGTGAAAATCGGCGTTGCCAGTCCCCTGAAAAAGTCAAATATTAGCCTTACCATTAGTGCACTTCTACCGATCTTTGGGTGGACAACGAACCGTAGCGCAGCCGTACAAAAGTGAAGCATAGAAACAAAAGGATGAAGCGTACCCTAGCGTAATAAATTGTTTTGTTGAGTACGGTAAGGTGAATACGGTACGCTTTGGTATGTTTAGCAAAGGACGCTATGCTTCGGAGGGGATACGCGTCGATACGGAGGCTCCTTTCTACGCTACGGGAAGGGTATGGTACGCTTCGGTACGGCTACACTTGCCACCAAAAGTTCGGTAGAAGTGCATTAAAAATCTTTTCGGTATACTTAAGAATCTTCACATCATACTTAACTGACGAACAGAGTATAAATCGAAAACGTCATTAATAAAAACATGATCTTTTTTTTTCAAGACTCAAAATGAGCTAATCATGACAAAACAAAAAATTGCCGATTTAGAAGATTCCAAAAACATGCTAAGTCAACAAGTTCAACGTTTAAAAGAACAATTAGAAAAGTTCGAATCATCACAATTACATCCCCAAGACACTTCCAAAATGATACCTCTTCAAATTCATCAAACAATTACAAAAGAGTTGGAAAGTTTTCGTGAAAAATTAGAAAAGTCAGCGAACCATCAAAAACCATCGGATTCAAATGAGATTATATCAGTTGTAGCCATGTACAAAAACGAAATCGAAAAGTTAAACGATTCGATACAAAATTTAAAAATAACTCTCAAAGACAAAGAGATTAATGAAAAAGAGTTAAAATCGAACATAAAAAGTTTAACTGATAAAAATAATGACTTAGAAAAGTTAAATCAAACAATGCGAAATGATTTGGAAATGGCTTTACAAAAAATAAATGAACTTGCCTACGAACAAAATCAGAGTATAAATCAACTCCGTTTGTATGAAGACGAATTGGGAATGAGTGAAAAAAAACGGGAAGAATTAAAACTGGATGCAACTGAAACAATTAAGTTATGGAAAAATAAAGTCAAAAAATTGGAAAAAAATTTAGAAAAAACTCGTGTTGAAGTCGAAAATTTGAGTCAACAAAATGAATACTTGAAAGAGGCGTCAAAAAATTTGACATCACAATTAGAAAATTTGAGCCAAGAGTATCATATCCTAAGAGATATTAATAAAAGCTTGGAGATTAAGCTTAGTTCACAAGGAAATGAAATAAATCAGACTAAAAATACGTTTGAGGATCTTAAACATGAAAATTATTCGTTGAAAACGGAAATTTCAGGGGTAACTTTATTGAAAAATCGTCTGGATCAAATTTAATCAATTTTATCTTTCAGTCCCAAAATTCTGTTCGAACAGTCGAGCTCAAAAATCAAGAACTTATGATTGAAAACAGTCGACTTGAACAAAAATTAAAATCAGAAGAAACAAAACAAAATGAATTCCAACAAAAATTGAATAAACTTCAAGTAAGACTTGTCCTTTTTTCAATTGAATATTTTTGATTTATTTTGTTTTAAAGCATGAACTGGAAGAGCTTAAAGGCGAAAAACGTAAAACCCAAGCTCATTTACACAAACTAGAGAACGAAAATCAAGTAATTTTAGACATGGTCTTTCTTAAAAATTTTAATTTCAGTAACCCATTTTGTTTTAGAACTTGAAAGCATCACTTTCGACTTTGGAACGGTCAGAAGAAATGACTAAAACAGACTTGACAAACATATCAAAACAAGCCTTACAAGTAATTCCATAAATTAACACTAAACCTTTAAATTTTAATGTTTATTGTAATAGAATAAAGAGACTTATGAAGAAGCTCTCTCTAAATGTTCCAGTCAACTTCAAATGACCCATGTAAAAATTTGATCTAAAATTTAACAAGAACTTTTTTTAAAGTACTTTCAATTTAAAGTGTCAGTATCAAAAAATGAAACTTGAATTTGAAGAAAAAGTTCGATCACTTCAAGTACAACTAGCCGAAGAAAAGTCAAATATCGAAATTCTTAAGAAACGAGAATCCGATTATAATTCAGAAATAGACGAACAAAAATCTCTTAGACAAAAAATCGAAAGCGATTTATCTAGTTTACAATCACGTTTGGAAAAGTTTGTTCGTTCCGATACTGAAAAAACTAAAATTTTATCCGAGTATGAAGACAAGTATACTCGATTAATAGACGAGTTGACATATCAAAAAAATAATTTTTATAACAAAGAGACCGAGTATATTGTAAGTCTAACGTATAATCCTGGTCATTCAAAACTTCCAAAAATGAACCTTCATGAAGCTTCAAGGGGTTTCTGAAGGTACAAATCTCCTCAAAAATTTTCAAATATTTTCTGATTAACATGGTTCGGATTAAAGCGACTCGACTGTATTTTCAAATTTAAAAAAAATGAAAAAAGGTTCAGGAAACTTCGTGAACCTTCATGAAGGTTCATTTTTGGAAGTTTTGAATGACCAGGGTTGTAACTTTCCAGCCTTAAGAGAGTTGTAAAATTTTTTTTTAGAAAATATTGAATTTGATCGAAGTGGATTTAGATATGTTAATTGGAGTAATTTCAGTTAACATTAACAAGACGTACCAACCATTGCTTAACTTAGAAGAGTCTGATAAAGTCAACTTGGCATATCTTTTGATTAAAGTAACATTATGCTTTTTGAACTCTTGTAAGATTTTACTTATTTTGTTTTATTTAAGCACAAGAGTCATTGGATAGGAAAAAATTTGGAAGAAATATTTCAACAAAAAATAAAATTTCAACAAAATGTTGTTTTTTTAGAGCATGAAGTTGATGCATTGAAAAAAAATTCAGCTAATAATTTAAAAGCTCAGGGATTGTATTTGAAAAATTTAGAAAATCAAAATAGTGAGTTATTAGCTGATCGGGCAATTGCACTCAAAAATATGGAACTATTAGAAGTAAGCTTATTTTTCAATTCGGACCCTTGAAAAACATTCACCCAGGTGTAACTTTCACACGAAGTGAGGTATGCACAAAATTATTTTCATTTAAGGTCGAGTAAATGAAGGGCTACTAAATTATACCATATTTAGACCCCCTGTGAAGTTATTTGGGGAAGAAAACTGAGTTTTCACTTTTCAGTCTTAAAGAACCCTTAAAACCCCATCCTTTGGCGATGTGTATCTCTATAACCGAGCATCCCAGATAAAATTGGATTCTACATCTATGTAGATCTCGTTGAGAGCTTTCGATTGATATATAAAAAATGGTCGTTGTATACAACCACTATAGGGGGGTTTATAAGGGTTCTTTAAGACTGAAAAGTGAAAACTTAGTTTTCTTCCCCAAATAACTTCACAGGGGGTCTAAATATGGTATAATTTAGTAGCCCTTCATTTACTCTACCTTAAATGAAAATAATTTTGTGCATACCTCACTTCGTGTAAAAGTTACACCTGGGTGTATGTTTTTCAAGGTTCCAATTATTCTATTAATTTTTAAAAAATATTTTAGCAATATTTGCATAACTTGAGTGAGTCTGTTAAAAATCATTCAATGAAAGAAATCGAACGAACCCATCATTTGCTAGCCATAGACAACTTTCAAACATTGTGTAACAGTAACACGTTATCAGAGGTATAAAATTTGTTTTAAATTATAAGATAGAGTTAAAATATTTATTGATAGGATTTTAAGTTTGAGGTAAAACTAGCTCTAAAAGAAATCAGCTCTAAATGCTAATGACCTTACAAATGTTTTGATTATGAATTAATTTATTTTTTTTATAAAAGGCTGAGAAAGAAGAAATCTATCAACGATTTAAGAAATATAAAAGTACTATTGATGATATAAAGTCTCAATTGGATGTAGCCCAAATGAATTGTTGTGTTGAGCCATATGATCGTGTTAAAGAAAAAGTACCTGTTCGTAATAGTTCATCATGTTCATCGCAGCGTTCAAGTTCACATTCACATTATGCATGTAAAAAAGCACAAAATCAAAAGCAACAACAACCGGCTAAAAAGCCTGTACCGTTCAGATAAAAGCATTTTTTTTGTCTAATTTATGTTGAAAAAAAAAAGAAGGAATTTATTTCTTTCTTTTTTTTGTTGAGCACCGTTTATATTTTTTTATACATAAAATTTATTTTATTTAATAAATTTTTTAAACAAGATATTCGTCCTTCTTTCTCGGCAACAATTTTTAATTCTAGTCTGACTAGGGCCATTGATTGAACCTTAATAAGAACAGCTTATAAAAAAACATTAACTAATACATTTTTCAGTAAGAGATTAAGGGGTTAGGAATCTTCGAAAATTAAATTGGAACGTGTATGGATGTAAAGTTCGCGACTTTTAAGGAGTATGTATTTAAAACGTTTCGCTTGAATCGAAAATAAATCCTACAATATTTTCTGATAGAAAATCGAATTTCTTGCACGTTAAGAGAAAAAAAGTCGAAAAAAATATAAAACTCCGCGGAATATTTCGGAAAAACAGTAAATTTTAGGCATTTTTTCAGTTTTTTTGGATCTAATTTTTTGATTACCAATAAATGGCTTAACTCTAATAGGTGAACTATCGATTTTTGTTGAAAAGCTTAAAATCGAATAAAGGAAATAAAGGGTCTACCTTTACTTTATTTCTAAAGTAAAGTAAAGCCGACACCCCTACTTTCTTCCTTAGAATTCAAATAAGATTGTGTTCCTTGATTTGCTTTTTTATCTCCAATTCGAATCAATTTAGATTCATTTGAAAATTGACATGGAAACTGAAAAATAAATGACGAGCTTTTAGTTAACCTCACTTTGTGATCTCTATACACCTAGACCATGAGTTGGACATAAATGATCCCTACATAAAATTAATCTAACTAGCTTCTTCTACATTTTAATATATTTTAAAGCCAAAAATAATTAAAATTTTTTTTGCTGTTGTTGCTTGAAGGGGAAATTAAATTGCCCATTTCAAGAGCCTAAAAATACTATGGATTTTTTTTTCAAAATATATTGATTGATCACTCATTTTTTGACCTAGTTTATGAATTAGATGATAAAATCAGTCTCAGAAGCGCGGGTAGTTATTTTGATCGGCTGCAGGTTTTGAGCAAATGTCAAAAAGCCTCTAGCCGACTTCTAACGGACTTGTACATGGTTTTTGATTGCAAAAAGTCCAAAAAGAACGAGGTCCTATCCCCCTATCCTACACAATTTCGTTATTTTAAATTTAAAATTAACGTAACTTTAAAGATTAATGAGAGATTAGATTTTGTAATCTTATGGAGGCATTGATGGTAATTAAAAAAGAACATTAATTGGAATAATTTCATTAAAAGCACGAGGCTTAATAAATTTTTTTAAAAAAAATTCAAATATCAATAAATAATAATTTTGTTTTAACAAGTAAAGTAAATTGAGAGGGGCAAATTTCTAAAATTAAGTTTAAATGACATAAAATACACATTTCAAAAATTATCAAGTTTTAAACCCTAATATTTATCTTTTATGATATAATTCAAAATTTGTTTTGTACGTTTGATGCATGTGGTATGATTTATAAATTTGAAAAACTGTTAGTTATTTCCGAAGAAAAAAAAAACAAGATTCTACAAGAAGCCGTACCTAACCAAACACTGAAAAAACTAATGACTCAGTAATTAAAAACTAAGCTTCAATTATTTTCAAATTGTCAAACTAGTGTCGGTTAGGAATCTATAAACTAGTTGGAATTAGTGAAAACAAGTAGAAATTATTTTTATTCATCTTGAACGTATAATTATTTAACTAATGGAAATACTTGCTTAAAAAGGATTACTTAACCGTAATAATTCAATTTTGAAAGACTCAAATGGATTGAAAATAAAAGAATTTGTTTTTTAAATCGAGGTTATTGTTAAAACATGGACATACATCAAAGAAAAGACCCCAAAAATGTACTAATGGACCACCACTTTCATGCCTAATCAAAGGTTTGCCAGTTTCAGGAAACCGATTTTTAGATAGAATGTTGTATTTTTTTTCTGGCGAAATTATAACGTAAACTTTAGGACCTGAATTCTTTAGAATATTCAATGAAAACAACAAAAGGACTTCAAGGTTCAGGACGCAATTTTTTTGCTCAATCTTGCTTTAACTAAATCTAAGCTCTGGGACATTAGTTTGGACTAAAAATAAAATTAAAATTACAGCAAACTGAACTCTCGATTAAAGTTGTGAAATTATAAAATTTTAGAATTTGAATATTTTAAATGGACTGTTGCGGTTGGTTCAGAGAAAGGGAAAGAATTGTGCTTGCTGCTTTAGCGAGTCCAAAGAATGAACCAAGTAAAACATGTCATGTTTATTTTAAAAGTTATGGAATTGGTATATCTGAATAAAAAATAGATATTTCCAATTTTTTAACGCTTGAAGTGTCAGATTTAGAGGTTTTTGAGGAAGGAATATAATAATGCTTTCATCCTTTAAGAGTAAGTCAAACTCATTTTTCAAAAACAAAATTACCGAGCACAGCCGAGAGGATCACTTTATAAAAAAAAAAATCATAGAAAATTTTTATTGCAAAGAAAACTGATTTTATCGAAAACTTATGTTAATTAAGATTAACAAAAATTCAAAAAAAATTCCTAAGTTACAGCAAGATAGTGTGGTTGAAGATATTAGATGTTTAAGAAACACAAAAACACTTGAATCGTTTGAACGAAAAAAAAAATCAACATTGACCAAGTGGAAAAAACGACCTTTTCTTAAAACGTTTTTAAATTACTTTTCTAAACAGTGGCTCGACTCTCCTTTTTGCAATTGGCAGCTTTTTCAAACCCCTCCTGGGTATGATGCTGTGTGGCTTCATTTGGTAGGATGTTGTTTACTTGATTCATTTGATTTCCCTGGAGTCAAACCATAGAAGTTTTTGTCCAAAACCAAGTCTCGAAAGCGAAAAGCTGGTCCATGGTATGAAAAAGATTAAATATTTATGTTTTTATAATCTTTTATACGATTTTTACATTAGAAAATACTTAATGTTTTTTTCACTTTTTGGTAAAAATAAATTTTTTTATTTGTACGTGTCACGTTTTATATGTTTCTAACTTTTTTTATGTTTTTCTCAACCTCAACCAACTCTATTTAACATTTTCGCTGTAATTTAACTTGGCTAATTGCATTCGAACTTGTTTAGCAAAATTGGAACGGATAGATAAGGAAACACAAGGCATAAACCTTACTTAGTTTTTTGTGGTTTGAGACCTTATTTTCGTCAAATGTATAACCAAATTAGACGCAACACTACTAGCTGCACTTTAAAGATCAAGTCTTTCACAATTACAAGAATATGTGAGCTTTTTTAAAATACCGTATACCCTTGCAATGAGGTGCGTGCCCTTAAAACTGAGTTTCAGGCTGTACCCAATTTTTTGATCTCATTGCAAGGGTATACGGTACGATATTACAAGATGTCCGAAATGTCGGTATTAAATTTTTTATTAAGGTTCGGTCGGAGCAAAACTTCCACACTATCTAAATAAGTCATTTTTGACTTTACGACGTCCGGAAATTTTGACCCACTTTTTGAAGCCAAACGTCGAGGTGCTTTGTTTAAACATTTTAGTAAACATGATTGGAAAAAGCTAAAATTTGACATGAACATGTTTTAAAAGTCTCTTAGACTTTTTATTTGATAAAAAAATGACCCGATTTCACAGAATTAATAGCACCCAAAACCAAGATTCTGAAATTATGATTTTAACATCATTATATAAATGTTTTCTGGGTTAGTTTTGAACGAGAATTTCAAATTTTTAGTCAAAAATCGGTAAATTCACTTTATTTTTGGTTTTTCATTTTCATGACTTTTTTCGTCTACTAGTATACAAAAATGAAAAATGAAATAAAAAAAAAAATTCCTGAGATTTGTAGAGAATCGCTTCTTGTATAAGAAGATTCAAAAAAAAATGAGTATAGTGGCTTAGCGTATCCCTTAGGAGGAGATACGGTTTGACTGAAAAATTCCCTTTTTTTACCATTTTCACCCGTTTTTTGCTTTACGAAATCAATCATAGGTTTTTTCAATCATGTTTTCTAAAATGTTTAAACAAAGTCCCTCGACGTTTGGCTGCAAAAAGCGGGAGGGTAGGGTCAAAATTTTCGATTTTTTACCCCAATAAAAAAATTAATTTTTGGGGGTTTTCGGGGTCGTAGATTAATGTCGTAAAGTCAAAAATGACTTATTTAGATAGTGTGGACGTTAAAAAATATGCTCTATAATGATTTAGTAACAGACCTTTGCATATGGATGTAATCTCTTTTACTGGCTAAACCAACTTTTGAAACAACATATTTAAGCAAAATCTGACCACATTTTTGGGATTCTCAGGGTCAAAAAACCCAAAAAACACCTTAATTTTACAAGCTTACCTGTTATTTTTTCAATTTACATAGGGTGTATCATTTACTGTTTTTACGGTTTTAACAGGTTCTTTCGATTTTTTAAGGGCTTAACCACTTATCCAAAATAAAAGAACCACATATAGATCTATTTATGCTCCCAATAGATCTTTTTATGCTCTATCCGAAAATGACATCAGTTTTGAGGTGTATTTGTAAGGTTTGTGGGTGTTTTTGAGTGTATTATGACATTTTTTTTTGGAATAAAAATTTAATACCTAGATGAAATTTCTTAATCCAGGAAAAGGGTGTTTTAGAAAATTTAGGTCACTAGGAATAAAGTTAGCGAAAAAAAAAATCAAACATTAATTTAATTTAAGTAATTTACACCCGGTTTTGTTTCTATGCATTGTCGATGGGTGTTGTTTTTAAGGAATACCAAGTTCCTTACATTAAAAATTAAAAACAAAAAAAAATTATTTCAAGAGGAAATGAAAACTTCCTTTTGACAAAATCAATTAAATTAAAATCATTTTTTTGTTTAGATAAACATTTAAACTAGAATTTTGAAACAAATAACCTAAATTTTAAATACTAGTTAATAATTGCATCATTGCAAATTTTTATTTTTAAAATCAATTAGTTATGAAATTTTGCTCTAAAAAAAAAAGCCTCTATTTAAAATTAATCAACAGCGGAATTTACACCAATAATTGAGGATTTACGTGATTAAACAAAATCATCTATTTAAAACATAAATCGTACACGAATCCTTTTTTATTATTTTTCACACAAAACAACAAAATAAAAATGAGCTCTACAATTGAAATTTTTCAAAAAATTCTAAGTGCATATGGACTCATTCTCATACTCATTGGAACTGTATCAAATCTCTTAAATTGTTTCATATGCATCAAACTAAAGTCCAATCACACATTCATATTCCTATTATTCTTATCCACAATTAACATTTTTCCATTATACTATTGGAACATTGATTTTATGATAAAATACTTGTTCGAAATGGACACGGTGAATTTGATAGTTTGTAAAATTTTTAATCTTGTTCAATACTCAACAAGTCAAGCATCATCATGGATACTTGTTATGTTTGCTCTAGACCAGTTTTTAAGTATCAAACTTACGTCATGGAGGTCTAAATATTGTTGTCAAAAACGTGTCTATTGTATCCTTTTAGTCTTTATATTTTCAATCTTATTAATAAATGCTAATTTAATGATCATTACTGGACAAAATGACAACTCGACTTTATTCGTTAGATGCTTCAAAAATGGTTCAATTGGTTATTACAGCTATGTAATTTTTATTTTAAATTAACAAAAAACAACAACTTAGGTTTAACATTTTAATTTAAGTTTAATTTTGTATTGGGTTCTATGGTACCAGTTGTTCTAATGAGCGTGAACGTTTATCTATTGAATAAAGATATTCTACAATCGAATATTAAAATATTTACAATAGTTAAAAAAAGTGATTCGTCTGATTCGAATTTTGAAAAAACAATTTGTTACCCGAAATCAACAAGGAGCTTAAACAAATCAATAACATGGATGTATTTTTTGTTTGTGTTAATGGTCTTTCAAAATGGAGTTATCGATTTGGTCTATGTGAATTTGTCAAAGTATGATTATGGACTTTTAATTATTCATTTAAGTGATTTAATTGCATTTACATTTTATGGAACTTGTTTTTTTTTTAATTTATATTTTTTTAAAAAGTTTAGAACTGAATTTCAACATTTGTTTTATAGAATTTATAACCGATCTGAATAGGTTGACTCGATTTTTTCTTTTAAATAAAAGACGCAGTACTGAATGTTTTTCTTCTAAAAATTTGCAATGATTTAAAAATTTTAGATTATTGGCATCAAAAATTTGTACACCTATCCCTTTATTTACAATGCTAAAAACGCTGTATCCTGAATCTGGCTTTCCACTTTATTAAATCAAGGGTTCATGTCCTGCTTCCATAAATTCTTCAATTGTCCACTGGTCCTGAAGTATTTTAAAATGGTCTGTTCATATGGGTAAAAATCATTAGATTTTCGGGGACGGAAAAAATACAAAATTGGATGCTGAAAATAGTGAAAAAATAAAGTCAAAAGTGTAATCTCACTTTATAATGAAGTGTGCACGGAAACAGAAACGGAATCACCTATGAACCAGCTTGCAAAGCTTGGTGAAGAAGTATGAAATGTAGGCTTTGAAATCAACACGGAAAAGACGGAGTGTATGATATTGAAAACTCTAACCATTATGGACTAAACATGGGTAGATACGTGATTCGCCGGATTGAAGACTTCAAGTATCTCGGCTGGAAACTCAAGTCCTGTGAGACTGACTTTATACACCGAAAGTTGCTTGCAAGGGCATTCTTTTGGAAATTGGAAAAGATCTGGAACGCAGTTCATTTTCTCAGTTACATGTTGTTACGAAGCTGTTAAGCCTCTCTTTCATTTCTCTAGAGACAACCCACGTCTCATTGCCATTCTGGGGAATTTAAACTACAGTGGCTTCAAAATTGTTGGCTTTCAGTTTGATTGGAATATGTTTTGCTTTACAGATCTTCCAAATCGCTGTCCAAGCAAATGATCTTCGGTGTACGAAGTCCGCTTCTGAGGAAAATTTGTTTCCTACAGAGACGACTGCTTTCTGAAGGTAGAAATTGAAAAATGAGTCCTTTTATTGGCTGTTGCTAAAACACGGACCACCTATTTTTTGAAAAAGACGGACCTATGCTTTTTTCTTGAAGGGATAGTCCAACTCCAGGTTTTTATACACCATTCGATAGGGAATTTCACGAACTTTTATATAGACCACTTTTTTAAATTCGTAAAGCAACGATTCGGGAGAAATCCTCAAAAAACCTCTACGGACTTTCGGATTTTTTCACGGACCTATGGTTTTCTCAAAAACTAAAAATAAACTTTAGACCTACCCATCAGAATTTGATAGAAAATCTTCTAAGCTTTCATTTGAAAAAAAAAATCAGCCAGTTAAGATGTTTGGTTCTCTGTAAAAATTGATTTTAATACGTGACCTCTTATAGCTGGAGTTCTCAATAGCTTAGATAAATTGCTCATTGTAAAACTTTTCAGTCAATCGGCACTTTTAAATGATCATTTGATTAAATCTTTCGAACGACTAGTCCCATAACCTCGGTACCAACATAAAAATATAGCCATCGATCAAAGCTACAATTTGACATATAAAAGTGCTATATTTAACGTCAAATAGAAAAGTTGAATTTTGTGTTTTTGTCAGTTCAGCTATAAGAGGTCACGTATTAAAATCAATTTTTTCTAGAGAACCAAACATCTTAACTGGCTGATTTTTTTTTTCAAATGAAAGCTTAGAAGATTTTCTATCAAATTCTGATGGGTAGGTCTAAAGTTTATTTTTAGTTTTTGAGAAAACCATAGGTCCGTGAAAAAATCCGAAAGTCCGTAGAGGTTTTTTGAGGATTTCTCCCGAATCGTTGCTTTACGAATTTAAAAAAGTGGTCTATATAAAAGTTCGTGAAATTCCCTATCGAATGGTGTATAAAAACCTGGAGTTGGACTATCCCTTCAAGAAAAAAGCATAGGTCCGTCTTTTTCAAAAAATAGGTGGTCCGTGTTTTAGCAACAGCTCTTTTATTCGAGCTAAATTATCTCAAAAACTAAACATGCACTGTTTTGTATAGTCTCTTCAGAAAATTCTTTTGAAATGAAAAAAATTAAGTCGTCATGGTTTTCTATACGCTGATTATGATAAATCAACTCGAGACGAATCTCAGCTTCAAAAATTTACAGCCGTTAAACTTCATAACTCCTTCAAATTTAGCAGCACGAGATAACTCTATTGAAATATATCAACAATTATTTATATAAATTTTATTAAGTTTTAGCAAATCATCAGTAGTTCATCTCAACGAGTAAACAATAAAAGATAAAACTATTTTTCAACCAAACTCAACCAAGTAAAAATCACTTTTAATTCGATTTGATTATTGCCAAAAATTTGAAAAAAAATTTTAGTTGTCAATAAAGAGGTGTTTAAGCAAATAAAATGTTTAGCAAAAAAAAAAACAAAAAAAAATACATAAACATTTTAAAAAATATATCAAGAAACCTTTTTTATTCTAAAAAAATTTACTTGCTATCGGAATAATAATGTTTAGACTTGATTTTGTTTTGTTTTTTGTTGTTTTTCAGACTTACATTAATTGAGAACGCTACTTTTTTTTTTCTTTTTTTTTTGTTCAAGTATTTCATTTGCTTCACGTGAAAAAAATAACAACCTTGTATTCGAGTGGGAATAATTTATTCTCTTTTTATAACAATAATAAATAGAATGGGAATTTTAAATTTGAAAAAAATTTTAAATTTTTTGTCCTTCAAGATAACATGTTCGGTTTTAAACATTACTCAATAACCTTTTTGTTTTTTTTTAATTTTATTCTCACAACCACAAGCCGTCGCGGCATCAATCAATATTGTAATTTGAGAATTTAATCTTGGGGATTTAGTAATTTTTGCTGCCGCTAACAAAAATCGACTTGTTTTCTTTTCTCTCTCTTTTTTTTTTTTGATGCAAATTATTCTAACGATTTATGTAATTCTTCCTAAAATTATGTAATATTTATCCACGAGTACATATTTTGATTTTAAAAGCTGTAAAACGCATCGTTCTTTATGCCTTGAAGACCGCAGTACGTAATGTTAGAGTTGAAAATTGTCTCTGGGGAGTTTTAATTTAAAAAGACTTTTTTTAAGAACCCAGAGGTAGTAAAATATATTTGATAATTTTTGCCTTATGAAGAAAATTAAATTTGTAATTTTGATGTTCCTCGATATGAATACCAATTTTTACCCATGGGGTAATACGCCGGAATTCATTGAGTTTATTTAATCAAGTTTCGATTCTACATGTAAAACTCGGAGAACAGTATTACCTCATAATAGACACCATGATCTTTTATCTGAAAAATCAAGTTAACACCCTGGTCACCGGGTAAACCTTAGTTAAGTTTTGGTCCCGGGTCTACAAGAAAAATTCTTTAATAAAATTAAAAAAACGAATTAAATTTTTTCCACGGCTCCTGAAAAAAATGCGTACCCCGTACTCTGCCGTACCGTACCACTGTACCGTTTTTTGAAATTTTGAAATTTTAACTAAAAATGAAAGACCTAAGTTTTTTTTAAATTTTATTTTCCAGCACGGTACGGTGGACTGGCACGGTAAGATGTACGGTACGCCTTTTGTACAGGAGCCGTGCAATATTTATTTAAGATTATTGGCTCATAATAGACACCAGGGGTAATAAGCAATAGTCGAATATAAGACCATGATCTTGTATTTTTGGCAAAACTGGCTTTATACCTCAAATAAGCTCATGGTCTTTTATTCGAGTGTTGCTTATTACCCCTAATGTTTAATATGAGGCAATACGGTATTTAAAATATTGGATTATGTTGCTACGACGCTCATCTTAAACTGTTTTTTTTTTTGGTGAAGCCTTTAATTCGAGTGCCCCTGGAGTCGAAAAATAGGGTTCATAAACATTTTTCCAGTTTTAGCTCGGGTTAGTTTGCGAGAGTTTTGATTGCAGCGAACCTGCAATCAAAGACTGAAAATTAACAGAGAGCAATTACGGTCCAGCGTTGTAGCAAGAATTTTCAAAAAGAGGGGTCCGGGGGACTCGGAAGATTTCAAAATTTATTCTACAATCAATGTACTCAATCTATATCTTCTAATGTGACTTAGGAAAAAGTGGAGATGGGCTTGTAAATAATGAAAAAAAATCAAAAATTGTAATCGTAACAGAAATAATCGGATGTAGACTCTTAAAATAACGAATCTCCAATGGACACCCAAAGATAAGCTGAAACTGACAAAATCTTTGTTTTTTTTTTAAAAGTTCAAAATTTTAACAATATTTTTTAGACTTTCCTTTTAAAAAAAGTGTTTTATTAGAAAATAAACAGTTCAAGTCCTAAAAAAAACACTTAAACAAATGAAGGGTTTTATTTTTTTGATTAAAATTAATTAAATTTATCTCAACATAAAAAGAAAATAAATGGAAAATATCACATTTTTGACAATTTTAATTAAAACTAAATCAAAATTTTTTATCTTTCCGGTTGATAGAAACACTCACTCAAAACTAAATAAAAACCCCTCATAAAAACCGAGGACAGTTTGTGTGTTGTGATCATAAGGATACAGAATTGTTGCGGGTGAAAATAGAGTAAGGAGGGAAGTTTTCATTTTAGTTTTGTTGTTTAAATTATTTTAATTTTATGTATAGAAAATTGTAAAAGCAAAAATTACAAGTATTGTTCTCACTCGAGAGAGTGTTTTTTTTTTTTGTTGTTATTGTAAAAAAACCCTTTTCATTCTCTCTGTGCTCTCTTTCTCTTTATATATTTTCATAAATTTGCATACAATTGCAACGAAATAAACTCAAAAAAGAAAGCAAAACAACTCTCTCTCTCTTTAATAAATTTTCAAATGCTTAGCATAAAAGAATGTAACAAACAAACTTAAAAATAAAAATTTTTCATTTTTAGTTTTTTTTTTTTAGTTTTTGAAAAAATCTCCCATTCTACAATTCTAGAAATTTCTGTTTTAGAAAGTTTTTTTGTTTAAAAAAAAAAAAATGAGCCCTAGATGTTATTATGAAATATTAGAGCTTAATAAAAAAACAGCCACAGAGCAAGAGATTAAAAAATCGTACCGTAAATTAGCTCTCAAATGGCATCCGGATAAAAATCCGAACAATCAAAAAGAAGCTGAAGTTAAATTTAAGGAAATATCCGAGGCTTATGAAGTTTTATCGGACAAGAATAAAAAAGAAATTTACGATCGTTATGGTCGTGAAGGTTTAGAACGTAATTCAACGAATGGATCAACGTCATCGTCACGTAGCCGTGCTTCGTATAGACACGATTTTGATTTTGATCCATTCGCTGGTTTTCCATTTGGATCACGTGGTTTCACTTTCCGTTCACCACAAGAAATATTCGAAGAATTTTTTGGTACTAGTAATATATTTGATTTGTTCGATGATTCATCGTTATTTGGTGGTCGTGGATTTCGTCGTCAAGCAAGTCGTGATGGCAATCAAGCCAAACGACATCGTACTACACATTCAAATCGTGATCCACATCATCATCTTCATAATCATCATCATCATCATGCACATCACTTAAATCCACACTTTCCATCGTCAACATTAATGCAATCCATATTCGGTTTTCCCGAATTTGGACACGGTATCATGTCATTTACGAGTTTTTCACAACCCGATACAAGCATGGTAAAAAGCACATCTAAATCAACACGGGTTGTAAATGGTAAAAAGTTTGTTACAACAAAGTAAGTCTTTCATTCAACCTCCAAAAAAAAAAAAAAAATTTCTCAAAATATTTTCAATAGAATAATGGAAAATGGAGTCGAGACTGTTATAACAGAAGAGGATGGTGTTATAAAGTCAAGGACTGTTAATGGTATACCTCAATCATTAGAATATAGATCAAAATAAACAGATCGGGACTCTTTTTTTTTTTATCTTTCAGGTCATTGATTCTTTTTTTTTATTGGGATTTTTTGTTTAAAATTTTTTTTTTGAGAATGTAAATTTTGTTTGACCAGATGGTGCTAGACTGGTTTAAATTATCTTTAGAATAGCTTCTTTTTTTTTTTGACAATTTCGAATGGAACATATTTATTTTGTTGTAGACTTGTTTTTGTCTGTTAAACCGGACGACAACAAAAAAACAAGTTCGAAAAAATCCTTTACAAAAAAGAAGAGTCTGAACAAATTGACTTGATATTTAGTTTGATCTGTTTTTTTTCTAAAAAATATTTTTTTAAAAAAAAAAATTCTGTTTATTCCAAATAAACTTATCAACATCGTTTTTCGGAGTCTTTTTTTGTGTCTATAAAAAAAAAAGCATATCCTAAACCCCTAGATGTATGTTAAATTAATCACATTTAAGAGAAACATCTTGTTTAAATAAATCAATTTTATATTTAGAAATTAAGTAGTTTTGAAGTTAAATTCGTTTAACATAGATTAATGAACATTTAAATTATGTAACTATTAAAGCCTTGAGGTCATGTGAATAATAAAAGTATATATTTTTTTAAAAAATAATAATTTTGTTTTTAGTGTTGATTACATAAGTTTATGAATTGAAAATAAAATTAAGAAGTTTAAATGCTTGTTTCCTATAAGTAAAATTTTCTTTGTTTTTTTTTTCTTATAAACAAACTTTTGTTTGATTTTCATTACGGGTCTATGAAACAAAAATTTTTTTTTTTCAAAACATTGACAGAAATGCTTCACATTGACATGTTCCATTAGCTAATTTTCAATTTACCTAATGATGAAAGACATCTTAAAGCACTTTTTTAAAATAGAATTTCATGTACAGTACATTTCTGCCTAGGCAATGCGCAGCATGCTCCGAAGCGCGCATGCGCAAGAAAAATTCTAATTCTAATCCTCAAGAGCATGCTCCTGCGCACTAAAAATTTTTTTTCCGTGCTTAAGCAATGCGCCGGAGCGTCCGAAACATGTCAACTTATTTCAGAAATGAACTATATAAAGTTAATTAAATTGAAAACTTAAATGCTGTCTGAATTTTTGAAATACGACCCCTGAAAGCTAATTGTAAAATTAGTGGTAAAGAATCAAAAATTTTACCTCTATCCTTGAGCTTTTGCAATCAAATAACAGCATTGTGAAGTTTAGTTCAAAAAGTTCAGTTCAATTTTGAAAAATCGAAATAACTTTTTTCACATAGGTCTTATGCTTTATCTGCATATGTAACAATGTGTAACAAACTTTGTTACACCATTGAGTGACTTCTGCAAAAAACTCTGCAAACTAATTGCGCATCTATTTAAATACTTTTTAATGGTGTGCATTTTGCAGAGAATATGCACACCTTTTGCAGAGGTCACTCAATGGTGTAACAAATTTTGTTACACTTTGTTACATATGCAGATAAAGCATAAGACCTATGTGAAAAAAGTTATTTCGATTTTTCAAAATTGAACTGAACTTTTTGAACTAAACTTCACAATGCTTCAAATAACAGAAGCTGCAATTTACGCTAACACTGTAATCGGTGTGAAAATAAAATCCAAAAAGACTTGCACGGGTAGAAACAGTAAAAAATGCGGGTCCTTTCGAAGGAGATTTGATTTGACTGAAAAAAGTCATATTTTTTACCTTTTTCAGCTGAGTATGTCTTTTTGAATTTAATTTCACATCGATAACGGTACCAGCGTAAATTGCAGCTTTTTAGCTTACAGTTTGTGTTTTTACAGCTTTTTAGCTCACTGCCACGATTTTGTGTTTGTACTAAAATTAACGTTAAATTAGGTAATTTCACGGAAATTCATGTAAAATTACGAAAGTGAAAAATTTATCGGATTTACGTAATCTTACCGGAATTTACCTAAATTTTAATGAAAAGTAAAAATGCCAAAAACTCAGATTTTTTAGAGAATTTTTCGACGATTCTCTACAAATCTCAGGAAGGGCACTTTTGATTTTTTTTCCTTTATGTACACCAGAAGATGAAAAAGACGTGAAATTCAAAAACGATAAGGAAGAGGTATTTTGTGATTTGGGAATTTTTATGTTTCCGATTAATCAAATTACACAGTCTCAGCCTGAGTTTCGGTCAAATTCGACTATTTTCAGGTATCCGTCTCGATGTTTAACTTCTTAATCATCGGATATCTCAAAAACCATATAATTTTCAAGCTGTTCTTCATAACTGTATTTTATCACAATTTTCTGAAAATTATTTTTATCTTCTTATACTCAAATTTGTATTGTTAGAAAACATTTTTACCAACTTTAAAAAAGTTTAATGCTGAAAAAGTCTACTTTTGGGCGTTTCTGTTAAATATTCATGAAAAAAGTAGGTATTTTAAAGACTTTCCTGGAGACACCTTCTAGAATCGATTATTCATCATTTTTATAATGTAGAAATTAGAGCTAGATGTGTTCTAAAGTCTAAAAATAAATTATGGGAACGAACTCTTAGAAAAGTTTTAAGACTGCAAACAACTGATCTTTGAATAAATTTAAATTGTAATAAAAATTATTTTTCACATCTATTATTGTACAAGCGTGAATTTCAGCATTTTAGCCTAAATGCCAATAAAAACTTCATTAAAGGAATGACAAGTTAATAGACTCGCCGAATAGGGTTTAGGGGATATTATAGTTTAAGAGCAAAAAAATACAAAAAGTGCAAAAAGCTCTGTCTGATAATAATATTTTGATTAATTTAGTTTTTTAAACCTGACCGAATAAAGACTGTGCCAAGATGTTTTTTAGTCTTATAATAAACTCTGCAAAACTCTGCAAGATATGTTTAGTTAAGTCTAAAAACAGGATTATCGGTAAATTCAATATTAGTCTATTAGAATTTTGCAAATCGAAATAAAGGTTCATGGCTACAGAAGGGTCCAATTTAAGAATTAAAGTCTCATGTGCTTTAATAATGTGTGTGAATCATCGAAGATTTTTTGATTTTTACCACAAAACATTCAACTTTTGATGCAAAAAATTGCACTTTTTTTCATATTCTTATTCGAATAGAAAAAAATGTTAAACGGTCCTTACTGTAATTATCATAGCTTGTCTAATTTATGACAAAAACACGATTCCTTTATAGCAATTTATTCTGGTTCGTTTCGTATTTTTTTATCAAAATCTGCGTGTTTTTTATTGAATGCAAATTACAAGCGGTAATTTATTTTCCAGAATCATGGTTTCTTAAAATCAATTAAAAACTTTAATTGCACCCTTTTGATGTATAAATAGCACCTAAGAAGAAACAAAAACACAACATTACAAAATGAATTTATTAAGTTTGATAACTTTGATTGTTAGTGTGTCTGTAGCCTTATGTTGTTTCACCTCAAGTTCTGACAATGGTCAAGCTAAAGATCAATTTTTATTGAATACTTTATTGAATCAAGTAACAACCAAGAGGTATTCAGTTAGATCCTCTAGTTTACGTCAAATGTTGAACAGAAATGGTTCATACTATTCGAATGAAAACGATGGAGAAAGTGGACTGGATGGACAAAGTAATGAACAAAATAATAATGGAGGGTCACATAATGATGATTATAATGGAAATTATTCCAATGAAAATCATATTGAAAATGATCATAACAATCAAATTGATGTACCTGGAAACAATGAAGGAGCCCACGTTGGTAATGATGATGATGTTAAAGCGCATGAAAATTATTCAAATGAAAATGCTCGTGATTAAAATTGGATGGCAATTTTTTTTATTTTTGAAAACTCTCAATTTTTTTTAAGTAGCTAATATGTTATACCTTTTTTTTCTTAAATAAAATAGAGTTCCCTGCACCATAAACGTTACTCATAATAAATATATTTTTTTTTAATCAACAATACAACATTCTTATATTTTAAAATGTCAGCTTTCGAATGAGCTATAGATCAACCATACCTATAATAGGTCTAGAGGGCTCGGTAGGGGTCAACAACAGGGTCAGTTTTTAGGGAATTTATGGAAAATTTTTTTTTTGAAATTCCAGGAATTGGTAATCGTAATCAGGGGCGTTAAAAATGAATATCAACAAATTTTCAGACGTTTCCGAGAATTTTCCGCGGAATTATGCGGAAAAAATATACTATTTTGGGTGTTTTTGTTTTTTCAATAATAACTCAAAACCGAATATACTTTCCCCTAGAGATGAATGCATATTCTTGTAGAGAATTAAACTTAAGAAATTTTGTTCGAGGCCGATTTTTGAAAAAAAATTTAGTTTTTTTTTAAAACAGCTTAAAATGATGAAAAAAAAACAACCTACGTGAAGAAAAATCTCACTTCTCAGAAATTCTCGGATTACCCCCAGAATAGTTGTGGAGGGGTAAAGGTAATATTTTTATTTTTTTTATACCAACAAAAACACGGTAATCTTGTGTTTAGTAGTTCTATTGGAGCTCTCTTTCTCTTTCTTTGTACCCTTTGAAACGATTAACTGTTTCTGAATTAATAAAACTCTGCGGTAGTCCCGGTAAACCACTCTGTTTTCCAAAAAGTTGTGTCTTGATGAACCGTCGTTGTGCTTTCTTCTTAGGTTCAACCTTGAACTAATGCCCAAGTTCGCTACTTCCTTCAAGTTGATTTTCTCATGAACACCACCTCTTGTTCTTCGGTTATCCAAGCTCATTAACTCCAAAGGCATAAGTCTTTCTTGGTACGGTAGGTTATTGTTAAATTGTATCTTGTATTACAGTTACAGTAACAGTCTCATATCTCACTTTCTTGAAGAAAGGTGGTAGTTGGAATACACCGGACCTATAGGACTTGTGACATATTGACGATTTTGAAAACGAATACAGAAAAAACTAATGGGTCAAAAATATTTTTTGTGTTACCCAAAATCCAATTGTAGTCGAAAAAAAAACAAATAAAAAACAATAAATATCCAAATTTTATGGGTTTCCAAACCCAGACCCTTAACCACCCAATACCTTAAAATTAAAAGTAAATGACGAAGCTAACTTTGGTTTTAAACTGATTGTTTATGCTGTTAATTGGTTAATTACTCTTGAAATTTTAGGCTCGACTTTTGGACAAATTCATTATCTCTTGATGTTAGCTCAACTGAACCAATTAGTAAACCATTACTTGTGGTATGTATGAGTCAACAAGATAAATCTTATATTTTAATCGACTTGTTATAATTTTAATTTTAAGCAAATAATTTTTTTTTTCTAAAACCAAGACTTAACTTGTCTCTTTTTTTTATGCTTGACAAATATTTATGCTTGATAAATAATTCTTCTTTTTTTTATGTTTTTGTGTCAATTTCGGGCAGGGTATTTAAACAAGGGTTTCAAAACAAAAATAAGAACTAAACAAAAAAAAATGAAACTTTATTTTATTTTATTAATTTTAGTTGTCTTAGTTTCGTTTATTGAACTTTCAATTGAAAAACGACTCGAAATACCTGATAAATCAAAAAATGGTTTAGATCTTAACCAAGAGGATGATGATATTGATAGACGAGTTAAACGAGTTACACGAGGTGTTCATTCAAGCGATTTTAAACGGTCCTTAATAAAGAAACTTAATGGCAACAAGAAAACAAAGGTACTTTCAAACAAGAAAAAGTCCAGAAATTCAAAGCCAAAATTTAAGCTCTAGGTCAATTAGAGTTATCGTGGATTCTCTTATTTTTTTATGTTGAATTAATTCATTTTTCTTTCATGTTTAGATTTTTAGTTATACCCCAAAAATTTTGAATAAATTTTAAATTTTAAAATGTTTATTTTTATTAATGAAATGAAGTCCTTGATTGCAACACTGCAGTGTATTGCAAAGAAAGACCCAAACGCCGACTTGAAACAGTTTAGTCTCAATTAATAAAATCAAAAAATCCATTCTCTTTATGCAATCAAATAAAGAGATCTAGTTTACGCTTGCTTGCAAACAAAAAGAGTTTTTTCAGTAAGGAAATCAAATTCATTAGGAATAAAAAGACTTAAAAATTAGACATTTTAGAATTACCTTATCTTAGAAAATTAATGCTTGTTCAATGCTTAATCAAAAAACATAACCGTAACCATGCCTTGGCCGGTCCCATGCCCTGATGTGAAATTGTGAGGGCGGCGATGTTTCTGTCATTCATTACACCGTTTTAAATGTGCTGTAATACGTACGTGGGTTCAAGGATCGCGTTCGAATCTCGTCGTATTAGCGTGCCGCTGGCTTTCACCATCACAACGTATTGAAGCCTTAGAACGGGTGCATGAACTTGTTCTACAGGAGACTCATTTAGCAATAGGTGTAGCCCTAGTGATAAAGTAAAGTATTCTCCTTCGGGTTAATACACTTGTGGTTCCAGGCTAAATCTGAATAGTTGTCAAGTTCGCAACTTGGGCTCGGATGAGTGGTGCTGCTTATGATGAACGTCCCATAGTGGCTGGGATGGATGACAGTACCATAGTCGTAACCATGCCTTTGCCGGTCGCGGATGATTTTTTTTTAAAAAATACATTTTATCTATCCGAGAATAGATCCCATCTATCCGAATATAGATCTCATCTATCCGAGAAGTCATTGAGATCAATTATGAAAACACACAAAAAAACGAACAGACCACAACTTTTCCTCCAACCTAAAAGCCCGCCAGTTACCGGACAGTTAACGTTTTATTTTCTTTCTTGAAAAATTAAAAGCTATACTCTACGTTAAACATTTTTTGCCAGAAAAAGGTCCGTCCGATTCTTCTGGTACAACTATTTGAGCTCTATCTTGATGTAACTAGAGCTAAGCACTGGGGCTATAGTTCGGGCTACAGGCGCGCCTAAAGCATAAAATCACTATAAAATTTCAACGAAACACCATTTTGCTGTCGAACCAAAAGCCCAGTAATTAACGGATACCGATTTTCTGGTAGTTATTTAGTGCTCTTTCTTGCTATATAGATGCCTTTTTTTAAAAAATTCAATTCACAGCTTCTTTTAATTCTTCTTCTATAGTCTTTAGTCCGAACCGAAAATCGCAGAGCTTAGCCATCTGGTCCACGAGAATGATCACAAAAAGATAAATATCAGTCTCCGAAAGCTAGTCGACCTTTTTTTCAAAGGAAAAGTGGTTGTCCGTGTTTTATTTAAAAAACAGGTGGTCCGTTTCCTCGAATAGATAAATGCATTCTCGGAAAGAAAATATGTATTCTCGGATAGATAAATATCTATGTTCGGATAGATAGCCAAAATCAGGTTTACAGGATACAGTTTTACCGAAGATTATTGATTTTGGGAACACGTGAAAAAGCCGTGTTGTAAGGAGCTTTTAGATTTTAAATTAAAAAATTAAATTAAAAAAGGTATTTTTACTAGATTGTTTTTACTAGATCATTATTATTTTTTGAAAAAATCGATCTCCGAGCAGGATATTGCTGTCAAAATTGTTAATTTCAAGATATTTAATCATGAAATGTGACAGAATTAAATTATCTTGTCTATTTTGAATTTAAATAAAAAAAATAAATTAAAAATTTAGGCTTTAAATATGATATTCGGTCTTGTAACATTTCAATTTTATAGTTTATTCCCCTGACCTCTGAAAATATCACTTAGTATACTTAAAGATGAAAGAGACCATTGATTCAGAATGTCTTGCAAAACAGTATTTTAATGATCTTTGTTTTTAAATCGTTTTTTATTCAAGACCTACAAATTTTGTTTACAAATTCCCAGAAAACTCATCCCAATAACAACAAAAATAAACAAAAAAAAAATAATTTATATTTTTTTAGTAATCTTCTTATTGAAAAGAATGAGAAAATTTTCATTTATCAGTAAATAAAATCTAGAATTTTTGATGTTGTATTTTGATTTATAAATTACTCTTTATTTATTTTAAAAGAAGAAGCCATTTTAATTTTGTTTGAGATTATTTATTTATTCTCGCCTAAGTCAGAAGCCATAGACTATCTCTACAAATGTAGCGACTTATCCGAGTTGTGTGACTAATACTCGAAACGCATCATCACACTGCAGATGCAACTGCGCAATTCTATACTCGACCCGAGTAGTGCATAGCATGTTAGGAGATGATTGCACTCTCTCCTATATAGCTTCACACGGGATATTTTAATTTCAAAATTATGAAAATTTAAACCAGTTTTTTTGTGTTTGATTTTTCGTTTTTTTTTAAATTAAGAGAAAGTCTGGAACTTTAATTGCATTTTAATTTCTAAGGCGCCGATATTTTTTGCTAAAACAGTGTACTCTCGATTTTGTAACAAGTTTTTTGACCGATCGTCAAAGAAGAAGTTTTTTGACCTAGCAATGGGAATAAAACATAAAATTCTGGTCTATTCAGATCACCTAAAAGTTTAAGTTATCTTTACAATTTATTTTGAGAAAATTTTATTTTAAAAAGTTGAAGTTTGAATAAATGCAGCTGACAATATCAAAATTCAATTCAAGAATCCCAAAATTTTAAAACTTAAATTAAGTTTTCAATTTGACTTTTAAATTTAAAAGACTGCTCAAAGATTTTAGCATCGATTTCCTTTTTAGAAGGCTCTCTGATTTTTATCTAAAGATTTCCTTCATGAAACGTCAAAGGTTTTCTAATTTCTAAAACTTAAATAAAAATTTAAAAATTTTGCTTTATGCCCTATCATCAAAAAAAAATTTATGTGTTAACTTTAGGTGTTCACTTTTTTTATGTTTTTTCAATCCTCACCTGGAAAATCCTTTTGGAATATTTTTTAAAAGAATCTTCCCTGGAAAAAAAGATAAAAAAAACCCTTAACCCTAACTCCTAATGTTACTTTTAGGTTAAAACTACAAAAGTTTTTTTACTGGGTTTCTAAAGCATACTTACTAATCCTACCGTACCATACCATCAAATTTCAAAAAAAGCTATTAATTTTTAAAATTTTAGGGTTGGTACACTGAAACGGTACGGTTACGCCCTGTAAAATGTGCCATAGAGCGGAAAAGATGATAATAAGAATGGGAAAGGTCTGGAATATTTTCTGGATGATGGAGAACTTCAATCCCTAGCAACTATTCAATTATTTCCATGGTTTTTAGAGGTGTATGCGGTTCTTGAAGAAATAAACCAAGCTCTCGGTTGATCAAAGAAGGGTAATTTGCTTGTAGTGAAGCATTCATTCGTTCTAATTGTTCACAATAAAGGTCAGCATTTATCGTTCGACCATCTTGAACCAGTTCAAAGTGTATTACCCCTTGGTAATTCCAGAAAACTCACAACATCACTTTCTTTTCGATTCGTCCTCTTTTAACGACAGTGTTATGTCATTACGGTTAATAAAACGAAAAACTTAGTTGATAAATAATTTTATTGATTAAAAATCCAAAGCGTAGAAACGGCCGTCTGGACGGACCAAATAAAGTTGAATAACAGTTTCCAAATAAAGTCTAAGAGTTATAAATGAAAAAAATATAAAGTTAGTTAAATAATTGGGATTGGTAAAGCGTGATGTGTGAATGCACGCAACGTGATGCCACGACATCAGAGACAGTACTGGTTGAGATGGGTCCAACCACTGGTTTCTGTCATCAGTATTTCGAAAATAGATCCATTTCTCATCGCAAGTAATTGCCCTTCTGAAAAATCGTTCATCTAAAGGGTTTTTGAATAGTTTTCTACAGATTTCGATACGACTTTGAATATCATAAGGTGTCAAATCGTGTGAAACAACTCGGCAGTGTCTATTAACTTTATTAATCAACTTAAGGTGACGAAATATGGTCGACTGTGAAGTGTTAAGGTCGCTTGATAATTCGCGATTTACTAACCAGGGGGTTGCTCTCTATGGTCGTATGCAGAGCGTCCTGGTCAAAACTCATTGGTCTTCCAGACCCCTTTTTCCTTCGAAGGCTAGTATCACCACTGTTAAATTTATAAAACCAAGCTTGTGCATTTCTTATTTCATTTCTATTTTACATATTTTGCGGGTTGCTGATGTTGCTGTGAGTTTTTTTTTCCAATAATGACGTAACAGCACCAAAATTTTCATCAAAAGTTTTCATAATTTTAAAAATATTTGGAATCAAAAATTTTAACGAAATTTTATGAATCACCCTAATTTGAAAAATGAGCAAATTTTAATTTTGTATTTCCATAAGTGTTCTTCAAGGATCCGTAATAGGTTCTTTTCTCTTTAGCAAACGAAATGCCAAAACGGAACCAAACAAAATTATGTTCTATACCTTTTGTTCATCACATATATCGATCACAGTCACAAAAAAAACATTAGTATTAAATATCATAAATTGTCATTTCAGTTCAAATTAATTAAAAATTCTTTAAAATCAGGCATCATTTTCAATAACAATCAAAAAGAATTACATAAAAAAAACCTTATTAATGTCAAACTAATAAAAATTTTATTTTTTTTTTCAATCGATGCATGTAAATGTTAAGCTTACCAAATAAGCCATAAACTTATAATTTTTATTTTGATCATGATTTAAGCAATAAGAGGAGGTATTTTAGAATGAAGCATTTTTTCACTAAATAACAAAAAAATGACACCACGTATCAAAATTTAATGATGAAACCTCAAAAATTTGAATATATTTAGATAACAATTTTTTATAAGTTAACCATGTTGTTATTTTTTTTATGTTTAAATACCTAAATAATTTAAAAGTCAAATATATATTACGTAAAAATTTTGTTTTTTTTTTTCTCGTAAAATGTGTCCTCATTTTATTTTTTTGAGTCAGAATTGTGTTATCTATCGTCGGAAGTAACATACGATTTTGTTGTTGTTTTTGTTGACTGAATTTATCTAAGTATGTTATCTTGGAAACTTATTTTTTGAAAAAAATAAAATCGTACCATTATTTATTTTTGTGTTTGTGCGAAAAAAAAGTTTTTGATAAAAAAAAAGTTCTTGACAAGTTTTATTTTATAATTTTTTTGTTCAAAAATTTCGGGAATAAAGTTTAAACGTATCAAAAAAACATTTCTCACAATCCGATTTTTGGCATCATAATTGTGATCTACAATCCCATAACACCCCAGTAAACTTATTTTCATAAAAATCAAATTTTTTAGCCCTAACCCTCCGATTTTTTTCAGCCAAATGTCATTGTGCTTTGTTTAAACATTCTAGAACTCATGATTGGAAAAAGCTATAATAAATTTTAAGGTATGGTCTGAAAGCTAAAAAGTTCCCATCGAAGCTGGAAACATGATCGATGCAGAAAAAAATTTACCTTAACTCACAGTTGAGTTTAAACGCTAAAAAATTGGTGATTTTTTAGTCAAATGTTATCTAGTTCCATAGGATACCCTAAATTCATATTTTTTAATGCATCTCCTTAAACTAGAGACGATTCTCTACAAATTTCAAGAACGACACTTTTGATTTTTTTTCCTTTTTGAACCAGAGGATGAAAAAAAACATTAAACGATAAGAAAGAGGGATTTTATGATTTGCGAATTTTCGGTTTTTCAAATTTTTGATATTTCATGTTTCCAATTAATCAAATTACACAGTCTCAGCTTGAGTTTCGGTCAAATTCGACTATTTTCAGGTATCCGTCTCGATGTTTAACTTCTTAATCATCGGATATCTCATAAACCATATAATTTTTCAGCTGTTCTTCATAACTGTATTTTATCACCATTTTCTGAAAATTATTTTTATCTTCTTATACTCAAATTTGTATTGTTAGAAAACATTGTTACCAACTTTAAAGAAGTTTAATGCTAAAAAAGTCTACTTTTGGGGGCTGTCACTAAAATCCGGACACGGACAGAGGATTCCGTATGCAAAAAGTTGTTACGAGATATCGATACAGTCAAACCTCGTTAATCCGTTTCCTCTTTTATCCGTAAATATCCTTAGTTCGAATAGAAATCTCAGGCTAACTGTAATTCCTATCAATAGAAAATACCTCCATAAATCGTATATTTTAATCCGTATTACGATTTTAATGGGGCTATTTTTATACGGATTAACGAGGTTTGACTGTAGTGTAATTTTGCGCCCATCTTGTAGAATTGAGTCGATAGTCGATGAAATAAAGGATAAAAATTCTAGGCGTATTAAAAGATCTTGCCTTATTTCTTATTCAATCTTATGCTTTATATTGAATTTTGAAGTTCTTGAGTTCACTTAAAAGAACTTTATAAGATCTTTACCGTTCTTGAATCTCTACTATACTAGGACTTATTAAGATCTTGAAGAAGAACTTTACTAAGAACCAAATCAAAATCTAATTCTTAAAAAGAACTATCATCGAATTGTCTCCTGGGTCTACTCCTTCCTTTTTGTAATTAAAGGTTGATATTCAACCGTTTTTTGAATTTTGTCCGTGTCCGGATTTTAGATAGCTAAAATTCCGTGTCCGGCTGTCCGTGTCCGGATTTTAGTGACAACCACTTTTGGGCGTCCCTGTTAAAAATTCAGAAAAAAAATAGATATTTTAAAGACTTTCCTGGAGACACCTTCTAGAATCGATTATTCATCATTATTATAATGTAAAAATTAGAGAGGTAAATGTGTTTTAAAGTATTATGGGAACGAACTCTTAGGAAAGTTTTAGGGCTGGAAACAAAATATCTCTAAACAAATTGTAATAAGAAACTTTCCAAGTCATTTCGAATCGAGCTGTTTTCTTTTTTGATTTTAATATTGTTTTTTGCAGCACCTTCTAGTTACAAGGTGTATAATTTTCTACATTGTAATTTTAAAATTGGTTGTCGTTATGAAAATTAAAGAGAAAATTTAAATTAGAGTTTACATTTTAGTATGCTTGAATAATATTTGTTTTTTTAGCAATTTTTTAATTATTCCAAGAACGTCTAATTTTTTTTGTTTAAATATATCTCATTTAAAATCCCAATATATTTTTGTTTTTAAGTAAGACGAGGATTGTTTAATAGAATTGTAAACGAAAAGTGTTTATAATGTAGAGTATCTAGGTATATGGTATTGAAAATTTTCGGCATAAAAATTAAAGCCTAAGGGTAGGTACTTGAAATGAATTTTTAATTTTCAAAATGAATCTTAATAAGAGTAATTACTTGAATCGTAGAGAGAAAAGAAAGGAAAAAATATCGATTAGCAAAATGCTTTAAAAAATTCCTCTTTTGTCTCTTGTTGTTGTTGTTGTTTAATAATTCGTAAGAAAGAAAATCGCTATTTTAAAAAGTTTAGTTGTTGTTGCTATTTATTACTCATGACACTTGCTTCATAGAATAAATTATCATTCGAACAAAAAATGTGTTCAAATGAAAAAAATTTAAATTTTGTCTTTCGAGGAAATTTCTTCCATTTTTTTTTTCAACAAAAATTCGTCTCATGAACAAAACTTGTTGTTTCTTTTCTAATTAAGGCATTTATAATACAAATATTTGTCATTTCTTTCAATATATTTTTTGACCTAAATAAGACTTTTAAAGGTTTAACAACAACTCCTTCTATCCTTTAGTTTAGCTTTATAAATTGTAACTGATGGAATCTAAAGAGGGGTATGTATAGGTTTCTTAATTTTTTCGTATTTTAAATTTTGAAAATAAGTAAAAAAAAAGAGACGTAAAATTAGGCAATGTGTGGAAGTGGCTTATTAAGCAAGGGTGCGATGTCTATCTAATAATTTTTGTTTCATATTCAAGTTAAAATGTTCAATGTTGCATTTAGGAATTGATCATTACAAGACTTAGAATTCGTAAATTGATTCTAGATAGATGTATAAACACTATTCATCGCACAATCAATGCAGCTCTACTACATCAACTCAACACTCGTATGAAAAAGTAGATTTTTGTTTTCATTTTGAGTCTAGAAATCGACAAAATATTCTAAAAAAATCTTTTAAAGTATCAATGTGTATATAAATTTAAGATTTTAACTTTAATCTACGACCCTGGAAAACCTAGAAAATGATAATTTTTTTGCTTTCTTTGTCAAAGTGTTGTATTTAAACAATTAAGTACTATGTAAGGGAAAAAGCTATTTTCGGTCTGAATATATGATCTGAAAGCTGAAAAGCGATGGGAAAAAACATTTCCCTAATGTCAGATTTGACGGAAAACGATAAAAAATGGACATTTTGCAGCCAAATCACATCTAGTCCAAGGTGATCCGTCATACCCATTTTTAGTATGCAACTACTTAGACGATTCTCTGTAAATTTCAAAGGCAAATTTATTAATATATTTCTAATTTTTCAATTTGACTATAAAAATGCCTTTTTTACCGTTTTTGTTCGAGGGCGACTTACGAGATATTTTTTATTCGGCCGATTTGGGTACTAGCGTCAATGGGAGCTTTTTAGCTCTCAGGTGGTACCTCCAAATAAAAAAAAAATCTTTTTCCGATCATGAGTTCTTAAATGTTAAAATTAAGCAACTTATCATTAGGCTGCAAAAAACGGAGGGTTAGGGATAAAAATTTTTGAACCCCATGAAAAATTGTTTTTTTTTTACGGTTCTGATGTCAAAAATGACAAATTGAGATAGCACTAAAGTTTTCAATTTCCTGAACCTTATATTCTCTAAGGTTTTTCTACACGAGGATTACGAATTTTGGGTCTCTAAGCTTTTATTTACTTTGCTCGACTTCTGATTGATAAAAAAAGTTCCGCTGTAATGTTGGGATCTTATCCTCATTTGAAGTTTCGAAGTTTTAAAAGGACTTTTTTCACTAAAAAAAATATTTTAAATTGAAACATCGTTTTAGGAACGAGTCTTCAGTCGAAAAACAAATCTTAAACAGATGCACTATGTCTATAAACTTGATTACCCTACTCTTACAAAATTACAAAACAAATAAAAAATTTATTTCGAAGTTAATTTTTGTTATTAATAGAAATTTAATTTTAAAGTCTTTTTTTAAACAACAATTTAATTTAAGAAATCATCGCAAAATTGTGTAGCCCCCTCCTTTAATGCTCTATTAATCTGTTCAAAAATTTTTTTTTTAAAATTTTTTCATAAATCAAATTGTCAAAATAGATAACACAAACAAAAAACTTGCAAACAACAACAACAAAAAAGAAGAAGAAAATTATTATTTTATGTTACAGTATAATCGCTTTAATCCGAATACATCTTTATCCGAAATATTCTATTATTCGAACAAAATCGTAGGCTCATGGCTATGTGTTAACTAGACAATGTAAAAATTTCTCATTAATCCGAAAATTCATGTTCGGTTTATTTTGTTAGTTCGAATAAATTTTATTGGCTAAAATAGTGCATGTTGATTGTTTTATGTTTCTTTTGTTGACAGATGCAGACATAGTTGAACTAGTTAAAAAGCCAGATGAATCTGATAATGATCAAGAATGTATTCAAGAGGTACAAATCGAAAATAAAAAAATTACTTTTGCCGAAGCTGCCGAAAGTTTCAAAATTTTTTGTGAATTTGTAGAACAGTCTAAAGCTTGTTTAGACGAAGATATAGACAAGATTTCTTATTTTAAATCCCGTTTTACCATTTTAAGAGAATCAGGCATGGTTCAATCGAACTTGAATTCATTTTTTAGAACAGATTAATATTTTATGGAAACTTTTTTTATCTTATTCGTGTAAAACTCTAATTTAATTATCCTTTTGTTTTGTTTAAAAGTCTTTCAATAAAAAATTTGTAATTAATCCGAATTTTTAACTTCTATAACTTAAAATCCGATTTATCGATATATCGGAAAAATTAATCCGAACTAAAATGAATTAAGGCGATTTTTCTTCGGATTAAAGCGATTATACTGTAATTTGAAATTTTTTGTTGTTGTTCTCTATGTTCTAGTTGTAATCAATTTTTCTTCACTCTATAAACACAAACTCATTATTTTTTTTAGACAAAAAAAAATCAGACTCTTGTACAATGAAAATTTGAATTCGTACAACTTCCTTTAAAGAATGGCTACACTAAGTTTTAATAACAACCTTTTGGTTACATCTATAAACAACAATTATAAATTTGTGTTCTTCGGTTTAATATTGATAATCTATTTTGCATGGATGGACATTGCTTTATTTATAAATTTACAACGTTGGTCAGCACCCTCGACTAGTCCTAAAAATGTAACCCAAACAATTAAATATAATCATGCCGATCCGTTTTCTGTATTCAAACCATTGTCTGTTAAACTTATCATGATTGATCATGTAACACATTATGTACATGATATACTAGCTCGTTTTATTGAAGATACTTTACATTTTACTCGTTTGTTTCCGTGGGTAACGGCTAATTTTGTGAGTTATGCTGGTCTTGTATCGGCAATGATTGGAAGTAGGCTGATTATTTCGGATAATTTAATGTATTGTCGACTTGGTGCAATTTTGTTTGAGTTGAGAAATTTGGCTGATTCATTGGACGGTGTTGTTTATAGATCGAGAAAACGACGTGAAGAATTACTCAAACAAAATCAAGTTAATATTGGAGTTTATCAATCGAATTACGGTTCGTTTGGTTATAATGTAGATGTTATATGTGATGGTCTTGGTGGTCTATTTTTTTGTATAGCTATTATGATTAAATTTTTAAAACATCTACCCTCAAAAGGTAAGAAAAAAATTTATATTCTGTTCCAAATCGAGTCTGCCCTAAGAGAAATAAAGGGTTTTACGCGGAAATAATCGGAAAAAAAAAGAAAATTTCACAGACATTTTTTGAGTTTTGTGAATCTTCTTCTTTTTAAAAGTAACAACCCCCGACTTATTATACCAATTCTGAATCTAGACTTCTCCACTAAGCGGACATTTTACATTTCCATTAATTTTGTTCAGAGACATTTATAATCGACCAAAAAGGGTCCATTTTTCGTAATACAGTCGAACCTGTCTAATCCGACCAAATCGGGAAATGAAATCTTTGCCGGATTAACGAAGGCCAGATTAGAGAGGTTCGACTGTAATCGAAATTTTAATTTCACACTGAGAAAATATTACAATTTACCGCTTTCGACCGCAAATTCGTAATCAACGCATAAAGCGCGAACTGGGGGGCAATTAGGTAGATGGGTGGAGATTTATGTAAATTCATGGTTTATTAACCATCAAAGTCTTTTTACCGTGATAAATGTGATCAATCATCCAGAACTTTTTAAAAGGCGGTCGACTTCCTATACCTCGTTCTCGAAAGTTATATTATCACTGTACAGTACAATTATGAAAAGAGAATCATCTCACCAATGCGCAATATGCTCCGAAAGTGTTTATGTTTCTTAATAAATTCTATTTAGCATCTTGAAAATGTTAAGTTATTTCTGAAATGAACTGTAGTCCAGTCTTTTGGTAATTTTGACTTGGAAAGGTTTTGAAGCACTCCTGTATTTTCAACCATACCGTCTCCATAGGACATGAGATTAAGCAAGCGAGGAAAATTACAGAATCTCGAAACAAAAAGTTACGGTCTTGTAAAAATCTTTGAAATAAAGTTCCAATTTTATATTCCTTTGTGGGACTTTCACTTCTCTGAAACTTTAGCCACTGATTTTTACGCCATAAGTAGGAAGTAGCGAAAATTGTTTTTTGTGCTTTAGGCTTTTAGACCTCAAGAGGTTCTATTGCTATAAATAATTTTTATTTCAGGTGCAACTAACATTCTAATTCGTCGACCAAGATCTGATAACTCAGGTTACAAATACGATAAACTTCCAAGTGAAGAACAAAAGTATGAGCTTCTTCAAATGGAAATTCCGGTGGATCAAAACGAATTAAGTAAGTCGAAGAGTTTCAATTGAAAAAAAAAACAAATTGTGTCTTATTGTTTTTTTCTTAAGACATATCACATCGTCAAGCCAAAATCCATGAAGAATACTCAGAAGTATTTGCAAGTACATCTAATGATACAAGCATACAACAACGACGTCATGTATCATCACTCCAAGTTAAACTAATCGTATTTTCATTTGGAATACGTTTGTTATTCACAGGTCTAATATGGGATCATTTTGTGCACAAATATCATGTTTTATTGATGGAATTTTCGGATAATTCAAACGTACGTCGTTTGCAAGAGCAAGCATTTAAATCAATAAGTATGTGGTTGATTATGTGGTTTTGGCGTTTGGGTAACGCGTGTGCAATTTTAGAACACTTGTCAATAACAACATTTTTTAATAAACTTTGGGACTATTTAGTATTTACAAATTATATTGGTTGGGTTTATTTAATTATTTTGTCATTGTTTACTCAAATGCATTATACCGAATTATATGAGTCGTTAAACACGTTCGCAGCGTTGACTTAAACAATAACAAAAAGTTTATTTTTTGTTCTTCCAGTTTTTTTAAACGAAAAAAAAAAGAATTTTTTGTTTGTTTTTATTTACAATTTGCTGATAATTTTTTCTTTCTTGTTTTCAGTCAAAGCTCAGTATTAAGTTTTTGTTTTTAAAAAAAAAAATGTTTAAAATGAAAACAAAAATTGTTTTTTTTTTCTTCCTTTTTTTTATTTATTTATTATTTTTTTGAATAAAAATTATTCGAAATTTATCGAAAGATCTGACGAAGACAACGAATAAGTTGGACACTATCGACCGGAGTCTGCAAGGTTTAAGTAAAGCTAAGCAACGTCATAAAATAAAATATTTTCCGGTCTGTTGCAGTGGTTTGTAATCCGATGAAGAAGAATAAAATCAAAGCAATTAAACAAGTACAGCAATCAGATCATTTAAACAGCTATGAAGAACGTCGGTTGGTCTAGCCCGTAATCGAATATCCTAAACCACTTGTAAAACACTGTCTAATAACATGAAATTTCTTCAATAACAATTCAAAAAATGGAATTCAATTCTATAAGAAGTTTAAGTTAAAAGTTCATCTTTAAGGATCTAATGTCAATGGACCAATTTTTATCCTTTGAGGAGATTTTTTGAAGAAAAACTCCCATCATTTTCCATATATTTTTTGATAAAACAAATTTTTGATTCAAGAATTAATTTTATTCTTTTTTATCCGGATATGAGCGATAACAGTTCTCATTTCTGACATGGATAGCATCTTTTAAGTACTTTAATATCCTTTAAGGTCAGTTCTTTCAAATGATGGATTTTCTGGTAAATCATTCAGGTTACTTATATCGTGGTAAACTTTACCATTAACACTCAATAGTTATCCCGGTAGAATTTTAAATATTTCGGATTTATGCTCATGGAACAATTTCAATTTTTATACCCATATTAGAGTGGTAAATTGGACCGGTCTAATTCCGAATTTAGAACTGGTATACTTTAAAAATAAGACCGGTACTAAAATAGGATTTGCTCTTTTGGGAATACTTGACGGGGTTTAAAGTAAAATATTAAAGAACTAATTCAAGTAGAAGTTCCTGTTTAATAAACTACTTTTCATAGTTTTTCGGCCTTTTTTAAGAGACTCATCAATGGTACTTAAGGTTTATTCTTTAATTGGCTACACTTGGTTCAAGTAGAATTCGATATGATTTAGGAAATTTACGAAAAAATAAAAGGGAGCATCGAAAAACTGATTTTTATTATTAGCACTATATTCTATTATAGATTTAATTATCAGTCAGAACTAAAATCTAACGATTTTAAATCACCCTGTTCACAAAGTTTCCCTGTCTATTTTTAGTTACTTTTGTGTCTTGTGTATTTTTCTCTGTTCATTCAATTGATTAAAATACTCTGATTGTGAAACGACCAGACCGGTTTTGTCTTTATTAGGTGACTCATCAACTACAAAATGAAGCAAGATATGAAAATAATCTTGGTAATTTTTAATACAATGCTTCGCAATTAATATTCAACATTTTTTCATTAAGTAATACAATAGAAGAACTTCTTATGTTCCTGTTTTTTTTTTAATTTTTTGATACTTTTTCTCTCCTTTTTGATTTCATTTGATGTATTCGACTGATTGAAAGAGTTTCCGTTCATTTTAGTTACTCCCCTGTGGGCATATTTTGATTTTTCCTTTGCTTTCGTAAATTTTAAGTGCTGAACGGCTTTTACAAGATTTTTTAAGTTTATAAAAACTAGATAACATTCTTTTGATATGAAAAGCAAAAAACTTGAAACAAAATCAAAAAATAGTGAATTTCTCTCGACCTTTTTTTCTTGGAAAATGATCGGTTTTCAATTTTGCATCGGTCTCATTTTAAAAGTATATCAGGTCTAAATTCGGAATTAGACCGGTCCAATTTACCACCCAAAATGGGTATAAAAATAAAATTGTACCATGAGACAAATTTAAAATTTTAGATTTGTACCATGATACATCTATCGAGTGATTACGGCATTTAAAAAATTGAAAAATGTTTACTGATCAAATTTGCCTCAATAATAAAAAAAACAAAATCTTCTAAATCAAGTATTTTAACAACTTATCGATTCTCAAAATAATGAAAGGTATATACTTGATGTTTATTTGATGGCTGTCTGCTGATGTCTTTTGGAGTATCTTGAGTCAGAGATTACAAATCCAAATTTCAAAATTAAGTCACAGCAAATTAATTCATAGAAAATATGTCAGAACATGAACATTTTAAATCCAATTATTATTAAGACTAAAAGGACACATCCAATTGCACTCTAAAAAACACATGTAAGGCATTCAAAAACACTTTTAGAGTATACAGCACGGCTAGTGAAAAAAAGGCGTACCGTCCAGCGTACCGTACCGTTCCTACATTTTTGGGCAGCGTACTTTACCGTACCTACCGTACCCTCCTAGCGTACCGTAACACCGTACCGTACCGTACCTTCTCAGCGTACCGTACCGAACCTTCCCAGCGTACCGAACCGTAACCTCAACGCGTATCGTAACGTAAATTCAGAAATTTTTTTTGGATTTAAATTTTTATGAGAAAAAATTTTACCATTGAAGGGTTCCTATACAAAGAAAAATATTTTGAAATATCATTTAATATGGTAAACAATAATTTAACAATTAATTTGAATAAATGTTGCAAAACTTTTTCTCATAAAAATTTAAACCCAAAAAATATTTCAGAATGTACATTACGATACGCTAGGAAGGTACGGTACGATACGCTAGGAGGCAGGGTACGATACGGTACGCTGGGAAGGTACGGTAGAGTACGCTGGGAAGGTACGGTACGGTACGGTGTTACGGTACGCTAGGAGGCAAGGTACGGTACGGTACGCTGGATGGTACGCCTTTTTTTCACTAGCCGTGCTGTATTTAGAGTCAATAATAGTAATCTTAACTCTGTAAACGTGAGAGCTTGGCTTTTGTTTAAGAATATTAATTTCCCAAGAATATTTATTTTTTTATGTGATGTCGTATTAAATGTTCTTTAAATCTTTCTAAGCTCTTTCTTTGATGTGTCAGGATCGAACAAATTAATTTTTGATACCATTTAACGAGTGCATCTATGTCTTTCTGAATATTTTTGAATGAAACTGATGGAAAGTCATTGCCTATGACACAATAGATCTAACAGTCAGTTGTTTAAGGGTAAAATCAAGACTTAGAAACAAAATATATTGAAATAATTATGATTTAAATTACCTGTGAATTTATCATTATATAAACAAGGTAATAAAAAAAACAAAAATTACATTTAACAACTTTCAAATAAAAAATTTAAATAAAACATTAATTGACACACATTATGTTTTTTTCATGATTTAGAAGAAAAAAAAATGTATCTTGAAAATAGTTTTAATATTTTTGCGTGCATTCAGTAAACTAAAAATTAAAAACTTGGAACGATTGAATATTGCACAAAATTCATTCCTAATTATTTTCTAAAAAAAAATAAAAAATAATCGTTTTCGATCAAAATATATAATTTTCAGTATAGTTTGTGTAATGAAAAATGAATGACAAGCAATCGCTTATATTATTCAAGCTCATTGATTGATTTCATTAATTTTGGGAATTTAAAATTTTAAAAGGTTTAGGCGTAGTAAAACTTCAACACTATCCGAATTTGACATTTTTTATATTGGTACTGTGTTCTACGACCCGAAAACCCCCAGAAAACATACATCTTTCCATTTTGAACATTTTTTCCATTAGGGTTAAACTCTAAAACGCAGTACTTAAACGTTTTTTGATTCACACTGTAGGTGCAACTGCGCAAGTTTGTATTTGTCATGCATGGTATTTAAGAGAAGATTATAATCTCCCCTATATAGTTTCACACGGGATCGAACCTTAGACGTTCTGAATAACAGTCGAACACTTTTTGTTTTTGAAAATCTTTTTTGGGTGCTGAAACATTCCCGTTTTTTTAACCGTTTAGTCGAGTGATTGACAAGCTAGTTTTTCTAGCAGAGGGTCGGAGGTTGTGACTGTTTCGGTAGTATGGGTTGAGGATGTTTAACCATTAACATCTACAAAAATGGTACGACTTTGATAAGAAAGCAACTGTGAGACAGATTTAAGATGGAGAAATCTTTCTGTGTATGCCTAACCAACCGCGTGGTGTTTAGCATGCCATGAAAGGGTTCAGAAAAGGCGATCAGCGCATCGCTTGATTATATTATGCATACGAAATTTACTTTAACTTGGTTTTTTTTTGAGCTTTCACCCGAATTCTTTTTTCCATCCAAATTGGTCTCAGTGGTAGCTTTTTAGCTTTCAGGTCATATCTTGAGATCAATAATATTTTTTTTTCCAGTCATGAGTTCTTAAATGTTTTTTTTTTTGTTTTTTAAAGGCTTATGTCGACTCACTTACTAGAAGGAGAACCTATCCAAGAGTAAGTGAGTTAGTTCATTTATTCTCACCTAAGTCCTCTACAAATGTAGCGACTTAATCGAGGCTATACTCGAAACACATTGCCAGACACTGTAGGTGCAACTACGCAAGTTTATACTCGACCGGAGTCGTGTATAGCATGTTAAGAGATGATTGCACTCTCTCCTATATATTTTCACACGGGATCGAACTCAAGACGTTTTGAATAAGACTCGAACACGCTATCCACTACACCATCACATGTTTAAAAAGAGCAACTCGGCACCTGACTGTAAAAAGCGGTAGGGTTCAGGATTTTTACACTCATAAAAATAGTTTTTTTTCCGGGGTTTTCCATGTCATAGTTACAATTTGCACCTTGACTTCCTGATTCATGAAAATTTGAATTTTTTATAAAAAAAATTTTAATTGAAAATTTACAATATTGCGAAAGCTTTAGGGATAGTCAAGGTGTTTGGTTTTGAAAGTCTAGTGACCTTTGGGTACATTTTCAATGGTCTTCAATGTTTGAAGAAAATGAGACAAAATTTTAAGTATCGATCAAAAAGTTTATATTTAAGCATAATTTTAATGATATGCATGAATAATTTTGAGTTTGATTTAGGACTCGTTTCTAGAATATTGGGTCAATCATGCATGAATCATAAACCCAACATAAGCTCAAATATTTGTATGTTACATAACACTTTTTTTTGTTTTAATATTTGAATTATTCATCAACTTAAACCTTTAAAAATCCCTAAAATAAATTTAAAACTTTTCTCAGTAACAACAACACAACTAGAGTTTCCTTGTTGCCATGGTTCGTGTGTTTCGTTGTAAAATTATGATTTTTCATAATTAACATAATTGTCTCGAAAATGAAATAATTCGAACTTCATCATCATTCCCAGCAGCTATCAATAATATTTTCAGCTAACAAATTAGTTCCTACATATACACATATTTTTTTAATCAAAAAAAAAATTCTATCGATTCAAACTTTTTTCTATTTCTTTCTTTTTTTTTCAGAAAATGAATTTTGTAGTTAGCCTTTGGACAAGTCTAGTTAATTTTTTCTATGCACTTTACCGTGACTTTTGCGGTATTATTTTGCTGGTTCAAATCGAGTCAAAACTTCATATGATTGAGCGTAAAAAACTTGTCCTAGCTGATCTATTTCGAGAGCTTGTTCACCAAAATCCGGACAAGCCATGCATAATATACGAAAATGAGACATGGAGTTTTAGAGATTTAGAAGACTACTCGAATCGTATAGCCGAGTTATTTGTGAAAAAGTTTAAATTAAAAAAAGGTGACTGTGTGGCTTTGCTTATGGAAAATAAACCCGAGTATGTCGGTTTATGGTTAGGTCTATCAAAACTAGGGGTTATCAGTGCTCTTTTAAATACAAATTTAAAATACGATCAGTTGGCTCATACAATAGCAGTTGCTAAGCCTAAAGTAATTGTTTACAGTCATCAACTTGAAAATGGTAAAATAAACAATAAAATTTTGTTTTTTTTTCAAATATTTGTATTATTTTTAATATTTAAGCGTTGGATACGTGTTCGAGTCAAATAGATAAGAATATATTATTGGTTTGTGAAAGTGATACAAGCAAGTCAAATGTTCAGAATTTGAAAGTTTTGTTAAAAAGTACACGTGGTGATATAGTTCAACCGGATGAACAAATTTTACCTCAAGGTAAGAAAAATCAAAGATAAAAGTTTCAGGACGAAGATTCATCAAGTTAAGTCAAGAAAAGACTGTTTTTATTTCAATAATCGATTGAAACAAAAATTTTTGAAATAAAAATTCGATTTTTGTTGAATTAGTTGAATATCCGTAAAACGCGGAAATACTTCATTTAGGAACTTTCCGTTCCAAATTCCGCTTCCGCGGTTGAGTAACAAACGACGGACGAATTTCACAGATTTTTGTGACAACACTGATTCGATTTTTAAACTTACTTCTGAAAAGCGGATTCGGATCGGAAAAAAATTTTTTTTGAGGAGCCTCCCTCCACACTAACTAATTAAAGGTGCTCTTTAGAAATTTTCATTATAAAAAAAATATGACAAAATTTATTTGACTACTTTGGCTAGTTCAAGAACCCTTACCCTACTTCATTTAAAAAAATGCTCTCTATAAATTAAGGAAACATGTAAATTCCTTAAATTCAATCCGTGTTTTAGATACCCAAAATGCGGATCCGTGTTGTAGGGATAGCCCAGCAATAATCAATATTTCTGATATGATATTCATCAGGGATTACAGGGATTTCTTTAGCATATCCACTGCAGTAATGAATAATGTTTTTTAAAATTTCTCGGACATACCGCGGAAAACCCACGGGAAAAAACAAAGAATTAACTAAACATGAAAAATAAATAGTTTAGTTAAGCAAGAAGTGAAAAACCGAAACAGATGACTGAAAAAATAGTCGATTTTACGATTCTTGAGCAGGCATGTACACCCATCTATTTTAAGGTATTGGGTCGTTTTGAGAAACCCGAAAAAATTGGATTTTAGGTTTCCTGTAGGGTATAGGTTACCCATAAATTTTGGGTTTTCGGGTATAGGTTGGGTTTGGTAACCCATAAAAATAGGGTAAGTATACCCCAAAACTCCAATTCAAAACTCAACTTTTTTTTCAGTCATCTGTTTCGGTTTTTCACTTCTTGCTTACCTAAACTATTTATTTTTCATGTTTAGTTAATTCTTTGTTTTTTTCCCGCGGGTTTTCCGCGGTATGTCCGAGAAATTTTAAAAAACAATATTTATTACTGCGGTGGATATGATAAAGTAATCCCTGCGGATTGGGACCGATTTCCCGCCGTTTCCGGCTTTTATATACCCTATAACCGTTTCAAGCTAAAAAAGCGTGACAAAAAATGAAATCACCGGAAACCGCGTGAAATCTCAATATAGAGATATGCTTTTTTTCTGATCCGGAAAACGCAGGACAATCCCAGAAAAAGGAGAAAAATCTATTGAAAAAAAATTTAGATCCTAGTCGAAAGATTTATATTTGATTTTATCTCAATGTAATCCCACAGGTCCATCCCTATTTTTATGTGCTTGTTAAAATTTTTAATAAGTTCCAACTAACGGTATGATAAACTGTCAACTAACTTTTTTTGTTTGCAGACATAATGATGTACATTTACACAAGCGGAACAACTGGTCTGCCAAAACCAGCTGTAATTAAATTCAATCGTTACTGTGCCGGTGGATATACTTTTTATAAATCAGCATATTTAAACAATAACGATCGACTCTATATTGCTTTGCCATTGTACCATGCTAACGGTGGTATAATTGGTACCGGAAGTGCACTTGTATCAGGTTGTACAGTTGTTTTACGCAAAAAATTCTCAGCATCAAATTTTTGGAAAGAGTGTATCGAGTACAATTGTACCGCTTTTATTTATGTTGGTGAGATTTGTAGATTTTTAATCAATCAACCAAAGAGTCCTCTAGACAAACAACATGGTGTCAAAAAAGCAATTGGCAACGGTCTACGTGAAAATGTATGGAAAGATTTTTACGAACGTTTCGGTGTTAGATGTGTAGAATTTTACGCTGCATCCGAGGGTAATTGTACAATGATAAACATTGTTTCAAAAATAGGAGCTTGTGGTTTTGTACCATTGATTAACCGTGCGATAAATTTTTTGCCAATTTTTGTCATCAAAATCGATGATGAAATGAATCCGATTCGAGACAAAAAAGGCTACTGTATACCCTGTAAACCGAATGAAAAAGGTCTATTGATAGGCTTGATTGGTAAATCAATCAAAACAGCTTATAACGGCTACGCAAACAACAAACAAGCATCGAACAAAAAAATAATTGAAAATGTGTTCAAACAAGGTCAAAATGCATTCAATTCCGGTGATTTAATGATCTGTGATCAATACGGTTATTTGTATTTTTGTGACCGTTTGGGAGATACATACCGCTGGAAAGGAGAAAATGTATCGACTGTAGAAGTAGAGAATGTAATAAGTAAACTGCTAAATGGGATTGAAGTATTAGTTTATGGTGTCGAAGTACCTGGTCAAGAAGGCCGAGCTGGTATGGCATCTATTAATAAATTAGACTTAGATGTGAGACAATTAGAAAATGAGTTAAAACTTAAACTACCGAGTTATGCACGTCCATTGTTTATTCGACTTGTAAGTCAATTAGATTATACAGGTTCGTTTAAAGCAAAAAAGACAAGACTTGTTGAAGAGGGTTTCAATTTGAATAAAGTAAATGACAAAATATATTTTTTTGATTCGGTGAGTCAAAGTTATAAAGAGCTTAAAACAAATGATTATGAAAATTTTTTAAACATGAATATTAAAGTTTAGTATTACAAAAATAAATTATTTATTAAGAAAAATGTTATAATTTTTTACCTCAATAAAATTATTTTTTAAAATGGTCTCTTTTTTATCATAAATCATTTAATCACTTTGTTGAGATTAAAATTCAAATCGAGGGATAAATAAAGCTATAGGTGTAACCGAAATTTCTATTAAAGCCAAGAAGTTTGAGTTGTTTTAACAAAAATGAAATGTCAAAGTTGTTTTTTTTTTGATATGTTCTCAGCTAAGGTACTGAAAAACCTTAGAAAGGACATTTAGCAGCAAAATAAATTTTTTTATATTAAACTTTTTTGAGAAATTCGATATATCATTTTAAAGAGGAGATCAAGAAGAATTTTTTGGTGCAGAAAACTTAGTCGGTAGACTTTTCGTTCAAGAGGACTCGAAACTGAGGGTACCCGAAACCTCCATTTTTTGTTTTTAAATTTTCTGAACCCAAATAAACACATTTGAAAGAGGAACACATTCTAGTAGAAAGAGGAGTAAATTTTCTACTATATAATGTGTGTCTTTAAAAATGGAACCATTATCTCAGGGATATTTAGGCAGTTGAAATCAAAGCAGAATTTTTGATTCTTTGTATTTTTAAAATTATTAAAACTTTTGATGAAAATTTTGAAAAAGTGCTATTATGTCATTATTAGAAAAAAGGCCTCACAGCAACAGCAGCAACCTACGAAATATGTCAAGTAGAAGGTGAGAATGTTCTTAAAGGCACAAGCTTGGTTTAATAAGTTTAACAGTCGTGATACTAGCCTTCGGAGGAAAAAGGGGTCTAGAAGACCAATGAGTTTAACCTTTGTAATGAATTAACCTTTGCACTTAACAGTCGACCATATTTCGCCACCTTAAGTTGATCCATAAAGTTAATAGACGCTGCCGAGTTGTTCCACACGATCTATTTTCGAAATGCTGATGTCAGAAACCAGTGGTTGGACCCATCTCAACCAGCCCTACCAGTCGTTGAAGAAAGTGATGTTGTGCGTTTGGTGGAATTACCAAGGGGTAATACACTTTGAACTGTTTTCTGATGATCGTACGATAAATGCAGACCTTTATTGTGAACAATTAGAACGAATTTATGCTTCATTTCAAGCAAAATAGCCTTCAACCGAAAGCTTTGTTTGTTTCTTCAAGATAACGCAAAACCGCGTTGAAAACCATGGAAATAATTGAATAGTTGGAAGGGAATGAACTTCTCCCTCATCAAGCAATTGCTCATTTCCTTAGAGGACGGAATTTTACCAACCAAGACCAAGTTGAACCTTAGTTTTTTAACTTAAAAAGCCAGGAATGGTACAAAAGAGGTCGCTCGCTGATAGATGGCTAAAGACCATAGAACATAATGGGATGTTTACCTTTTTTTTTTATTTTAACAAATTAAAAAACTTAAAAAATACGTGAAATTTTAAGAATAACCCTTATATCTAGGACAAACAATAATTTTTTTTATTGTTCAGCAAAAAATAGAAAAAGTTAAATTTACAATCAAATCATTCTAATATAAATTATTGTATGGATAAGAACTTGAATAATTTGAATATGGTAAGGATCCATACGAACCATATGATCCAGTGTTTAGGTAACCATTTGAATAACCTCCAGTGTAAGGATAACTATTTGAATAACCACCAGTGTAAGGATATGAACCGTAATTACCAAAGAAGGACATTTTGAATATTCTTAAAATTAAAGTATATTTTTGGTTTGTTTATGAATTAAATGATAAAAATTTTTATCCAAGCAAAGAAAGGTCTCTTGTATTTATATGCAATTATATGAAAAGGAAAATAGATAAATTTTATTAATTTTATTTGGATTGTTTAGGACAATCAAGGAATATTTGAGATTTACAAATAAACTTGACGACAATTTTATTAGGTAGTTTCTTATGTTTCGTAACTCATCAATCATTGTTACATAATAAATTTTTAATTTTTAATTGACAAATTGAGTTTTTATCATCTTTTGAAAAATTTCTTTCAATTTCATTAATGACAGACCCCAAAGTTTGGGTTTATTAGGTCTCGGAGAATTTTTCATTATTTTTTCTCATTCAAATTAATTTGACCAAAATATCAAGCTTCTCATAAAAATCATCAAAGATATCACTTTATCCGATAGAGGAATCTTTTTTTCTTTTTCATTTTTGCAAAAACTTGTGGCAAAGTCATTTCAGTCGATCGTTGAAATTTCCACTTTGACCAATGGTCGAAAAAGGCCAAATAGACGAGTTAAAGCTTGAAATTATCTTTTATTAAAATCTAAAATTTATTCTTTTACAGAATTGTAAATTCTTTCAAATCAAAATTCTCGTCAAAAAGTGATGATAAATCCAATATGGTATTATCATTCGCTTCACTTATAATAGTCTCTTGGATCTTTTGATTTCCTTTAGAAAAAAAAACAACTTTAATTGGAACTTTAAGAACAGAATGCTTACCTTGAATGGGAGATTGATAAAAATTTATTGATAGATCGTAATTTGTTGCAGTTTCTTGTTGAGTATCTTGTGCTAATAGTTTATGTCGACAAACAATAAACTCGAATACGTCGTTACATGGGTTACAAAATGCATAAGCAATTGTCATAAATGGTAAAAAATTTGAACTTGACAACATGTTAATCCTAAATTCACATGGTTCTTTAACTTTATTATCATAAATATATTTTAACTTTTCGATTAAGAACTGTTGTTCTTCGAACAAACAAATATCGCTTATTGGCATGTTCAACAAATTACTTTGCTCATAACCCAAAATCGACTTGACCCTTTAAAAAGGTGAAACGAAAATTCTTTAATTATTTTAAATTTTTAAAAAAAATTTCCGAAATTTACCGATAAATACCGCAAATTTTTTGAAAATTTATTCGACGGAACTTTCTATCCAAATAGACCCTATCCCTTCCTTATAAGTCAAGTCAAATATTGAGCTTGACAAAGTGGGTTATACCTAAACTACGGAATCTGAACATTAAATCCGAATTAAATTCAATTAGAATTCATCAAATTTATTTTTTGGTATCAGGTTAAGTCTTTAGAAATGGGCTTTTGCTGAAACACGGACCACAACTTTTCCGTTCAACAACTTTTCTGTTTATTCTAGCTCATATTATTTTGCTCTTTCTTGCGTACCTGGTTCTGGATTCTTGGTTCGGACAAAAAACTCGTTCAAATCCATGGGACAAAAAGTGCGGTTTTACCTTAAAATACTAACGGAATGCCACTTTTCTGTCTAACTAAAGATCCGTCAGTTTGCGGACAGCGATTTCCTGATAGGATGTTCAATTTACTTTTTTTCGATATTAAAGGCTTAGCTCTAGGACTTTCGGTTCAGTCTGCAAGAGCAAAAACACATCTGAAAACTATAGAATCCTAGCGGAATGAATCATTTTCCGCCCAGCAAAAGAAACGCTAGGTTAAGGACAACTTTTTAAGGTCTATCTTGTTATAACTAAACCTATACTCCTTGACGCCCACTTCAAAGCAAAAAATCTCTAGTAAGTTTCAACGGACCACCATTTTGTCGAAACTGATTTCCAAGATTTATAAAAATTTTTGTTTTCTTGTTTAGGAAAATATAAATCCGGAACCGGGGTTTAGTCTAAGGCTACGCTTTTGTCCCGGATTCTGTGTTCCGATTCCGTCATAATAAATTCAACACTAGAATTCTACTTAAAATAGCAAAGGTAAATTCTATTTTTTTTTCAATAACAATAAAATTAGTTCTCTTTTAAGGTGTATTTACGTAATAAACAAACAAAACTTTAAATCTTACCTTGGATCGACAAAAATAAAACGACCATTTTTATCAAGGCGTGTTACAAATTCATCTTCAACATTATCTATCAAATCATTAGTCGAAGACTCTCGTCTTAAACAGACACTAGCTACTAGACAAACCCCTTCAGGTTCATCGTTAGAACCTCGACTAGAACATGGTTGGGATGAATCAAATTTTTTAATATACCCATTTAATTGAAATGTAAAATAGACATTGTCAGATTTATGTTTAAAACGACATGTAAAGTTTCGTCTTAGACCATTATCAACTTGTTTTTTAGAATTTTTTCTAGTCCGATGGGACATTGGTTTTTTATCAGGAGTTAACTGAGATTTAACTTTATTAAAATCGTTAGGGTGAATAAAATAAAAAAACGGCTTGTTGGACCATTCATTTTGTTCATAACCTAAAAAATCTTTAACACGTTCGTGTACGTACAAAATAATCCCTGTTGGTACATCTAAAACCAAAGCGAAACCCTCAGTTACTTGAGATACAAAATATTTAAATTGTTGATCGTCTAAAAAATTTTTTGATGTTTTTTGAGTGTCAAGAATTATTTCTAAATGATCTGAAGTCATTCGAAGTACTGTTAGATTATCTGGTTTACGTTGAGTATTACTACTCGATACCATTTCGTAAAGATCAGTGTAATATTTTTTCTCTTTATTACGACGACGTTGCTCAATAATGTTATGTTGTTTTTTGGCTTTTTGACGATCAGACATTTTGTTGTTGAAATTAAATCAAATTTTTTCAAATTTTAAAAATCATCATGTTTGCTTAAATGTTTCTGTAACCAAAAAAAAAGCTTATTGTTTATTCTTTTCGTTACTTCTCGTTTTTTTTTTATTGTCAAAAATATTGTGAAATTATGTTGAAAAGTAAATTGAAAAGAAAAACTTCAAAAACAAAACCGATTTTTTTTATACTTTTAAAGAGAATTAGAAAAATTGGTTTAGAACTTTCAACTCAAAACTTCCAAATTGGATAGGGGTACTTGGAAAAATTTTAGAGAAATTTTTATATGCTCCCTATCCAAACCCCCTACTACCTGTGAAAAAATCTATTTCAATTTTAGAATACCATCCTCTCATTTTAAAATTTCACATTCAATTTTTTGAGGCGAATTTTTCACCTGTTAATAAAAAACTGAACCTTTGAACTGACAAAGCCTTTAATTTTCCAATTCGAGAATTCACCTTGTCTTTGTTAAAACATAGAAAAAAGTTCTTTTAATCTGGTCAGAAAAAAATCTATCAACTTGTTCAGGGCCGTCCAAACACTCCATGACACCTATCCCATGGGAGGGGGGTTACATGACCCTTAAATTCTTGGGAAATTATGAGATAAAAAATGTTTTTTTCTGCCTCATGTAACTAAGTGCTTGAACTTGTTCACTGATCCCCCTCCACCATCTCAACGATAGTGGAAACTAAACTGCCTAATTTTCCGTCGAACCTGTACCAAACACTGAAATTTAATTTTTAAATCATAGATAACTATACTAGTGGACTCAATGTTGTTTGCTGTGACGTACCCTATCATCTCGTCATGTTAACGCACTGGTACGTATTCTTACGTAAAACGACGTTACGTGTCGTAAAACTACCCAAAACGTGCTTATTTGTAACAAATGGTCACAAGACGTAACATTACATCATTTTACATGATGTTACGATTCTTAGATACGTATCGTTACGTAACATTACGTCAAGTTGCATAAATTTACAGAATTTTGATTTTTAGACTTGAAACTCATTCCAAAAGTCAATTTCTAGGGTATCATCGAGTAACAGTACGTTTAATAGAGTAATTCTTCGTATTTTCGAGTAATTAGAAGCATCGACGTGCTACAAAGTTTAACTAAGGTTTTTCTATAAAAAAAAAGATTCCTCAGTTTCCGTCTCTAAATATTCAATGTCTTAATAAGCCAGTCTGAAGTTGCGTAAGAACAAAAAAATCATGTAAGTTTTACCGTTCGTAAGTAAGGTTCGTCCAATCCAAAATTAAAGTTGGAACCTCTCAATACAAAAATTATTTTTTCAGTTTTTAAAAATAATATTCACAATCGTGCAAAAATAAATATCAAACAAAGTATAACAAACTTTATTTCACCATTGAGCAATGTCTGCAATATCTATGCAAAGTCACTGCAAAATGCACAAAATAAAAATGCATTGAAACTAAATGCGCAATTAGACTGCAGAGTTTTTTCAGAGATTACAACTGTGTAAAAAAGCTCTAGTGACATAGTTAAGTATTCTCCTTAGGGTTAATACGCTTGGTTTGTGGTTCCAAGCTAAGCCTAGATGGTTGTTGAGTTCGCAGCTTCGGCTCAGATGAGTATCGCTATTTATGATGAACGTCCCACAGTCACTGGAGTGGATACAGTTGCATATTCGTAACTATGCCTTGCCGGTTCCAAGCCCGGATGTGAAAATGGGATGGCGACTAGTCGTAAAGGTAAGTTTTTCTGTGTTTTTTTCTTTAAATTAGATTGAGTAAATCATTCATAGCTTCTTCACTCAAGCTCTTAAGTTTTTCTGTGTCAGAACATGTGGATGACTCAAGGAGAGCTAAGTCACCGACGATCTGATCAGGATGTCTTTCAGATTTTCTGAGCCTTTAAATTAACTCTTTATGCTCTGGCACATGAAAAAGTCGATTATTAAGATGACATTGCCCTATAGGACTTCTGTGCATGATGTATAACTCATCAGATAATTTATCCTGCACAAGCGTGGTTTCGACACAGTCTCTTTACAATTTTTAGACAAGACAAAATTTTGGTCGGTACGAATTTTTATTAACATTTACTTTTTTGACCCGGAAAAGTTTGAAAAATCAATCATAAAGCCTTTAATCAAAAAAATCCTAAAAAATTAATCATTTAATCAATAATGGAAATTCAAAAAGAAGGTTGGTTACATAAACGGGGCGAGCATATAAAGACTTGGCGTGCCAGGTACTTCATTCTAAAAATCGATGGTTTCTTTCTCGGTTATAACTCTAAACCGTCAAAAGACGATGAACCAAACAATGTTTTTTACATTAAAAATTGCACTGTCTTGATCACTGACAAACCTAAATTGAATAGTTTCATCCTTAAAATAAACAGCTCGGAAAAACTTATTGAAAGATTTTTTGCCGCGTATGGACTCAATGAACGAAACAAGTGGATCGAGGCGATTCAAATAGTAGCGTCTAAATTAAACGGAAATTTTCAACTGGAAAGTCTCGTTCCGAAAAAAGAAAAGGTCGCACTCGATGATTTCGAATACTTGAAAATAATCGGCAAGGGTCATTTTGGTAAAGTTATCCTCACAAGAGAAAAGTCAACAGGTCAAATCTATGCCGTAAAAATTCTAAAAAAGAGCCTCATTTCAGAACAAGTAAATTTTCTAGAAACACTTTTTAGAAACCCTCAAGTGTTCAATTTTGATTTTTTTAAAGAAAAAAATAGATCATACAAAAACTGAGAACCATGTCCTGAAATCATTGAGGAACCCGTTTATCACAAGTTTAGTCTATTCATTTCAGACTAAAGACCTATTATGTCTTGTTATGGAATACGTTAGCGGTGGGGATTTGTTCTTTCATTTGACACGGGAACATAAATTCACAGAGGATAAGTCACGATTCTACTGTGCTGAAATATGTTACGCTATCGGGTATTTACACGAACATGACATTATTTATCGTGACCTTAAACTTGAAAATATTCTCCTAGACTCAAAAGGACACATAAAACTAGGTGAGTACTCGACCATTAAGACTGTACGGACCCAGAAGTGATATTTTTTTATTTAAGCGGATTTTGGACTGTGTAAGACAAACATGACAAACGAATCGAAAACGGACACATTTTGTGGTACGATTGAATATCTTGCTCCTGAAATTCTTCTTAAAGAGATAACTGGTGAAGGTTACACTCGGGCTATTGATTGGTGGACAGTCGGTATTGTCTTGTACGAGATGTTAACTGGTAAACTTCCATTCTCATGCAAGGTTAACAATGTTCAATGTCAAAAGGGGTTGTTTGAAAAAATATTAAACGAAAATTTGACCATACCCTTCGAAATTTCAGCTTCAACTCGACTATTTTTAAATGGACTATTAAAAAAGGATCCTTCTAAGAGACTTGGTTCAAGACAAGACTTTGAAGAGGTTAAAGGACACGAATTTTACAAGACTTTGGACTGGGAGAGACTTAAGACAAAACAATTGGACCCTCCATTTGTTCCTAAACTCACCAATGAAATCGATACTTGTTATTTTGATAAAGAATTTACATCAGAAAATGTTCATTTTAGTCCACCTGAAGACTCATTTATGAACAATCATTTCGAATCGTTTTCGTATTACGGAAGTCGTACGAGTCTGTTTAGTCGTCATAGCAAAACAAGCTCGATTAAAAGTAAAGATAAATTTGATTTAGAAATGATTAATGAAGAAGATAAACTTGGTGAAAGACACAAAAAAGTTTATTATTATAAATCGAATGAGATTAAAAGTTTTGAAGATTTTTTAGAGGAAATAAATCGTAAACGCGATAATTTAATGTCATCGGCGTCTGTTGTTTCGTCTAGGTCATCGAATAAAAGCAATTTGTCTTCCCGGAGTGTCTACTCTGTCGAAATGTTTGATTTGTAACTTTTTTTTCGGATTATTTTAATAAAATATTTTGTTAATAGAATTTCAATTTTTATTCCGTATATCTTAAAAAAAAACACCATATAGCCGCTGAAACAAACGTTCAGCAGTTTCGAGGTGGTGTCTTTTTTTCCGAAACCTTCCCGTTACAAAAGCAAACGACACGAAATAAATATCTTATCTTTTATATTTTGATTGTTCAGTTTGTCAAAATTAATTGATTTGAAGAGTTTTTTTTTGGCTCAGTATTTAGCTCACTTATGTGAAGTTTTACCACAAATAAACAAATTCACAGATTCACAAATAAAATGGGAAAAATGTGTTAAAGTGTTAAAAATGTTCAGTCTCTTTTTTATCAAACTTCTCATATCATTTTCAAATTCAATGTCATTTTCCGAATTTAGAAGTAGTTCTAAAAACCAACAAACATAAATTCCACAGTTGGTGCTGTCTTTTTGAAGCGGATGCTTTATCTGTTTTTCCTCCCATTCTATGTTTAAACAATCCCGTTGCTTACAAAAATCGACCCAGTTTTTGTACATTTCATTACTTTGATACTCAGTTGCACCCATCGGATCTAAAAATATGAAACTTTTTGATTTTAATGAAGCATAAAAACAAATCCAGTGTGAGTTATCCATTGACAAGGCACCAATTAATGTTGAGATTGAATTATTAAATTGGATTTAAATTGTTTTTTTTTAATTCGAAACGAAAGGACAAAATTGTTGTCGTGGCTAAAAAAAATATGTGGTTTAATTTGTGGTTTTTAAAACAATTTTTTTTTTTACCACACATTTTATTTGTGAATCTGTGAATTTGTTTATTTGTGGTAAAACTTCACATAAGTATTTAGCTCAAACAACTCAAAAATAATTGCAAAGACAAAAAAATTTACTCTAAATATGATAGCAAACACTAAACATGCTTTTTTTTTTACTAATGAGAAGTTTTTTAAAACATAAACATTTAAAACATATTATGTTTTAGCAAAATTAAAACATAATTTACTCGTTTAAAACATGTTAAAACATGTACTGAACTAAAATTGTGAGAGTTTTAAGATGAATTTGTTTTAAAATCAAGCCTTTTTTGATTGGTTAAAACATCTAAAACTTTTTTTTAACGAAGAAAAAAATTTCGACTCATGTTTCTCCGTCAAAATTTTGTTTTAAACTTGAGATAAAACATAATAAAAGAGATTGAAAAGGCTTTGAGTCGATCGACTTCAACTTTGAAGGCCTGGAATAGTTGTAATGGCCATTTTTTTTCTTCTTGCTTGCTTTAAGTTGATGATTCAGCATAAAAAAAACGAACCTTGAGTCTTTACTTAATTAATAACATTCGAGTCCGTTGTGTATAAGTCAGAATCGGATTCTTGGCCTTGAATTTTTAAAACATATATTTTCGTTTGACCAAGTGCAACTTTAACGGTTTTGTTTACAAAAGCAGCTGGAAATTCGGGAGACTCTATAAATCCTTTCCTTGTACCAAAAATTTTTCAATTGTGCCATTTGTCAGTCTCCTGAAAAATATTGAACTATTTTCACCCATGTTTAAAACTCTCTAAACGTAACCTAACCAAATGAACGCTTATGGAATAAAGTTCTTAATAAGAAATTCAGATTAAGTTTTCACAGCGTGAGTTGTAAACAACAAGTCTCACATCGAAAGCCGAAATCTAAAGTTTTTGATGTTGCACTCTCGATTGAAAGTCTCTTAAGTTAAGATGAGCAGTATCTTTTATTAAAATTATGTTAGTAACTGGCCGTATTGTCTCCATAGAGACAAAGTTATGATATTTAAAATGAACTCAGGTCTTAAAGATTATGATGTTAGTCATCAAATAAATCTTTATAATTAAAGGATCTTAAGGATTTTTCTAAGTATTTGGAGCGTTTCATGTTATGTTATAATGATTTTTGTCAAAAATTAATTTCAAAAAAAGTGTAAAACAATCCAGTAAAAAAATTGAGTTTTGGACTTCATTGAGATTTTTTAGATAGATAGATTCGTCTACGAAAAATAAGGTTGTTGCATTTTTCAATAATTTTTAAATCGGCCTCTTTTAAGTTTCGTAAAAGTTTATAATACTATCATTTTTTTTTCAACTTTTTGTTTAATTTAGAAAAAAGATCATGCTTTAGGTATTTTGAAAATTAGAAAAAAAGATAATTCTGGAGTTAATCTTAGTTAAAACATGAGTCGAAATTTTTTTCTTCGTTAAAAAAAGTTTTAGATGTTTTAACCAATCAAAAAAGGCTTGATTTTAAAACAAATTCATCTTAAAACTCTCACAATTTTAGTTCAGTACATGTTTTAACATGTTTTAAACGAATAAATTATGTTTTAATTTTGCTAAAACATAATATGTTTTAAATGTTTTAAATGTTTATGTTTTAAAATACTTCTCATTAGTTTTTTTTTTTTTAAAAATAAAAATTAATTTTACAAACAAGATTAGATTTTTTTTGAATATAATAGACTGTGTTCTAAAATTTTAAAGCATTTTTCAAAAAAAATTTGTTTTTTTACAAATGAGCCAACAAAGCAGTGATGATTCTAATGATTCAACTACAAGCAAATGTACTAAGCTTAGCTTTGAGTGGATTGAGATTGAGAATTGCTTAAGATGAAATTGACAACTATTTTTAGAATTCAGTACCTAAAACCAACACGACTCAACTTTTATTTTCCGAAAATCGATCCTAATAGACTATTTTTTTGGATTTAAATTAGAAAAGACAGGAAAACGTGTCATAGAATGTGGTGTAGACAATGACCCCACTTACATTTTCGCAACTACGATCAAACTTTTAATGATGAACCTTGATACCTCCAATCAAAACCATATTGGTTTATTTCACGTTGATGGAACATACAAATTAGCTCGTTCTAAGCATCCATTATTGGTATTTGGTCGTTCGAATATGAACAGGAAGATATGTCCGATTGTACTCGGCATTGTTTCTCGAGAAGAAACAGCTGATTTTAATGTTTTTTTTAGTGCAATCTTGTGATTATGCCAAACATTTAACATCAATTTTCGTATTTCGTATTTAATACAAGACGCTCAAGCAGCTTGTTCACTCGCAGCACGTCAAGTATTTGGTGGTCCTTATGTGCTACTTTCATGTAATGCAAAATGTTAAAAAACATATTAATAAGTCAATAAAACACTTAAAATATACTCAGTGATATGCCTAGATTACACTATTGCACACAAGTTGATGCGTACTTGACTACCCGTGATGAGATACTCAACAAATGGCATTTATACCCTAAACTAAGACCTTTTCGAGAGTATTCCATTGGTCAGTGGATTCGGTGGTCAAACTGGCAACTTTTATCAAGACCACCGGGTTTTTAAACAACAAACAATAATATCGAGTCCATGAATGGACAGATTAAGAAACATTTTTTCGAATATCAACGTGGCTAAATTTACGATGAATGTAAGCTAATGTGTACTATATTGATCGATGATGCTAAGTCACAAACGAACTTTGACTTATCCCTTAAACGTAACAACAAGATGATTTAGAATTCTCAAAAATACACATTACACCAGTTTATCTTAATTATTTATTTATTCAAAATTAACCTCCATTGACGAGAAGTAAATATAAAGGACCTAGTTTGAATATTTGTTAATTGGCTTTTTTATTTATTTTAAAATTAGACTAGTTGGGAATCGAGATTTATATGTTTGTTTCATTTTTTTCCATAGCTGCGTAAAATAGTCCTTCATTAACTCTATTAAATTCAATCCTTTAGCCTCTAGTATATTTGGATATATTTGCACCGACATATCCAATAACTATCAAAATTCAAATTTTTCCTTTGGAAATGATCTAAAGCGTTTGATACAGTTCTATAATATTAATCTCGAAACTCTTTTGAATAGTATTGGCCAGCTGAAGTTGGATCTTAAGCGACACTTCTACATCCGTGATGGGATCTCGGAGTCTATTGAGCTTTGCTTGAACAACTTAAAATTGAAAAAATTCCAAATCCTTCTTAATGAATTAATAAAACCAAATTGAATCATTCGTATCTTTTGGTCTGGAGTATTCCACTGTCAATAATTGTATATATTTTTTTTATTCTTATTTTATTTTATTCTTTTTTTTTATTCAATGTAAAACTTTAATATTATTTTTTATTTTACTTCTCCTGAAGGAGGTTAATTTGAATTAAATAAATTAAATAAATAGCTGCGTAAAATATTACGCACTTTTTTTGATGATTCTAATTAAGTAAATTAAAAGAAAAAATATCAATTTGTGAGTACAAAACTAATTAATTCGTACAGGTAAGAAAAAAAATTGTTTATTTTCAGGTAAATTGTGAGTGTTTATACAAGATGTTTTGGGGAAAAAAATTAACTCATTTTTTTTGTCATCATTTGAATAAAATTAATTTTTCTTTTTATGGTTAATTAAAATTCGTAAACATAACCCTCTCTGTCTACTAGTTGAAGCAGATTCTTAAAATAAAAAACAAATTTTTTTAACAATGTTTAATACTTTAAATCAATTATTCACTGATTTTTCCAAATCAAGTGAAAATCGTTTTAAATTTTTAGACGGTTTTCGTGGATTTTGTACTCTACCGGTCATTTTTAATCATTACGCACAATACATGCGATTCAAGCCTAATAATGATTTATATTATCTAAATATAACTGGATATTCTATTGGAGTCGTTGGATTTTTTGTTTTGAGCTCGTTTCTCCTTACATACAGGTTTCTTAAAGAGTTACAAAAAAATGATTCTTATCAAAACCTCATTAAAGTCACTATTCAGTACTTAATCCGACGTTTTTTTCGTATTTACATACCTTACTTTATTGCAGTGAGTCTTATCAAATTTGGTCCTAGATTCATCGGAGGATATTACAATTATAAATACCATGGTATTAGCGATGTTTATTCCTCTTGGTTTAGTCTAATCATGTTACAACCAACTGGTAAAAATCATCTTTGGACAATCCCAATTGAAATCAAGTTCTACTTGATTCTCCCGTTATTATGTTTTCTATTCCATTTTACTCGTAAATATTGGTATCTAACAACAAGTATTTCAATTATCATTTGTATTATATTTTACAATTTTGTCTATTTTGTCAAACTAGAGGATTTTGATAGGGTTTTAAGCAACAAATTGATGCCAAGATTTCCATTATTCCTATGTGGATCTCTAGTCGGTTATTTGTTTATAGTCTACGAAAATAATCAAGATAATTGGTTCAAAAAAATGATGTGTTCAAAAATAATGAAAAAATTTACAACTTTAATTCTGGTCTATTTATGCAGTCTATATGTAAAGTACTTTACTCTTTTAAATAATTCTAAAATGAATATGTATGATTATTGTTTTCAACCAGCAGTGTGGCATTCGGTGATTTTATTGTTAGCTTTGATGGGTGACCCGAATGATTTTACAAAGATATTCAGTGATAATTATGTCTTGCGATTGTTTGGAAAGTACTCGTTTGGGATCTATTTGTTTCATGCAATGTGTTTGATGATTGACAAGATAATAATTTTCAAATCCAAGACTGAACATGTTTCAAGTATACTTGGAGTTTCTTTGTTATGTGGATATTTTTTCTTTTTTTTAATCGAAAATCCAAGTCTTAACTTGGCAAAGTATTTAATTAATAGATTAAATAAATGTTTTTAATTGATCAAATATTTTTTTGTTTAAAAACTGTGACTCTTTCGCTACTTGTGAACCTTTTTTGCCTTTTCATATGCAAAAAATAAGTAACTCCGTAGAAAGAAAAGACAATTTGTCAGTTATTTTGTAAATATTTGGCACAAGATTAGGCCAAGTAAATTCAATTTTAGTTAAAAAATCTTGAAAAACTAACTTTAGATGGTTTCGTTTTGTTCAATTCGAATTTTTTACATATTTAAACAGTTTCGTTTTACTTGTTAGCTGTCTGAGCAAGTGATATTTCTTTTGTAGTTGGTTCGATTCTCGCTGTAAAGCATTTTTTTAAAGCTTTTTTAAAACTTTTTTAAGTTTAATTTTCAATTTTCGAAATTTAGGCATAATTTATTTCAAGAGCTTGCTGAACTGAATGTCACTAGTCCATAGAATAATGTAAAAAGTGATTTTTTGAATATTCTTTAAAAATTAACCTCAAAAATATTGAAATTAAAGATAGAAAAATGAGGGTGGGGGGTCTCTTAGACAAAAATAATTAATTTTAGACAAAAAAAACTAGATGCCTGAAACACAAGCAACGAAATGTTTTTTTGAAAGCATGCAACCAAGTTCAACTTTTTTTTAGGCTTAAAAATTCTTGTTTCAATTTAGAGTCATAAATAAACATCAAGCAACCCCCATTAAAGTCTGACGCACTTATCATTTCTATATACTTAGTATGTTCTCGTTGATATCTAAAAAGGCTAACATAGTTGTGAATGATTGGAATAGATTGCCGGAATGGGTAATTGAAGGCATTTAAATTCGCCAAAAGCCAAAAGACAAGGTATCATATACACAAAAAAGAGCCTATTCTTGAAAACTATTTAAAAAAAATTGGTATAGATGAGTCATGTTAACCTATTTTTCGGCCTGTATACATAACATATGTTTACGTGTTTACTCATTCAAGTAGGATGTATACGCGTATAAAGGCCGAAAAATAGGTTAACATGACTCATCTATACCAAAAAATTTGAAATTATATCGTTAGAATTTTATTCAAAAAACACCTATACCTTTAAATTGAATTTATGAAAATTATAAAAATCATAAATCGATTTTGCGAAATTGGGTGCATGTAATTGAGCTTGTGTTACTGAACTTCTAACAAAAAATGGCAATTCAATTTGAATTGAATTTACATTTGCCGATTTATGAGTTGATGTTGTAAAACCACCATTATAATATCGACCAGTTCCTGGGCTTTTAATTGACGGTGATGGAACAACTCTATAATTATATTTTTCAATAAAACTTCCTAATGAAACACTTCCACGTACAATATCTTCAAGACTATAACCTCTTGCATTTTTTAAACCATTCACAGAGCTCTTTTCTGTCTCAACTAAAACAGTTCGTTCCAAATCGCTTGAGCTCAACAAATACCCAATTTCTGTCCAATTTTCAGCATGAGATTGGCCATGAATGTCAATGATCAAAAGTTGTTGATAGACTTTTGTCATATTTTGTGAATAACTGTTAATAAAGCTGTGATATTCTTCATGTGCTTGATGACAATCTAGATTTGGAGTTACAGACGAGCAGCGTTCGAGAGGGTTACGATTAGCATCCATTTTTGTTCGATGTAAATGACTGTAAGCCATGAACGGTTTGAGTCCACCAAACAAAGCAGTTAATTCCAAACCAATTTGTTTGGCAAATGGTCTAGTGTTTGAATCACCTACTAAATTACCAAGACCATCTTCAGTCCGATCGGGTATGTCCATAGGAAACAATTTACCATCATGTGGTGCACTTATTAAAATATTTAAATTACCCAATTCAAATTCAGTGTATCCATTTGAACCTAAAAATGCTGATTGAGCACTTATAAAGTTGATTAAGTAGAAGAGAACATAAATTTTAAACATTTTTTTTATAAAGATGAAAAATAGAAACAAGTTTTAATGGAATTTATATGAAAATTTTCAAGGCTTGTTTAAACAATATTTTGTTTCGTTGTGTGTTTAAGGAGTTCTTTATTTGTTTTTCTTGTAAAAAAAATGTTTATTACATTGCCCTTATTTAATTTTAGCATAATTTTGAAGTTTTATAAAAAGTAGATGTCAGTGACTTAAAGGCCCAATTTACTCCATTGTCATTGATTACAAAGACTTAAAAATAAAATTGAAATATAATATCCAACACGTTTACGAATCGATTCGAATTATGAAATTGTTGTTTTACACAAAACTACAAAAAATATGTAATCCAAACTACTAAGTAAACCTTAAAGCTTTGTAAGAGTCGCCCTTAGAAAAATGATTCTAAGAGAGAATACAATTTTGCACAACTCATGCATATGGTATTAGTTGATTGAAAAAAGTTCACTGGACCATTTTTTTGGAGTACGAATAAGATTGCTTACCTTTTAAATTTTTCCCAATTTTTTTACACAAATCAATCAAAGGTATTAACAATTCTTCTTCTTTCTTCTTTATTCGAATGTTGTTTTACAACAAACGGCGACTCTTTTTCTCCATAGATCACGTGAGCTTGCAAGACTCACCAATTCCGACTGTACCACTTCGCTTTTTGATGGAAATATTAGATCACAAATGTACTTAGAATAACTGGTGGTTTTCCGTCCTCGTTTAAAGGTAACCAGCCCTGATTGCGGTTCGTTGCGTTCATGTTCGCTTCCGCGTAGGGCATGACCAACCCACGATAATTGTCTTCGTCTCATTGACTCCACTAGCGGTCTTTGGTTCAAACTGCTGAGGATTATTTCGAGTCTTACTTTATCCATTGGCCTGATACTCAGCCAGATTCTGAAACATGTTATACCAAAGCTATTGATTTTACCCTCTAGATCTTTTGATACAATCCATGCTTCACAACCATATAGCAAAACTGAAACAACGGATGCATTGAAGATTTTTCCTTTTAATGTGGGAGGGATGTGCTTCGCTTTCCAGATCTCATCCAGCTTCCAATAAGCCGCCCATGCCAAGGCTTTGCGGTTCTTAAAGTCAGCTTCGGTAGATGATACTTTAGACCCTAAATATGTTGAGTCCTCAACCATAGCTCCCCCGTCATGCAAAAGCTTACCCTGATCTCCTGGGATATTAAAGCCCATGCTTTCCGTTTTCTTTTTGTTTATTACCAGACCGACTTCTTCTGCGTCAACTTTAACTCGATTTACTCGAGTTAATTTCTTATACTTGAAACCAAAAGTATCTTGTGCTTTATTCATTACAAAGTCAATTACGATTATGAAGAGATATGGAGCAAGTCACCTTGTAGAACGCCTGTGCTAATTTTGAATTTTTCGGATAGTTTTCCGTCACAATTACCTGAATGGAACTCAGTGGAATTATTGTTATTCGTTTTGAGTGTATTACGTCAGAATACGCAACGATGATTCCGATGCCGGGTGTGTCTCGAGAAGTGACATTACGTTAAATCACGTAAAATTTTGCCGTTTTTCGTAATATTACGTCGTGCTACAAACTTGAGTCCACCAGTATAATAAATTGAAAAGATTACGGGTATGTGGGTCCAAGGATCGCGTTCGAATCTTGTCGTATTAGGGTGCCGCTGGCTATGGCCATCAACGTAAATGTGTCTGAGAGCGGGCGCAAGAACCTGTTTTACAGTAGACCCATTTAGCAATAGGTGTAGCCCTAGTGACAAAGTTAAGTATTCTCCTTCGGGTTAATACGCTTTGTTTGTGGTTCCAAGCTAAGTCTTAATAGTTGTCGAGTTCGCAGCTTCGGTTCGGATGAGTGACGCTGTTTATGATGAACGTCCCATAGTCACTGGAGTGTAGCATAGAAGTTACCATGCCTTAGCTGGTCCCAAGCCCGGATGTGAAAATGGCGACTAGTCGTTTATAACCTTATATTTTTATTGTTTTCAAATAAATTTAAAATTCAATCTAATGGTAAGTGCCTGAAAAGCCTGGAAAAAATTTTCTGCATCTTTCAGCGTGTAAAAATTTTATATCTAAAATTATCTTTTTTTCATAGTTTCCTCACGTAAATACACGCTGAAAATTACTTAAAATTTTATCAAGACCTCGAGTCTAAATACAATTTGGGAAGCTTAAAGATTCTTTTATCAGAAAAATACTATTCAAGCTTAAGAACAACAATATTGTAAATAAAATCGATTTATTGAATAAGATTCTATTGACTAAGTCTTTTAAAAGATTATCAGCAAAAACTTAGAGCCTTGCATTAGTACCACCTGCACATACAACAGTCTCACCAGTTATGTACGAAGCATCGTTACTACACAAAAAAGCAGCTGTACCAGCCACTTCTTCAGCATCACCAACACGTTTCATAAAACAGTCAGCTGTTTCTTGAAACATTTTTTCATCTTGCCACAAAGCTGAACTAAATTTTGTTTTTATAACACCAGGAGCTATGCAATTTACACGAACACCTAAGGTTGCACAATGCGGTGCCATTGCTTTTGTCATTCCAATCAATGCTGTTTTACTAATCGAATATGGCGCGATCAACTAAATATAAATTTTCAGTTTAAATTCTAAGTGTTAAATAGGCTTACTTGAAATGGTGAGTAACCGGCAATAGAACTAATTATTAACACATTCGAGTCTTTTCTTTGTTTCAAATAAGGCATGGCTTGTTTTATGATAAAAAATGTTGATTTTACATTTGTATCGAATAATTTGTCCCAACTACCCTCGTCAATCTTAAACAAAAATCTTTAAAATTTTTCAACTTAAAATGAAGTTTAGATGGATTACATCAAAAATGTTTCCAAAGTTTGGGTTTGTCGCAGCATTCGAGACCAAAATGTCGATTCCTCCATAATTTTCGACTGTTTTTTCAATTAATTTTTTACGATCGTCTTCTTTACCAACATGGCAAACCACACCCAAACAGTCTAAATTTTCCGATTTTAATTGATCTACAGCTTTGGAGACTTTTTCTTGTTTACGACTGCTAACAACTACTTTAGCGCCTTCCCTAGCAAGTCTTTGAGCAATTGCAAATCCGATTCTATTTAAACAACAATTTTAGAGTCACAAGTAGGAAGGTTTTTAAAGTGTTAATACCCTTCAGTTGAACCAGTGATCACTGCTATTTTGTTTAAAAATCTTTTTGCCGACATTTTATTTTTGAAATTGAACTTAGAGATTTTTTTTTTTGAAAATAAATTTGGTTGATTATAATTTTTAAATCACGTGTTTCAATTTTTTTTTATTCAGCACACCCTTTTAAGTAAAATTACGCTTACAATAAATAGTCCTCAAACGATCAAGTCCAAAAGTCGATTAACCTAATTGGTACACTTGTTTGTCAAACCAAAATTAAACACATGTCCAATTGCTTTTTTAAAATTTTTAATGGTTTAATATGTTCAAAATAGAAAAAGCAAAAAATATTTTTGAGCATAAGAATTTTGATCATCAAACTTATTTTGTCTAAACAGAGTTAAGAACTGTGATCAAATTATGTCAAAATTAGTAAGGCCTTTGTAATGAAACATTGAGAATCACACTCTAGACTTTAATTAAAAAAAAAGGAAAAGAGTACTCCTTAAACTCACAACGAAACAAAATATTGTTTAAACAAGCCTTTAACAATTGCATTTAAATATCAAGTTGCTTCTCAATTTTTCATCTTTCAAAAATGTTCAAAATTTTTGTTCTTTTCTTCTTTATAAACTTTATAAGTGCTCAATCAGCATTTTTAGGTTCAAATGGATACACTGAATTTGAATTGGGTAATTTAAATATTTTAATAAGTGTACCACATGATGGTAAATTGTTTCCTGTGGACATACCCGATCGAACTGAAAAAGGTCTCGGTGATATAAACACTAGACCGTTTGCCAAACAAATGGGTCTTGAGTTAACCTCTTTGTTTGGTGGACTCAAACCGTTCATGGCTTACAGTCATTTACATCGAACAAAAATGGATGCTAATCGTAATCCTCTCGAACGCTGCTCGTCTGTAAATCTAAATCTAGATTGCCATCAAGCACATGAAGAATATCACAGCTTTATTAACAGTTATTCACAAAATATGACAAAAGTCTATCAACAACTTTTGATAATTGACATTCATGGCCAATCTCATGCTGAAAATTGGACAGAAATTGGGTATTTGTTGAGCTCAAGCGATTTGGAACGAACTGTTTTAGTTGAGACAGAAAAGAGCTCTGTGAATGGTTTAAAAAATGCAAGAGGGTATAGTCTTGAAGATATTGTACGTGGAAGTGTTTCATTGGGAAGTTTTATTGAAAAATATAATTATAGAGTTGTTCCATCACCGTCAATTAAAAGCCCAGGAACTGGTCGATATTATAATGGTGGTTTTACAACATCGACTCATAAATCGGCAAATGTAAACACAATTCAAATTGAATTGGCATATTTCCTTAGAAGTTCAGTAAATCAAGCTCAATTACATGCACCCAATTTTGCCAAATCGATTTATGATTTTTATAACTTACATAAATTCAATTTAAAGGTTTAGGTGTTTTTTTTGGTCTACCTTTTTTCACACGTTAACTTAAAAGAGATTTTAATGTTATAAATTAATGACTAATAAAATTTTTACAGGCTCTCCAATTTTCTCCGTTATGTTTATTATCTGATTGATGCATAAAAATTTTAAACGATTTACAAAGGAATTCTAATCGGTCAAAAATTGTTTATTTTAGGAAAAAAACTGCACCACGTTATTCAGCGCGATTTTTTCTCCCAGAAAAAGGAAATAATTCATGACCATTAAGTCAACCCTTAGGATCATATAGGTCCCAAAAAAGACCCTTTTTATGATTTTTTGTCATAAAGATGATTATTTTTCAAGATACCATTATTTTTCATTTCTCAATAATGTTTGGCATACAAAAATATCTAAAAGAGAAAATTTTTAGCCAAATCCATAATTCCGATTATGAAATATCACAAAAAATAGTTTTTTAAAAGGTGCTCGCAAACTCGGCTAATGATCTCCCACAAGACATAATTTCGAATATGAGATGTGGGCATTAAAGTGTAGGAAATTGAATTTAGAAACTTATTATCGAGGCACTTTTTTGAAAAAAATGCCATTTTTCGGCCGTTGTAAACTGAGTCAGGGTTAAATTTTTCGACCAAAATTTACTTAGTAGAGCCTATTTTATTCTTTTTTGGGACTTTTACGATCCTAAGGGTTGACTTTATGGTCATAAATTTTTTTCTTTTTCTAGGAGAAAAAATCGCTTTGACTGTTGAAATTGTTTGACTGACCAGTGTTTGACCACTAAGTTCAGTCGTTTTTATTATTTATTTGAAAGCTGAAAAATGACTCCCATAGACGGTCATATATATAGCCGATCACGTACGATCCTAGCGTATTACCGCCGTGCTCCTGGAGGGAGCGTCTGCCGGGTTAGCGGCAGAGGGGATGTAGTGAACGGTTATATTATAATAACCATTAAGGAGAGCCATTAGGACGATTAAAGAAAAATAGCTAGGAAGAAATAACCCTGTTTCTGTAAATTTTGCCAATTAGCGGAACCTCTTTTCCACAATGCTATGACGGCCGTGTTATCTTTGTAGAGGTGTATGTTCTGATCAGGTTGCCATTCTAACAACCTGAAAGCCTCTATAGATGCTGCCGCCTCATTGTAAAGAATTGAGGAGCTATTGGCTGGGGTAGAGATGATTCTTTTGTGATCATCTTCTTTTATAACTATCCCTATTTGATCTTCAGTTGCATCCGAGAAGATTACAACTGCTTTTTCGGAAGAAAATCAATTTTATCAATTTTTGCGACCCCTTTTGATCAGAGCCTCCCATGTAAAAAATTCTAGCTACGCCGCTGCCAAGGTTGTGTATTGCAGTAATGACGTCAAAAATTACTAATTCAGAAAATTAAAAAATAAAAAGTTTATTGGATTGGCATCTTGAAGTTGATGATCAATCTGATCATGATCAAATAGTATTTTCTTTATAACTTTTGAATGGAATTTGATAGACTGGTTCTGCAAAATGCTTAATAATGCAACAAACATGCTAAATATTAGATGAGTCTCTGCAAAAACTCTGCATTTTGCAGTAAAATGCACGTCATTAAAAAGTATTTAATTCAACTGCGCAATTTAATTGCAGAGTTTTTGCAGAGACTCATCTAATATTTAGCATGTTTGTTGCATTATTAAGCATTTTGCAGAACCAGTCTATCAAATTCCATTCAAAAGTTATAAAGAAAATACTATTTGATCATGATCAGATTGATCATCAACTTCAAGATGCCATTGGATTTTAAAAGGTTTCCTTTTAAATTTTTGGTGTATTTTGTCAAAGACTAGATAGAATATGACTGAAAAAATCCTCTTTTTACCGTTTTCACCCGATATTCACTTTAGGGAATTTTGTTTCCCCATCGATAATCATCCCAGCATTAATTTTAGCTATTAAGCTTTCAGGTCCAATGCTGAAATTAATTTTAGCTTTTTCCGACCATGAGCACTAAAATATTTAAATAAAGCACAATAAAATTTGGCTGCAAAAAGCTGAGGGGTAGGGCTAAAATTTTTGTCTTTTTGCCTAAAATTTTTGGGATTTGTCACTTTCTGACCAAATAATCGAAATTCCAGAAAACATAAATGATTATATTTAAAAGTTCCTAAAAAAGAACCTAATTTGTACCGATTTCAGCACCCAAAATCGATTTTGAATAATAGACTATTCTATGGAAAGATATATATGTTTTTTTTTATTTTTCATACACGAGAATTTCAATTTTTTGGTCAGAAGTGACAAATTCCTCATCGTTGTGATTTTTAATTTTTTATGTCTCTTTTCGTATTCTTTTTTGAATGAAATATAGCAAAAAATAAAAAAAGATTTGTTCAGAATTTTATCTAGTTTAGCGTATAAAAAAAAAATGTGGGGTGAAAAGTGACTCCCTGGGACTACATACAATTTGACTAAAGAACGCCTTTTTTTACCGTTTTTGTCTGAGGGTGACTTCCTGGAATTTTTTTTTGGGTAGCGGCATCAACGGAAACTTTTTAGCTTTCAGATGGTACTCCAGATCAAAAATATATTTTTCCAATCACGAGTTCTTAAATGTTTAAGCTAAGCACCTTATCATTAGACTGCAAAGGGCGAAATAGGGTTAACATTTCTGATTTTTTAACCCCATGAAAAATTGATTTTTTGTGGTTTCCGAGTTCGTAGATTACGGTTTTGATGTAAAAAAATACAAATTCAGGTTAAATTTTGAATTTCCTGAACTGAGTCCATCTTGAATTTGAGTCCATTGACGATCATCTCTTCCAATTGGTTTTGTTTGCCAATAATCTTCACTTTGATTCTCACCTACAATTAGTGCAACGATTTTGTAACCAAAAATGAGCATCATCCTCATCCTCACCCTTTGTTCGCACCTTCTCATTCAGTCATCCTCATCCTCACCCTTTGTTCGCACCTACTCATTCAGTCATCCTCATCCTCATTTTGTACATCCTCATCAAAACTTGAGGATGATGCTCTTTTTTGGTTACAAAATCGTTGCATTAACTGTAAGAGAAGTTAACCAAGATTTAAGTGTTTAGTTTTTTCAATGATAATGAAACGAGTCTTCAGCTAGATTAGACTGAGGATCCTTCTAAACAGTTTATTCTTGTTTACAAAGATCAAATATTTTTATAGATCTTTTAGATGATTTACTAAGAGGGCTTATAGGTCACCTTCGAACAAAAAAATTAAAAAAACTGACGATCGGCATTGTGATTTAATCGATTAACATTGTTTATTTGTAATACTATTGAATTCAGGATGTAGTTTCGGAATGAAACAACACAAATTTAATGAACATATTTGTTCTTTTAACTTTCATTATAGAAAAAGTTTGCATATAATTACTAAAACATTGTTATTCGGTCGAAAAAAAAGATAGTTTATTATTATTGATATGCATAAATTAAATAAAAGAAAAAGATAAAAAAAATTCTTTTTTTTTTTTTAATTAAATCAGGTAATTAATGAAAAATAAAATTTGTTTAAAATAAATATTTGATTTCGGTATCGAAACATTGATAGTTAATGAAGTATCGTGCCGATCAACAAAAACAACAAGCTTATCCGTTTACCATGAATAGCACTACATGACAAATAATGTAAATTAGACATTTTCGTGTTTGATTGTAAATGTTTAAGATGAAAGGAGAAATATATCGACAATTTATCTTTTTTTTTTTTTTAACTTTCGTTTTTCAAACTAGTTCAAGCGTAAAAACAAATTTTTTGTAACGACATTTTTTTGTTACAGAAAAAAATACTGATCACGATTTTTTTTGATTGAATCATGCATGCAATTTGAAAAGGGATTCCAGATAAACATTTTGATATATACTGTTATTACTTTTTTTTTGTTTATTTTAACATTAGTTTAAATTAACTGATGCTCACACACACACAGATCGCATATTGTGATTACTCACAAAAAATAAACAAAAAACAGACTCAATTATTATTTTTAGTTCATTAGACTCTGGTTATGAAAATAATAACAAAATTTTTTTTTATTGTTTTATGACTCGATCACATGGAATAGTTCATCACTACTCAAATTTATGTGATCTATAAGAAATTTCTTTTTACTTTGACCTCTAAAGTTAAGTTTTCTTATGACTGAGAATTCCATTTACACTAAAATCAGAAATTTTCAGACCCTTGACAACCAGGTGAGATATGCAAAAAAGTATTTTCATGTAAGGTAGAGTAAATTAAGAGCAACAAAAATGATTCCATATTTAGACCCCTTGTGAAGTTATTTGGGAAAGAAAACTGATTTTTCACTTTTCAGTCTTAAAGGACCCTCAAATACCCCCGTAGTTGTTGTATACACCCCCTATTTTTTATGTATCAATCGAAAGCTCTCAACGAGATCTACATAGAAATGCAGTCTATATGCTTGGCTTTAGAGATACAAATCGACAAAGAAAAATAGCGTTTTTTAATGTAAAAATCAATCACGAGTATCAGAGATAAAACCACCTAAGCATAATAAAAAGTGTATAAATATAGACATAGGAAGCCCCTTAGGACTTAATTTGGCTAAAAATGTCATTTTTTGAATGTTTTTAACAAGCTTTGTTGGTTAAGTTCCAATTACAATGGTTTAGCAGCAAATTGAAATTGACTGGGAGGTCAGAAAGTATGATCTAGTAAGGGAGCAATTACACACAAGCCCTGACCGGATTTTAGAATATGGTCTAAATAACCACCCCCTCCCCCTCCAATCTAGACAACTAATTCTGAAAATCAAAAATTTTGAGGCCGAACTCGGTTAAAGCAGCTTAAAGCACAATATTTGTACCAGACTGGGATTTTAGCACCCCCTAAAATTTGGTCTCTCTTAGGCATAAATAGTTATCGTCTATTCAGTTTAGAGACAGTCTAGAAGCTTAATGACACCTCTCTTGGAAGTTTTATGTCGACTCCTTAAGTCTTTCAGTTTCAATTAAAACTTTTGTTACAACAAAAAAATGGTATTGCAGAACTTGCTTTCTTTTTCTGTTCAAATTGAGCGAACGCCACAAGCTCTTTAGTTTGACAAGTACAGCAAGTTTCATATCTGCTTTCAGAGGTGCTTAAACTACTCTTCAAATAATAAAAATTCCAATATTTTTTCAAAACACTAAAATTCTTGAAAAATTTTCTCATCTTTGATTCTGATTGAAGTTGATTAAATACCCACATAAACATAAAAAAACTTGACTATTACTTAACTTTGAACAAACAATAACCAATGTTGACTAATAGTTAGATAAACTTACTTAAGGTAGAAGTAGTAGTAGTTGTTTAATTTTCAGTTATTTGATAAGCTCTTAAGCGGAAAGAAAAAATTTAAAGTTCGTTAAAAATTTTCGTTTATCTAAGAATTTGAGCAAATAAGCTTAACATGATCTCTGAATCAAAACAAAGGAGAAACGTAAAAAAAAAAAGTCAACTTATTAAATATTAAATATTTGCTTAGTCTAACACAAAAATCCGTTAGGGATATAAGTGGTAGTTTTTGAGATAAACTAATATTTGCATGGATTCTCTTTTTCAGGATAATCAAGTCTTGTTTGAGCACCGAAACAAAAAAAATGTCTCTCTCTCTCTCTGTATCTGAATATCATGTCAACTTCTAATACACCCGTTCGTTTACACCATCTGTCAAATATTTGACAAATTTGAAACAAACTAGATTCGAGTGTCTTATAAATATTTTTGTTTTCCGTTTCATAATTTATTTATTCCGTTTGCATTTGGAGGGGTTTAATTTAATCATCTCATATAGAGATAAAGGAATCATCATGATTAAGATATATCAACCAGTAATGTACGTTGAAAGGTTTACTACATATGTTGATAACAAAAATATTAATTCAATGGTTAAAGGCTAGAAAATAATTAGGGCAACAGGCTGAAAAAAAAAAAATAGTTCGTTATTTTTTTTATTTATTTTAGATATTTTTATTTCTAATTGTAGCTTATTAGTTTTGGGGGTTGAAAAATTTTATCAATGAAACGTTAGTCACGTTTGGTAAGGAATGTCATGATTCGAAAAATATTAAAACAAATATTCTTAATTAAAAAAAAATATGAGTTCTCTAAATTGCTTGATAATTATTTGACAGTGCTTGAAATTATTTTTTTTTTATATTGAATACCCTAAAATTTTTTGACATGAAATATTGATTTTTGATAGACTTCGAAAAATATTTTTGCGTGACTTCATTTGAGGTTACTTAATGTCACTTTACATCACCTGAAATCAAACAGAAAATTACAATTGAAAAAGGTGGCTACTTAACCTAGGACTCTTAAACTGAAAAAATGTTTCTTAAATTTTTACAATACCTTGGCTTTTCATTAAGAGGGGTTTAAATGGACTGTAGAATTGAACATGATATTGAATATTGACATGCTGGACATCTAAAGTTGGCTAAAAAACACGTATGTCCTAACCTAAAAAATGATAACTTAAATTTAGCTTAGACCTAGGACCCTGAAAATTGAAAATAAGTTTGATTTAAACATTAAGAAGGGTTAAATATCACCTTTTGAATGAAAAAACTTTCATAAAATTTCTTGATGAGACCCAGACATATGTACCCATAAATTTTAAGGTATTGGATGTGTATAAGTTACCCAAAAATTTGGGTATGTATATCCATAACCCAATTTTTGGCCTAAAAATCTATAAAATTCCCAAAGTTTAATTGACATACGGGCTCCCAGAACCGTATTGACTTGATTTTTTAAATGAAAAAGTTTCAATAATCCCAAAAAATCACATTTCATAATGTACGACTCCCTGTTGTTCGGAAGAAAAAAACAGAAGTGCACTCAAGTTTCAGTAAAATCAACGACTTATGAGTTTTAATCAACAAGTTTTAAAAATATTTCACAAGTTTTTTTTGTTAGTGCTATATCAGAAAAATCATATCAAAACTTGTTAAAATACAAAAAAAGTGTTTTTTAATAAGTTTTAAACTTAATTAAGATGAATGAGATAAGATACGACTAAGAGGACCTTGTAAGGGTCCACGGAATTATGACTAATGTGTAATTAAAATATTTATTGCGCATATTTCTCATCAATAAAATGATATAACTTTCGGTAGGTCTTTTTTGTAAATCAAAAAAAAATTTCGATCGAACTTAATCTTATTGCATAATTCCAAAAATATTCGATCATAAACTCATATTTCAAGGTTTCGATCAACATAGAGTGGAAATAACGAATATTTTGAAAATCTAGGCGGGTTCATATAAATTAGGAGGGTTCTAAAAATAAAAAAAAATTTTTTTTCGTCCAATCAAATTTTCTGTCCAATCAATTAAATTTACAAGGCTTCGTTTTAATATAAATAGTCGAAAAAGTTCGTTGTAAAAATTATAAAAAAAAAATATTTTCTCTTATCATTGAATTCAACCTAGTTTTTTTCTAAAAATGAACGCTGCTAAAATAACCACACAACGTGTATCTCGTATTAATACTTTATTAAACAAAATGTTAAACACAGAACGTTCCGAATCGGCATCATCACGTACCGAATCAATCGATAGAGTTACACAATCAGCCAAAAATATTGAGCAAAGACCATCGGTTAATCCGAATCTTAAACGTAATTTATTCGGTGTACAATTAAATCATGATCAATTAAAACAAGATTTAAACACAATGTGGAAAGAACAAATTGAAGTTCAAAAAATAAAATGGAATTTTGATTTTGAGACTTTAAAACCAGTTGAGGCTAACGAACGTTTTCGTTGGTCTAAATGTCAAGTTGAAGAGACTAAAACAAGTCGTTATGTATCGACATTATTCGACGATGCAGTCGATAAAGAAAATGTAAACTCGAATAAACAAAGCGATATGCCTCAATTTTATAAACAACAAAGATGTTTAAAATTGATTGATAACATAACTCCAGTTGTTAAAAAACAACAAGATTTGGTAAAACCAAAACCGGTCAAATCGAAAACAAATAAACTCCATGGTTTAAATCAAATAATTACGTTTAGTGAAAATCGTAAAGATACTTTGCGAAGTGCAAGTGCAAATACAACAAAAGTAGTTAAATCAACAAATTCGGCATTTACTAAAAATGAGAAAAAAACTGATAACTTGAAACAACAATCTTTATTGGACATGTTAAAACAAAGAAAACGACGTATTCAAACAAACAATGGTAAACCATCTAAAGTAGCTAATTCGAATGAGAACGAAGCTCAAACAAGTCAACAACAACAACAAGTTTAAATTTAAGAAATCTCATCAAATTTGTAAAGTAAAACCGGTCGGAGTTGTGAATTTTTTTGTGTCTAATGATTTTTTAAATTATTTATTTATTGTAAAAAAATTGAAAAAAAAAATTTTTTTTTTTCGTATTTTAAAAATTTTAGTTGAATTTTTGTTTCGTTTTTTTTTGAGTAAAATAAAAAATTTACAAAATTAAACAATTTTCTTTTTAAAATGATGTTAAAAACCTTCAGACTCACTACCGAATGTAATCAAACCTACCTTCGAAGAGCCTACTTGACCTTGTGATTACCGATTAAAACGATCGGAGACGTTCTTTAATACTGTCTGGTCAACTCTGACCAGCGACTCGCTATCTGAACCCTTAGTAACAAAGTATTCTTAAGGCAGAAAAAAAGTATTCACATGTCCTATGAATGTTGAGTGACCTGCTTTGAAAAACACATCCTGATATTGATGACTAAAGGACATTCGACACTCTAAGGAACTGTTAGCTTAGTATAGCCTATTACAGATAGTCTAAATATTTATTTTTATACAGGCAACTTATACTTATATCACTACATGCTTTTATCAGACCCAAAGAATCTTTTTAAAGACAAATTGTTGACTTGGAAAAAAGTTGAAACTTTTCAGTAGATGAAAACAGTACCAAAGACATGGTGTTTTTTAGATACTGCACTTCTATCGAACTTTTGGTGGATAGCGAACCGTAGCGTAGCCGTACCAATCCGAAGCTTAGCAACAAGAGGGCGAAGCGTGCCGTAGCGTAATAATTTTTTTTGTCGAATACGGTGCGCTTTGGTATGTTTAGTACGAGACGCTATACTCGGAGGGGATATGTGTCGATGCAGAGGCTCTTTGCTACGCTACAGAAAGGGTCGGTACGGCTACGCTTGACACCAAAAGTTCGGTAGAAGTGCAGTAGTTTCAGGGACTTGGCAAAGATGAGATTTGAAGATAGATTTTCAATTTAGTGTTGACAGAAGATATAGCGATTAGCTTTAAACAGCCATTACATTTTATCTTAAATTGTCCATCGAACTTAATTTAATAATAAGTACTGTATCTCAAGAATACAAGGTGTGTGATTGATTGTTACCCTGTTTCTGCTTTCCGATTAGTCTGCCGGTACTTCGCACTAGCTTCGATTTTTAAATTTTGGAAACGACTACAGTTTCAGTCCCAACTTTTTAATTTCGGAGTCTGATTCGGAAATAACGAACTTAACCTAACACAGAGCCTCTTCTCTTCAAGTAAAGACCCATAACTTAGACCGTCTCAGGCTCCGAATCTAAGGTTAAAAAGTTCAGCTTCTTGTACAGCCCTGCAGTAAACTGGGTTCCTTGATATGAACTCAAAAAAACTTTAGTTGACTTCCCTTTAAGGTTGAAACTCGGCAAAAAAGGGATATTAAATTTTTTTAAATGGGTCCAAAGGACTAGCTGATTAACAGTTTCCAAGCAACAATAGAACAAAAAAAATTTTAAGCAGGAAGATTGTGTCAAGATTAAAAATCATAAAAAAAGAGCAATTTAATTAAAATTTAATCAGGATTAAGATATTTATTATCAAGGCTTAAAGAGATTATCGAACTTTATTTGGGTCGATAACGTATTTAAAATTTTTTTTTTTAATTTGTGTTGACAGTTTGAGCAGAACAAATTCGATCTAATTTTTCTACTCGAAAAAATCTTTAAAATAAACAATTTTTGTAGACAAAGGGGAATTTCAACAAAAAAATTAAAGTCTCATTTATCAAAATACGGAACACAAAATGAATCCAACCAAACATAATTATATATCACACATGTCACAAATTATCAGGTGTTTGCTTGAATGATAGATAGGGTCGAAGTCATCGAACGCCATTAGCTAAATGTACTCATTTACACGGATCAATATCATCAGGTGTTAATAAATTATCTATTTCTAAAGATTGATTTAGATAAATGGGACTCAAAATTTTTGAAATTTATCTTGAGGGTATTTTGTGACCGTTTTTTTTAGTCGTGTACAACCAGGTCAAGTAGTTCGGTAAATGAATCAAAAAAATAAATACTTTATGAACAAATAGCCTCTGAACTTGAACAACGACAAAGAACTAACCGATTTCAAGATAAGAGTTATTTACCTTTTTTATTATTATTTTTTTTATTTTCAAAAAGATTAAAAGACTTGATATTAGTAATTAAAATTTTTATTTCTTAAGGTCTACGCCGAAATTAAAGACGTTGACAATAATAAACAGTAAGAGTCAAACATGTGTTTTTTTTTCTTTACCTATGGAGATTGATCAAGATAATAATAAGTTCGTTAATCAACCGTTAGAGTCAGTGTACTTGAAGTAGTCTCTTTATCTAATCGATTTTTTTTGTCGAGATAACCTAAAGGGAATGATGTAATTAAACAGTAAAGACTTAATTCTAAAACTCTATTAAATCCTCTTAATAAACAGTAATGTTTTTACGTAATTTATGAGCATATGAAATCATTAAAATTTAATAATGACGACCAACAACTTGTATAAACAAAAAATGTTTATTTTAAATATTTATTGAACATTAGGGCAGGTGTGCTAATGCAAATTTATTATCTATTTACTAATGATTATTGATTTTTGATTTAAATTTTAATGTTGAGTTTTACGACCGGAAAATTTATTCGATAAAAAAAATAATAAAATTTGAATTATCTTCATAACTGTAAATTTTGATTTTGCTTTAAAAATGTTTTGACCATTCTCTTTATTTGATCGTTTTCTCCCGATTAAGACTTGATGAAAAAAAATTTCCTTTTTGATATTGGTCCGAGCGTAAATAAGAGCTCTTTAGCTTTCAAATCATGTCTCCAAAACGTTGATATCTTCTTTCAATAATGATTTATTCTATGTTTTGATAAACACTTTGAGATTAGGCTGTAACAAGCCGAAGGGTTTGAAAATTTGTAAGGTTCATACAATTCAAAACTTGCTATGTTACCAAAACTTGTTATGTTGCGTGTTACTGTGTTCTACGACCTCGAAAACCCTACAGAAAACTATTTTTTCGTGGATGTAGAAAATCAGCTCTCATTTTTTTAACATTTTTACCCAAGTATGGCTTTATGGATTTTTTTTCACCATCGATAATGATCCCAGCATTAATGGTATCTATTTAGCTTTCAGAATACATGTTCAAATTAATTATAGCTTTTATCAACCATCAGTACTTAAATGTTTAAATAGAGCACTATGACATGTGGCTGGTGAAAAATTTGGTTTTCAAGGGTTTCCGAGGCTCATGGTACAATGAAAAATTCAGAACATTCAGACAAACCGAATAATGCTCCTTTTAATAACTGTCCCATCGTAAATTAGAGCTTTTTAGCTTTCAAATCATGTCTCCAAAACGATAACATCTTTTTTTCAATAATGATTTATTGTGTGTTTGATATAACACCTTGAGATTAGGCTGCAACAAGCAGAAGGCTTTTAGACTTACAAATGCATAAGGTTCATAAATTCCATAACTTGCGATGCTATCTGAATTTGATATTTCTGATATTGTTGTCGTGTTCTACGACCTCGAAAACTCTACAGAAAACTATTTTTTCGTGGATGTAGAAAATCAGCTCTCAATTTTTTAACATTTTTACCCAAGTATGGCTTTATGGATTTTTTTTCACCGTCAATAATGATCCCAGCATTAAAGGTATCTATTTAGCTTTCAGAATACATGCTCAAATTAATTATAGCTTTTATCAACCATCAGTACTTAAATGTTTAAATAGAGCACTATGACATGTGGCTGATGAAAAATTTGATTTTCAAGGGTTTTCGAGGCTCATGATACAATAACAAATTCAGAACATTAGACAAGTCTTCAGTCAACGTGATAAGAGAAAGAATAACTTAATAATGGCGTAAAATTGTGGACCCAGATGGACCTTTTGTTTTTGTTCAAAGCTTTGTGGAGAAGATAGAATTAAAGTAGATCATTTACATTAACTTTCAGTGTAGGACTCATGTTCTCTTCAGAAATTTCTTTTTTTTTTCAATTAAAAAAAATCAAAGTAAAATATTCGTAAAGGGAATTAAAATATGCAAGTAATTGAACGAATTGTTCAAAAAATGATCCATAAAAAAGTTAACCATTAATTCGGATTGAGATATAGATAAATCATAAAAATATTTAGTCAATTACTTAAGGGATTTCACAGGTCATTTAGATCAAGATAAGTTCTTTTGAACTTGGAAAATAAAATCTCGAAGCTATTTTTTTTTCAAGATCACGTAAAAAAAACCCAACGATCAGAAAAATAAACTATTTCTATTATTCTAGTGATTGATTAGGTAATTCACAAATATTATCTAACCATCAATTCATTCGACTTGATTAAACAACAAAAAAACATACTTGCATAATAAATAATTATAAACTTAAATAAACTTCAAAAACAAAATCTTTCAATCGTAATAAATGTTATTGTTTTTATTTTTAAAGTAAAATATGAGTAATTAAAAAACGTATAATCATAAAAAAACGGTCAGAGTTTTGAACTCAACATGTGTCGGAGTTCAAAACAAAGAGCACGATAACATTTGCTTTTTTTTTATTACTTATAATTAATCGATAAGTTCCTGTTTGAGTGGTATTTTTGAAACATTTCAAAAAAAAATTGATAAAATGTGTTCGAAATTTCTGAATTTTTAATCAAGTCCAGATTAAACGATTATCTAATCCAAAAGATCAATAATCGAGATATTTTTTTTTTTCAAGTTAATCTTGTCAAGTGATAAAATTATGTTTGTTGAGTACACCCCTGAAAAAAATGTTCGTTAATTGATTGCTCGGTTTGAAATCGATTTGATATGAGTTATGGTATTGTATATCATTTTTTTTTTAATAATTAAGAACATTTGACATCAAGCTGGTTGTGTGTGATATACATTTTTGTTGAGTAAATGTAATAAAAATTAAGAGAGAGAGAGAGGGGAAAATATGTTTCAAATTTCTACTTGAAATGACACCAAGGGTTTTATTGTATTAATTAAGAACATTTTGTCTATTATGGACATGCAAATTTTTTTCATTAAAATTAAAGCTATATGAGACTTTAAGAGCTACGCTGAGAATAATCTTGTTGTTTATTGAATTTAATTATTCTGCTTGGATTAACTTGAAATTTAAGACCTATTGACGATGATGACAAGTTGATTTTTTTTAAGCAAAAGCTATTATTGATTTAATGACCTGGTCTGAAAGCCAAAACGTTAAAGCTGATGGGGTTTTAAACTGACTAACTGAAATTACTTCCATGGATACAAAAAATTGATCAGGAAAGATGAGACTTTTTAAGGGATAACCTGGTTAAAAATAATATGGTCTACTTGACTGAACAACATGAACCCACGAAATATGTCAAGTTGAAGGTGAGAATGTTCTTAACACAAGCTTGGTTCAATAAGTTTAACAGTGGTGATACTAGCCTTTGAAGGAAAAGGGGTCTGGAAGAACAGTGAGTTTCTATCAGGACGCCCTGCGTACGGCCGTAGAGATAAACCCTCGGGTTAGTACTCGTGAATTATCAGGTGATCATAGCACTTCACATTAAAGTTAATAGACACTGCCGAGTTGTTCCACACGATTTGACACCTTATGATATTCAATGACGTATCGACATCAGTAGAAAGCTAATGAAAAGTCTTCTTGATGAACGATTTTTCAGAAGAGTAATTACTTGCGATGAGAAATGGATCTATTTTCGAAATACTGATGACAGAAACCAGTGGCTGGACCCATCTCAACCAGCCCTACCAGTCGTTAAAAGAGGACGATTCGAAAAGAAGATAATGTTGTGCGTTTTGTGGAAAGGGGTAATACACTTTGAACTGGGTCCTGATGGTCGTACGATAAATGCAGACCAGTTATTGAGAACAATTTGAATGTATGCTTCATTCCAAACTAAATATCCTTCTTTGATCAACCGAAAACTTGGTTTGTTTCTTCAAGATAACGCAAAACCGCATACCGCTCGAAAAACGGGTCTGGAATTTTTAATATGTCAAAAAAAATTCATTCACATTTAACATATAGACTTTGTTTTTTGGTCATGAAATCAGAAATTTAATTGGAAATAATTGAATAGTTGAAAGGGAATGAACATCTCCCTCATCAAGCATATAGTCCAGACCTTTTCCCATGTGATTATCATCTTTCCCGCTCTATGACTCTTTAGAGGGTGGAATTTTACTAACCAAGATCAGGATGAAGCTGGGTGTATATTTTGAAGATCAGATTTTTACCTTTTTTTTAATTTTAATAAAAAAAAAATTCAAAAAAATGCGAAATTTTATGAATCACCAAAATATTTTGATTTTTTTTTATCAATAAATGAGTTCAATCGACCTGTCAAAAGAATTGACAAAAGTCACTTCGATTGAAATGAAATATATTTTTTTTACTTTACCAAAATATGGTCATAATTTGGTGATTTTCGGTCAGTTAATGCCCAAAGGGACAACATATTAATGAGATTTTTTTTCTCCGGGTGTTCGCACAGTTAATCATTAATTTAATTTAATTTAAAACAATCGGAAATCAAATTAAAAACATTCGTAATTTCAGTAAGTCTAGTCGTCAGTTACCTTGATTACAACAATCCAGTGCTCGCTACGGCAGTTAAGGGAATAATAACAGAAATCGTCCATCTTCAAAAACGAAGCACTTAAAAAATACAATCTTCTTGATACCGAAGAACGAAACAATGAGCCTTAAAAAAGCCGACCCAGCGAAGTGTCAAGTAAACCCCTATTTTGACACTTCACAAGGTCTTGAATAAGCCTTAAAAGTCTTGATGGATCATCAATTTCATTTATACCAATAGCTTCACATAAGTCACTCACTTGGTTACAGAAACTACCATCATCACTTGATAACACATTTCGATCATACAGGGATTTTAATTTTCCAAGAACTTTTTTGGTCATGATGTTTTGTTTAACTTGTTTTAACATATAGACTTTATGTTTCAAATAAATTAGTGGTGTTGTTTTTGCAAATTTACTTAGTCCAATCGATCTTTTGATAAGGATATTTTGTCTTACATTAAACATTTGAAGGTTCTTTTTTGAGATATACAGTAGCTCAAGTCCATATTTGAGTATGTTTTAAGACTTAAATATTCACCCGACAGAGACAGTTTCAAAATTTTTAATTGTTCAAGAGAGCTCATAAATATTTTATTTCGATCAAAGACCATATGGTCTAAAGAGCATATTGTTTATTAAAAAATAAAAATCTAATTTCAATCAAAAATTGTTTTTTTAACGATAATCAACTCGTCAAAACTAATTAAATTCGTTAAAAAAAAAAATATTTTTTTTTTCTTTTGTTAAAAGAACAAAAGACCGTTATAATCAAATAAAATTTAAATTGATTTGGTCTATTGAGTTTCTCTTCTTGTTCTTTGTTATTCTAGTATGATTGATTTTACATTATTCGGATTTAAAACGCGGTCAAGACACCTTATAAAAAAAAAATTCAGTTATAAGTACTTTATCGTGATTATTATTGAAATTTAATAAGTAACGGTACTTAAAATGTTTTTTTTTTTTTTCATATGGGATTTTAATTAATGTGAAATATCTTTTTCGTATCAAATTCTCTAAAGTCCGTTAGAAGTACAAACTATTCAGGTATTTCTTTTGCTCTAGACAAAAGATAAGTTTATTTATTTTTAATTATTTTTTCCTTCTTTTGTGTGTGTTCGCAAAAAACCTAAACTATTTCAATAATTTATTTTTTATTTAAATGTGAATAAATTCCAGTGTTTGTTTATTTTTTTAGGGCCAACACGAGTTAGAGATCAACAGATTCGGACAATGAAAATTTAATGATTCTTTTTTGTTTTCTCATAAACTGGTAAGCATAATTAGAAAAACACGAGTTTTAATTACTCTGGAACAAACTTAATGAAGCATTCGAATTTTATTTTTTTTTAAAATTTAATTACTTGTAACATGATCTAGAATTAATTGGTGATTTATTTACTTAATTTACTAATTTAAAAATTTACCCTAAACTTAAGTGTTCTTGAACATTTAATGCTTGAATTAATTTTAAGTCTAATGGATAAATTAATCGATATTCGATGTTAGGCCTGTTTTTTTTTCGGATCGAAGAACATTGTTGAAGATCAACCTCAACCCCAAAAAATCAGTAATTATGGGCCTGAACAACGGGTCCAGTAACGAGTGGCAAAGAGACTTTTATCTTAACTGGCTAAAAAATTTCAAAATTGGAAAAGAGATCACTCCTTAAATGGTATCGGATGCATAGCATTTGGGATAGATCCCGTCGTACTAGCGAAGATATATGGTATTTATTGTCAACTCATATTCAATTATGGACTTGAGGTGTCGTACATCGAAAAATCCAAGCTAGCTGAATTTGATAAAGCCCAAACCAGTCTAATCAAAAGGAGCCTTGGTCTGTCCAAGTATGCAAGATCTAATGCTCTTCTAGGAGCGTTTAGGATCAATTACATCAAAAAGCTTTATTATTAAAATTCTTTTCCTAAATCAATTGAGAAAGATAAACCGAATGAACGAAATCTTCAAATATCTTAGGAGCTATTACCAGCATGGTAAAAGTCTCAATGGATCCTTTATCAGCCAAGTTCAATATACTGAGAATACTGTCGGTGAAAGTATGCGCGCTGGTAATTTGAAATTTTATCTGTCCTTAATGGATGAGACGTTCTCAACAAAAGGATACGCAACTGAAACCAGTGAACTATCCAGGAAAGTAGTAAACTTGTGTCGTTTGATAGCAAAAGACCAGATGAACTGCTCTTTTTACAGAAATATCCTGTATAGGGTCCTGATCTGTTGATTGACTTATCGATTGACTTATCGTAAATCAACTCTTTAAAATATCCTATGAGGTGTGATATCTTTTTTATTGAATAAATTGAATAAATAAATTGAAAATAAGACTACTTATAAAAAAATAGACCTGTCCAAGTCTATCAAAATTAAAAAATGCGTAAAGCACTTCTATTCAAGTCTATTATGAAACAAACTTGCTATGAATTAATAGAATTAATTTTCACAGGTTTGAAAAAGGTAAAAGGAACATTGACATCACATGATCTGTACATCTTTCTTTTTGTATGGTTTCGAAATTACGGGAGCTTATTCGAAAGCTACGATTTTTATCGCTTACATTCGGCTATGTCAATGATTTAATGAAAAAAATGCTGGAGCGTATTGCCGAGTGGTGTGAGTTGAGTTCAATGGAGCGAGAGGTCGTAGGTACACCTCCCACTAGAGGAGAAAATTTTCAGTCATCGTAAGATGTCAAACACAATATTATAAAAGACAAATCGGTGATCAATTTGCACATTTAACACAAAACCATGCGGACGTAACTCTAGATAGGCGCAACCATTCGCCACCAAATGGGACTGGTCATAAAAATAATCAGGCTTGTGAGTCGTGGTGACTAAAAATAAGGGTTTCGAAAGGGGCAAATGTAGCAAGTCAAGCAATCGGCTTATTTAAGTTAAGCATAAGTCGTTCCGGTCGTGGTAAAAAAAAATAAAAACATGTCAAATACGTAATCCTTATGTAAATTCGTAAACCCCAAAAAAATATTTATCTTAACTTAGAGCATGTTTCTTTAGGTGCTGAAAAAGGCATCGATTCTGTCATTTTTTGAAAAACTTTAAAAATTATTTTCTAGGGTTTTCCTACATAGAGATAAGTGATGGGCAAAAACCAAACCTGGTTGGTCTGGTTTGCTTAGACTAAGCAAAACCAAATCGGTAAACCAAAATTTTAGCAAACCAAATTTGGTAAACCAAAATTTAAGCATACCAAAATTGGTAAACCAAAATTAAATCATGCCAAAATTAGCTATTCTGGCAAACCAAAAATCGCTAAAATTAGGAAAAAAAATGTGTCATGTACTAGCGCAAAATTTTCAAATCACTTCCAATTTTGATCAATCCATTCTTTTTTAAGGTATATTTTCGACACCAGCAAAAGTAGAAATGATTATTTTGAATGTATTTATAAAAATAAGGTTGGTTTTAATAACTGTTGAGGTGTGAAAAATTTATTTTAAAGATTTATAGTAATTTAAAGACTTAAAAAAAATCAAACACACAGCTAGCTAAACTAAATGAGTAACGTTAAAGTTGATACCCTCTCTCAAAAAAGGCGTCGGAATAAATTGTCAAGTATTTTGAATGGTCCGAATCAAGCTGACACACCTAGAGAAAATACCCAAGTATCATCGGCTTCATCTAGCAAATCAATAACCAACGAGAAATGAAAATATTGATGATGATAAAATCGATAGGCTCTTTTTTTTTGTTTTGTTTAATTCTCTGTTTTTTACCATTTTCGATAGTTGAAAACCAATCTTTTAAGGATTTTGTCAGTTCTTTAAACAGGAGCTACAGTGGTGGAAATTAATTTGTCCCATGATATCATGTGATATCAGCTGACCTCATCTGATGTCATCTGGTATCATCTGATATCAGTTTGCATCAGAATTCGTTGGCAACTTTAATGTTTGTAATTCTCTTACTGATATCATCTGATATCATATGATTTCAACTGATCGGAACTGATGGTAGATGATACAAAAATTGTCATAAAATCTGATACCAACTGATATCAGCTGATATCAAATGATATCATGGGACAAATCAATTTCCAGGACTGTATAAGATAAAAAGTAGAAAAAAATTAGGTAAATGACATTTTCAATAATAACATGAGAACATAATGAAGATTTTTTGGTCTATTGGAAAGAAAAAAAATGAGTTCCCCGTTCTTTCGATTTTAACAAGGGAAATTTTTACTATAACGGCCACTAGTTTTTCAAGTTAATTGAAGTTAATTTTGTATTATCTTTTTTTTCGAAAATAATACCAACCAGATCTGCTAAATCATTGGTTCTGCTAAATAATTGGTTTTACCAAATTTTGGTTTACCAAAATTTTAGCATGCTAATTTTGGTAAACCAAAAAAACCAAGAAAACTCCCATCACTAATAGGGATTACAAATTTTTGATTGTTTTGACCTATTTCGGCCTTTAGTATCCCAAAGGTAAAACGGAATCGTATCTGGTTTTATAATTGGTATATATAATAGTCGTTAGGTGAACACTGTCGAAAAAAAAGGGGCCAAATTTGCTCTTTTTTTCTAAATTTGTATCCTTCAAATAACTCAAGGATCCATGAAAATTCGATTTTCTTGTAGTAAATTGAACGCTTTCTCAGAATATATATAAATGTTGATGGGTAATAAAAAAGTTAAAGGTTTAAAAGTAACGTATGATTTTTGAGGAGTCTTGACACATTTGACTCCTAAGATCTGAAAAAGTTATTTTGAGAAATGTTTTTTCCGCTCGATTTAGGCCATGTCATTAACAAGAATTTTTAAGCTTTCAGTTCATACCTTTCAATCAATAATATCTGTTTCCAATAACTTAAGTGTTTTAAACAAAGCACCTTGTCATTTGGCTGCAAAAAGGACTAGGGGTAAAATTTTTGATTATTTTACCCAAATGAAAAAAATGATTTTCTGTTTTTTGAAGGGTCTTTTTAGATCCCTAGGGTTTGAAAAAAATTATTTTGGACACCCCTAAAAAATTGACTTTCCGAGGTTATCTTATTCATAGGTCAAAAATCACTTTATTAGAGACAAAACAATACTTTGTATTCTTTTAATAACAAGTGTGGTAAATATTGGGATAAAAGAGGGTGTGTGAATCATAAATATCATATAGACGATTGCATACTTTGATCATGGTTTCAATGTAATGGGGCAGCCAAAAAGCCTGGTTCAACGAATAAACGGTACATAAAGAAGAGCAGGGCCGGCGCCACGCTGGGGCGGGGTATGGCGCCGCCCCAGTGAGACCTTTGAATTTAGACAAGGAATCAAATTTTTCTTTACTTTTGTCATTCATGATAAGCAAAATTTTCACACAGAAGGCGGATAAGCTTGTACTAATCAATTTGAATTTGTAACTATTTATAAAAGATGAACAGCCGACCAAAAAGAAAATTTTTTATGAGAAAATGTTTTCGAAGTGGGATTGAAAGTTAAACGAATAAATAAAAAAATTTAGAATAATCATTACTTGATACAATCCCTTGTTTTTTTATTTTAATTGAAAAATTGGCTTAATAAAACCGCTTGTTTAAAAAATAATTTAAAAAAATCTCCTCACCATCAGTCTTTGATATACGAAGGAGAGGGGGGGGGTGGATAGTTTGAATATTTTTTAATTTTTTTAAGGATGTCCAAGCATGAGGTACTTGAAAAAAAAATTCCGAACACTATGCCTATTTAGATATTTTTACATGCTTAAACCCCCTCCCCCCTGTCAAAAAATCTTTTTCCATTTAAGAATACGACAATCCCCCCTTCTTAAATTTCACATTCAATTTTTAGGCGGTTTTTTTTAAGTACTCTTCTTAGAAGAGTACTTAAAAAAAAACTTTCAGAAGTATAGAACATTTTTATCATTTAAGCTTCAAAGATACAAAACATGATATATGATTGACAGGGACAACCACAATATGCTTTTCGCATATTTCGCATATTTATCGCATATTTATCGCATATTACGACCCTCAAAAACGCATATTTTGGTTGACCCTAATGATTGATTGTTGATTTGCTAAAGACCTAGATGTAAAAATTATTTCTAATCTCTCAAAAAAAAAACTTCTATTGAAATCTCTTGATGATTCTTGAAAAAATAAAAAAGCAATTAATATTATGAACTAATTTTGAGACAAAATTCCAATTTTATAAAACTGACCTAAAATTCCGATAAAAAGTTTGATTAATCTAAATAAAAAAAAATAAAACCTTATAAATTGACCTTTTTATTTTGTGATAATGTTGTCTTAGAAACTTGCACGATAATAAAGATAAAGACAACATCAAATGCAACTTCAAATCAAAACAAAAAACGATTTGAATTAACTTACAACAACATCAAAAAAATCTTCTCTTGAAAATTTCTAAATCTTTAATTTAATAAAAATGTCAAAATCGCGATTAAATGACATGCCTGAAAAGGATCTTAATCATGTACAGCCTCAGCCTAATCATCAACGTGCTTACAGTGCTAGCACTTCATTAAACTCAATAAACTCACGTGGATACATGAGTCGTGAAAATTTTTTAAACAGTCTCCCTGAAACCAATCGTTTATTACAATCAAATTATCAATCACCGTACACAAGCGATCGTTTAACAAGCACAATGAATCATGTGAGTCTAAACGAACGTCAGTACAATCAATCGGTTTCTTCGATCATAAGTAATCAATCAAGCGAGTCTATTAATGAATCATTAATGAGACGTGATAATGAAATTGATCGACTAAAAATGAGAATTTTACTTTTGGAACAACAAATAACAACGCCTGTTAATAATCCACCTGCCAAAGATCCTGTTGAGCTTAGGTTTAAAAATTTTGAAATGGAAGCCGCTTATTTAAGAAATCAATTTACTAGTTACAATAGTACTAAAAATACCATTCATGACTTGGAAAACTTATTAAAGTAATTTTCATTAAGCAAAAATGGAGACTTTTGGACCCTTGAAAAACATACATCCGGGTGTATTGCTTTAGGGAATTTTTTTTCCCATCGGCAAAGGTCCCAACATTACTGGTAGCCTTTTAGCTTTCAGTTTTTTTATGCTTAGGTAGTTTTGCTTCTGATACAAAACTACTTAAGAATAATAAATCGTGTATAAAATCCCAGATAAAAATGGACAATATATATATGTAGATCTTGTTGAGAGCTTTCGATTGATATATAAGAAATGGTGAGTGTATGCAACAGCTATAGGGGGTATATGAGGGTCCTTTAAGACTGAAAAGTGAAAACTCAGTTTTCTTACCCAAATAACATCACAGGGGTCTAAATATGGTATCATTTTGTAGCCCTTCATTTACTCTACCATATATGAAAATAATTTTTTGCATACCTCACTTCGTGTAAAAGTTACACCTGGGTGTATGTTTTTCAAGGGTCTAGACTTTTTGTTAAAACCTTGTTTTAGTCAAAGAGAATTCGAAATTCAAGAGATGAAAAAAAATTTTTCCGAAGAAACTCTTAAATTGGACCGTGAAATATCCCATTTTAAGAATTTGGCAAACACTAAAGAAGAACAATTGGTCGTTGAACGTAACAAAACGAACACATACATGAAAGAAATTGAAAAATTAAATTCAAAACTCAATGAATGTAATTCTTATATTTCCGAGTTGCCGACTAAAGACGAACTTCAACAGACTGATCAAAAGATAAACGATGTCAAAAAAGAGAATGAATGTCTAAGACAAAAGATACAAGAACACGAAAAGCGACAGAATAAAGCAAAACAATTTATACGTGAAAAAAATTTTGAAATTAACGAAATGAAAGACAAAATGGAGAATTTAGAATTGGAAAAAGAGAAAATAAGTTTAGAATTTCAGAATTATAAAAATCAAACACATGAGGTCGGTGAATTGATTGAAAAGTGTAAAGAGAATGCAAAAATGTCTGCTGATTTGGATATTGCCCATAAAGTAATCGCAGGTCTTCAAGAAAAGTTGAAAACCCAAGAGCTAAGATACGAAAAAGAAATATCCGAATCGAATAATATTCTGATGGACAAAGAGAACACAATTAACCAACTGATCCAAGATGTTAACACTAAAGATGCAACTATTAAAACATTAAACAAAAGTTTAAAAGAACTTGGGATACAAAAAAAAAATTTGGAAGTTGAAAATTTGTCTTTAACGGACAAAGTTAATTCATTAGAAGTTGCTTTGAGTACAGATACTTTGAAATTGTTTAAATCATTGTTCAAAGAGTTGAATTTAACGACTAAAGAGTTAAATCTTATTGTAACTAGTTGTATTGATATTTATCATGGAAATCAAGTTGATATTTGTAGTTTACTTGGCACTGCTAAGCATTGCTCGTGTAAGTATTTAATTTCAAAATTCCAAATTTACATAGTGAATTTTTCATTTTTAACATCATAATTGTAATCTACGACCTCAAAAACCCCTTGAAATCATTTTTTATCTTTTGGTTAAAAAAATCAAAATTTTACCCGTTACCCTTTCTGCAGCCAAAAGCCAAGGTGCTTTGTTAACACTTAATAACTCATGATAGGAAAGAGTGGAATCAACATTTTACAAGGTGGAAAATGGGTATTCTTTCAACTTAGCTGCAATAAAAACTGACCACAGCCGATAAAAATTGCAAAATGAGACAACTCTTGAGAGGAATGAAACTTTCGGAACGATAGTTAAGATGTAAAATTCATTTTTTAAGTATACTTTGAAATTTCTCCTTGTAGAGAATTTTGACCTCTACAAGCCGATATAAATTGTTTATGTCCTTATTAATATTGGCTATGGTACAGCCACGATCAAAGTGATTTTGTGGTAAAAATGAGACAATTATGTGAGAGACTTTTTCACCCAAAAGAGATTTTAACACGTCGAAGGTAAATATGTCGGTAAGTAGCTTATCCTGTCCTCTGTTAAATGAACTATAAAAAGTTAGCAAAATACATACAGTAAACCCTCTCTATTTGTACCCAGAAAATTTGCCCTTTAACTTTAGGTTTCTACAAAAACATTTTTTCACTTTAAGTCGGAAAATACCTCATTCAGCTTTCTCTTTAAAATAAGGTGTCAGGAATCTAACTCAATACTTCACCAATCAAATATTTAAAAAAAATTATTAGATCAGATAGAGGGGGTTTACAGTAATTAGTTGGTCTAACTTATGATTTAAAAATGGTAGACATTTTTTGACAGAATAAGGTACTTACCGATATATTTAATTTCAACGTGTTAAAATCTCTTTTAGGTGAAAAAGTCCGTCACATAATTGTCTCATTTTTATCCATTTAGCCCTAAAATCACTTTTACAGGGTCTGTACTAAATTCTCTACAAGAAAAAGGGTCAAAGTATATTTAAAAAATAAATTTTTCATCTTAACTATCGTTCCGAAAATTTCATTCAACCCATTAGACCGTCTTATAATAGATAGAAGTCTTTGACGATGACCCAATAATCAGTTTTTATCAATGGATGCTCAGTCTGATTCTGTCCTCTCTGAACTCTCCAATTTCTCAGAAAGGTTGGTCAACAATACACTCAGCTTATTGTAGTTTTGCAAATTTATTCAGCTCTCTTTCTACTCGGTTCACACTCCACTTTCTACATACCTGTTAAGAGCTCGCAAAATCAGATCAATAAAACCTTTCTAGTTCTTTTTTGATGTTCGGTTTTTTGTAATGAACCTTTTTTTAGGTATCCTTTAAAAACAACACCCATCGAAAATGCATAAAAACAAAACCGAGTGTAAATCACAAAAATTAAATAAATTTTTGATTTTTTTTTCGCTTACTTTATTTCTAGCGACCTAAATTTTCTAAAACACCTTTTTCAGGGAAAAAAAAAGTCATTTAGGCAATTTAATTTTGTTCCCAAAAATTGCCATAATACACCCAAAAACACTCCTCTAACCTTCTAGATACACCTAAAAACTGATGTCATTTTCGGATAGAGAATGAAAATATCTATTAGGAAATGTAGTTCTTTTATTATGAATATGTAGTTAAACCCTTAATAAATCGAAAAAAACAGTTAGAACCGTAAAAACAGCAAAATGATATACAAAGGTGTGTTGCTAAATCATTAAAGGGCATATTTTTTGAAAGATAAAAGGTTGATTATGATATATCATCTGAAAGCTAAGAATCTCTAGTTAATAACTTTTTGAAACGTTTAAAAATTTTTTCAATGTGAATTTAAGTAAAATATAGGAATTCACTGTTTAAAGGATACCATCATTTTTGCAAAAAAATTTAAATTTAATTTTTTTTAAGCGGACATGATTGACTTGAACAAATCAGATACCCTATTGGGCACAATAAACGTTGAATATCTTCAAAAAAATATTCAAAATTTAAAAGATGTACGCAAACAATTAGACGAAATTAAAAAAATGATAACAAGTGAATATGCTGAAAAAATTGGTAACAACATAAGTTGTATGATGCAATAAAATCAAAAAAATTTTTTTTATAATTTTTATTATTAAATGTAAATTAGTCTCGGTGTTTAATTAAAACCGATTTTAAAAAAAAAAAAAAAAAAAAAACACGAAATTTTTTAAATTATTTTTTTTATTAAAATTAGGATTAAACTTCTTTTTTTTTACACAAAAAATAAATTTTCGATTTAATGTAAACGAGATAATTCTTCGACTAGTTTATTGAAATAATTTACACTAAACTCTTCGCCATTGTGTCCTTGACACGAGTCATCGATACGAAAATCTATCTATTTAAAATTTCAGCGATTTTTTACTATAATACTTTTACATTGTCGTCAAAAAGATAGGAAGTAAATGAAGATAATTTCGAGGACATAAAAAAGAAAAAAAAATTCCACGGTCTTAAAAGGTGTCTCGTGATTTTTTTTTTTTGTTTGTTTTTTACAAACATCAAATTAATAAATTAATTAATTAAAGCTATAAGACTAAAAATTATATTCACACCAAATAAAAAATTTATTATAATTGATCAAAAATTGCGTGTTTTCTGAATATAAAAAATACAAGAACACACTTTCAATTGAACAATTTACTAATATTTAGCATAATCTTTTCATGATGAAAAAAAGCAGTTAAACGACTTAATACAAAAGCAGTCATTAATCTGTTGAAGATTATTAACAATTATATAAGCAAGTGTGAAGAAGTTGAGGACGATATGAAACGAATAACTAGAAAAAAATCCAGCTTGACACTAATTTTAAAACTGATCCAAACATATGCCAAGGAAAATTTAAGTCTAAAATTAGATAATAATCGACATATGTTGGAAGATGAAGAAGTAAAATCTGAGAGCGAGAGTGATTTAGTCAATTTCGATTTTTCAAAAATTTGAACAAACATCAAATTTCAAACTCAACCACATTTGAATGTGATAACGAAATAAATGAAAAAAAAAAAAGTTAATATAAAACAATTTAATTTTTTAATAGATTTAAAATAAATGAATAAAATTCTATTTTTTGTAAAAAATTGTATATGTTTCAATTTAATTCACCGATTATAAAAAACCAAAACTGCTCAAATACCAATCGGATTTAACTACTTAACCCCAAATTACAACAAACGAAAGAATGTAAAAATTAAAAAAAATTGATTGATTATAAATCTTATATTATATATACATATATTAAAAGGATGAAAAATATTGACCCTCCGAAGAAAAAAACGAAAAACTCAGAATGTTTTGATAGAAAAAATAATGTAAAAACCATTAAGCTTCCAATTTCAGACAGCTTCAAATGATCTAAGTATCCGAAGTTCACCTCACACACTCAAAAATAATTTTTTGACACACTCTAACCACAACCACTCATTATAATCATCATCATCATCATGTAATTTAAAAACGAAAAAAAAAAAAAAAAATTTTTTAAAATTTTTTGTTAGGCCTAAAATTTTATTGGAAAAAAATTAAAATGCCCAATTTCAAGCTCAATCCCCTCAAACTACTAACTATCATACTACTCATATAGTTCACCCGAGTTCTCCTCATACTGAAAATAGTTTTTTGTCACACTCTAACACAACCACTCATAATAATCATAATCATGTTATTTAAAAACACAAAAAATAAAAAAATTTTAACATGTTTTGTTTAGGCTCTAAATTTGATTGGAAGAAATTTAAATGGCCAATTTCAAGCTCAATCCCCTCTAAATACTAACTATCATACTACTCAGATTAGTTCACCCGAGTTCACCTCACACTCAAAATAGTGTTTGACGCACTCTAACACAAACACTCATAATAATCATCATCATCATCATCATCATCATGTAATTTAAAAACGAAAAAAAAATAAAAAAATTTTAACATGTTTTGTTTAGGCTATAAATTTGATTGGAAGAAATTTAAATGGCCAATTTCAAGCTCAATCCCCTCAAACTACTAACTATCATACTACTCAGATAGTTCACCCGAGTTCACCTCACACTCAAAATAGTGTTTTGACGCACTCTCACACAACCACTCATAATAATCATCATCATCATCATGTAATTTAAAAACGAAAAAAAAAATAAAAAAATATTTTAACATGTTTTGTTTAGGCTATAAATGTGATTGGAAGACATTTAAATGGCAAATTCAAAGCTAAATCATCTCTAACTACTAACTATCATACTACTCAGATAGTTCACCCGAGTTCACCTCACACTCAAAATAGTGTTTTTGACGCACTCTAACACAAACACTCATATAATCATCATCATCATCATCATCATGTAATTCAAAAACGAAAAAAAAAAAATATTTTAACATGTTTTGTTTAGGCTATAAATTTGATTGGAAGAAATTTAAATGGCCAATTTCAAGCTCAATCCCCTCAAACTACTAACTATCATACTACTCAGATAGTTCACCCGAGTTCACCTCATACTCAAAATAATTTTTTTGTCGCACTCTAACACAAACGACTCATAATAATCATCTTCTTGTAATTTAAAAACGAAAAAAAAAAAATAAATATTTTAACATGTTTTGTTTAGGCTATAAATTTGACTGGAAGAAATTTAAATGGCCAATTTCAAGCTCAATCCCCTCTAACTACTAACTATCATACTACTCAGATAGTTCACCCGAGTTCACCTCACACTCAAAATAGTGTTTTGACGCACTCTAACACAAACACTAATAATAATCATCATCATCATCATGTAATTTAAAAACGAAAAAAAAAAAAATAAATATTTTAACATGTTTTGTTTAGGCTATAACATTGACTGGAAGAAAATTAACTGGCCAATTTCAAGCTCAATCCTCTCAAACTCCTAACTATCATACTACTCAGATAGTTCACCAGAGTTCACCTTACACTCAAAATAGTGATACGACACACTCTAAAACAACCACTCATAATAATCAACATCATGTAATTTAAAAACTAAAAAAAAAACACAAAATAGTTAACAATGTTTTTTTTTGGCTATAAATTTGACTGGAAGAAATTTAAATGGCCAATTTCAAGCTCAATCTAACTGTCTTGATATCCAATCTGAAGTCGTTGATGAGAATTCTCCAAATTCCCACGTCGTAATTACGAAAAAATGTAAGTGTGGAAGCACCACTCACCAGAGAACTAATCACAAACAGTGCCCTTTGAACAAAAAAATCAAAATCTAATAAACAATGATTTTGATTATGTTCTGGATTCTGCTGAGAATAATACTCAAATTATTCCAACCTTAACTGAGCCAAGTAAATATCCTCAAAAAATAAACTCTAATTAAACCTGGTACTAATTTTAATTTTATTTGAAGTCGAAAAAAACCAAATAGTCGAAGTTATTTGATTGCTCGAAAAGTTTATGATCCAAAAGCAATCATGGGAAAATATGTTGATAGAGACCCTAATTCCTCTAATTTCGGCTCAGTTGTGTTACCCAAGCGGAGTATTGTATGTTCTCATTGCTCAGCTTCAATGTGGGTAGAAGAGAAATCCGACGGTTCACTTTCAAAGCCGCAGTTTGGTATCTGCTGTGCAAAAGGGAGAGTATCCCTTCCACCCCAGAATCAGCTTCCTGATGAAATTCTACAACTTCTTACTGATAATTCAAGTGAAGCCATTGAATTTAAAAAAAATATTAGACTATACAACAAAGTCTTATCCTTTACGTCGATTAAGTCTAATTATGATCGAAATCTTATGAAATCTACAACAGGCACTTACACTTACAGAATTAACGGACCAGTAGTACAAAGAATCAGTAATTTAAAGCCAGATGATGCACAAAACCCGTGTTATTCTCAAATTTACATATACGATCCAGATTTTCAAGCCAAATACCGAGAGAATAAATTCAAATCAGCAATTAACATTAATATTCTTAACCGATTACAAAGTTCTTTAATGCGTTCTAATCCATATGTAAGCATTTATCAACAATTAGGTCGAAGACTAAAAACAGATCCTACTCTGAATTTAAACATCGTTATAAAAAAAAACGTTTACAAAACTAAACAATACAATTTAACCACAGCTCAAGAAGTAGCTGCCTTTATTTCGAATGAGGATACTGAAGCGGTAAAAAATGAATTTGTTCTTCATTTCAAAGATGATCAAATGAAGAACAATAGACCAAAAATACGCTTATTCTGATCCTCTTCACTATGTACTAATGTTCCCTAAAGGCGAACAGGGAAGGCAATACGATACATACCCAACGAAAGAAAAAAATAAACTCTATCATACAAAGACTAATAATGAACTAAACATAGAAAATGAAAGTAACATTGATAATGAACGTAACTTTGATAATGAAATTAACAAACACAAAATACGTCTCAAGCAATGCAATACTATTCATACCCAGTTACATGATCGACCCAGTATGTTTCTTAAAATATTTTATCAAGTGTATTTTCCTTATTTTAAACTAATTAATTAGATTCCAATCTCACCATGTTTGGTAGACTCCTTCATCAAATATATAGTGGAACAATATGCTGGCAAAAGTTGAGAGTGGTAGATTAAATTTTTTGAGGTTTAATCAAGATAGCATTCGAGCTGAGCTTTATCAAGGTCTTTTAGATTCAATAAACAGCGAAGATCAAACAATGGAAAACATTGGTAAAAAAATAATTCTCCCTTCATCATTTACTGGCAGCCCCAGACATATGCACCAACTCTTTCAGGATGCTATGTCAGTGGTTAGAGCTTTAGGCAAACCAGACCAGACCTGTTTATAACTATGACATGTAATCCAAAGTGGCCAAGGTCTTAAACGAAATCTTTTATTCTCACAAACACCAAATGATCGCCCTGATTTAATCGCTCGATATTTTAGAATAAAAATTAAGAACGCTTATTAAAGACTTCATAGAAAAGCATGTGAAGGGAATAACGAGTGGTCACATGTATATGATAGAATTATAAAAAAGAGGACTCCCTCATGCTCACCTACTAATAATTTTACACCCGGACGATAAAATTAAGACAGTTCAACAAGTCGATCTTGCGGTTAGTGCTGAGATTCCATCTGAACAAAAGATTATCCACATTTGAATAAATTGTGAAGTCATGTATGATGCATGGACCATGTGGACCCGGGATACCCTAATGCTCCTTGCATGGTAGATGGAAAATGCAGCAAAAACTTTCCAAAAGAATATAGCGAAGAAACAATTCTTTGCAACAACACATACCCGATCTATAAGCGAAGTGCTAACAATCCAGACAATAAATGGGTTGTTCCATATAACCCTTTACCTTTCAACCAAATATAATTGCCACATTAACGTAGAAGTTTGCAATTTTGTGGCTGCTGTAAAATACCTTTTTAAGTATGTTTACAAAGGTTAAAAAAATTTCGAATAACTTTTTCTTATTTTATATCGTTATATTAATACTGGATTTTAAGGACACGATAAATCACAAATTACAGTTAATCCCGACGATCAAAATCAAATAATCCCTGTAAATTCTGATTTAATTTTAAAAGTCAACGATGAAATAGAAAAATTTACAGACATGCGTTATATCAGTGCTCCCGAATGTATTTGGAGACTGTTTCACTTCAGTTTGACAGATCAGTATCCAAAAACTAAAAGACTCCCCGTACATTTACCTAACCGCCAAACATGCTACTTCAAAGCTAATGATCCGAAAGAAAAATTGATTCAATCAGCACCCGAAACCGAACTTACTGCATATTTTAAATTAAACAAGAGTAACCCGTATTTGACTAAAAAAGTATTTTATTATGAGATTCCCAAAGTATTTCACGTTCAACGGAAAAAGATAAAGAATGGAAAGAAAAGTCAAGGTATTTAAATAAAAATTCAAGATTTTTTATATTTTTATTAACTCTCTTTGCATAGACCAGATGAAACAATAATTGGTCGAATGTATTTTGTTCATCCCACTGACATCGAACGTTTTGCCGTTAAGAATTTTATTTGATTTATAAAAAAGGAGCTGAATCTGATGAAGGTGTTTTAACGAGTATCGGAGAATTGGGCGCAACTTACCAAGAGGCTGCTCAAAAGAGTGGTTTCTTAGAACCAAATAATCAAGGGTGTGAGTGTCGCGAGGAAGCATGTTTAACCATAACAGAGGCTGATGAGCTAAGAAAATTTTTTGTTTTACTGTTAGAAAACTGTCAACCTACTGAAATGAAAAATTTATGGAGCGATTTAAAAATGAACTTTCGAATCGATATACTGTATAAATATCGAAAATTTCAAATGAGATCCAAATTTAGCCTTTGATGACAAAGTTTATAATACGGCTTATTTTCTATTAACAAAATTCTACAGAAGAGTTCAAGAAACGTCGATCAAGCTTATTGAAATTTTTAATTATGACAGTGATAAAGTTATTCGATTTGATCAGATTAGTCAAAATCATTCAATAAATAATCTAATTAATGAAGAGTTAGATTAACGATATTGAAGCTTTAAAAGATGAGTACAAAGAAAATTATACAAAATTAAATGTAGACCAATTACGTGTTTTAGATTTAATTACTGACAGGATTAAAGATATCAATAAAGGTATTTAGAATTTTTCTTGGCTTTTATAAGATTAAATTTTATCCTTTTTTGTGTATCAGTTGGAAAAGAATCTTTTTTTTTGTTGATGGTCCCCGGTGGAACTGGAAAGACTTTTCTATACAATACAATCATTGCTCATTTACGTTTCACAAAACAAAATTGTTCTTTCAGTAGCTTCGTCCGGTATTGCTGCTTTACTATTACCAGGAGGAAGAACAGCTCATTCCAGATTTAAAAATACCGTTAAATCTGTCAAATACATCAACTTGCGACATATCAGTACAATCCGATTTAGCTCATTTAATTCGCAAAGCTGATCTCATAATATGGGATGAGGCACCTATGATGCACAAAGCATGCTTTTTGAAGCACTTGGATCACACTCTCAAAGACGTAATGAAACTTAAACAATCAAAAATTATGAGAATGTTCCTTTCGGCAATAAGATAATGTTGTTTGGAGGTGATTTCAGACAAATTCTACCAGTTATTAAAAAAGGTAACAGCTCACAAATCGTTAAATGCAACTTTGAACAAGTCAAATTTCTGGCAAAATGTGACGGTTTTAAAGTTGAAAACAAACATGCGAGTTATGAACAAAACTGGTCAAGACTCTGAAAAAGCAAGACAATTTTCAGAGTTTTTTGCTTAGAATTGGTGAAGGCAAAGAAAAAAAATACAAAGACCAAATGGCTATCATGATTTGATATACAACTGCTCTGATCATTGATTAATCATTTTGATAAAGAAAGCTTAATTAAGCACATTTTCCCAAATATTGCCACAAAGTAATTTTATAATATAAAAACCTCATTTAAGTTGCTAAAATATTTTCAATATTTTTAGTACAAGCCCCGACGAATTTATAGATTCAGCAATCCTTTGTCCAACAAACGAAGAAGTCGATTCAATTAATGAAATCGCCACTAACCTTTTACCAGGTGAATTAGTGGAATATCTCTCACAAGATTCAGTAGTCGTCGATTCAGATACTGCTCAATATCCAACTGAGTTCCTAAATAGTATCAATCCCCCTGGAATACCTCCATTCAAATTGTCTTTAAAAGTAGGTCAGCCAATTATTCTTCTTAGAAACATATCGTCAAATATGGGACTATGTAATGGAACTCGATTTGATTGTCAAAAGACTTCATAAACATCTAATTGAAGCAGAAATTGCAATCGGGAAGTTAAAAGGTAAACGTGTACATATCCCTAGAGTACCATTAATACCTTCAGATTCAGGACTTCCGTTTGATTTCAAAAGGATACATTTCCCGTTCGGCCTGCATTCGCAATTTCAATCAACAAATCACAAGGCCAAACTTTAAAAAAAGTAGGTGTGTACCTCGAGCAACCAGTTTTTGTCATGGACAACTTTATGTAGCTCTTTCGAGAGTTTCCGACTTTGACGACATATCAATTACCCTCCCCAAGGATACAAATTTCACCAAGAAATCCAGTGTTTTATGATGTTTTTGAATCATAAATTAAAATTTTTAAAAAAAACAGAAAAGACTAAATTATATTATTATTTTAAAAAATTTGTACATATGTGATTTTTTATTCAATTTTAAATTCTGAGTAAATTATAATAAAAATTAAAAAAATAAAAATTTTAATCGTTTACCATTGTCGGGTTTTCTAGTCTTTAACTAAATTTTCAGCTTCACTTGAATTTAATTCTAAATAACATTCGATTAGATCACCATCTATAAAATTTTTATAACTCTCAACCCTTCTCTCTGATTCAAAATCTCTCCATTTATCGTATCGTATACGTCCTGCTTTGATTAAATACTTTGACAATCTTGTTTGTAACTCGTTCAAAATTTTGAACAAATTGTTCGATACTTGACAATATAAAATAATTGATCCACTTACAGTACCTGCTAGAATACTCCCTTGAATTTGTTGATTCATTAATAATTCATTTGATTCTTGTTGCATTCCAAGTGAACCATGACGGAACACATTTATTTGCTCACCAATGTGCATACAACCTGAATTTTGTAATGTTTTACGTTCTTCTTCGTTCGATTGTCCACTTGAAAACAAAAAATTATAAAAATTCAACCTCGGTTTAATAAAGTTATCATTACCTGTCTTTTTTGAGGGTTACAACATTATTAAAACAATCGCACATTAAAAAATTGTCATCATCAATAATTTCAATACTACTCAACCAAACAGGAGTGTAATCTTTAGCGACTTGTTCAAATGTATTTGTATCATGTCTAAACGTTAATACACTACAACTTTTCATTATATCTCCAGTGAGGATAAAATCATTTTTACATTGAACATGGGTTATGAAAACATTGTCTGAGTATGAGGTTAACAAATTAAGTTGACCGTCTTTGAACTCGTAAAGCTTCAATTGATTACTTACACTGACTAGGAGTTTTCCATTTAGATTAGCCATACAGTACGGGGCTCCTTTTAACTGTAACTCAGAGACATAGCTTAGTTTGTTATCCAAGAGTTTGAAAATAACAATACGACCTTGTTTCGGTTCAGCATCGTCTTCGTTTACATTAGCACAACCTACAATAAAATAATTCTCATCGAATTTGATCGATATGACCGATAATGTGTACTCATTAGGCATGAATTGGATCGAGTATAAACACTCAAACGTATTTTGATCAAGGACTAGAAAGGAGTTGATTGTTTGTATATCAACAAACCCGCTTGAAAAGTCCGTTGATTTTGAGCTTGTTTCATTAGACAATGGAGATAGTGATCCTGGTTTACAGACTAGTTGATTCGCGCATAGACTGCTAACGCTTTGATTAACTGATTCAAGACGGTATGTTATTAACCCGAATGTTTTAGTCTCTGATTGGTAACATATTCGACGTACTGTTTCGTTTAAATGTAATGAACGTATATGTAATTTTTGTAAATTATCCATTGTGCCGATTCTTAAGACACCACTGCTTGTTAAAATTAAACTGTCTGGGTATAAATTTGAGTTTAATTGACACATGTAATCGACTTGTTTTAAATTTACGCTTGAGTAGACTAATTTTTGATTGGCTGATGAGATCACTGAAGGTCTGTCTGAGCAAGCGAATATATTTTTCGATTCACCTGAGGTGAATTTTTTCAATATTGTTGGCTGGGTACCTTAATTAGAAATGAATTGTTGTTAAACTGGGATCAAGGATCTAATTAAAAGATAAGTATTAATAAAATAAGTTTTATCCTTATAGATCGAATGACCCTTAAGAAGCATTTTAATGGAAAATATATGTCGCGATAGTCCAATGATCCTAGCCAAAAGAAGAAAGAAGTTTACATGAGTATTGATTATAATTTATAAAAAGTATGAGACCATGCTCTTTTTCACCAAATCATTGAAGAAAAATGCAAGTCTATAGATCGAAAAATCGTAAAATACGGTTAATTCCGAAACGGACTGAAGGACCCGGAATTTTGGGGTCCATAAATCACGGACACGTACTGAAATTTTTGAAAAATCTAAAAAACTGACGCGGGTTTTTTTAACAAGACTAAAATACGGATAAAGGTAGCTTAATTTTAAAAAATCATTTAAATTTTCGGAAGCACGATGCTCTTTGAGCTATATTCCATCTCCAAAACTTTGTGGACATACATTAGCTAAGGGGCTGTAAAGTTTTTTAAAATTCACTCCTTTCAATTCAGCTGAATTTCAATAACTTTTTTTCTAGATGAGATAAATATGACTTACAATACATGAAATACTTCTTACGGATATAACCGTAAGCACAAAAAACCAAACAAAATTGCGTATTTCTGAAATAGATATACAATCGTACTTGCTTATAGAGTAATGCTCCAAAAATGCAAGTTCAAATTTCAAGTTATATTTTGATTACCGATAGACAAGGTTTGCAAAAGATTTAGAAGACAAGGGAGTCTTTTATTGGTGGCATTTGTTCGAGTAATTTAGATATATGACCTTTTTTCATAAAAATAAATGTTACCACTTACCCAAAACTACCTTTCTTCTTTCAGTCAAATTGACCGTATCATTTTTCGAAATTACATAATTTATAACCGAACCATCACCAAACGATGAAAACAAATACGGTACATCGTCCAAATATTCGATCAAAATTGATCTAGGTATAACATCACCCTTAACATTTTCGCAACATATTTGACTCAAATCAGGTAAATTTAACAATCTAATGGAAAAATCACCCCACAAACCAATGGCACAGAGATTAAAATTTTTTTTCTCTTCGCACAAATCAAGACACGCAATCTCATGTTCTAGTACAAGTGAATTCACTAGTTTTATTTCACAATCACCAATATTAAAATAATACAATTTATTTCTACAAGCGATTAAAATTTCGTTTAAATTAGCACAAGCTACACTTATTGGATCGGTTTGTTCACATCGCCATTCTTTTACTAAGCTCTCATTTTTGATCAGACGAATACTTTCGGTTGTAATTTGTAAAATTTGATTGTACAACACATTCGAACAGTTTAGGGTGTGTTTGTCAAGAACAAAACATTCTAGTTCAATTTCTTCAAATTCTTCGTCTGAGAATGACAAAATTTTTGAGTAACCAAAAAATGATAAGACCAGATGATCGTCTAATTTCGAGTTTAGTTTCAAAGGCCATATTGATTTTAAACCAGGTAAATCAATATTAGCGCTTTCATTAATCCCGATTCCTGATTTAATGATTCGAAGTGATCCATTTTTATGACCCCCAGAGCATGTAATAATTTGTCCTTGGCCTTGTTTTTCAATATCAACGACTATCATGTCCAAAATAGGACCCAAGTTTGTGTAAGTCTCGAGAGTGTTTAAATAAAATCCATTCTCGTTTGGTGTATCGATAAGTTTTAACAGTTGGGAATCACCGAGTTTTGAACCAACAAACACGACACCGTTGTCTATGTATGTTATATTGTCGGCTATTGATGTCTCGCCGAGGAATTCAAAACGAATGTCATGTATTTTTGGATAATTTGAACTATCGTCACTGATTAGTACCATCAAGTAGAGCTGGCCAATTGTGTTTGATAGCAAGTAACGTTGACCGTTTGAATCAATCATGGCATAGTTTGTTATCTCGCCTAACTAAAGTAGAAAATGTTAAAAGTTGAAAAGTGCGCCCATCCAATGACCTCTTTTTCAGGCGCTTAGTAATGATCCCATAGGTCAAAAATAAATTATTTTGTTCAGAATTTCCTGTTCTTCAAGGTAATAGGTTAAAAAATATATTTTTAGGGTTATTTTTGGGACTAAATGCGGAAAAACTAAAAAAAGTCCTTATCAACTTTTTTTTCATCCTAAAAATAAAACTTTCAAGAGTAAAATTTTACGCTCTTTCAGAATCTGTGTCATAAATATCATATATGAGGTCATCTAACATAGATATTAACGATAAACTAAAGGAAACTCTCCTAGGGATCATTTGAAGTTTGGAAATTTTTTTCGACCCTCCAAAAATTTGGCAAACTTAATGTTTCAGGTACATAAAAAACGTTTAAAGTGAGATTTTAAAAATTCAGATACCATGAACGTTTTAATTACTTACACTCATAAAAGAGGGTGATTTGATCACAGACCCATTCATACTGGGATTAAAATAGTTAATTGACTGTGAGCCAACTACAATAAGACCACCATATGGTTCAGGTACAGACACCAAAAACGCTTGGTTATCGTTAATCTCTTTCTTCCACATTGAATTGACTATTTCTTTTGTGCTTTGATCCAAGTTGTAAGCTTTAGCAATCAATTTGTTGTTCGGTTCTTTACAAATTAGGGCTAAAATTGAACTGTCTGTATCCGTCTTCAAAAATATTAAATCAATCACGTTCAAGTCAATCATTCTAGAATACAAAAATTCAGTTTTCAGTCGTCTTAAGCCTTCTGAGAGTATACCTTAGAGTTGACAGACTCAATTGTTTGTTGTCCGAATTGAGACTAAACGTCTTTAAAATTCCGTCATAACATTTAATAGCGACTAAATTTCGGTGATTATCAACAACTGTGATCATATGAGTCGATGATGGACGTGGTATAGTGTCTTTAACACAACCATGAGATTTAGTCAAAACGTCCAAAGACCCGTTCGAATTTATCTCACAAGTAAGGACCATTACATCATATTTAGCAGTTATTACAAGTAAATTATCTTTTTTATCGTGTTTACCACGGTATACGTTAATTGTTTCAACAACACCCCAAATGGTAATTTGTTTAAGAAATTTTAAACCCTCGGCTGTGACTTTATAGATTTCGATAAGGGAGTTTTTGCATATGATCAAGTTGAGATCACTCGGAGAAGTAACTCGACCTTCAAATATTAAAATTTTAAAAAGCTATAAGAGTGGTTTTGAAAAGTCTAATTTACCAAGTACACTGTGAGTGACAGCTGTCGGCTTTTGGGCTGATACCATGTACATTCCGCTCATTTTTTGTAAAAGATTAAAGAAATTTAAAAAATAGAAAAAAATAAGAAGTTAAATGGATTTAATTTCTGTTCAAAGAATCCTTTATTCTTTTACAATAGTTTCAAATTGCAAATATTTCAAATATTTTTTAGTAGAATTTTTTGTTGGAAAGAAAAATAGTGTAATTCTATCTTTACATTTTACTCGTAGAATTCTTTTTTTTTGCTCTTTCCAAGTGATACACGAAAATCACGTGTTACTCGTGTCTGAATTGTCCTAGATCGATTTATGTCCTTATGATTTTTTTTTTGGTACACCATAATGTCGTAATGTGAGAACCATATTTTTGATTGTATTATTCCTATTTGAATCGCTTGATGCCCAGGATACGAGTCATCAGCTGCTCAAAGCTTCAAGGTTCCTTATTCAGTTCAAAGCTTTCTGAATTTTTCTTGACCTCGATCAAGAGTTGGTCTTGGTTTATCCTAAATAAATATGTTATAAAACAACATATATGATATTTTTGATACTGATTCTGAAAGAGCGTAAAATTTTACATTGTTCAATTTTATTTTTGGAACAAAAAAATATTGATATTGCCACTTTTGAGGGCGAAAGATAGAAAAAAAAGACAATTTTTTTATTTTTTCCGAATCTTGCGCCAGAAATGCCTTAAAATATATATTTTTTTGACAACTAACATGTATAGCAGAAAATTCTGAACAACATTTGGAGACTAGATTTAAAATTTATTGACCTAACAGATATAGACTAAGCGCCTAAAAAGGTGCTAGGAATGTTTGACCAAAAAATCAAACATTAAGCAGCAAACTCTTTAAGCTAAAAAATGTATTAATCTGTATGGTAGACTGAGTGGATTAATTTTAAGTAAGAATCATGTATTTCCGACTCATGGTCTAGGTGTATAAAGGTTCCAAAGAATTGTTTAAAGCCAAAATTTGACCTAATGCTTTTTTAGCAGCGACCATTATACCAATTTTCAAAAATTTCGGGTTTTCAGTCCATTAGGCGAGAGGAGATTTTAAATTTGAAGTAAAAAAATGGAAATTCGGAATTCGTATGGAACCCAAAGAGATTTTCGTTAGTTACCTTGTAATAACCGAACAAAATCATTTTGCGTTAGATGCGAGTCTATTGGGTTGTTAAGATGAAATTTTAATGGTATCCTAAGGATTAAAATTCACACATTAGAGTAAATTTTTCAATTTTTTTCTCATTCTTTTAATTTTAAAATAGCACTTAAAGACTCACTTGTTTTTAATTAACTTTAAAAAAAAAATTCAAGTCATAAATTTTCCTTAATTAATTACCAATTCAGACTCTGTTGCCTTGAAAGGATTTTTTTTTTATTTTGAATTCCTAAACAAACTTTTCGTTAATTAAATTTTTTTTGTTTAAAAAAAATGTTAAAAATATTGAAGCCTTTCGCTGAATTTACTACTTCGGTACCAAATCGTTTTGAATTTTTAGACGGATACCGCGGATTTTGTGCAATTATCGTAATTTTAAATCATTTCAATCAATACTTTGGATTCAACAAGACCAAAGACTTTGCCATCTTCAATCTAACTGGATACTTTTTTGGTGTAATCGGCTTTTTTATTCTAAGCTCATTTCTTCTCACATACAAAATCTTAAAAGACTTTCAAAAAGATGATTCAAGACAAAACATTATAAAAATTGTCATCCAATACTTGGTCAAACGTTTTTTTCGTATTTACATTCCTTACTTTGTTACAGTTACCCTCATCAAATTTGGTCCAAGATACATCGGAGGCTACACGAATTACAAAAATCCAAAGACACCTGACACTTATTCGTCTTGGTTTAGTCTTATCATGTTACAACCAACTGGTAAAAATCATCTTTGGACAATCCCAATTGAAATCAAATTCTACTTAGTCATCCCTCTATTATGCCTCATATTTCATTTTACTCGTAAATTTTGGTATGTTACAACAAGTATATCAATTATAATGTGCGTTATCTTCTATAAATTCATTTACACGTTTACTCAAGAAGATATCGATATTAAAATTTCAAATGGCCTATTACCAAGATTTCCAATATTTTTCAGTGGGTCCTTGGTAGCTTATTTGTTCTTGGTATTCGAAAACTTTGGGGATACTACTTTTAAAAATAGGCTCAACTCGAAATCAATTAGTCGGGTTACAAGCTTAGTATTGGTTTATCTATGTTTAAAGCTAGTTAAAAACTTTACAGTTGTGTATAACCCTAAATTGGAAATTTATGATTATTGTTTTCAACCAGCAGTGTGGCACTCGGTAGTCTTATTTTTGGCTTTGATTAGTAATCCGAACAATTTTACAAAAATTTTCAGTGATAATTATGTCTTCAAGTTGTATGGAAAGTACTCGTTTGGGGTCTATTTGTTTCATGCAATGTGTTTGATGATTGACAAAGTAATTTTTTTTCGTTTTAGATTGGAACATTTAATAAGTTCACTTGGAGTTTCTTTGTTGATTGGATATTTATTTTTTTATATTGTCGAAAATCCGAGTATGAATATTGGAAATTATTTGATTGAAAAGTTAAAAAAGAAAAAAATTATTTTTTAAAACATTTTTTGAATCAAATAAAGTTGTTTTAATCTAATTTATTTGCCTTCTAGTCTAAAGATGTGACCCTCGCTTGAAGATTTTAAAGTATTCATCTCATTTCTGATCTGAAAAAGGATCTTGAGTCACCCTCAACTGCGATGGCGTAGTCAAGCCGACACGTCTAAAAAATCCGCAAACCATTCTGTTGGCGGGGAGTTACAGTAACTTTACGTCTGGGCGGCATAATGAATGATAAAGATGAGGACGATACTTTATTCTATAAAGACTTGTTATAACTTAATTTAGTACTTCTCATAAGAATATATATTTAGAACAATTAATAAAACATAGAAACAATTTAGTTAAGTGTAACGGACGAGGATTTGTCCTGTTAGGGTTATGTAGAAATAAAGTGAAAATCAAACATGAGAAACGTTAATTTGGTGAAAGTCTTTATTCTTAAGTTAAAAAAACAATTTCAAAAAAAGAGACTCGTGATAACTGAAAAGTGATCTTCTTTCTCTTTTCACTTTCTCTATTTAAATTAAACAAAAACAAAATAAAAAAAACTAAATAATAATTTAGTTTTGAACGTTTTGTGGAGACCGATAATTTGGTCTGCCACATAAGTTTAGGCAACTATGCAACTGACTAGCAACATTATATTACTAGTATGAAAGGACTTTTAACCAAGGAAGTTGTCCGGCTCATGAACACAAGAGCACCAGCTAACACATTCCTTGTAATTTTCAAGCCATCTTGCTGCTCATTGTTAGTGCAAAGAAATTCAACATGAGTGATGTACTCGCCTGGTCGTTCACATGTTCCAAAAAATGAACTTTCAAATCTTTACATGAACATTCATGAACGTTCATCCGAATTCGCCGGAATGTTCAAAAGTTTTCAGAACCTTTCATTTCCTTTCATAATCTTTCATAACTTTTCGGGACCTTTCCTTAACTTTCGGACCATTTTCATGATTTTTCGGAGGCTTTCAAAATTTTTCATAAATTTTCGGACCCCGAAAGTCCACGAAAATTTATGAAAATCTCCGAAAAGTTAAGAAAGTTAATGAAAGGAAATGAAAGGTTCTGAAAACTTTTGAACATTCCGGCGAATTCGGATGAACGTTCATGAATGTCAAGAACGATCAGGTTAGTAAATATGGCAACGGTCTAGCTGATCAACATACACGATAAACTTTTCACCATACATGAAAATCTTCTTACCATACACTTGGTTGCTTAAAAATATAATAAACACCTATGAACATACATGTAAAAAATACCGGAAGCAAAGCTTTATTTGCGAGGAACGAGCGGTGCGTGACCAGCATATTAAGCAGACATACACACGAATAAAAAACAAATACTTAACTGTTATTAAAAAAATTCTGTACGTAAATCGTCAATAGACTATACATACACAAAAAAAATATACATCTATATATTTAAAATTTCAGCGATTTTTTGCTATAATACTTTAACATTGTGTTAAAAAGATAGGAAGTAAATGAAGATAATTTAGAGACATAAAAAAGAAAAAAAATTCCCACGGTCTTAAAAGGTGTGAAATTTTTTATTGTTTAAGTTTTAATAAACATCAAATAATAAATTAATCAAAACTATAAGACTAAAAATTATATTCACACCAAATAAAAAATGTATTTTAATTGATCAAAAATTGCGTGTTTTCTGAATATAAAAAATACAAGAAAACACTTTCATTTGAACAATTTACTAATACTAGAATATCCCATTAACGGTAAACGAATAAAAAACAATTTCAAATAAAATAAGTTTTTCTTGGAATTAAAAGTAAGAATTTTTCCCTTACCCCTCCACTCCAAATTCATGAACTTTCAGAAATGGACATTTTGAAAGACCGGTATTGTAAGGCTTTTTGATGCGACCCTAATATTTCTTCCATTCTAGTCTCTTCTACAGTGATTAATTACTCTTGTATTACCTAAATCTCTAACTTACGAAAACTATTGAACACGTAGAAAGATTAAAACTGGGACCGAGAATTCATTCGAGCTATTATTCGGGTAAATTCAGAATTCTTTTTTATCCATACAGTGTACACGAAAAAATATCGAATAGGAACAAATAATTAATTTGTAAGTCTACTTTAATCTCGTTCGGGAATAGAGAAACCTTAACTACAAATATTTATAAATTTTATTGAGATAAGTTTAAATGTTGTTTTGTTAATTTTTTAAGCTTTTTTTAATTTAATCTGAGGGTATTTTTTTGACTTTTTGGAACACGATACCGGAGTTTTTTTGGTTGAAAAAAAGAATAATTCTCATGTAATGACATTGTCTATTTTTTTAAATCACGGCAGGTGAAATTTTTATTTAGAAAAATAAAACTCTCAATAGAAATTCCGCGGAGTCTAAAACACTTGCTTGAGAGAAAAAATGTGTGTCATTTTAAAATTTTCACTAAATAGACTTTTTCCAAAGATATTTACCACATACAGTTCAGTCGTCAGACTTGGTTATCTTCTAAATACGATATTTATCTAATTCTACATAATATTTTTATTTTTATTTGAAAAATAATTTAGGGAGGACCCAGGGCAGTTCCGAACGGTGTACACCTTCTTTTCAGCCCCAAGTTAGAAGGTTTTTGATTTAAGGTAAAAAAAAAAAAAAAAAAAGAAATTAAGTAAAAAAAAGTAATATAAAATTGAAAAGATAAAAATTGAGTGATCAAAATTAAAAATTGAAATAAAATTTCGCATATTTTGTTATTTTATTTACAGTGAAGATAAATGGTTTATATTTGGTTGTTTTGGTTGGCACGGACCTCTAGCATTTCTAGCCTCTAGTAATTCTACATAAGATAGTAAGTATTTCAGTTAATTCTTTTGTGTCAATTAAACAATTAACCCTCGAATAAGTTGATATTTAATCTTTTTATTTTACCTGTAAATTATCAACGAAAACCGAAAAGTCACACATTTAGAGAGCGTGGGAATTTTTTTCTTTTTTATGTCTCGAAATTTTCTACTTTTACTTCCTATCTTTTTAACACAATGTTAAAGTATTATAGTAAAAAATCGCTGAAATTTTAAATATATAGATTTAACATAATCATTTATTAATTCATGATGAAAAAAGCAGTGAAACGACTCAATCCAAAAGCCGTCCTAAATCTATCGAACATGATTAATAATTATATTAGCAAGTGTGAACAAGTTGAGGAAGATATGAAACGAATAACTAGAAAACAATCCAGCTTGAAACAATTTTTAAAATTGATCCAAACATATGCCAAGGAAAATTTAAGTCTAAAATTAGATAATAATCTACATATGTGTGATGATGATGAAGTGAAATCTGAGAGCGAGAGTGATTTAGTCAACTTCGATTTCTCAAAATTTGAACAAACATCAAATTTCAACTCAACAACAGTCGAATGTGATGATAATCAAATAAATGAATAAAAAAATCTCTCTCGAATAATGAATAAAATAATTTAATCAATTTAATTTTTTAATAGATTTAAAATAAATAAATAAAATTCTTTTTTGATAAAAAATTGTGTATGTTTCAATTTAATTCACCAATTATAAAAACCAAAACAGCTCAAATACCAATCGGATTAAACTACTTAACCCCAACTTACAACAAAAGAAAGAATGTAAAGAATAAAAACATTTAATTATTACAAATCTTATATATCTAAACATATATTAAATATTATAAGGATCAAAATATAGACCCCCCGAAGAAAAAAACAAAAAACTCGGAATGTTTAGTTAATGTAAAACCATTGAGCTTCCAATTTCAGATAGCTTCAAATGATCTAAGTATCCGAAGTTCAACTCAAACTCAAAATAATTTTTTGACGCACTCTAACACAACAAATCATAATCATCATCATCATGTAATTTAAAAACGAAAAAAAAAAAAAAAAATTTTAACATGTTTTGTTTAGGCTATAAATTTGATTGGAAGAAATTTAAATGGTCAATTTCAAGCTCAATCCCCTCAAACTACTAACTATCATACTCCACATATAGTTCACCCGAGTTCACCTCACACTCAAAATAATTTTTTGACGCACTCTAACACAACAAATCATAATCATCATCATCATGTAATTTAAAAACGAAAAAAAAAAAAAAAAATTTTAACATGTTTTGTTTAGGCTATAAATTTGATTGGTAGAAATTTAAATGGTCAATTTCAAGCTCATGTCGTTGATGATATTTCTCCACATTCCCACGACGTTATTACGAAAAAATGTAAGTGTGGAAGCACCACTCACCAGAGAACTAATCACAAACAGTGTCCTTTGAATAAAAAAAATCAAAATCTAATAAACAATGATTTTGATTATGTTCTGGATTCTGCTGAGACTAATACTCAAATTATTCCAACTTTAACTGAGCCCAAGTAAATAACCCCAATAAATATCCTCTAATTTAATCTGAAATAAATTTTAATCTATTTGAAGTAAAAAAAAACCAAATTGTCGAAGTTATTTGATTGCTCGAAAAGTTTATGATCCAAAAGCAATCTTGGGAAAATATGTTGATAGAGACCATAAATCCTCTAATTTCGGCTCGGTTGTGTTGCCCAAGCGGAGTATTGAATGTTCTCATTGCTCAGCTTCAATGTGGGTAGAAGAGAAATCCGACGGTTCACTTTCAAACCCGCATTTTGGTATCTGCTGTGCAAAAGGGAGAGTATCCCTTCCACCCCAGAATCAGCTTCCTGATGAAATTCTACAACTACTCACTCAAAAAAAAAATTTCATTAAAATTTTACACATAAAGTGAATTGAAAAATTTACCCAATATGAGTTATATTTTACACATATTGAGTTAAAAACACAATATTTTTCTTTACACATTTTATAAGTAATCGAGTTTGAAATACTGAAAAACATTTTGTGTAACGAAATAGAAATATTAAATTAAAATGTGTAAATAAACATGCTTATAAAAAGAATTTTTTTCGTCATTCTGAAATTCTAAATAATTTGAAAATTTTTTTTATCTGACATTAAATATTAAAACGTATTCTTGTTTTATTAATTATACATTACAAATACAATTAAGTTGATGAAAAATGTTCCTTTGTTTTATTTGTAAAAAAGTTTTTTTAGTTCAGAGTGGACTAATAACCCACTTAAAACAACATTCTTTATTGGGAGACAACGTTTTTCCAGCTAAATGCGCACAACCCAATTGCGATTATAGAAATCACATTTATGATTTTAAAGCGTTAAATAGACATTTGTTTAATTATCACCAAGATGACAAATTTGATTTTGTTGTTAATGAGACTCCACAAAACCGAAATTCACATAATTCAAATTATGTTTTTGAAACAAACGAAATGGATACAAATCCAAGTTTTGAAATGCCTGAAACAGACGTATTTAATGGGTTTCAGAACGGAAGTCATTTAATGAAAAGCATCCAAGATAAAATTTTAAAAAGTATAATTCTTTTCAAATCGAGATCAAACATGACCGAAGCATTAATAAAATTAATAATCGACGAGTTTTCGAGTGTTTTTGATGAGCTTCTGTCCTCTGTAATTTTCATGATTCAAAACTTTGGTACAAAAAATCGTATCGAACATGTAACTGAACTAATAAATGAAATAAAAGTTCTTGGTAATTTATTCGAACACATTCAATCGACTTATAAGATTCAAAACGAAATTAAAAAATTAAACGAATACGTTCCTTCAGAAGAAATAATGCTCGGCTATCGAGATGATACAAAACTGGTTGACGGAAACGTTCAAATTGTTCAAAAAAAAGAATCATTTCAATATCTGAGTATAATCAACACAATCAGTTTGCTCCTTAAAAAACAATCCGTGATAGATTCGATTAATAATAATAATATACAACATGAATTTCAACCTATTCAGTTTACTCACTCGCCGTTCTGGAGTCAGAAAAACAGTCTCAAAATCCTTCTTTATTACGACGAAATAGAAATAAAGAATCCTTTGAGCGACATAGCTGGAGTTTATAAATTAGCGGTTTTTTATTTTACGATTATGAATTTATCAAGAAAAAATAATTCGAATCTAAAAAATATTTTTATGGTTGCCTCAGCGTTTAGCGAAGATATAAAAAAGTATGGAATGAATCCAATACTTCATAGAATTTCAAACGAAGTAAAACTTTTGGAAACTGATGGAATCTCAATTAATGGTCATATATACCGAGCCTCCATTTGTCAAGTTTCGGCCGATAATCTTGGTTTACATCAGCTTTTCGGATTGAAATGCGGTTTTATTGGCGAAAATATATGCCATTTATGTAATGCCTCGACAAATGTCATTCAAAAAAAATATTCTGAGATCGACTTTATCAAGAACACAAAAGTTTCATACGAGCAAAAGCTTCAAATGGTATTAGATGATCAAACGAAATCGAGTATTTATGGCATTAAAGATTATTGCGCATTAAATGAATCAAAAATATTTCATACGACTCGAAATTTCGCGTTTGATTTAACCCATGACTTATGGGAAGGCATCGTTCCCATTGAACTCTCTTTGATATTAAATCAGTTCATATTCAAAGATAAATTATTCGACCTCAAATTTTTAAACGAACGAATAATTTTACATAACTATGGAAAAGTCGATTCAATAAACAAACCAAGTCCGCTAAAAATTGATGGTCAACAAGTCAAAATCAAACAAAAAGCCGCTAAAATAACTTGTCTTTTTCGTCATTTTTCCTTTTTGATCGGCGACAAAATTCCACTCGAAAATAAATATTGGAGACTTTATATTTATTTATCCAAAATAATCGACATATGTTACACGGTCGACCTATCTTTCGGATTAATTGTTCAATTAGAATGGCTTGTCGAGGAACATCATAGCCTGTACAAAGAACTATTCCCAAACGTAACTTTAAAAAAAAAACATCATAATTTAGTTCACTATGGTACTGCAATGAAACAAATCGGAAGTTTAGTCGATTACAGCACCATTCGATTCGAAGCAAAGCATCAATTTATAAAATCAGCCGCAAAATCCTCAAACAATTGTAAAAATATTCTGCTTTCGCTGACAAAAAAGTATCAACACAATCTGTGTTACAATTTATTAAATTTCAATATGACTAATGATGAGTACGAGCAAAATAAGTCGGAAGAGATTTGCGTTGAAGACCTGGTTGACAAAAACCTTCGAGATTCAGCTATTCGGTTTACTGATTCAAATACTATTTTGATATTGAAAACAATAAAACTTTATGGAAAAGTCGTTAAAAAAAACATGTTTGTTTTTGTTTACGTCGACGAAGAAATCAAAATTCTCAAAATAAGCCAATTACTTCGAATAGAGAACAGTTACATGTTCTATGGAATTATTTTCAAAACTCTTTATTTCGACAGCCATTATCATGGGTTTGAAGTAGTACCAACTGACAAATATTTGTTAATAGATTCGAAAAATCTTTATCATTTTCATCCTGTTGATACAATGAAGAATTTAGATAGAAACGACAATCGAATTTTTGTTAAACCATACGTGTCAATTTAATTGATTTATTTATTTATCAAAATGTCCTCCATGTCAATTTAGCTTAAAAGTACAAATAATAATATTTAAGATAACTGTTTAAAAATTTTACTTACCATTAACTCAGCATCCAAACAAACATGTTTTTCCTGATAATTCAATTTGTTTTTAACTCAAATAAAATAATTACAATAAAAAGAAACTATGAACAACGAATAAATGGAGTACAAGTTTTTGAAACTATAAATCAAAACTTAAAAGCCCAGAAAAAGTTGGAAAACTTTAAATACGATCGGATATATTACCATGATTCAATTCTCGAGGAAGAATTTGATCTTGATCCGGATATGGTAATCGATTCGAATCAAACATTCACTTGCGTCCTATGCCAGGTAACAAAACTTTTATTAAAATTTAATTTTGATTTTAATCAGATTTAAAAAAAAAATTTTTAAGGTCAATGAAAACCAAATAATTCAAAATGAAACCACTGAAAACCGAGACTCGAGTTTTAATCATAGAGAAAATCTCGTAGAAAATTTTGCCTTTACATCCCAAATATCGTCTCATAATGCAACTTCAATTGTACAACCAAGTGTCCAAATTGATGAATTAATGGAAATAAAAAATGAACTTCAAGAATGCGTTAGAAAAGATAAAATTGGTTCGAAAATTCCTGACAAAGACTCAAGTACCAATGAATCAACCAAATGGCGTGTCCAAATTATTAAAATTGCTGGTTCGTTAATAATGAAAAAGAGATATATATTTTGACATTGAAAATATAATTTTGTTTAATATGAATTTATTTTAGCAATGATGTTCCAACAAAAACAATTAAAGAGAAATTTGCGAAAGCTTTGATTGAATTGTTTCCAATTTTAAAAAATGATAAAATACCAAAAGGATACGTAAGTATATTTGATATTATTATTTTTAAAAGTTTAATTAAATTTAAAATTTCTATTAAAGGAACATATTTACGATTCAGAAAAAAACCGTGGATTTTTGGAATGGCACATTCGAAACACAAGATCTAATTCGGGGACAATTCAGACAAGATTGTACAAAAAACGACAAAGACTTGACGACTCATTTGAAATGGAAATGGAGAACACAACTGAGAACGAGAGAACAATAACAATGATGAAAAATATTTTCGTAAATACTCAAGAAGACAAAGAGATAGTTGAAAATGGGATGAGAACAACCTTTAAATTTAGAATGAACTGGATTAATAAAGATTCACCTACAATTACTAGAATCTTATTAGAATATCCAAAATATAAAGAACTTCCGTATTTGGTAAATTTAAATAATTTTTTTAGTATATTTTAACTTATGAATAAATTTTTTTTTTTTTTTTAAGATTCAAGAGGATTTTAAAAGGAAATATCCGAACTCCTTCGATAAATTTATAATCAACTGGCCGTTAACTTATAGCAAAAATCTTGTCAAAAAAGCTAGAGCCTCGACGGATCCATTTATGCTTCAACTTGTGAATTCAAATGTTAATGACGAATCAACTGATGATGGTAATTTAAATCTTGTTTTTGAATTAGACTCATTATTAAACGTTTTTATTGTTTAGATTTTTCATTATGCGCTTTGAAAATTTTGAGCATGACTGCTGGTTATACAAGTTCAAAAGGTAGAAAAGGTAGTCGAGTTTCTAAATTGGAAATCGGAAACTATCTTCTCCATGAATTCAAAGTAATTTTAATTTTTCGTTATATTTATGTTTACTGTCTATTAAAAATTTTCATTAGATCGGAACCGGATTTGAAGAGATTTCAACTACGATTAACAATTTTACAAAACAACCAGTCTTGATATTGTTCGACAATCGACAGCTTTTTTTAAAACTCGACGATGAGTTTATCAGACTAGAGAGATTCACAATTACAAATGCAATAGACATTCTTTTCAAAACGTTTTGGGTGTTTAACATTGAATATCCATTGCAAGCATTGAATTTTTACACCTTCATCGAGATAATTTTTGGAATCAACGATAAAAATAACCCATCACTAATAGAACTCGATTCATTGTTGTCAAATTATAATTAGTTTTTTATCTATTTTTTTTTCATTTAATAATAACTTTTTAATTTAATTTTCCATTAATAAAATTAAAGAAAAACAAAAATATTTTATTATTTATTATAAATCCCTGAAGACCCCTTAATTAATACCTGATGAACCCTAAATTTATAATCCGAATTCTAATGCCATTTAAAATAATTCTGTGAAAGTAAAAAAAAATTTTTTCTTTTTTTTAATTGCACATAAAGAGTAGAAATTTTTTACACAATTTGTATGATTTCTTTACACATTATGTTTAATTTTGCTTTTTACACATTTATTAGTAATATTTTTACACAATAATAGTATGTTCCATTTAAACTAATATATGTGTAATATTTTTACAGATAATGTGTAAAATATTACACATATTTTTTTGAGTGCTTACTGATAATTCAAGTGAAGCCCTTGAATTTAAAAAAAATATTAGACTATACAACAAAGTCTTATCCTTTACGTCGATTAAGTCTAATTATGATCGAAATCTTATGAAATCTACAACAGGCACGTACACTTACAGAATTAACGGACCAGTAGTACAAAGAATCAGTAATTTAAAGCCAGATGATGCACAAAACCCATGTTATTCTCAAATTTACATATATGATCCAGATTTTCAAGCCAAATACCGAGAGAATAAATTCAAATCAGCCATTAACGTTAATATTCTTAACCGATTACAAAGTTCTTTAATGCGTTCTAATCCCTATGTAAGCATTTATCAACAATTAGGTCGAAGACTAAAAACAGATCCTTCTCTAAATTTAAACATAGTTATAAAAAAAAACGTTTCAAAAGATAAACGCTACAATTTACCAACAGCTCAAGAAGTAGCTGCCCTAATTTCAAATGATGATACTGAAGCCTTAAAAAATAAATTTGTTCTTCATTTCAAAGATGGTCAAATGAAAACAATAGACCAAAAATACGCTTATTCTGATCCTCTTCACTATGTACTAATGTTCCCTTATGGCGAACAGGGATGGCAATACGATACATATCCATTGAAAGAAAAAACTAAAACTAAAAATACTACTATAAATAATGATCGTAACATTGAAAATGAACATAACATTGATAATGAACTTAACATTGATCATGAACTTAACATCGATAATGAAATTAACAAAACAAAATACGTCTCAGCAATGCAATACTATTCATACCAGTTACATGATCGACCCAGTATGTTTTTTAAAATATTTTTATCAAGTGTATTTTCTTATTTAAAATTAATTAGATTCAAATCTCACCATGTTTGGTAGACTCCTTCATCAATATATAGTGGAACAATATGCTGCAAAAGTTGAGAGTGGTAGATTAAATTTTTTGAGGTTTAATCAAGATAGCATTCGAGCTGAGCTTTATCAAGGTCTTTTAGATGCAATAAACAGCGAAGATCAAACAATGGAAAACATTGGTAAAAAAATAATTCTCCCTTCATCATTTACTGGCAGCCCCAGACATATGCACCAACTCTTCCAGGATGCTATGTCAGTGGTTAGAGCTTTAGGCAAACCAGACCTGTTTATAACTATGACATGTAATCCAAAATGGCCAGGTCTTAAACGAAATCTTTTATTCTCACAAACACCAAATGATCGCCCTGATTTAATCGCTCGATATTTTAGAATAAAATTAAAAATGCTAATTAAAGATTTAATCGAAAATCATGTGATGGGAAGAACGATTGGTCACATTTATGTGATAGAATTTCAAAAAAGAGGACTCCCTCATGCCCACATACTAATAATTTTACACCCGGACGATAAAATTAAGACAGTTCAACAAGTCGATCTTGCGGTTAGTGCTGAGATTCCATCTGAAAAAGATTATCCACATTTGAATACAATTGTTAAGTCATGTATGATGCATGGACCATGTGGACCGGGTTACCCTAATGCTCCTTGCATGGTAGATGGAAAATGCAGCAAAAACTTTCCAAAAGAATATAGCGAAGAAACAATTCTTTGCAATAACACATACCCGATCTATAAGCGTAGTGCTAACAATCCAGACAATAAATGGGTTGTTCCATATAACCCTTACCTTTCAACCAAATATAATTGCCACATTAACGTAGAAGTTTGTAATTTTGTGGCTGCTGTAAAATACCTTTTTAAATATGTTTACAAAGGTGAAAAAAAATTTGAGCATATTATTTTATTCCATTATATTAATACTGGATTTTAAGGACACGATAAATCACTAATTACAGTCAATTCCGACGATCCAAATCAAAAAATACCTGTAAACTCTGATTCAAACTTAAAAGTCAACGATGAAATTGAAAAATTTACAGACATGCGTTATATCAGTGCTCCCGAATGTATTTGGAGACTGTTTCACTTCAGTTTGACAGATCAGTATCCAAAAACTAAAAGGCTCCCAGTACATTTACCAAACCGACAAACATGCTACTTCAAAGCTAATGATCCTAAAGAAAAATTGATTCAGTCACCACCAGAAACCGAACTTACTGCATATTTTAAATTAAACAAGAATAACCCTTATTTGGCTAAAAAGTATTTTTATTATGAGATTCCCAAGTATTTCACGTTTAACCAAAAAGATAAAGAATGGAAAGAAAAGTCAAGGTATTTGAATTAAAATTCTAGATTTTTTATATTTTTATTAACTTTTTTCTAAAAGACCCGATGAAACAATAATTGGTCGAATGTATTTTGTTCATCCAACTGACATCGAACGTTTTGCGTTAAGAATCTTATTGATTTATAAAAAAGGAGCAGAATCTTATGAGGATCTTTTAACGATTAACGGAGAATTGTGCTCAACTTTCCAAGAGGCTGCTCAAAAGAATGGTTTTCTAGAATCAAATAATCAATGGTGTGAGTGTCTCGAGGAAGCATGTTTAACCATAACAGATGCTGATGAGCTAAGAAAATTTTTTGTTTTACTGTTAGAAAACTGTCAACCAACTGAAATGAAAAATTTGTGGGAGCGATTTAAAAATGAACTTTCGATCGATATACTGTATAAATATCGAAATTTCAAAAGAGATCCAAATTTAACGTTTGATGACAAAGTTTATAATACCGGCTTATTTTATATTAACAAAATTCTACAGAAGAGTTCAAGAAACGTCGATCAGCTGATTGAAATTTTTAATTATGACAGTGAACAAATTATTCGATTTGATCAGATCAATCAAAATAATTTTGTAAATAATCTAATTAACGAAGAGTTAGATTACGATATTGAGGCTTTAAAAGATGAGTACAAAGAAAATTATACAAAATTAAATGTAGACCAATTAAGTGTTTTAGATTTGATTACTGATAGGATTAAGGATACCAATAAAGGTATTTAGAATTTTCTCAACTTTGCTCATATTAAGTTTTATCCTTTTTTTTCAGTTGGAAAGAATCTTTTTTTTGTTGATGGTCCCGGTGGAACTGGAAAGACTTTTCTATACAATACAATCATTGCTCATTTACGTTCACAAAACAAAATTGTACTTTCAGTCGCTTCGTCCGGTATTGCTGCTTTACTATTACCAGGAGGAAGAACAGCTCATTCCAGATTTAAAATACCGTTAAATCTGTCAAATACATCAACTTGCGACATATCAGTACAATCCGATTTAGCTCATTTAATTCGCAAAGCTGATCTCATAATATGGGACGAGGCACCTATGATGCACAAGCATGCTTTTGAAGCACTCGATCATACTCTCAAAGACGTAATGAAACTTAAAAATCAAAATTATGAGAATGTTCCTTTCGGCAATAAGATAATGTTGTTTGGAGGTGATTTCAGACAAATTCTACCAGTTATTAAAAAAGGTAACAGCTCACAAATCGTAAATGCAACTTTGAATAAGTCAAATTTCTGGAAAACTGTGACGGTTTTAAAGTTGAAAACAAACATGCGAGTTATGAACAAAACTGGTCAAGACTCTGAGAAAGCAAGACAATTTTCAGAGTTTTTGCTTAGAATTGGTGAAGGCAAAGAAAAAAAATACAAAGACCCAAATGGCTATGATGATTTGATACAACTGCCTGATAAGTTGATTAATCATTTTGATAAAGAAACCTTAATTAAGCACATTTTTCCGAATATATCAACAAAGTAATTTTTTAAAATAAAACTCATTTAATTTCTAAATATTTTCAATATTTTTAGTACTAGCCCCGACGAATTTATAGATTCAGCAATCCTTTGTCCAACAAACGAAGAAGTCGATTCAATTAATGAAATCGCCACTAACCTTTTACCAGGTGAATTAGTTGAATATCTCTCACAAGATTCAGTAGTCGTCGATTCAGATACTGCTCAATATCCAACTGAATTCTTAAATAGTATCAATCCTCCTGGGATACCTCCATTCAAATTGGCTTTAAAAGTAGGTCAACCAATTATTCTTCTAAGAAATATATCGTCAAATATGGGACTATGTAATGGAACTCGATTGATTGTCAAAAGACTCCATAAACATCTAATTGAAGCAGAAATTGCAATCGGAAAGTTAAAAGGTAAACGTGTACACATCCCTAGAGTTCCATTAATACCTTCAGATTCAGGACTTCCTTTTGATTTCAAAAGGATACAATTTCCAGTTAGGCCTGCATTCGCAATTTCAATTAACAAATCCCAAGGCCAAACTTTAAAAAAAGTAGGTGTGTACCTAGAACAAGCAGTTTTTTGTCATGGACAACTTTATGTAGCTCTTTCGAGAGTATCCGACTTTGACGACATATCAATTACCCTACCCAAGGATACAAATTTCACAAGAAATCCAGTGTTTTATGATGTTTTTGAAGCATAAATTAAAAATTGTAGATAAAAAATTTACAAAACTTAATTATTTATTTTTTAAAAATTTTTACATATGTGATTTTCTATTCAATTGTAAAGTCCAAATTATTAAAAATAAAAATTTTAATCGTTTACCATTGTCGGGTTTTCTAGTGTATTTTTAAAATTTCATGTATTTTTAATTCATGTGTGAAAAATTCACTTCTAACTTAACATTTTCATAGTAATTAGTTAGTAATGGCAAATAACGCATAGATTCGAATCGGTCAAAAAATGATTTTTTTGAAAAACAAACTTCACCACGTTTTTCAGCATGCTTTTTTCACTTAAAATAAATTTTTTTTCGATTTTCTGCTAAGCACCTCAAATTACATAGAATTGCATATTTTTAGAACGATGAGTTAGTCACGTGACCAGATATCGTGAAAAAAAGATTTTTTAAGGTATCCTTCAAACTCCTTTAATGATCTCCCATAAGACTCTATACAAGACCCAAGTTTTTGCTATTAAAATGTAGGAAATTAAATTTAGAAACTTATTATTGAGGCACTTTTTTAAATTTTTTTTTTTTTTAATACAAACAAGATGACATAAAGTAAGGAGACTTTATCGATTGTATATTCCTTTAACTCATCATTTAGTGACGGTGCATAATCGAAAATACAAGGACGATGATATTTTCCTCGATTTTCTTCAAAAAAGCACTCTTCATCTCCGTTTAAAAACTTCGATGTGTAATTATGAGCTGTTTCACAAGTCAAAGTCCCAGCACTTATTAATATCTCGCTTATTTTTTTCGACTTAAGCCAGAAAGTTTAAGCACCATGTAAATTGAGACAGAAAAAACTCTCTTAGAAATGTGAGTCCACGATGGGTTTGATCGCATAATTTTCATTACTAAATCAAGATGAACCTGATTAAGATTTTGAATCGATAAATTAGTAAGAGTAACCGCTTGAGCGATCGATAAATCCAATTTCGATCTGTTTGGTTTTAGTAAGTTCTTCAAAGAAGATACTTTTCTTTCCTTACGAATTGATTTTTTGGTAACCATTTTGAAAATTTTTAATTTTTTTAAAATGAAGAGTGCTTTTTTGAAGAAAATCGAAGAAAATATCATCGTCCTTGTATTTTCGATTATGCACCGTCACTAAATGATGAGCATATCAATTTTTTTCAATTAAAACGCAGAAAAAAATTTTAAAATTCTGAGACTTTATCGATTGTCACAATCGATAAAGTCTCTTTTCTTTATGTCACCTTTTTTGTATAAAAAAAAAAAATTTAAAAAAGTGGCTCGATAATTTTTTTCTAAATTTAATTTCCTACATTTTAATACCAAATACTTGGGTCTCGTATAGGGTCTTATGGGAGATCATTAAAGGAGTTTGAAGGGTACCTTAAAAAATCTTTTTTTCACGATATCTGGTCACGTGACTAACTCATCGTTCTAAAAATATGCAATTCTATGTAATTTGAGGTGCTTAATCAGAAAATCGAAAAAAAATTTGGACTTTGGTATAAAAAAATCGAAAAAAAAGGGTATATTTTGGGTCCACAGGCACCCCAAGGGGTTGGTTATGGGTCATATGTTTTTCCTGTTATTTTAGGTGAAAAAAGCATGCTGAAAAACGTGGTAAAATTTGTTTTTCAAAAAAATCATTTTTTGACCGATTCGAATCTATGCGTTATTGGCCATTAATATCATTTCATTAATCAATTATTTTCATAGATTTATATTTCGTAGATGTTTTATTTTTAAAAATGAAATATAATGTTGTTACATTATTAACTTCAAACTCAACACAATTTTTACTAAAATGTAAAAACTTAATATCAGCCAGTATCATGTTTTGATTATCTTTGCTTAGAGTAACTGAGTGTTCCCTGGCATTTTTGACGACATGAAAATAGCACATTAGAATCGATTGATTAAATTGAATAGTTTCTCTAGCATTATAAGACGCTACACAACCATCTTGAACAATGTACGTAGGATCAAATTTTATACCACACAAATTACACAAATCCATTAAAGTTCTATAAAACTTTCTAAAATCTAGCTCTGTTTCATGACTAGAAATAGCTAAACAGACTAAGTGAAATTGACCATTCATATCTGATTGACCAAACGCAAAAACCGGGAATCTATTGTTGTTAATCTTGTACGTACAATCAAGATGGTTCTGGTCAGATCCAGTTTTAACATCGCATTCATAAGAAAATGCAGTTGAAGGATTGAGTTTCAACAAATCATCACTATTTTTAACAGCGAAACCATCGACCAAATCTTGAATAACGCCAAGTTCGTTTGTGTCATGGTCTTTACACGAATTGTAAATAAAATATTTGACTTGGTCGTAGCTAGGTAGGGGAAACCTCGGGTCATATTGTCCTCGATTTTTGTTCATTATTAAAATGTTATGTAGTATCTTTGGGGGGCGATTTTGTTCGAGTAAAAGTCGTTTAATCTCTTCGTTAAAAAATATATGGATACCATGCTGTTTATCTTGTTTGTCGGGAAAATCGTTTCGGTGTTCAGCATTTGATAATTTATCGATGTAAAAATTATTAGCACTGAAACAAAATGACACTTTGAATCGAACCGGACATTGTATCTTAGAGCCAATTTCGTGGCATTTGGATGATGCACATCGTTTAGTGTAAGTTGATTTCAAATGTTGAGTATGATTGAATTCGCAAATGTTACATTTACTCGAAGTAGCAGCATGGGTTTGTAAGTATTTGAACTCGCTTGTTGAATTGTAAAAAAATGTCTCTATTTCATACTTGTCTGGTGATACCATTACTCTTTCGTAATCTGAATTTGAGCATTGGCTACTATTTTCTTCATTCATGTTTTAAAAATGTTTTTTAGTATATTATGTTAAATTTTTCTTAGACTTAGTTGTAAAAATAATTTATTGCAAATGTATGTTTGAATAAAACAATTATCTAGATTGTATGTGTCAAAACTAAATTGCAAATTTTTATTTATTTTTTTTCATGTTTAATTTTACTATTCTATGTTTTAAAATAAATAAGTTTGTGTCAAAACCAGGGGCCCAATTATCAAAATAATTTTTTTTATTAGAAATAAAAGGATATCGATAACTTCACTGTTTCATTTTTCAAGTAAATAAATCTTAAATAAATAAGTTCTTTTATTAAAAACAAAAAAAGTTTTATGTATGTTTTTAATAAATTGTTTTTTGTGTGGGAAACTTTTTGAATTCCTCTTTTTTTTGATAAAGGTTTTAGACATTTTTCTTTTGACTGACTTAAAATGGATAATAAATTTCTGATATTAATTTTTATAAATTTTTGCTCAGTTTATTGTCAAATCTTTGCCAGTGGGTCTGACGATGGTTACATTATTCTTTGGAGCAAAACGTCAAAGATTAGTTCAAGCTTAAAGTATCAAATGAAATTTAAATGTCTTGAATATCTCGGAAATGACTTATTGGCAAGTGGATCAGACACAGGAGATATTTTAATCTTTGATTTGGCGTCAATGAAGGTCATCAAAAGTCTTAAACACGGAACAACTTTTATTAATTATTTATTAATGGTAAATCAAACTTATTTGGTGAGTGCTTCAGATGATAAAAGTCTTAAAATTTGGTCGATAAATAACTTTGAAGAATTCAAATTGATTTCAAACGCACATAGCCAAGAAGTTATCGGTCTCAAGATTTTAAATGACAATTTACACTTTGCAAGTGCGAGTAAAGATTTAAAAATACGAATTTGGAAAATTCAAAATTTTAGGAAAGTTGATTCGTTTAGTGTTCTTTGTGACACCATGATGTCCTTTGAAATTACGATTAATGGAGATTTCCTTCTTGCTTGTAAATACAACGTTAGATCATATGATGAAAAAAAAAATAAATATAACGTTCCACCTAAATCTCCAACATTAAGTCTAAAAGCCCTTGAGACTTCTTTAGTTGCATGTGGTTTAGAGAATGGAAAAATTGCGATTTTAGACACAGACAAACAAATGTTTGTTGAATTTATAGATGCACATACTCTAAATGCTTGGTCTATAGACAATTATAAAGAGAGTTTAATGATAAGTGCCGGAGGGGATAACTTAATTAAATTATGGAATCTAACCAACTATTCATTAATAAAAACATTTCAACTTGCTGCCTCTGTTAACTCTGTCAAATTTATTCCTCAATTTGAAATCAAGAGTGTCCCAACAACTTTAACTTTAACCAATACAGCAACGACTGAAAGTATTGAAACGACCAACAGTCTAACTGCAAGTACCACTTCAGTGACGGAAGCAGTGGCTACTCGAATAGATACTGAGTTTTATAACTTTGATACCAAAACAATTCCAGTCAAGTCGAATACTCTTTCAATAAATAACGTGACTACCAGTCTAACTGCAAGTAAGGCTTCAATGACAGAGACAGTAACAACCGAAAGAGATCTCGATCAGATTAATGTCAAGTCATCTCAAATGCAGAATTTTATTGGAGAGCTAGGTCAAGTTAGCGTAAGTTTATTAGTTGATTTAATCAAAACAGAGTCTGATTTTAACGATTGTTTAACTAACTGTTCAAACAATGGCAAATGCAAATACGATAAAAGTCTTGATAAATTTTCATGTGAATGTCAAAGTGGATACATAGGCTCGGTTTGTAATTATTTTAAAAGTCCTTGTGGAGTAAAACCTTGTCTAAATAATGGAAGATGTGTTGAAAAAAGTGAAAATGATTTTGATTGTGAATGTAACATGGAGTTGTATTACGGTGATAGATGTCAACATGAAGTTGACTTGTGTCAGAACGAGACATGTTCGAATAATGGAGAATGTAAAAAAGAAAATAATGAAATAAAATGTAAATGTTATTTCAATTACAATGGTCAAAAATGTGAATACGAATCGAATGATTTAAAAGTGCGTAAAAGTGTTGTACACACATCATCGATCATTTGTGTAATTGTATTAATAATTTTTTTTTCGTCGTTTATCTTTTTGGATGCTATCAGAATTTATCGAAAAATCTCTTGTACTAAAATTAAAAGAGTGAATACAAAGAAAGCAAAAATCGAGCATCATGATAAGCATGTACCAGTTTACATTAACTCTTAGCGGATTTTGTAGATTTTTTTAAACTATCAAATTTTTTAAAATTGACTTAGTAAAACCGCTTTGTATCCTTTAAAAACAACACCGGGTGCAAATCACAAAAATTAAATAAATTTTTGATTTTTTTTTCGCTAACTTTATTCCTTGCGACCTACATATTCTCACCTTTTTCCGGGGAAAAAAAATTCATTAGGTACTAAATTTTTTTTCCAAAGAAAATTGTCATAATACACCCTAAAACACTCCTCTAACCTTTCAGATACACATAACAACTGATGCCATTTTCGGATAGAGAATGAAAAGATCTATTAGGAAATGTAGTTCTTTTATTATGGATATGTGGTTAAACCCTTAATTAATCCAAGAAACCAGTACAGTATTTCCTTGCTTACAAGTGCCCCCCTAATACCCCCTTTTTACAGACCAATGGAGATCAGATCAATTCTAATCTTGTGATTTTGAAGTAGATCGGACTGAGTTGTATATAAAACGTCCCAAAAGAACCTCAAATTCAATTCCTGTTGCCATTATTTTATCCCTTAAAGATGCGATTTTTAGTCGCTTATAAGCAAGGAAATACGGTAAGAACCTTAAAAAACAGCAAAATGATACAACCTATGTTAATTGTAAAGAATAATGTTAAGGTGATTTTTGGGATTTTCGACCCTAAGAAATCCTTAAATGTGGTTAGATTTGGCATAAATATGTTTGTTTCAATAGATTTTTTTATCATATCATAAAATATCCAAACATTAACTAGAGATTCTTAGCTTTCAGATGATATCATATCATAATCAACCTTTTATCTACCGACCGCTTGCTTGAAAAAATAAATTTAACAAATCTCCTCGCCAAAAGCAATCATTCTTTGAAATTCGGAGGGGAGGATAGTTTGAAAATGTTTTAATTTTTTCAAGGGGGTCCAAGCATTAGGCTTATTTAAAAAATTTTATGTGCTTAAACCACCTCCCCCTGTAAAAAAATCTTTTTCCATTTAAGAAAACAACAATTTTGATGATGTTGATGTTGTTTCAGGGCGTGTCTGGACAAGGTAGGGGTGGGGTTGTAGGGTCACATCTTGCCCTAGTGAGAGAATGCCCTAGTGAGGTTCATAATCCTGACATACAAATCTTTAGTCTGCTTTTTGCTGTCGTTATTGTATTCATCAATAAAAGAGACTCATTGGAAATCAATAATCGATTCTAGAGGGGTCCATTATGACGTGTTGACTCTCACTAGACTCGTGTTGAAAAATTTTTTTCTACCATGTCTCTTGTAATGAATAACGGAAGTTGTATGAATTTAACTGTTGTACGAAGCTTCTTCTCTTTTGGCGACCATGATTCCGTTTCAATTAAAAATTATTTTATTGTAGACTTAAGCTTTTATTGACTTTAGTTTAAGTTAGAGGTATGGGTCAGAGACACTCAGTTATAAAATATTTCTGGAAAGGATTCACATTAAGAATTCTCTTTAAAAATCTTTTATTAAATTAAAATCATCAAAATTTTTATTTTCAAAGTCTGAAGTCAACAAATCAAAATCTTCCTGTTTTTGTTCAAGTCCAAACTCATCGAAATCGATTTCGTGTTCATCTATTTTGAATCTCTTTGTGTCCATGTCCAAGTCAAAATCATCATCATCTTTATCATAACCTTCTAAATCCTTAAAATCATCATTTTTTTCGACACTTTCACATTCATTTACATTAAGTCTAACAAACTGAGATTTTAATTTTTTCAACAAAAAATCCAAACTTGACTCAATTTTTTCTTCACTCATTTCTGTGACGCCCAATTTAGCAATTGAATGAATCTTAAAACACGAGTCTACACTTGATCGTATCAAATCGACTAACGATTCTTTCAACAACTCACTTGACGAATCGTACAAATTTTCAAATTCAATTTTTCTACTCATGTTAAGTAAATTTCGAACACAAAAACGAATTGAAATAATTTATTTCAAATTATGTTTTTTTTCGTTTCTTTTTTTCTAAATTCTGAAGAAAAAAATCCACATCAAAACTTTCAACTAGAAACATAAAATTATCAATTTTCGTTTTATTTTTACCTTTTAAAAATCCTCTAACTGACCTAATTTTGTCACAAATGATTTTTTTGTAAAAAAAAAAATGTCAAATTTAATACGTTCGAATACAGAATCTAAAACGACAGAACCACGTAAGATTTACATCTCAAAATCAGACACTGGATTTGGGTTTAATGTCCGAGGTCAAGTGAGTGAAGGTGGTCCATTGAAATTGTACAATGGTGAATTTTATGCACCATTGCAACAAGTAAGCGCTGTTTTGAACGGAGGCGCTGCACAAAAAGCCGGTTTGTGTCGTGGTGATCGAATTTTAGAAGTAAATGGAGTAAACGTAGACGGCGCCACTCATAAACAAGTAGTTGATTTAATAAAATCAGGCGGTGATTATTTGACTTTAACAGTTCTTTCTGTTCCCAATGACCCTGAGTATACACACAAAATAGTCGATAATTTGAACTCGGATGACTCGTCGACACATTCGAATGATTATTCTGATCGTCGACCCTTGTCCATAACAATCCCTGATTACACTGAATTGAGATCGTCTAATGGAGACCGGTATACAGTGTTTAATATTTATCTTTCTAATAAATTGTTATGTTCAAGACGTTATAAAGAATTTGACGTGTTTGGTTCGTTACTTAAACGAGAATTTCCCGATTTTAATTTTCCGTCGTTGCCATCAAAATGGCCGTTTAAGTTAACCGAAAAACAATTGGATCAACGTCGACGTGATTTAGAGACTTATTTGGACAAGATAAGTTCAGTGAGATGTATTTTTGAATCGGACATAGTTCGTCAATTTTTGTGTATAAACGATAAATTGGATAGACATGAAAAATTAAATGAACCTGTGCGTAAATGTTCAAATGGTCAAGTTGTTAATAAAAATAGTCTTTTTGATTGTTCGGATTATGAGGATTCTGTAAATGAACCGGTGAAAATAAATAAATTTGAATCTCAGAATATTGTAAAACAACAACAAGATCTTGTTGAATTTAAAATTTTACTACCCGATCGTAAAATGTGTTCAATTAAAATCGAAAAAAATTCAAATACTGATCAAGTTTATAAAATTTTGTGCGATCATATTAAACTTGATCAACATTTGACAAACTATTTCTATCTTTTTGAAGTCATAGACTCAACTTTTGGTGAGTATTTTAAATTCATTTTATTTATCCTCATACAAGAAAAACAAACAGAAATATGATTTTAATGAAAAAAAATTAATTTTTTTGCTTGTTTTCACCAAATTGTGGGTTTTGGAAAAACTTTTCCCATTCGAAATGGGTACCAACATCAACTAGAGGTTTTTGGCTATCAGAATATATCTTCAAATCAATAATAACTATTTCGAATCACGAGTACTTAAACTTTTAAATAACAACTAGTCGCTTGGCTGCAAAGTGTAGGGATAGGGGTAAAATTTTTTTCAAAAAAAAAATGTAAAAATGATTATCCGAGGTTTTCGGGGTCGTAGATTACAGATATAATGTGAAAAATTTCAAATAGTGTAGTAAAATATTGGTATTGGGGTCAATTAGGACTAAAAATGATTTTAGTGTAAATCTTCATTTTTTGCTTGTTTTCACTCAATAATGGGTTTTGGGAAAGTTTTTTTTTCTTCGAAATGGCAGCCACTATCAACTAGAGATTCTCAGCTATCAGATCATATATAAAACTACATTTTAACCTTTTCTAATTATGAATGCTTAAATGTTTAAATAGGACAACCCTTCGCATGGCAACGAAAGGGGTACGGCAAGATTTTTTACACTCGTAAAAAGATCGTTCTATGGGGTTTTCGGAATCGTAGATCCGTATGATCGACTATGTTGACGTCGTGTTCTTAATTAAATTTATTATATTTCCAATTTTAAATGAAAAGTTAATCATCCAGACCCTTGAAAAACATACACCCAGGTGTTACTTTTACACGAAGTGAGGTATGCAAAAAATTATTTTCATACAAGGTAGAGTAAATGAAGGGCTACAAAATGATACCACATTTAGACCCCCTGTGAAGTTATTTGGGTAAGAAAACTGAGTTTTCACTTTTCAGTCTTAAAGGACCCTCATATACCCCCTATAGCTGTTGCATACACTCATCATTTCTTATATATCAATCGAAAGCTCTCAACGAGATCTACTTGGATGTATAGTCCATTTTTAGTTGGGATGCTCGGTTTTGGAGATACAAATCGACAAATAGTATCCGAGATAAAACTAAGAACATAGAAACATATACATATAAAGGCATTGGAAGCCCTTTAGATATTAATTTTGCTAAAAAATGTAATTTTTTGGATGTTTTTTAAAGGTGTAAAAGTTACACATGGGTGTATGTTTTTCAAGGGTCCAATCATTCTTTGATAAAACAACGGTAAGGTTCACTCGGAGTAAAACCGTAACACAATTAAAATGCACTCACTTTTTCTCATAGCGTGGTCGTAATTTGCTTATACCAAGTTAAACTGTCAAAAAAATAATTTAATTTGCGGAGAGGTTCAAAAGATCGACTATTTTTTCAAGATATAAACTTGGTTTTTTACTTCTGAGCCATTAGGTATCACATATAACATAGAGTATTCATATTCTCATTCATATTCTGATAGAGCAAAGAATTTCCTACAAGCTGAATTGTCGCATTTATTTTCCGTTTTTGTAAATTTATTTATTTATAATGAAAAAACGATATTTTGAGTGTTTTTTTTTCGATTCAAGTCCGCGTAATGTCTTTAAAAACCATTTTTTCCCTTCGAAATTGGTAACAGCATCAACTAGAACTTATCAGTTATCAGATCATATATATATCTCAATTTCAACTTTTTCCTGTAATGAGCACTTAAATGTTTAAAAAGGTCAACGAGTCGTTTGGCTGCAAAATGAAGGGTTAGGAGTGAAATTATGTTATTTTACACCAATGAGAAAACTGATAATCTTAGGCTTTCGGGGCTGCGGATTACAGATAAAAGGTCAAAAATTCCAAATTCAGATCAAGTGGACCTTATACAAGGTAATCGAGTCTTAAGAGGTTTCATTTTTACAAAAAAAATATTTTTAAAAACAAAATTTTTGTTGTTTTTTTTTTGATTACCCATTAAAACCTATTTCCTAAAATATTAGATGAGGAGATTGATTTTTAAATGTAAACTATTTTTATTTAAAAGAACGTAAACTACGTCCGAACGAACAACCCTATTTAGTACACTTACAAAATAATCAAACAAATAACGATTTTACAAATAATATTGGAAAAAATTCAAATTGCATACGAATGAAAAAGTGGTATTTCAATCTCAAAAATGAAACTCAACTCGCTAAAAATGATCTGACACTTAAATTTTTATTTCATCAAGTAAATTTCAATTTTTTTCCCTTTTTTTTCCTTTTTTTAAATAAAAAATTTTTAAGGCTGCTGAAGATCTTGACCGTGGTTTGATCAAGCTACCAGACAACTATGACATCGACATTAACTTTTTTCGTGAAAATCACCGCTATTTGGACTACTTAAAGCACGTTCACAAATTTACTGGTTACGGTGAACTCATTTTTCCGCATTGTCCGTGTGATTCGAGAAAAAATGGACACATAATTGTAGCATTAAATGCGTCTAATTTACAACTTAGAGCTTGCTCTAGTGAAGGCGAACTCGAAGTGGATAAAATTGTGGAATTTCAATATGATGATATTTTGAATATAGACGTCGATAATGAAGAAATGGCATTTGTACTTGAGATTAAAATAAATAATAAGCCAAACAAAATGATCAAAATTTACACTGGATTTGTAAGTTTTTTTACCAAAAAAAAAAAAAGGGAAATTTTTTTGAATTTCTAATCAATTTTAGTATCTGTATATGTACGACTGTGTCAAAAAAGCAAAAGATGAAAAATCAAAGAAGCCAAGCAATAAAGAAAATGCATAGTAAACACAATCTTCTAATCTCAATACCCCGAAAATTTTTTTTGTTTGTAATTTTTTTTTTTATAAAAAATGAGCTATACTTTTTTTGTTAAAAAATAAATTTTTTATAAAATGAAAAAATCGATTTCTTTTGATTCGAGTTAGAAGACGGTTCCTTAGTCCTTCCTAGGAAGAAAAACAGTAATTGTACAAAAATAAAAAACGGCCTATTCTTTGATCAATCAACAAAAGAAGTACGCTGATGACACAAAGATTTTAGCTGTGATAAGAGATATTGCTGACAACTTAAGCTTACAATCAGATATAGATGCAATTTCCAGTTGGTCGATGACTTGGTCATGTGATTTAAACATTCAAAAATGTAAAGTAATGCATATTGGATCGCGAAATCCAGAGTTTGATTATACAATTTTCAACAAAGAAGGTACCTAAGTTATGGAAAAGACAACAGTGGACGTGTAAATAGACTACTTGGAGTAATTCGTAATAATTTCAAATTTCTTAACCTTAGTGTGGTAAGACTCCTTTATAGCTCACTGGTTAGACCGCATTTGGACTACGCTGTAAGCGTGTGGAGTCCATTTCTCGAAAGAGATAAAAAAGAAATTGAGAAGGTACAGCGCTGAGCTACATGACTTGTTCCAAGTTTTTCAAACTTAGAGTATGAAGAGAGACCTAGTCAATTCAAATTGACAGATATGGACACAAGAAGACGGTTATTCAATTGAAATAAAAAGAGAGCTGGTTAAGAATTATGCAGTCCGTTTCAATTCACTAACCGAGTTTGCCGCAGAAATTAATTGAAGCAACGTCAATCGAGAATTTCAAATCAAGATTAGATGAATGGTGGATGGGCAAGCAAAAGCTTGCAAAAAACTGCTATAGCCATTAGGTTCTACTCGATTTTTCGAGTCGCAGTTAAACTACTACTACTACGGTCTAATTTTTTCCCTACTTAGATATTTAACTTTGTATCTTCTATGTGAAGGCTGTGGACGATACCAATTTAATCCATTTTAGACGGTCTGATGAGTGCTATACCATTCCCAATGTTTCTTCGTCGAAAGTCTTCTTCCAAAAACAGCCCAGTCGGATAAATTTTGATGTTACATTGATTCGTGTCATATATTTTTAATGCTAGGTAGGCAAAATTTGATGTCAGAAAATTTTTCTAAAAAATTTAAAATTTAATCTTACCAATCAAATTAAGTTTATGAAAAAGAATAAATTCATGATAAAAATATTAAATTAGAACCATGATGCTATTTTTTAAAAATTTGAAACATAAGGTTCATTAAATTCAAAATGTCCATGCTTTCTGAATTTAATATTTCTGATATTGTAACCGTGTTCTACGACCTTGAAAACTTCAGAAAATCAATTTTTTCCATGGTGGTAAAAAATCAAAAATTTTATCCCTACCCCTTGGCTTTTGCATCCAATGTGCTTCCATCTACCCCTGCTCTCTTAAATAAACGATACTAGTAAATTTTTTCTATAGTTAAGATTTAATTTTTTAAAACCATGTCTTTTTAGCGGCACTTCAATTAGAACAAAATTTAAAACAATCAGAAATTTTTTTTTAAATAAATTTTTTGTACCCCTATTTTTTCTTTTTTTGAATTTTCTCATAGTTAATTGATTAATTGTTGTCCCTAAAATGCGGAAAACGGAATTCCGCAGTATGATTTCCGCAAAAAAATTAGTCAAATTCCGTAAAATAAAGTACTAAAATGCGGAAAACGAGCTTTAGTTTTCAAGAAACAAACACCCCCCTGTGATATTCTAGCTAAACCAGTAAAAAGGGATACTTTTCAAATAAAAGTCCACTTCCCGTACTGGGAAACCAAACTCCTCAATATTTTTATAAATCTGGCTATACAAGAGACAATTATTTTCACATTTTAGCTTTTAGTTTTTTTAGTTTTAATTTCATTTTCTCATTCAAAGCTCGTTTGAAAACATGAAAATAAATTGAGCGGATAGTTGTAAGTGGTACCATAAAAAGCGAGAAGAATCGATTTATTTTCTAAAAGAAATTTTACATACTGATAATCATCATTTGATAAATGAGATAACTAAACGTAAGTTGTTGATCAAATCAAGTATGGCCATCTCAGATCATAGAGAATGGAGTGATGCTTTTTGGACAAAGTCTAATCCAGACTCTCTTTCTGTTTTCTTTAATAAGAATACCTGGAAACCTTTAAGAAAACTAAGTGATAAGATTCACTGTTAATGTCCAGTTTGCTTTGATTTATGTTTAGAAAAGTCAATGGTATCATTTTGATTGTTGAAAATATAGTCAGTATTATCGTTCGGGCAAAGTCTTGGTCGTGAAGTAAATATAGTTTTAATTGTTCTGGCATGAAAAGAATCATCCTTTAGATTCGTGTCTTATTTTAATAAACTTGTATTTAAACTTTTTGTTTTTCCGCACTTTCCGCAATTAATTTTCCGCAACATAAAGACTCCCTACTAAACTGACGAATTTTCGCATTTTAGTACTTGATTTTACGGAATTTGACTATTTTTTTTTGCGGAAATCATGCTGCGGAATTCCGTTTAGGGACAACCGGAATTAAAAGTCGGTCGAAACGATCTCTTTTATAATTGGAATGAAAATCAATGTAATTTACAACTTAGTTTTTAATAGTCGACGGTGACATGTTTTTTTCTAAAGACAGGGAGTCTTTGTTGGTTTATGTGAAGCCGCTAGGATAGTGAAAAATCTATTCGTATCACATTATTATAAAAGCTTTTGTCTAAATTATGAGACATAAAAGGCCCACCACCCTCATTTTTCTCTCTTTGAATTTCAATATTTTTGAGGTTAATTTTTAAAGAATATTCAAAAAATCACTTTTTTTTACATTATTTTATCGACTAGCGACATCAAGTTCAGCAAGCTCTTGAAATAAATTATGCCTAAATTTTCACAATTGAAAATTAAACTTAACAAAGTTTTAAAAAAGCTTTAAAAAAATGCTTTACAGCGAGAATCGAACCAACTACAAAAGAAATATCACTTGCTCAGACAGCTAACAAGTAAAACGAAACTGTTTAAATATGTAAAAAATTCGAATTGAACAAAACGAAACCATCTAAAGTTAGTTTTTCAAGATTTTTTAACTAAAATTGAATTTACTTGGCCTAATCTTGTGCCAAATATTTACTAAATAACAGACAAATTGTCTTTTCTTTCTACGGAGTTACTTATTTTTTGCATATGAAAAGGCAAAAAAGGTTCACAAGTAGCGAAAGAGTCACAGTTTTTAAACAAAAAAATATTTGATCAATTAAAAACTTTTATTTAATCTATTAATTAAATACCTTGCCAAGTTAAGACTTGGATTTTCGATTAAAAAAAAGAAAAAATATCCACATAACAAAGAAACTCCAAGTATACTTGAAACATGTTCAGTCTTCGATTTGAAAATTATTATCTTGTCAATCATCAAACACATTGCATGAAACAAATAGATCCCAAACGAGTACTTTCCAAACAATCGCAAGACATAATTATCACTGAATATCTTTGTAAAATCATTCGGGTCACCCATCAAAGCTAACAATAAAATCACCGAATGCCACACTGCTGGTTGAAAACAATAATCATACATATTCATTTTAGAATTATTTAAAAGAGTAAAGTACTTTACATATAGACTGCATAAATAGACCAGAATTAAAGTTGTAAATTTTTTCATTATTTTTGAACACATCATTTTTTTGAACCAATTATCTTGATTATTTTCGTAGACTATAAATAAATAACCAACAAGAGATCCACTTAGGAATATTGGAAATCTTGGCATCAATTTGTTGCTTAAAACCCTATCAAAATCCTCTAGTTTGACAAAATAGACAAAATTGTAAAATATAATACAAATGATAATTGAAATACTTGTTGTTAGATACCAATATTTACGAGTAAAATGGAATAGAAAACATAATAACGGGAGAATCAAGTAGAACTTGATTTCAATTGGGATTGTCCAAAGATGATTTTTACCAGTTGGTTGTAACATGATTAGACTAAACCAAGATGAATAAACATCGCTAATACCATGGTATTTATAATTGTAATATCCTCCGATGAATCTAGGACCAAATTTGATAAGACTCACTGCAATAAAGTAAGGTATGTAAATACGAAAAAAACGTCGGATTAAGTACTGGATAGTGATTTTAATGAGGTTTTGATATGAATCATTTTTTTGTAACTCTTTAAGAAACCTGTATGTAAGGAGAAACGAGCTCAAAACAAAAAATCCAACGACTCCAATAGAATATCCAGTTATATTTAGATAATATAAATCATTATTAGGCTTGAATCGCATGTATTTTGCGTAATGATTTAAAATGACAGGTAGAGTACAAAATCCACGAAAACCGTCTAAAAATTTAAAACGATTTTCACTTGATTTGGAAAAATCAGTGAATAATTGATTTAAAGTATTAAACATTGTTAAAAAAATTTGTTTTTTATTTTAAGAATCTGCTTCAACTAGTAGACAGAGAGAGTTATGTTCACGAATTTTAATTAACCAAAGAAAAATTAATTTCATTCAAATGATAACAAAGAAAAATCTAACTATTTTAAATCAGACGACTTTTGATGTCAAGGTTTTTCGTATTATGAATTCATCTTTTACCTGTTTTTTTTTCTTTTAAGGCAGTTACCACCCTGAAAACCATGGCTATCCAAGTATCTATTGAAGTTAACAATCAAAATTTAACCACTGCCCGCTTTTTCTATCCGCTTAAACACTTTTAATTTACCCTCTCTGGAGATCTCCGAAATTTGTTACTTTTGATGTATAATTTGTAATCTATCACCCTGAAAACATTGGAACATTGGATCAAAATTTAACCACTGCCTGCCAATTGAAAGGTTATTTCACAAAGCCTTTATGAAGTGAAACCCAATTACAATTAATGCTCACAATTTTCAGGAGTTCAGTCGAATAAAAACTTCTATTTGACATTCTTGACATTAGCTCTGTAATCTACGGCCCCGATAACCTCGGATAATCATTTATACATTTTTTTTGGAACAAAATTTTACCCCTATCCGTACACTTTGTAGCCAAACGACTAGTTGCCCTTTTTAAAAGTTTAAATACTCATTGCTAGAAAAAGATATTATTGATTTGAAGATATATTCTGATAGCCGAAAGCCTCTAGTTGATGTTGGTACCCATTTCGAATGGAACAAGTTTTTCCTTAATCCATAATTTGGTGAAAACAAGCAAAACAAATGAATATTTTTTCATTAAAATCATTTTTATTCCTAAGTAAACCCAAAACCCACATTTTTTTCAGCTGCTTAAAATCCAACAACTCCTTTTATATTACTATGTCAATGTGTTTTTTTAGATTTTCATATACTAATTTTACTTCCGAAATTTTAAAGAATGAAGTTTTAACTTTCTGGTCATAGTAAAATGCTTACCCTCATTTTTCGAAAGTGTTCTTGGTTATGACCACTCTGATTTTCTGAAAAAAGAGACTTTAAGCCATATAAAAAAAATGAAAAATGATTCAGCATTTTAGTAGGACTTTCCTCTTCAAAATGAAGTATAAATCGATTGACGATCCATTAAAATAGAATACATCTATGCGCCGTCATAATAGTTAAAGGAAATGTTGATTAACAGAAAGTTTCAATGACTGGTTGAATTTTAAAGTAAATTTAATTAGACATCTTTCAATTTATTTTAAGAAAACATTTGACTACCTTCAAGTCCTATCAATTTGAATTTTTTGAGATTGAAACATTGAAACTAAACGTTTGCTATGATTCAAGATGGGTATAAAAGCCCATGAAATAAAATTAAATTTTTTTATAAAAATGAAATTTTCAATTATACTTTTTTTAGGATCGTGTGTATTTCTTAATTTGGTGAGCGAATGTTTAACAAAGAAAACCAATGATGGAAAATGGAATAAACCAATTGCTACAAGACCAGGCTTTGTCCCAACTAAACCAGAACATGTAAAAACTCATTCAATAAAAGATGACAAAACAAAGAAATTTACAAAACCTAAACCACATAGGTCTAGAAAACCAGTTTCCAAAAAAGGAACCAAGACTTCCACAGCTTCTTAAACACTTTTAATAATACTTGAAATTTTTTGGTTTAATGTTTTTATGATTAAATAAAAATTAATGGAAAGAAATTAAATTTTATTTCAATTTTTCACAAGTGCTTTTTTCTACCTCTATTGTAAGGCCTCTCTGGAGACTCCGAAATTTGTTGCTTTTGATGTATAATTTGTAATCAATCACCCTGAAAACATTGAAAAACCAAAACCATGGAAGTTGAAAATCAAAATTTAACCACTGCCCACTTTTTGCAACCTAATACTGAGGTGAAGTGTTTAAACACTTAAGAACTCATGTTTAGAAAAAGCTTTAATTAAGTTTGAGATATGGTCTGATAGCTAAAAAGTTCGCATTAAAGGTGGTATCCATTTCGGAAGAAATGGATTATTTCCTTCAACCATAATTGAGTGAAAACAATCAAAAAAAGGACAAGTCGCATCTTGTCTCACGTTTAAAACCTTCAAATAATCTGAATTTGCAATTTCTGACATCATAACTATAATCTACGACCTTGATTACTAAAGAAAATGAGTTTTTTCATTCGGATGAAAAACTGAAAAATCCTACCCACCCGGTGTTTCTAGCCAAACTCTTAGTTGCTTCGCTTAAACATCACAGGACTCGTGAATGGAATAGGTTGTAAATGAGATGAAGATATGGTATGATAGCTATAACAAGCTCAAATTCATGCTGGTATTCTTTACAAAGAGGGAAAATTATGTCACATAACAATTATTTGATGAAATTCAGAAACAGTTCATCAACCCGAATACCAATTTTTTTTCGATTCTAAGATATTTTTAAAGCCGGTCCATGACTTTTAAACGCGAGGTCAGAAAGATACAAATTTTTGAACTAATGACGCTTAGTTGCTTCACTTAAACATTCCAAGACTCATGAATGGAAAAAGTTTTAAATGAGATGAAGATGGCCTGATAGAAAAAATAAAAAATTCCTTCAGTCAAATCAAATATTTCCGTAGGTTACCTTGATACCCTTAAACCAGTTGTTAAAAATTTAAAATTGAAGAAAAAATTCAGAGCACTGGGAATACTTAACTTGTGGTCAAAAATTATAGTGTCCTTGCTCTTTGATTGTTTTCAGTCTTTCTGATCTCGTGTTCAACGTTCCTAGACCTACTCATTTATAAAAAAGAGTCCAAAACTAACTTTTTTCAGTCTTTAGTGTTGAAAAAAATGAAAAAATCTTTTTTTAAGATATGGTGTTTCTTCAGAACTGGTTCTTATAATTTTTGATTATTGGATAGGTGCCCGATTAGCTCAGTTGGTTAGAGCGTCGTGCTAATAACGCGAAGGTCGTGAGTTCGATCCTCCCATTGGGCAAATTTTTTATTTTTTCAAAAATTTAAAAGTTCGAGACTTTTTTTCATCCAAAAAAAAAAGCACAGAGATCTAAAAAAAATCGAAACAACTAGAAAGCGTTGATTTGAATAAAGAGGAGAATAAAAAGAAACATACAAAAGATTTTTTTTTTGTTCAATTTCATTTTTTTTACAAAGCTTAAAAAATAATGTTAAAATTTTAATCAACAAAAATGGTATGGCAATTTATAGACGTTTTCAAGAAGGTTTCTTCTTCGAACAAAGTACAAGACGATGACTTTGCGGATCGTATGAACCGAAGATACACTGTGGCTATTCTAATCCTATTTTGTATTCTAGTCGGATCATCACAATTCGTCGGTTCACCAATAGCATGTTGGGCTCCCGCTCATTTCACAGGCTCTATGACCACTTACACAAACTACATATGCTGGATCGCCAACACTTACTTTGTTCCAACTGATGAGAGTCTCCCAAACCCGACTGCGGAAAGACAGTTCAAGATCAATTATTACCAATGGATTCCGTTTATACTCGCTTTCATGGCTTTTTTGTTCTATTCCCCGTTCGCCATCTGGCATTTACTTGCCAAGCCAAGTGGACTAGACGCTAAATCAGTCATGAAAATTATCACCAGTATGGATCCCAGTTCTTGTGACTCACGAGACAAAACAATGAGAAACGCAGTCAAGTTAATCGACCGTGCCATCGATTATCACAGAGACTATTACGATCAATCATGTCTTGGTCAATTAAGGCGTAAAATAACAAGATGTTTATTACCAAGAAACAACTCAGGCTGTTACATAAGTGCTTTGTACATGATGACCAAACTTATTTATTTAGCGAATGTTTGCGGTCAATTTTTTCTATTAAACGCTTTCATGGGTCCAAAATTCAACATCTACGGATTCGAGGTCTTGAGAGATTTGTGGAATGGAAAAGACTTTTGGGAGTCACCGAGATTCCCAAGAGTCACAATGTGTGATTTCACAATCAGAACTTTGGGCGAAAATAACCAAAGACACACAATTCAATGCGCGTTACCAGTCAATTTATTCAACGAAAAGATTTTTATATTCATCTGGTTCTGGTTGTGTTTGGTCGCCATTTTTACTGCCTACTCATTTTTGATCTGGTTATTTTCGTTCACGAGCTCATCGCGTCTTTCATTTGTCAAGCGTTACTTAAAAGTCCAAGAAAGAATCGGATTCCTATCAAACTCAACTTTGAATGAATCAAAAGTTTTAGACGCATTTTTGTACGAGTATTTGCGACATGATGGCGTGTTTTTGTTAAGAATTGTCAAAAAGAATACAAATGACATTGTAGTTGGCGAACTAGTTCAAGCTTTATGGGATAATTTTAAAAAATATCCACGTTTTGCAATCCAAAATGGAGACTCTCAAGATGTAACTCTTGACAAGGCAAATGATATTAAAATGAATCAAATTTATGCCTCAAATGGAGATGCTCATTTGTTACAAAATGCTTACAATGAATAATTTTTTTATGTTTTTGTTAATAATTTTTAGAATTGACTTTTTTTTTTAAATTCACAAAATTAATGAAACTTCTTCTTGTTGAGACCAATTTCAAAAAAAAAATTTGCTTTTTCAAAGCAATCAAGTTTTTTTTTTAATTTAAAAAACTAATTTATTGGTCTTTTTTTGTCTTGGTAAATTTTTATGACAATTTTGTAAAATTTTTTTGGTAATAAAAAAATTAAAATTAATCGTCTTTTTGATTTTATAACTTGATTTTATACTTTTCATCTTGACCACGTGAGACTAATGATTTTCTAATGGAATTAGAGGCAAAACTGGAACCAAACGATGAGTAACCCTTTTTAAAGGTATAAGTGCTCATAATTGGAAAAAGTTATTATTGATTTGAAAATATAGTCTGATAGCCAAAGACCTCTAGTTGATGTTGGTACCCATTTCGAAGGGAACAAGTTTTCCCAAAATCCACAATTTGGTGAAAAAAAGCAAAAAAAAATTTTTTAAAATCATTTTTAGTCTTAATTGACTCCAATGCCAATATTTTACTACACTATTTGACATTTTTGACATTAGTTCTGTAATCTACGGCCCCGATAACCTCGGATAATCATTTATACATTTTTTTTTGAACAAAATTTTACCCCTATCCGTACACTTTGTAGCCAAACGACTAGTTGCCCTTTTTAAAAGTTTAAATACTCATTGTTAGAAGAAGATATTATTGATTTGAAGATATATTCTGATAGCCAAAAGCCTCTAGTTGATGTTGGTACCCATTTCGAATGGGAAAAAGTTTTTCCTTAACCGATAATTTGGTGAAAACAATCATTTTTTTATTCAAAATCATCAATGTTAAGTTGTTTTCAATGACTTGAGTAGTTACTTGAGCAACTGATTGGCGTTGCTGTAAAGAATTATCGTTTATCAGCGTCCCAGGGTAATTTTGTGTTCATCACTTTATAATTTCAAATTTTCAGAAGGCGTTGAAACGTTTAAAGCAATCTAATAGTCTTCAAAAATCTTCAATATGGAAAAAAATGATTTTTGTTTTTCTATAATGAACACTAAATGCATACTAGCTCTAAAGGAACTCCAAAATGAATAAATTGAAATTTACAAAAATAAAAAAGCAATTAAAAAAACTTGCTTAGTAATTGTTGTATGATCGTATGATTTCTATTTCAAAAAAAAAGGTGTTCTAGCCAAGTCGTTAATTCTAATTCTCTACTACGGTTAAGTTCGATTGGATACTTGAAAATTAGAAATTTTTGAAACTAAATCAGTATTCTACAACTTGAAAACATTGGAAAATGATTTTTTTAATTTCGGGGAAGAATAAAACAATTTATTTCTGCTCGCTTGCAGCCTTGTACTGAGGTGTTGTGTTTAAACACTTAAGAACTCATGTTTAGAAAAACCTTTGATTAAGTTCGAGATATGGTCTGATAGCTAAAAAGTTCGCATTAATGCTGGTATCCATTTCAGAAGGAATGGATTATTTCCTTCAGCCATAATTGAGTGAAAACGATCAAAAAAAGGACAAGTCGCATCTTGTCTCACGTTTAAAACCTTCAAATAATCTGAATTTGCAATTTCTGACATCATAACTATAATCTACGACCTTGATTACTAAAGAAAATGAGTTTTTTCATTCGGATGAAAAACTGAAAATTCTACCCACCCGGTGTTTCTAGCCAAACTCTTAGTTGCTTCGCTTAAACATCACAGGACTCGTGAATGGAATAGGTTGTAAATGAGATGAAGATATGGTATGATAGCTATAACAAGCTCAAATTCATGCTGGTATTCTTAACAAAGAGGGAAAATTATGTCACATAACAATTATTTGGTGAAGATCAGAAATAGTTTATCAGTCATATCAAATAATGTTCTAGGAAACGCAAAATACCAATTTTTTTTCGATTCTAAGATATTTTTTTTCATTTTTAGGTGTACACTGAAAGTCGAAAAAGTTAATTTTGGACTCTCTGTGAAAAGCTAGCCGGTCCATGACTTTTAAACACAAAATAAGAAAGATATAAATTTATGAACTAAAAACTTTATTCTAAAAACTCAAAAAAAAAAGTTTAAAAATTCAATACGATTTTAAAAACAAAAAACTTTTTTTTTTAAGGAAGCTATTAATTGTCTAAAAACTTTGATAAATGACCATCTAAAATCACTAATACAACAAAAAAAAAACAACAACATTTGAATAAATTAAACCTTCCAGAACGACCAATTTATGTCTTCCAATTCCGCACAATTTTTCATTTCATTTCTTTAAAACCAAAAACCGTTAGATTTTAAATTTGAGACCTACTCCATTCAAAAACTTACCCTTGTACTTTCATGGATAACATAACCCTTGGTGCCATCTGTGGAGTATCGACTAAATTTCTACACAACATTTTAGCTAGTGAAGTTTTTCTAATCTCATTCAATTGAGCCGGTGTAAAAGCAGCTGGTGCTTCTTGTGTCTCGTACCAAAATCTATCACCAAATTTCAAATCTCTGAACTGTAATCCCAATAAACAATTCAAAGTTGGTCCAATCATGGCACCGTCTGGTTTAATCTCAGCAACACTAGCACTAAACAAATCAACATCTTCAACAAATTTATAATTTTGTCTGAACAAATTAACAGCGTCAGGGGCAACAAATAGACCCATTTCTTCCCATGATCGAATCGGTTGAAGTCTACATAAATCTCTAAATACTGTATAACCAGGTACACCATGATCTCTACCTCTTTGAATGTTAATGGAGATTAAATCAAAATGGAATGGTCGACCTAGATCATCGTTGGTTTCGAACAAATGTTTTGATATCTCGTCTGTAAAAAAACGATCAACTTTCATTATAGGGTCTTTAATTAACCCACGGACAATTGATTCTAACCCACCTTGGGACACATCATAGATAGCGTTTGCTTTAAAGTAAGAATGACGTAACATCATTGGCAAGTGCCCCGATGTGTTGAATTTATTATCGACTCGAGAGTATTGACTACGGATCATAGAGTGTCCAAAACGACCATACGATGCAGCGTATTCATTGTTAACACGTGGATCAACATCAGGGTTGTATTGGAACGGTGATCCGGGTAAAATACCTAAAAATTTAGCTGATTCTTGTCCTAGTAAAATTGGTAGATATTCATTGTATGTTATGTGTTGAATTTGGGCAATTATGACACGTCTAGTCTCTTGGAAGACTGTTTCATCTTCCCATGTAGGGTTAATTATTGCCAATGTATCAGCTATTCTGTTATGCTCACGTATCAAAAGGGTATGAAAAGTCATCAAAGCTGTGTTTTGATTAACACGATCATCACCGGCCTTGAAACAACGTTTCTCTTGTGTAAAGTCTAAACAGTCGGATGGTTTTTTGGACATGTCTTTTGGAAGTAAATTTCCTTGAGCGACAACCATACGACCTCTACCGGTGAAACGATCTCTCAACTTTTCGTGATCTTCTTTCTTAGTGTGGTAAACAGACGAGCCGTCTATGTAACTTGTTTGAAGATTAAGTTGACCACGTTCTGGGTTTTGACAGTTCAAATCAGTGAAAGCAGCCGATGAACGTGTAAACTCAATACATTGATGTGACATTTGTTGAATGCAATTACATGTAAAATTGGACGTAATTTGAACCGGGAAACATTTGGAAGTTCGTTTACATTTACTGCAGATTCCTAAAGGTTTTTCTTCTTCACGTGTAACGGCCAAACTTGTGATGTCATGGTTTACCCATTGACCCCATTGCATGAATATGTGATTAACAAACGGTTCAATTTCGTATTTTTCAACGTGAATACCACATGTAAGGGATCTTGGACTTGGTAATTCTGAGCCGTCTCTGGACACACGTGGTTCGCTAATACCATCGGCGTAAGCTGGACGAACTTGACGCTTGTACGGTGCTTCAGCTTTACCCCACCATGTGTTTCTTAAATTATTACATGTTCCATCTAATGTTCGGTACGGAAAGGTCAAGTCACATTGGATTGGAGCTCTGAATGGACAAAAAACAGGTACACCGTTGATCAATGGTGATGATGTTTCGAGTTGAGGAGCTTCGACAACTCTGACTGGAGGTTGTATGGACTGGAGTGGTGGATTCGGAACTGGAATTGGGACAGATACCGGTTGAGTTCTTGGTTGAATTTGAGTTAAAATTTGCTGAATTGGACTTTGAAATGAAAGAGATTGTGTTCTTTGTGGACGAAATGAAAGTGTAATAGGTTGCGAGGGGGGTATGAGTGCTTCGTGGTTATGAGCGTGCAAATAGCCAATCAAAGCTACCAAAGCAATAAATCTTAAAACAAAAATTATAATAACAGCAAAAGAAAGAGTGTGGGTGTCAAAATCACTTACAATTTCATTTTGATTTTTTTGAAATAAAAAAAAAAAGAATAAAATTTGTTTAAAAAATCAAACGATCAACACTTTAAAAGCATGCTAAATTTTAAAAAGCAAAATTATAACGTTTAGTCAAACCTCTTTTTTTTTTAGTTGTTTGAAAATTTCGAAAGCTTAGGATTTGTCTTTGTTTCTTTCAAGAAGAAGTTCGAAACAATGAAGAAGAAATTTTTTTTTTTTTTTGTTGCAGTACATAAGCTTTAGTTGTTGTTGTCGTTTTTTCCTTAAAAGCTTATTTTCAACAAAAAAAAATCTCTTTTTTTTTTGAACTACGAATCATTGAAAGTACTTTCTAAAAATATCTGATTTTTTAGTTTAATAAAAATGCAGAGTCATGGACATTTTTGTTCTCTGGTCATCTAATGATTACTTGTTGATTGAACCACGGCTGACGGCCCATTTAATAAAACTGACTTAAACAAAAAATCTGAAAATGTACACTCTGAAAATCCTAGAAAACCAATTTTTTCATGGTAGTTTTAAATCAATATACTGAAGTGTAGTGTTTAAACACTTAAGAACTCATGTTTAGAAAAAGGTTTGATTAAGTTCGAGATATGGTCTGATAGCTAAATAGCTCGCATTAATGCTGTTCCCCTTTACTATAAGAATGAACTAATTCTTTCAGTTTTAATTGAGTGAAAACAATCAAAAAAAGGACAAGTCGCATCTTGTCTCAAATTTAAAACATTCAAATAATCTGAATTTGCAATTTCTGACATCATAACTGTAATCTACGACCTTGATTACCACAGAAAATGATTTTTTCTCATTCAAGGTGAAAATGAAAAATTTCAACCACCGACTTTCGCACCCAAACTTCAAGTTGCTTTATTTAAACATCTAAGAACTCATGAATGGAAAAAGTTGTAAATGAGATGAAGATATAGTATGATAGCAAACAAGCTCTCATTTACGCTTGTCCCTATATCGAATAATTTTTTTTTGTTATAGCAATTTACAAGTAGTTTTTGATGATCTTTCAGTTGTAGGAAACTACTTGGGCCTGTGGGTCGCAAATCTGATATTATATTCGTAATCAGCGTATATGAAAACCTCGTAATTGTCCAATTTTGAAAAGTAAATGAAAGAAGGAATTATGACCAGTGAAGGGTCATTTTAAAGTAGCCTTTAGAAGGGTCAGTTTGGGAAAATGTCTCTTTTAATGGTATTTTATTTTACTGAAGATCTTTTCCATTTATCGCCTGAAAGCTGACAAAATTCTGAACATACTATAATTATTATTATTGCAAAAAAAGTATGATGGTTATAAGAATCAACAAGAAAAGATGGAAAAATGGTGTATTTTTAGAGTTTTTTTGTAACAACTCTTGAAGAAATATTTCTAAATCCCCAATAAATATTAAAAGTTGTAGATCTGAATTTCCCCTACAAAAGTTGGTAGGCTCTTGGCGAGGATCCTATTTATACCTTTTCTACGACCCCACCCAAGAACATATACTTTTGGCTCATGGCATGTTTTAAGCTTTTTGGTCGGTTTTTATAAAATATAAGAATTTTTATCGAAATCTACGGATCAGAAGACGTGTAAGCATGAAGAATTATTGACCTGTTTGGCCTGTTAGGAATTTCAGTGCAATATAAAAGGCAACAAGTTACCAAAAAAATAAATTTATTCAAAGGAAACATTTTAGACTCTCAAGATATCAGTAATAGGGTTTTCTGTCTCGGAGAATTCGAAAAAAATGCTCAAATTTTACAGAAAATTGGAAAAAAACACAAAACATATCATAACATCAAAAGTATATGTTCTTTAGTACGATCGCACGATAGGTATATATAGGACACTCGCCAAGAGTCTACCAATTTTTTTAGAGGAAGGGACGAGGAACATTTTAAAAGTAAAATTGGCTTTGTTGGATGTTTTTTTTCGGGAGTTGTTCTTGAAAAATCATGTTTTTTTTTAAAAAAAATAAAAAGGGATGTAGCAAAATAAGTTGAAATTTTTTTTTTATTTTCAAAAACAAGTTAACTGATGAAATTTAATGTGCTGTTAGCGCTTAAAGCAAAAAAAAAAGCATGTTGACTTTTTTTTCGGGACTTATAGCTCATAACCCTTAAAAATCGATGAGGGTCTGGTACATATACTCGACTTGAACCTATAGTTTTTTTATTGAAAAATTCTTTTTTTTTCGCTTCTAAAAACCCTAAAATAGTAATTTTGGGTGTTTATTTTGATCCCTGACCGACTAAACTTTATGATCTGGTGCACTATAACTGTTTATTGTAAATCTTGTATTGAAATTTATGAAAATATGTAACGCTCACTGCAATAAAACGTTTTCAATTAAAATCTAAAAATATTTATCTTTTTAAGACTGAATTTTATGTTAAATTTATTTCAAAAAAAATTAAATTTTACTAAGCAATGAAAATAATTTTATACATTGCGGTATCCGAAGATGGTTTCATTGCGGATAAAAACGGTAATATCGATTGGCTAAACAATTTTGGATCAATTGATGAATGTGGTTATTATGAATTTTATTCGTCTATTGACAAAATTCTAATGGGAAGCACTAGTTATGAGCAAATAATCAATTTCAACTGTCCATGGCCATACGAAGGCAAAGAGGTTTTAGTCTTCACAAATCGTGAATTAAAAACTTCATTAGAAGATGTCAAATTCGTGAATAATATTGAAACAGTCGTTAAAGACTTTGGGAAAGATTGCTCAGAAAATATTTGGCTTTTAGGTGGAGCTAAGTTGGTTAAATCATTCGACAGTCTTAATTTTATTGATGAGATAATTGTTTCGGTTATCCCTGTCAAGCTTGGTAATGGAATCAAACTTGATATTGACATGTCAAAGTATTCTCTTGTTAAAACAATTGATTTTAAACTCAACATAAAACAAAAATTTTTTAATAAAATGTAAAATTGACACTCCCGATTAGCCTCAATTTGTTACTCTCCTCCCAGACAGTATGCTATAATAGCTCTTCAATTGTAATTAAGGTTACCAAGATGCACAATTTGATTGAATCAATAACATAACTATGTATATAGGTGGTATGATACTACCCAGTGGCGTAGCTAGACAATTTCAGATGGGGGGGCTCAATCAAGAGGGTCTAAAAATAGATCGACTCCAAAATCTCGGAACCCTAAACTATTATCGTAATAAAACAGCCAATGACACTCCGATTGAATAACTTTCAAGACAATTAAAAGTTTTTTTTTAATTGTCTTGAAAGTTGCCATCAGGGCCGGCGCCAGACCAAGACTGAGATTTTAGGGGCTGCTAAAATCCGAGTCTGATCTAAATGAAAAATTATTTGACCGTTTTTAGAGTTTTCATACAACGAAACTACGTATTTTTGCCAAAAATTTAAATTTCCCTCATCTTATTGATTTTTTTACCCTTTTCGGCTTATAGACTCAAAGTGAAATTTTTCAGAATCTGGCATTTAGAGATGGGGGGTGGGGCTCAAGCTCTGGTTTGCCGTATGGACGCTACGCCACTGATACTACCACCATGTATGAGGTCATCATTTTAGGAGAAGATTTGAGATATGATATCGTAATGTTATGTGGGAAAGACGTGGTTTACCTTTAATGGTTTACAATTACCCTAAATGATAAAAATAAAGCTAAAAATTATTATCAAAAAATTGTACCAAAAACATCTTTTCTTTGTAACGCCTGTCTGGAGGTGCGCAATACAGAATTAAAATAATTTAAATTTTATTAAAGTTGCAAGACTTATAAAAAATGAAATTTTTTAATTTTCAAGGCATAGTTGTTTTTTTTACTTTAGTAACTCGTTTTACTGGTCTACTCTTTTTTGCGCTTTCGTTTGTCTTTTTCAAACCTCTGCCAATTTTTTTTGGTTTAGTTGTTTTCACTGGATCTGTTTTCATGTGTTGTGGTTTGGTAACATCAAATCCAACTTTAGTGGCTTGTGTTTTCATGTGTTGTGATTTAGAAGCATCAAATCCAGATCTTGTAACAATTGGCTTCTTTGTTTTTCCAACATCAGTCGCCTTGGCTAATGATTCGTTAACCAAACTAACGATAATACAAAAACTTATAAAAATTACAATTGAATATTTCATTTTGTTCAATATTGTTTATTGAAAATCTTTGGATATTAAAAATGTTTATATACCCTTCTTGTACATGATAATTTTTAATCATTACAGGCATTTCATCTTAAAAACTTTGTCAAAAATGAATATTTATGACTAATTCTAAAAACTTAAGACAACTGATTTATTCGATTTGAAATAAAAACAATCATATTTCAGTCAGAAATTTTTTACAGTACAATGCATCCAAGGTAAATCATCATCATCATCAGTCAGTTGTAAACACGACCGGTTTACAAGCATTCAGAATTTTCTGTCTCCTATCTGTTCTTGAACTTGTGGCTTTTCTTATCTCGTCGACTGATGGTGGTATGTCATTATTTATCAGTTTGCCAATATATTCAGGGTATGACATTTTTGTCTACCCGGTTTTGTTTTTCCGTGACTTGATCTTGGGTAGTAGAGGACATATTGATTTATCAATTCGTCTTTGTTCTTTCTTACACAGTGACCTACGAAACTTAACTGTCTTCTCTGGATTATTGTTGTTAAGCGGTCCATTTGTACCATTTGATAGATCTCGTTGTTACTTAAAGGATCTAATCTTCTCACGTTGAGCATCACTCTATAACAATTTGTTGCGAAACTATCGAGAGCTTGTTCCAGCTGGCATGTTATTATCCAGCTTTCGCACCCGTATAGGAGGACTGATAGGCACGCCGCTTTGAATATGTCAATTTTTATTCGTAATGTTCTTGATCGAAACAGTGCTTTCATTTTCCAAAAGGCACCCCATGCTTGAGCCCCAAGCTTTGATCTTGATATCGGTTTCGCTTGATAGAACCATAGATCCAAGATTCTTAAAGTTTTGTACCCATTCTATCTTTTGACCATCCAGCATGATGTTTTGGTCTGCCTGTTGATTGGTGAGTGCTTCTGTCTTTTTTACGTTTATCTCGAGCCCTACTTTTCTTGCATTTTTCGCTAAGATGTTCAATAATTGTTGTGTTTTGTCAAATGTGACTTCGAGTAACGCGATGGAGTCTCTAAAGTCAAGATCGAGTATGGATGTTGTTGGTTGATGAGATGATTGGCGTTCATTAGTAATTAGTACGGTGCCTCCATTTTCTCGGTGTTCGTTTTCTGTTTCTTTGAGTACATAGTCCATAACGATGATGAATAAGAAAGGCGAAAGTGTATCTCCTTGTAGTACACCTGTCTTTACGTCGAATTTGTCCGACACCTTTCCCTCGACAAGAACTGTACTTTTTGAATTATTATGGATTGCTTGAATGGCTCGAACTATAATCTCCGGTATTCTGTAGTGTCTTAGAATAGCGAACATAGCGCATCTTTTGATTGAATCGAAAGCTTTTTTAAAGTCCACGAACAGGATGAAAAGTGCGAGGTTTTTGTTGTTGAAGCTCTCAATCAATCGTCTGAGTATGTGTACTTGATCTGTACAGCTTCTGTTTCGTCTGAAGCCTGCTTGATTTACCCTTAATATGCGATCTATTGGATCTCGTACTCGTATACGAAGATAAATCATTTCTCATTAAATAATTCATATAAGTTATATGACAATCAATGTATCCAAGGGGGTTCTACTAAAATTCGGACCCTCATTTTTCAAAAAGTTGTTGAGATTTCCCCGCTCGAGTAGGGAGGATCAAAGCTTCATGTATCGAATTGTAGGCCGGTGTCACTAACTTCGGTAGTTGGTAAAGTAATGGAGAGTATAATAAAAGATGAATTAATGTCATACTTTTTTTTTCCACGACCGAAAGGCTAATGCCATTACTCATAGATCAAATCGCTACACCTGCTACATTACCCTTTTCGGAACCCTTATTTTAAGTCATCAAGTCTCGCAATCCTGATAATTTTACAAGTCAGTCTTACTTGGTTAACAAACGAGATCGAGTATAAGATATACAGACTTTTCGAAGGCTTTCGAAAAGGTTTCAAATCAAAAACTTCTTGCTAAGCTGAAGGCTTATGGAATTAAACGTATTTCTTTCGAGTGGATCAAGTCATTTAACACAAAACAAAAAATGGTTCCGGTTGAAGTTAGCTCGGAGTAGGAAGAAGTTACAAGTGGCAAACGTACCGTATCCTTCCCGAAGCGTAACAAGGAACCTCCGTAGCGTACGTAGCGAAAGTACCGAAGCGTACCGTACCATACCACGTACAAATACGTAAAGAAAAAATTGAAAATTAAGAAGGTATCGGACATAAATCGTCCCGAGGTGAAAGGACGAAAGAAAAATTAGATAAAAATTGGACTCTTTTCTGTCGATAATTGAAGACAAAACTTCATTAATTACACTATGTTTAGGAATTGTTATGGTTTTAAAACAACTAATTTTAAAGATAACGTTCGCGACATGCAAAACTTCCACGTTATCTGAATTTTCAAAATCTGACTTGATAACTTTGTTCTCCAGAAATGTAAACCTAAGAAAGGCAAATTTTTAAGGGGGATTTTTTTTAGACCCATTTGCCATTCTTAGGTTTTCATGTATGGCGAACAAAGTTATCAAGTCGGGTTTTTCTAATTCAGATAGCGTGGAAATTTTGCATGGCGCGAACCTTAAAATAGAAAAAAAATTTCTTTAACAATTTCAGTGCATTTAGTGATTTTCATGAAAATTTCATAACATAGTGTACTATCGGAAGAATTTTTAACAGAAATTAATTGATTTAAGGTCGGAATTCTTACGTATTACTTTCGTTTGATTTAAACTAACTAAATACCACTTTTAGTTTAAATATTTAGCTAAGGTTCTCAATTTGCTCGAAATATTTTTTTGAAAGTAACTGAAATTTTTTTCTGATTTCAATCAATCGAAAATAAAATGAATTTTAAAATTAAAAAAAACTTAAATAAATCAATAAAAATGTTTATCTTTATTTTGATTTTAATTTATTTTCATCAATGGGATGATCGAAAAAGTTTTAAACTTGATTCGAATTTGATCAAACTCGACCATAATGTAACTTGTGAAATATCGAAAAAGTTTATTATAAACGGTCCCGTTATTCAATACTCGGCTATTATTTCAAATGATCCCTCAACTGGTAAATTTGTAATCGAAACAATTGGATTTATCGATAAAATTGATTTTAAAAATCTTAAATTTTTGATTCTATTCAAAAATCTAGTCTGGAAAATTGGAAAAACAAATGTTTTAGAGGTACCATTGATGGGAACAAAATACGGTGTGGATAAAGCTTATAAAGTCGAAACAGTTTTGGACGAAGTAAGTTTAGACATTTGTGTCAGTCTTGTCGATGAGTCAAAAATTGGTAATTCATTTCGAACAATTCAATTTCAAAGACCAATATTCAAAAACAGATCAATTCCCAAGAAATCTTCAATCATCAATTGTGTTCACACAGTCCAAAATTTAAACAATAAAAAATTCAACCATCTCATTAACTGGTTAAATATTCAAAGAAAACTTGGTTTTGGCAAGATCAAGCTTTACTTTTTGGACCTTGAAAGGGGATATGAAGGATTCTTAAAAAATAAATTTCAAAATTTTATCGAAATCATTCATTATGAAACAAATATTACAAAAGTGTGCAGATTTTATTTAGATCTGGTACAAGCAGAGCCTCAAAATATTGAGTATCAATCACTACTTGAGTCTTGTAATAAATCTTACTGGATCTATTTTGACATGAGTGATGATTACATTAAAAATTCACATGAAAGACTTTGTTCAAATGATTGTCTTCTTCATTCAAAATACGAGTACGAGTATATCAGCAATTACGATTTTGATGAGTTTATTTTACCAAGAAATTATCAAACAAATGAAATTACACAATTGGCTCAGGGATTCACTTGTCCTAAAACAGAGACTAATGATCTCAAAATTTATGATTACATTAAAAAATTGGAAAGTGTCTATGGAAATAAAGTTGCATTTTTTCAATTTGAAAATGTTAACTTTTTGCCTAATTTTGAATTATTAAAGATAAAGATTCTATCAGGAACATTTACAAATTTTGGTTATGATTTTAATGGAACGAATTTAACGTTTTTAGTTGAGAATCAAAATGATGTGAAATTAATCGATTCTTACATTAAAACTCAAAATTTATTCAACTGCATGAACACGAGCATAAGAAACAGTCTTTCAAAATGGAACAATTTTTATGGTGCTTTGGTGAATAACAGAGACGGAAAGTCAATTTATAACACTGAATATGTTCTTTCGTATAACCAACATTTTGCTTGGAATTTTAAAAGTGGATCGAAAAAAGTTCGAGTTCCACTTAATTTAGGTTATGTAAGCCATTTTAGAGACTTTAATTTGAACATAAATTCGACGTATTCGATACAAAATTTATTCTTTGACATTGAGTATTACAGGTTTCTGTTCGAAAATATAAATGAGATTATTGAGGGTTTATAACCATGCAAACTTTTTATTTTCAATAAAAATATGAAATTTTTTCAATTTTAGATTTCTTTGACTGAGTTACCCAAAAAATATTTTATCGGTAAACACATCGGGCAAGTTGGATTATATTTAGTCCATTCATTTATACAATTTTCATGAAAAAAATGATTACAATTAATAACACGCTGATCATTTTCAATTTCATCTAAACAAATAGCTTTTGAATTAGTTAGACTTGCTGTTTCCTTGTTCTAGACCAGTGTTTTACCACTAAGCTCAGTCGTTTTTATTATTTATTTAAAAGCTGAAGAATGACTCCCATAAACGGTCGTATATATACACGATCACACAGTTCCCTAGCGTATTACAGCTATGCTCCTGGAAGCAGCGTCTGCCGGGTTAAGGGCAAAAGGAACGTAGTGAATCGTTATATCATAATAACCATTCAGGAGAGCCATAAGGACGTTAGTTGCAAAATAATTCGGAAAAAATAATCCTGTCTCTATAAAAACTTTTTCATCCTAAAAGGAAAAAGGCTACTATACGGAGTGATGGTCGGTAAAAATTACTTACTTTTACTTTTTTTTGTGCTTTCTTTTGTCTTTTTCAAACCTCTGCCAACCTTCTTTGGTTTAGTTTTTTTCACTGGGTGTGTTTTCATATGTTGTGGTTTGGTAACATCAGATCCAACTTTAGTGGCTTGAATTTTCATATGTTGTGATTTTAAATTCATCCTCTTTCGATTTATATACTTAAAATGTAGAGAGCTATTTTTCTGGTATATTTTGGGACGATAAAAACACTGTAGTATTCAGAAATTTAAATAAACAAATCTTTCAAGAGATACATTCCTTTAATTTTATGTATCGCATTTGATACAACGGGATTTTATGCACAATTTAAATTTAATCTCTCAAAAGTATCATTTAATAATGGAAAATATTTATTTTAGTTAATTAACTTAACTTTAGACAGTTGAGTTAGTTTGAGCATAAAAACATGTTCTAAACGTCTAACGAGAGGATCGGATAGACGGGCCCAAAGGTACAAATGTAACACTACAACATTTTCAACAAAATTTTGTCCCAACTTAATTTACATTCAAAATTAAGGCTAGATTATGTTTTTCTTGCTGAGCTAAGGACCAGTTTTTTTGCCTCATGAGTTAAAATTGAATGAAAAACATTTTTCACCAAATTAAGCCTCCGTGTATTCTTTACCGCTTTTATTATTTAGACTTCACCAGCTGTGTCTTAGGTTGTCACTACCATACATAAGAATAGGTCGAATATGGGTTTTCATGTTAGGATGTATATTTTCTGAGAATAGAACAAGCGTTTTCATCTTCATTAATGAACAAACGGACAATTGTTACAAATGCTACTAAGGTTGTATTACAAGTATGAAAGTACCCTTAACCATGTAAGCAGTTCGGTTGCATAAGCACCCCCTAACACATAATATCATATGGGCCCAGAATCGTAATTTACAAAAGTCGATAAAAATTTTCAAAATAAGTTTTATTAATTGAATTAAAAATAATTGAGACACCTCAAAATTTTAGAACATGTAAAAATAAAAAATAAAAAAAAAGTTTAAGATCACACTATTAACAAATTAGATTAATTTGCGAGGAACGAGCGTTGCGTGACGAGCTAATACTTTTCAATAAGTATAAGCCTGAGCTCAAAATTTTGAAACAACAATTTTTGTTTTGTTATGAATGAAGAGAATCTCCATTTGGTTGATATAAACCATTCAATTTTTCATTATCTTTTTGAATTGAGTCATCATTTTGAATGGCAAAACGTGGATCCTTTTTAAAATTATCCCACAAAGCTGTAACTAGTTCACCAAAAATATAAGAATGTGTATTATTATAGATAATTTTTAACAAAAACACACCATCATGTCGCAAATAGTCGTACAAAAACGCGTCCAAAATTTTTGATTCATTTAATGTTGAGTTTGATAGAAATTCGATTCTTTCGTGGAGTTTTAAGTGATGTTTGACAAATGAAAGGCGCGATGAGCTCGTGAACGAGAATAACTTGGTCCAGATCGAGTAAGAAGTAAAAAAAGCGACTAAACACAACCAGAACCAGAGGAATATAAAAATATTCTCATTGATATGATTAATCCATAACGAACATTGGACCGTGTTTTGATGGTTGTTTACTCCCAAAATTCTGACTGGTAAATCACACTCTGTGCCTCGTGGGAATCTCGGGAGTTTTGCTGACTCATCAAAGTCTTTTCCATTCCACAAATCTCTCATTATCTCGAAACCATAGAGATTAAATTTTGGACCCACGAAAGCGTTTAACAGAAAAAATTGACCGCAAACATTAGCCAAGTTGAATATTTTGGTCATCATGTACAAAGAACTTATGTAACACTTGTTTCTTGGTAACAAACATCTTGTTTTTTTACGTCTTAGTTGACCAAAACCTGGTAGATGGTAATAGTCTATGTGATGATCGATTGCCCGTTCGAATATCTTGACCGCGCTTGTCATTCTTTTGTCCCCTGAATTATCCGAACATGTGTACTTGCTTTCGATAATTTTAATGACAGACTTAGCGTCTATCAAACTTCGCTCGGCAAGTAGATGCCAAATAGCGAATGGGGAATAGAACAAAAAAGCCATGAACGCAAGTATAAACGGTATCCATCGGTTATAATTGATCTTGAACTGTCTTTCATCATTCGCTGTCGGGAGAGTGTCATCAGTTGGAACGTAGTAAGAGCTCGCAATCAAGCAGATGGAGTTTGTGTAAGTTTTCATAGAGTCTGTGAAATTCGCCGGAGCCCAACATCGTATGGGGGAACCGAAAAATGGTAACACCCCAACTTGAATAAAAAATAGGAAGAGAACAACCACAGTGTATTTTCGGCTCATACGATCCGCAAAGTCACCGTCAAACAAAACCATAATTGAATTTATTTTTTTTTTAATGAACGTTGAAAATTTTTTTTTTTGATTTAATTATTTTATTTAAACGACCACAGCTAGAGCTGTTTTTGTCAGGAATTAATATATAAAAAAAACTTGTTTTAAATTAATCTAAAATTTATTTTATTAGTTTATCAGAAATTTGTTATTCTGAATTTGAAATTTGTATATTTGTAATTCAGAAAATAACTTCAGATAAATTTATAACAAATTGATAGCCAATGAAAATATTTGACCTTCTACTATTAACCTCTTTTTCGGATACTTTTTTCATCTTAAAAAATGTATACAGTCAACTCACACTTAAATCACCCCATTTGTCCTCAAACTTGACAGTGATATAACTTCAATGTGACAGAACTAGACCATTTTATAATGGAATAAGTCCATTTTGTCGTGACAAGGCCGGTGATTCAAGTTAAATAGTGACAAAAGTATGCAGTGATATAACTGTAAGTTCACTGTATGTTAATATCGAACGACCATCTTTGTTTATTTGAAAAAAAAAATATTTTTAAATAATTCTACAAGTTGTTTGAATTAATTTTGTGTTATTTCAAAATAGTTAGTTTTTTGAAGACTTTTCACAATGGACTGTTAGGATTCTCTTCGCGGTGTTTTTTTCAATGGGTTAGTGTTCTGACAATTTGATAAACAGCGGATACTCCAATGTTGTATTATGGACACCTAGCATGGGGTAGGGATGAAAAATGATTTTTACACGAGGCTGGGGGGAGACATGCACCTAGAACAATATTTGATTTAACTGAACGAATTTTTTTAATAATTTTTAGTCAAAAATTGCTTTATTGAAAAAAAAATTTATTCATTTAGTTAAGGACACCAGCATTAATGGGAGCTTTTTAGCTATCAGGCCATATCTCCAACTTAATCAAAGTATTTTCCAATCATGATTTCTTGAGCGTTTAAACATAACACCTCAGTATTAGGCTGCATTAAGCGGGCAGAATAATATAAGAAAGAGGGCTCAGAGTAAATAGCCAGAGAACTAAAATGTTCATGTCTCTGCAAATGAATTAAATCAAAAAGTCAGATATTTTTACAAGTATTTTCACGCATATGAAGTTTAGCGTTCAATATAAAAAAGAGATTTTTTTTTTTGAAAATAAGCTTTTATGGAAAAAACAACAACAAAAACTAACGTTTTTTTTTTATATTGGTTAGAAGCAACACAAAAAAAAAAACTTGTAAATTTCTTCTTCATTGTTTCGAACTTTTTGTTTAAAGAAACAAAGACAAATCGTAAGCTTTCGAAAGTTTCAAACAACTAAAAAAAAGAGGTTTGACTATATGTTATAAATTTTTAAAATTTTAAGCATGCTTTTAAATCGTTAGATTTCTTCTCAACAAACAAATTTTATTCTTTTTTTTGTTTGAAAAAAATGAAAATGTAAGTGATTTTGACACCCGCACTCTCTATTTTGTAATTATTATAATTTTTGTTCTAAAGATTTATTGCTTTGGTATCTTTGATTGGCTATTTGTACGCTCATAACTATGAAGCACTCATACCGCCCTCGCAACCTATTACACTTTCATTTCGTCCACAAAGAACACAATCTCTTTCATTTCAAAGTCCAATTCAGCAAATTTTAACTCAAATTCAACCAAGAGCTCCACTACCATCTGTTCAAGTTCCGAATCCACAAGTCCAGTCCATACAACCTCCAGTCAGAAGTGTCGAAGCTGCTCCACTCGAAACAACATCACCATTGATCAATGGTGTACCTGTTTTTTGTCAATTCAGAGCTCCAATCCAATGTGACTTGACCATTCCGTACCGAACATTAGACGGAAAATGTAACAATTTAAAAAACACATGGTGAGATAAAGCTGATGCACCGTACAAGCGTCAAGTTCGACCAGCTTACGTCGATGGCATTAGGGAACCACGTGTGTCCAGAGACGGCTCAGAATTACCAAATCCAAGATCCCTTACATGCGGTATCCACGTTGAAAAATACGAAATCGAACCGTTTGTTAATCACATATTCATGCAATGGGGTCAATGGGTAAACCATGACATTACAAGTTTGGCCGTAACACGTGAAGAAAAACCTTTAGGAATCTGTAGTAAATGTAAACGAACTTTCAAATGTTTCCCGGTTCAAATTACGTCCAATTTTACATGTAATTGTATTCAACAGATGTCACATCAGTGTATCGAGTTTACACGTTCATCGGCTGCTTTCACTGATTTGAGTTGTCAAAACCCAGAACGTGGTCAACTTAATCTTCAAACAAGTTACCTAGACAGCTCATCTGTTTACCATATTAAGAAAGAAGATCACGAAAAGTTGAGAGATCGTTTCACAGGAAGAGGTCGTATGGTTGTCACTCAAGGAAATTTACTTCCAAAAGACATGTCCAAAAAACCATCAGACTGTTTAGACTTTACACAAGAGAAACGGTGTTTCAAAGCTGGTGATGATCGTGTTAATCAAAATACAGCCTTGATGACATTTCATACACTCTTAGTCCGTGAGCATATCAGAATAGCCGATACATTGGCAAAAGTTAACCCTCAATGGGAGGATGAAACAGTCTTCCAAGAGACTAGACGTGTTATCATTGCTCAAATTCAACACATAACATACAATGAATATTTACCTATTTTACTAGGACAAGAATCAGCTAAAAATTTAGGTATTTTATCAGGAACACCGTCTCAATACAACCCTGATGTTGATCCACGTGTTAACAATGAATACGCTGCATCGTATGGTCGTTTTGGTCACTCGATGATTCGTAGTCAATACTCTCGAGTCCATATTAAATTTGATACATCGACACTTGCCAATGATGTTACGTCATTCTTACTTTAAAGCAAACGCTATCTATGACGTTATGACGTCTTAGTTGACCAAAACATGAATGACCGTAATAGTCTATGTGATATTCGATTGCCCGTTCGAATAACTTGACCGCTTTTCTGATTGTTTTGTCCCGTGAATCATCCGAACTTGCGTCCATGCTGTCGATAATTTTCATTACAGACTTAACTTCTATCAAACTTCGCTCGGTAAGTAGATGCCAAATAACTAATGGGCAAAGGAACAAAACAGCCATGAACAGGAGTATAAATGGTATCGATTTGTAATTGATGATATGATCAGTGTTGACTATCAAGCAAATGGAGTTTGGATTAATCTTGATTGTCGTATAATTGACCCGAGCCAAACATTCTATGTTAGAATCGAAAAATATTGATGAACCGACTACAGAAGCAAAAAAAATAAGTATAACCACGGTGTATCTTCGGCTAATACGATCCACAAAGTCATCGTCTTTGACTTTGTTCAAAGAAAAAACAAACTTAAAAAATTCAATAAATTGCAATTCCATTTTTTATTTAGACGTTATTTTTAGAAAAAATGAAATTAAAATTAAAACAAAAATTGTCTCTTTTTATTCTTCTCTTGATTCAAATCGTAGCTAGTTGTTTCGATTTTTTTAATACTCTGTGCTTTTTTTTGGATGAAAAAAGTCTCGAACATTTAAATTTTTGAAATAAAAAAAATTTATCAAATGCGAGGATCGAACGAGTACATCAAAAAGTTACATCAAAATATTAAGTATTTTTTGGTAAGATTCCGGCAATTCAAAACTTCCACGCTATCAAAACTTTTCAATTTCGATATCAGATTCGGAATCTGCGTACCAAAAAACCCTGAAAAATGTATTTTTTACATTTTCGAAAAAAAAATTTTTTTGACCCCCACCTCCTCTAGATTTATAAAACAAGCGTAAGTTGGTCATCGTTTTTTACCGATATCTCAGCTATTTGATCATGAATCATATATAATGGACATATATTCTGAAAGCGCATATTCTAAGCTACAACAAAAATAATTTTTAAAATTCAATACGATTTTAAAAACAAAAAACTTTTTTTTTTGAAACTATAAATTGTCTAAAAACTTTGATAAATGACCATCTAAAATCAGCAATACATAAAAAATTTACAACAAAATTTGAATAGTTTAAATCTTCCAGAACGACCAATTTATGTCTTCCAATTCAGCACAGTTTTCATCTCATTTCTTTAAAAACAAAATCATTTAGACCTTATATTCGAGACCTTTTGAATTCAAAAACTTACCCTTGTACTTTCATGGATAACATAACCCTTGGTGCCATCTGTGGAGTATCGACTAAATTTCTACACAACAATTTAGCTAGTGGAGTTTTTCTAATCTCATTCAATTGAGCCGGTGTAAAAGCAGCTGGTGCTTCTTGTGTCTCGTACCAAAATCTATCACCAAATTTCAAATCTCTGAACTGTAATCCCAATAAACAATTCAAAGCTGGTCCAATCATGGCACCGTCTGGTTTAATCTCAGCAACACTAGCACTAAACAAATCAACATCTTCAACAAATTTATAATTTTGTCTGAACATATTAACAGCGTCTGGAACAACAAATAGACCCATGTCTTCCCATGATCGAATCGGTTGAAGTCAACATAAGTCTCTAAACACTGTATAACCAGGTACACCATGATCTCTACCTCTTTGAATGTTAATGGAGATTAAATCAAAATGGAATGGTCGGCCCAGATCATCGTTGGTTTCGAACAAATGTTTAGATATCTCGTCTGTAAAAAACGATCAGCTTTCATTATGGGGTCTTCGATTAACCCACGGACAATCGATTCTAATCCACCTTGGGACACGTCATAGATAGCGTTTGCTTTAAAGTAAGAATGACGTAACATCATTGGCAAGTGTCGATGTATCTGCTTGATAGTCAACACTGATCATATCATCAATTACAAATCGATACCATTTATACTCCTGTTCATGGCTGTTTTGTTCCTTTGCCCATTAGTTATTTGGCATCTACTTACCGAGCGAAGTTTGATAGAAGTTAAGTCTGTAATGAAAATTATCGACAGCATGGACGCAAGTTCGGATGATTCACGGGACAAAACAATCAGAAAAGCGGTCAAGTTATTCGAACGGGCAATCGAATATCACATAGACTATTACGGTCATTCATGTTTTGGTCAACTAAGACGTCATAACGTCATAGATAGCGTTTGCTTTAAAGTAAGAATGACGTAACATCATTGGCAAGTGTCGATGTATCAAATTTAATATGGACTCGAGAGTATTGACTACGAATCATCGAGTGACCAAAACGACCATACGATGCAGCGTATTCATTGTTAACACGTGGATCAACATCAGGGTTGTATTGAGACGGTGTTCCTGATAAAATACCTAAATTTTTAGCTGATTCTTGTCCTAGTAAAATAGGTAAATATTCATTGTATGTTATGTGTTGAATTTGAGCAATGATAACACGTCTAGTCTCTTGGAAGACTGTTTCATCCTCCCATTGAGGGTTAACTTTTGCCAATGTATCGGCTATTCTGATATGCTCACGGACTAAGAGTGTATGAAATGTCATCAAGGCTGTATTTTGATTAACACGATCATCACCAGCTTTGAAACACCGTTTCTCTTGTGTAAAGTCTAAACAGTCTGATGGTTTTTTGGACATGTCTTTTGGAAGTAAATTTCCTTGAGTGACAACCATACGACCTCTTCCTGTGAAACGATCTCTCAACTTTTCGTGATCTTCTTTCTTAATATGGTAAACAGATGAGCTGTCTAGGTAACTTGTTTGAAGATTAAGTTGACCACGTTCTGGGTTTTGACAACTCAAATCAGTGAAAGCAGCCGATGAACGTGTAAACTCGATACACTGATGTGACATCTGTTGAATACAATTACATGTAAAATTGGACGTAATTTGAACCGGGAAACATTTGAAAGTTCGTTTACATTTACTACAGATTCCTAAAGGTTTTTCTTCACGTGTTACGGCCAAACTTGTAATGTCATGGTTTACCCATTGACCCCATTGCATGAATATGTGATTAACAAACGGTTCGATTTCGTATTTTTCAACGTGGATACCGCATGTAAGGGATCTTGGATTTGGTAATTCTGAGCCGTCTCTGGACACACGTGGTTCCCTAATGCCATCGACGTAAGCTGGTCGAACTTGACGCTTGTACGGTGCATCAGCTTTATCTCACCATGTGTTTTTTAAATTGTTACATTTTCCGTCTAATGTTCGGTACGGAATGGTCAAGTCACATTGGATTGGAGCTCTGAATTGACAAAAAACAGGTACACCATTGATCAATGGTGATGTTGTTTCGAGTGGAGCAGCTTCGACACTTCTGACTGGAGGTTGTATGGACTGGACTTGTGGATTCGGAACTTGAACAGATGGTAGTGGAGCTCTTGGTTGAATTTGAGTTAAAATTTGCTGAATTGGACTTTGAAATGAAAGAGATTGTGTTCTTTGTGGACGAAATGAAAGTGTAATAGGTTGCGAGGGCGGTATGAGTGCTTCATAGTTATGAGCGTACAAATAGCCAATCAAAGATACCAAAGCAATAAATCTTTAGAACAAAAATTATAATAATTACAAAATAGAGAGTGCGGGTGTCAAAATCACTTACATTTTCATTTTTTTCAAACAAAAAAAAGAATAAAATTTGTTTGTTGAGAAGAAATCTAACGATTTAAAAGCATGCTTAAAATTTTAAAAATTTATAACATATAGTCAAACCTCTTTTTTTTAGTTGTTTGAAACTTTCGAAAGCTTACGATTTGTCTTTGTTTCTTTAAACAAAAAGTTCGAAACAATGAAGAAGAAATTTACAAGTTTTTTTTTTTTGTGTTGCTTCTAACCAATATAAAAAAAAAACGTTAGTTTTTGTTGTTGTTTTTTCCATAAAAGCTTATTTTCAAAAAAAAAAATCTCTTTTTTATATTGAACGCTAAACTTCATATGCGTGAAAATACTTGTAAAAATATCTGACTTTTTGATTTAATTCATTTGCAGAGACATGAACATTTTAGTTCTCTGGCTATTTACTCTGAGCCCTCTTTCTTATATTATTCTGCCCGCTTAATGCAGCCTAATACTGAGGTGTTATGTTTAAACGCTCAAGAAATCATGATTGGAAAATACTTTGATTAAGTTGGAGATATGGCCTGATAGCTAAAAAGCTCCCATTAATGCTGGTGTCCTTAACTAAATGAATAAATTTTTTTTTCAATAAAGCAATTTTTGACTAAAAATTATTAAAAAAATTCGTTCAGTTAAATCAAATATTGTTCTAGGTGCATGTCTCCCCCCAGCCTCGTGTAAAAATCATTTTTCATCCCTACCCCATGCTAGGTGTCCATAATACAACATTGGAGTATCCGCTGTTTATCAAATTGTCAGAACACTAACCCATTGAAAAAAACACCGCGAAGAGAATCCTAACAGTCCATTGTGAAAAGTCTTCAAAAAACTAACTATTTTGAAATAACACAAAATTAATTCAAACAACTTGTAGAATTATTTAAAAATATTTTTTTTTTCAAATAAACAAAGATGGTCGTTCGATATTAACATATAAATTTTTTAAGATGAAAAAAGTATCCGAAAAAGAGGTTAATAGTAGAAGGTCAAATATTTTCATTGGCTATCAATTTGTTATAAATTTGGGTACGTTTATTTTCACTTTTGTTGTTTTTTTTTTGTTTTTTTTTTTTTTTTTTTACACGGAACACTTTAAATTAATTGCACATACTCTTTTTTTATTTTTTAATGTATTACTAATCTGTAGGGCTCAAAGAGACCAATCTCCCGAAGTCCCTTCGGACTTTTGTCCGTAAATTTTAATAAAATCAAAATTCACGTAAATTATCTGAAAATAGACAGAAATGATTACAAGTAAATTAAGTGTTGGTGTTATAAAAAAAGTTACTTATTTTCACGTAAAAAAAATAGCAAATAATTGATTAGTCCTAATTAATTTTAACGATATACAATGTTGCCTTTCGGGTTATTCTCAATTAAAGAATCAATTACAGTCAACAAATCTCTTTCAAAACATTACTTTCAGTTCGTTATTGACCCAAGTGTAACATGCCAAAATGTTTACAGATTTGGAATGTGCTTGAAGCCAAAGATTTGTTTCTGAAAGAGCAGAACAAATTGATAGATAATTGAAAAATGGACAACTTTAATTGTCAAATCTAAAGTTGTTCTCCTGGTTTTCTATCAAATCGTTAAAGTTTTGTTGACTCCAGGCTCGTCTAACATTTTTAGTTTTCATCTGTGTTTTTTCATGCCTTACTTTTAGCTAAGATCATAATAAATTTGATGTTTTGTCGAGAGCTCATCTTTCAAAGGAGATACAACAGCAAGTTGTATGTCGAACTCATATGCAGTTGGAGGGGTAATAATACCATTCTTTAATGCTTTTTAGACTTTTTTAAGGGATCTATCTATTCAACACAATAAGCCTCATCTAAACTCTAATATTATACCGCTATGTTGACAAGGAAGTTGAAATCGTCTAGTTTCTTCTATGGGCTCTTTTAAGACTTTCTGGAATGTGTGAAGAATCCTTAGTCTCTTCCTTAGTAGACTAAAGACTTAACAACTTCTTCAAAATTTCCTAATAGAGCTTAGCTTTTTCAATAGACTTCTGATTATCTTAACAAATCTCAATTATAGATAATTGACATTTACGTGAAAATAAAAAAAAACTATCACACATAAGGTAAATTTTTTTTTTTATTTTCAGGTAAATTAAGCGTATTTAGATTGTCTATTTTCAGATAATTTGCGTGAAAATAAGTTCACTCTAAATTTATCTGAAGTTATTTTCTGAAGGAGCTCACGCTCGAAAAAGATAAACTAATAAAATAAATTTTAGATTAATTTAAAACAAGTTTTTTTTATATATTAATTCCTGACAAAAACAGCTCTAGCTGGGGTCGTTTAAATAAAATAATTAAATCAAAAAAAAAATTTTCAACGTTCATTAAAAAAAAAATAAATTCAATTATGGTTTTGTTTGACGGTGACTTTGCGGATCGTATGAGCCGAAAATACACTGTGGTTGTTCTCTTCCTATTTTTTATTCAAGTTGGGGTGTTACCATTTTTCGGTAACCCCATAGAATGTTGGGCTCCGGCGAATTTCACAGACTATATGAAAACTTACACAAACTCCATCTGCTTGATTGCGAGCTCTTACTACGTTCCAACTGATGACACTCTCCCGACAGCGAATGATGAAAGACAGTTCAAGATCAATTATAACCGATGGATACCGTTTATACTTGCGTTCATGGCTTTTTTGTTCTATTCCCCATTCGCTATTTGGCATCTACTTGCCGAGCGAAGTTTGATAGACGCTAAGTCTGTCATTAAAATTATCGAAAGCAAGTACACATGTTCGGATAATTCAGGGGACAAAACAATGACAAGCGCGGTCAAGATATTCGAACGGGCAATCGATCATCACATAGACTATTACCATCTACCAGGTTTTGGTCAACTAAGACGTAAAAAAACAAGATGTTTGTTACCAAGAAACAAGTGTTACATAAGTTCTTTGTACATGATGACCAAAATATTCAACTTGGCTAATGTTTGCGGTCAATTTTTTCTGTTAAACGCTTTCGTGGGTCCAAAATTTAATCTCTATGGTTTCAAGATAATGAAAGATTTGTGGAATGGAAAAGACTTTGATGAGTCAGCAAAACTCCCGAGATTCCCACGAGACACAGAGTGTGATTTACCAGTCAGAATTTTGGGAGTAAACAACCATCAAAACACGGTCCAATGTTCGTTATGGATTAATCATATCATTGAGAATATTTTTATATTCCTCTGGTTCTGGTTGTGTTTAGTCGCTTTTTTTACTTCTTACTCGATCTGGACCAAGTTATTCTCGTTCACGAGCTCATCGCGCCTTTCATTTGTCAAACATCACTTAAAAATCCACGAAAGAATCGTATTTCTATCAAACTCAACATTAAATGAATCAAAAATTTTGGACGCGTTTTTGTACGACTATTTGCGACACGAAAGAATCGGATTTCTATCAAACTCAACATTAAATGAATCAAAAATTTTGGACGCGTTTTTGTACGACTATTTGCGACATGATGGTGTGTTTTTGTTAAAAATTATCTATAATAATACACATTCTTATATTTTTGGTGAACTAGTTACAGCTTTGTGGGATAATTTTAAAAAGGATCCACGTTTTGCCATTCAAAATGATGACTCAATTCAAAAAGATAATGAAAAATTGAATGGTTTATATCAACCAAATGGAGATTCTCTTCATTCATAACAAAACAAAAATTGTTGTTTCAAAATTTTGAGCTCAGGCTTATACTTATTGAAAAGTATTAATCTAATTTGTTAATAGTGTGATCTTAAACTTTTTTTTTATTTTTTATTTTTACATGTTCTAAAATTTTGAGGTGTCTCAATTATTTTTAATTCAATTAATAAAACTTATTTTGAAAATTTTTATCGACTTTTGTAAATTACGATTCTGGGCCCATATGATATTATGTGTTAGGGGGTGCTTATGCAACCGAACTGCTTACATGGTTAAGGGTACTTTCATACTTGTAATACAACCTTAGTAGCATTTGTAACAATTGTCCGTTTGTTCATTAATGAAGATGAAAACGCTTGTTCTATTCTCAGAAAATATACATCCTAACATGAAAACCCATATTCGACCTATTCTTATATGGTAGTGACAACCTAAGACACAGCTGGTGAAGTCTAAATAATAAAATCGGTAAAGAATACACGGAGGCTTAATTTGGTGAAAAATGTTTTTCATTCAATTTTAACTCATGAGGCAAAAAACTGGTCCTTAGCTCAGCAAGAAAAACATAATCTAGCCTTAATTTTGAATGTAAATTAAGTTGGGACAAAATTTTGTTGAAAATGTTGTAGTGTTACATTTGTACCTTTGGGCCCGTCTATCCGATCCTCTCGTTAGACGTTTAGAGCATGTTTTTATGCTCAAACTAACTCAACTGTCTAAAGTTAAGTTAATTAACTAAAATAAATATTTTCCATTATTAAATGATACTTTTGAGAGATTAAATTTAAATTGTGCATAAAATCCCGTTGTATCAAATGCGATACATAACATTAAAGGAATGTATCTCTTGAAAGATTTGTTTATTTAAATTTCTGAATACTACAGTGTTTTTATCGTCCCAAAATATACCAGAAAAATAGCTCTCTACATTTAAGTATATTAATCGAATTATGTGTCTCAATTATTTTTAATTCAATTAATAAAACTTATTATGAAAATTTTTATCGACTTTTGTAAATTACGATTCTGGGCCCATATGATATGATGTGTTAGGGGGTGCTTATGCAACCGAACTGCTTACATGGTTAAGGGTACTTTCATACTTGTAATACAACCAACCTATTTTTTATTCCAGTTGGGGTGTTACCATTTTTCGGTAACCCCATAGAATGTTGGGCTCCGGCGAATTTCACAGACTCTATGAAAACTTACACAAACTCCATCTGCTTGATTGCGAGCTCTTACTTTGTCCCAACTGATGACACTCTCCCGACAGCGAATGACGAAAGACAGTTTACGATCAATTTTTACAAATTTTAGTCTTCAATCATCCCAAGAAATCTTCAATCATCAATTGTGTTCACACAGTCCAAAATTTAAACAATAAAAAATTCGACCATCTCATTAACTGGTTAAATATTCAAAGAAAACTTGGTTTTGGCAAGATCAAGCTTTACTTTTTGGACCAAAAAAGTGGATTTGAAGAATTCTTAAAAAATAAATTTCAAAATTTTATTGAAATCATTCATTATGAGACAAATTTTACAAAAGTATGTCGATTTTATTTAGATCTGGTACAAGCAGAACCTCAGAATATTGAGTATCAATCACTACTTGAGTCTTGTAATAAATCTTACTGGATTTATTTTGACATGAGAGATGATTTAATTAAAAATTCACATGAAAGACTTTGTTCAAATGATTGTCTTCTTAATTCGAAATACGAGTACGAGTATATCAGCAATTACGATTTTGATGAGTTTATTTTACCAAGAAATTATCAAACAAATGAAATTACACAATTGGCTTAGGGGTTCACTTGATTCTATCAGGAACATTTACAAATTTTGGTTATGATTTTAATGGGACGAATTTAACGTTTTTAGTTGAGAATCAAAATGATGTGAAATTAATCGATTCTTACATTAAAACTCAAAATTTATTCAACTGCATAAACACGAACACGAAGAAACAGTCTTTCAAAATGCAACAATTTTTATGGTGCTTTGGTGAATAACAGAGACGGAAAGTCAATTTATAACACTGAATATGTTCTTTCGTATAACCAACATTTTGCTTGGAATTTTAAAAGTGGATCGAAAAAAAATCGAGTTCCACTTAATTTAGGTTATGTAAGCCATTTTAGAGACTTTAATTTGAACATAAATTCGACGTATTCGATACAAAATTTATTCTTTGACATTGAGTATTACAGGTTTTTTTTAACTAAAAATGAGAGGCATTCATTTTGCACTTCTTGCTGTCACGATATAGATATAGAGCGTAATCTACGTGACCTTAAATACACGTTAACTTTTTGTCCAATTCCTGACGAAATAAAGCATCTAAGAAACTAATATCAAATAAACCAATTAACGCTTTGTAGCCTTTACTGTCGCACTTCTCAACCAACAAATTATTCATTTTGGCATTTTAACGGGAAAATGAATTTGCACCATAAATATAACGAGCAACTGAAAATAACCTTTAGAATGATATAAGAGGAGAATGGGACTGAATTTCCGATGATTATGCACGTTCGCTCATCAAAAACGATCTCAATGGATAAAAAAATTCAATCCTTATTATTAAGACCATTTCGCAACTGGTGAAAGACTAGATGGCCATTACAAGAATTCAAATCATTAAATTGAAAATGGTGGTTTTCCTCGAACAATTTCGAAGTCAAAATTTTATGATTTAATTTTTACAATAAATACTAAAGGTATTATTATTTTATTAGTTAGTAGTCGAAAAAAATTTTATGTTTAAACTTTAAATGAAGGGCATCCATGTTCTGTAAAGAATCTTCAAGCAAACTACTACCAGTTGACACCTTGCCAGAAAATTGTTTCCGATAATGTAGAGAAACAATGTAAAAATAGCTTTTTAATTCTTATAACTGGCGCAGCAGGATTATTTGAATTAAAATTATTTAAAGAAGATTTTAAGCCATTCAATCTCGAAACTAACGTTAGACAATAAAGCGAAACACGATTTCAAACGATTCTCAATAATGTACGAATATGAAATATTACTGCACTTAAAATTAAATTGAAATGAAAAATTTCAATTTTCAATTAAATTGCTCTGCAGAATTCCTAATTAATTAGATATTTGAAATCTCTGCTCTGCAACTTATTTGCGCAATTACAGTGGTGGAAATTAATTTGTCCCATGATATCATGTGATATCAGCTGACCTCATCTGATGTCATCTGGTATCATCTGATATCAGTTAGCATCAGAATTCGTTGGCAATTATTAATGTTTGTAATTCTCTTACTGATATCAGCTGATATCATATGATTTCAACTGATCGGAACTGATGGTAGATGATACAAAAATTGTCATAAAATCTGATACCAACTGATATCAGCTGATGTCAAATGATATCATGGGACAAATTAATTTCCAGGACTGTAATATTGAATTGAAATCATGAATAACTTTATTTTGCCCTAAAAATTTGATTTAATATTTTGATGTTATTTCCTGAAGTACTCGTTCGATCCTCGCATTTGATAAATTTTTTTTATTTCAAAAATTTAAAAGTTCGAAACTTCTTTTCATCCAAAATAAAAGAGTATTAAAAAAAATCGAAACAACTAGAAAGCGTCGATTTGAATCAAGAGAAAAATAAAAAGAGACATACAATTTTTAGAGAGAGGTAGAAAATCACATAATAAAAGAGAAACAAAAAAAAACACATAAAATTTTTTTTCAATATTTTTTTATTAAAACAGAGAATTTTCACATGAAGTTTTGAGACGATTATTTTTTATCTTTTTCATTATCAAAAATTTTACAAAATTTTCATAAAAAATTATAAAAACAAAAAAAGACAATTATATTGTTAAAAAAAGACAATTCTTAACAAAAACATGAATTGATCTCAACAAGAAAAAGAAGTTTTGTATTAATTTTGTAAGTTTAAAAAAAAAGAATTCTAAAAATTATTAAAAAAAACATTTCAAAATTTATTCATTGTAAGCATTATAACCATTTTCCATTTTGATTGGCAGAACGTGGGTACTTTTTAAAATTTTTTCATGAGAGACTTGGTGTCTAGCCAACTTCGCTTGGCAAGTAGATGCCTAATAATATAAAGTGAAAAGAAAATTAAAGTCATGAACACGAGTATTAACGGTATCGATTTGTAATGAATGATCTTGAAATGTTTTTCTGCAGTAGGATTTTGAAGACTCTCGTCAGTGTTCACAATAAATCAGATGGAGTTTGTGTTAGTTTTCGTATAATTGGCCGGAGCCCATTTTACTTCTATTGTTAAATATTTTTTGAAGTTGATTTACTCATAACAAAACGATCTATTTTTACTATTTGTGTATAACTCTAGTTTTAGCTCGAGCGACCCTGGAATATGATTTATTCTCTGAGTGTAATAATCATCTAACTGACAACCTACAGAATCAACATCAATAAATTCGAGAATTTTAGGTCTAATATTAGTGGGCTGATTTTTTTTCTTTTTTGAATTGATTCTTTACGCAGAACATAAAGATTGCATAAGTTGACTGAGTGTGAATATTTAGAGCATTCATCCTCAACATGGGCTCACATAAATCCTCTGGTTGTTTATTTTACATTATTACAAGGTCTAAATTTTCGATTTTTTACCTGCATAAAAAGATTTATTTTTTTGGGGTTTTTGAGATCGTAGATAAACGTTATAAAGTCAAAAATGACGAATTAAGATAGTGTGGACGTTTTGCTCCGACCGAATACACTACAAATCTAAGGAATTCGTTTTTTATTTTATTTTTCAAAAAAAAGTCACAAAAATGTAAAACCAAAAAACAGGAATTTACCACTTTTTGACTAAAATTCGGAATTTTCGTAGAAACCTTTATATTTATATATTAAATTAGTCCTTTTAATTTTAAAAAACACCGTCTTTTTTGCACCTTTAGATTTTTTGAAGTCAATGATGCTGCTTTGTATTTTAGCAATTTTTTTCTTAATTATCGCTGATTTTTAATTCGTTTTATGTAGCGTAAAGGAAAAAAGATAGAGAAAAAAAGACTGCAGATTCTTAAGAAGAAATTCAATTCTGCAGAAATTTAAGAAGAATTAAAGAAAAAAATTTGAAATTGAAATAAAATTATTTATCACGTGACTCAGTTAAAGCAAAAAAATGAGCATTAATTCTACCGAACACGAGATAATGGCAGTTTTCACAACCACGAACGATGGAATTTCCGACCCTGTTGAGATAGTCCAAAACACCACACCGACCAAATTAAAGATCATCAAAGAAAATTTTCTAAAGCGAAAATCTAAAAGAGGTGAAAGAGGGTCATCCGACGACGACGATGATGAATCTCTTCCCAACAATAAGGTCTTAGTCTCAGATGTGTTGGATCCGACTGTCGTGACGACCAAAATCATCAAAATGGAACGTTCACTAGCCGAATATGAAAAGTTGATCGATGACCTTATTGACATTGCTGAGAACTTGCAAAGGGACTATGAGAGACTGATCAAGCATTGTGATGAGAAGTTCAGTAAATTTGATAATCGTTTAAACGAGGTTGAAAAGAAACTAAACGGGTCCGAATCAACAATGTCCGAACTAAATAGCAGAGTATCGAATCTTGAGTCCAAAAACCCGGCTAATAATCGACAATGGGTAGAGGCGTTAACCAACCCAGGTGTTTCTTCAGTCCCAGAACAACAACGCAATATTAATATTGGGGTGATGATTGACCAAAAAGACAGAGAGAGAAGATCAAAGAATGTCATCATCTTTGGTATTGAAACATCCAAAAAACAGGGAGCTGAAGAGAGATACGATGAAGACAAGAAAAAAATCGATAAACTTATCACAGATCTTGGTGTAGACAAAAGCAAAATCGTCGCAGTTAGACGTTTCAAAGAGAAACCAAACAGCTCTTATTTGCCGCCGGTTATTGTCGTCCTTCGTAGCGAAAACGATAAATTCGAGTTGCTTAATGCTGCAAAAGAACTTCAGTATCACCAAAAATATGCTTCAGTGTACATAAACCCCGATTTGACCGAAGCCGAAAGAATTGTAGACAAGGAATTGAGAGCTCAGCGTAAAATTAGAAATGACGAGGAGATTGCCAAGGGAGAGCCCTTTCGTTGGGCGATTAAAGACTTCAAACTCAGACGTATCAGAATTGATAATGAAAACCCTCGATCAAATCAAAGGCAGGCGGGTGGATTTAATAGGAACGCCTACAACGGTAGTAGAGCGGCTGGAACCTATTAACAGTCTAAGTCACAAATTCATTTCAAATCAAATAATTTACAATAATAATTCATCAACAAACAATTTATCCAAAGTAATAGTCAATACAACGAAAAACCACACAAGTTATAATTCCACAAAAAAACACACACTCCAAAATAGTTTGTCATCTTGTCATAACTTCAAAACAAAAAATCAATTTTATCAATCAAAAATCGTGAATAACAAAAAAACAGTAAACAACAACGAAAATTTATCGAAAAAAACAAAATCGTTAAAATGTTTTTATACGAATGCAACTTCTCTTGGGAACAAGTTCGATGAGTTGTCAATATTAGCATTTAAGGATGGGTATGATTTAATTTTAATTTCAGAAACTTGGTTTAGCGAGAGTTTCAGACCATGCTTAAAAGGTTATAACATGTTTTTATCCTCCAGAGTAAACAGAACTGGTGGGGGTGTTTGTATTTATGTAAAAAATGAGATAAAAAGCTTCGAGATTGAAAACGGTACGATGCTAGAAAGTCCAGTAGAACAATGCTGGTGTACGGTGGTAACTGAGAGAGAAAAGATCCTTGTCGGTTGTCTGTACAGACCTCCATCTCAAAACGAATGCGACGAACTTTTCGTTAATATAAACAAATCGAAGTCGTTATTAGAGAATAGTCAATATACCGGTATCCTAATTTGCGGAGACTTTAATTTTCCAAGCATAAACTGGGAGGATGGTTTTAGTCGCTTAGACACGACTCAATTAGAGAGATCAAATGAAGAAAAGTTATTGGATGTGATTGATGACTGTTTTTATACTCAAAATATCAGAAGCCCAACTTTCCAAAAAGAAGACGGTGTACTCGGAAACGTTCTCGATTTAGTCATAACCGAAGCGTCTTGGCGCATTTACTCGATAAATTCGGGTCCGCCCCTAGGATCGCTTAGTAAAGGTCACTTAAGTTTGTATTGGGAATTTGAGATATCTGGGGAAACGTGTTCAAGTTTTAAAAGCTCAAGTCTTGTCTACAGGCGTGGTGATTATGTTTCATTTAATGATTTTTTCGGAAAAGTTAATTGGGTCGAGAAATTCCACGGATTAGATGTAGAAAAAATGTATGAGCTGTTTTTAAAAGAGTACCACTGAGCTTGTAATCGCTTCATCCCTACCTCAAGTAATGTCATCAGTAAAAAATACTCTCCATGGATGAATCAAGAGGTCAAAAAAGCCTTGAGAAAGAAATATTCAAATTGGCAGTCGTTTAAGAAAAGTGGTTGGTCAATTGAAAAAAAACTAGCGTATGCGATCTCAAAAAAGACCGCGTCTGAATTAGTTTCAAAAGCCGTCAAAGACTATGAAAAAGAGCTTGCAAAATCTGCAAAATCGAATCCTAAACTCTTCTACAAATATGTAAACAGCAAGGCGAGTCATGGTTTGAAAGCACCAATTAAAGCTTTACTCGACGAAAATAACCAAATCGTTAATGAAGCTGAACAAATGGTTAAGATATTAAACGAGCATTTTCAATCAGTTTTTATCGAAGATGATTTTGAACGAAGACTGCCGATTTTCGAGAGTAGAACAAATGTAAAATGCAGTGATGATTTTGGTGATTTCCTCACAATAGAGATCGTTTCTAAAAAGTTAAAGTCGTTAAATGTAAACAAAGCTATTGGACCAGATAAAGTAAGTGGTTTTGTGCTCAATAAATTAGCGGAATCTGCATGTCTCCCAGTCTTCATAATCTTCAGAGAATCACTTTCAACAGGTCAGCTTCCCAAAATCTGGAAGCAGGCAAATGTCACGGCTCTCTACAAAAAAGGTTCCAGATTAGACCCTGGAAACTATCGACCTGTGTCATTAACGTGTATTCTCTGTAAGATGCTAGAAAGTGTCATAAAAGAAAAGATGCTGAGACATCTTAAAGACAACAGTCTATTGTCAAGTGCCCAACATGGTTTTGTTCCCAAGAGGTCATGTGCCACAAATTTGTTGGAGACACTTGACATTATCACAAATGCTTTAGCAAATGGAGATCCTATAGATATAGTTTACAAAGACTTTTCTAAGGCTTTTGACAGAATTTCACATAGACTGCTTGTTTACAAATTACCCAATTATGGATTCGTCGGTCTAATTTTGGACTGGATCAAAAATTTTTTATCAAACAGGAAGCAAAGGGTTCTAATGGGCTGTGTTGTTTCAGAGTGGCTTGATGTGACAAGCGGGGTCCCTCAAGGATCGGTCCTTGGTCCGATTCTGTTCATAATTTTTATCAACGACCTAGTAGACTTTTTGATCAATCAACCAAAGAAGTACGCTGATGACACAAAGATTTTAGCTGTGATAAGAGATATTGCTGACAACTTAAGCTTACAATCAGATATAGATACAATTTCCAGTTGGTCGATGACTTGGTCATGTGATTTAAACATTCAAAAATGTAAAGTCATGCATATCGGATCGCGGAATCCAGAGTTTGATTATACAATTTTCAACAAAGAAGGTACCCAAGTTATGGAAAAGACAACGCTCGAAAAAGATCTAGGAGTGTATTTTAGCAAGGACCTAAAGTGGGAGACACATATTAGACACTGCAGTGGACGTGCTCATAGGCTTCTTGGAGTAATTCGTAATAATTTCAAATATCTTAACCTAAGCGTAGTAAGACTCCTTTATAGCTCACTGGTTAGACCGCATTTGGACTACGCTGTAAGCGTGTGGAGTCCATTTCTCGAAAGAGACAAAAAAGAAATCGAGAAGGTACAGCGCAGAGCTACAAGACTTGTTCCAGGTTTCTCAAACCTTGATTATGAAGAGAGACTTTGTCGATTCAAAATGACAGATATGGACACAAGAAGACGAAGAGGTGATTTAATTCAATTCTTTAAAATTGTTAATAATTTTGAAAGTGTCGAATTTGTGAATGGTATTCCACTAAAAGTAAACAAAGAAACATACAACTTAAGAGGTCATTCAATGGGAATAAAAAGAGAGCTGGTTAAAAATTGTGCAGTTCATTTCAATTTTTTCACAAACCGAGTTGTTGAAAACTGGAACAGTTTGCCGCAGACAGTAATTGAAGCAACGTCAATCGAGAATTTCAAATCAAGATTAGATGAATGGTGGATGGGCAAGCAAAAGCTTGCAAAAAACTGCTATAGCCACTAGGTTCTACTCGATGTTTCGAGTCGCAGTTAAAATACTACTACTACTACTACTAGATTCTGAAAGAGCATCAAAAATAATGCAAAAAAATAGGGGGTGTATAGGTCGGTGTTTATTTCTTGAAATTTTAAAATCGATTGTAATCATGTAAAATAACGACCAACTTTTGAAGATGAACATCCTAGAATATTTTGTTTAAAGCAAGCTTTCAAAATAAAGATATTACACCCGGGTGTATACAAAAAGAGGGGTGTTGCTTTTTCAAGGATCCGTTACTATTAGGGTTGGTCGACCGTTTTTTATCGTAAAACCGGTTAATTTTAATTTATGGTTTCATTAAACGGTAGAATCCTTATAAAGAACATACAAGTTATAGGAAATAGAATTTCCTAAATTTTGGTACCCCCAAAGTTGAATTTTAAAATTATTTTCATTGATAACATAGCAATTTTCCCTTAAAAAAATAAATGAAATGCATAACCTACATATCAAAAGATAGAGAATTTAATTTCCTATAATCTGGTATGTGATTTATAAGGATTAGACCATCATATGAAACCATAAATCAAATAAAACAATTTTTTGAAGAAAACCGGTCGACCAACCCTAGTTACTAACATAGACTTAAAAATAAAAAATAAAAATAAATTTATTGAAAATAAAAAATTTGCAGAGTTATAAACCCTCAATAATCTCATTTATATTTTCGAACAAAAACCTGTAATACTCAATGTCAAAGAATAAATTTTGTATCGAATACGTCGAATTTATGTTCAAATTAAAGTCTCTAAAATGGCTAACATAACCTAAATTAAGTGGAACTCGAACTTTTTTCGATCCACTTTTAAAATTCCAAGCAAAATGTTGGTTATACGAAAGAACATATTCAGTGTTATAAATTGACTTTCCGTCTCTGTTATTCACCAAAGCACCATAAAAATTGTTCCATTTTGAAAGACTATTTCTTATTGTCGTGTTCATGCAGTTGAATAAATTTTGAGTTTTAATGAAAGAATCAATTAATTTCAAATCGTCTTGTTTCTTAACTAAAAACTTTAATTTTGTTTTATTAAAATCATAACTCAAATTTGTAACAGTGCCTGATAGAATCGTGGTCTTTAATAATTCAAAATTAGGCAAAAAGTTAACATTTTCAAATTGAAAAAATGCAACTTTATTTCCATAGACAAGTTCCAATTTTTTGATGTAATCATAAATTTTGAGATCATTAGCCTCTGTTTTAGGACAAGTGAATCCCTGAGCCAATTGTGTAATTACATTTGTTTGATAATTTCTTGGTAAAATAAACTCATCAAAATCGTAATTGCTGATATACTCGTACTCGTATTTCGAATTAAGAAGACAATCATTTGAACAAAGTCTTTCATGTGAATTTTTAATGTAATCATCACTCATGTCAAAATAGATCCAGTAAGATTTATTACAAGACTCAAGTAGTGATTGATACTCAATATTTTGAGGTTCTGCTTGTACCAGATCTAAATAAAATCGACATACTTTTGTAAAATTTGTCTCATAATGAATGATTTCAATAAAATTTTGAAATTTATTTTTTAAGAATTCTTCAAATCCACTTTTTTGGTCCAAAAAGTAAAGCTTGATCTTGCCGAAACCAAGTTTTCTTTGAATATTTAACCACTTAATGAGATGGTTGAATTTTTTATTGTTTAAATTTTGGACTGTGTGAACACAATTGATGATTGAAGATTTCTTGGGAATTGATCTGTTTTTGAATATTGGTCTTTGAAATTGAATTGTTCGAAATGAATAACCAATTTTTGACTCATCGACAAGACTGACACAAATGTCTAAACTTACTTCGTCCAAAACTGTTTCGACTTTATAAGCTTTATCCACTCCGTATTTTGTTCCCATCAATGGTACCTCTAAAATATTAGACAAGTTGAATGTTTTCAATTTATTTTGAAATAGAATCAAAAATTTAAGATTTTTAAAATCAATTTTATCGATAAATCCAATTGTTTCGATTAAAAATTTACCAGTTGAGGGATCATTTGAAATAATAGCCGAGTATTGAATAACGGGACCGTTGATAATAAACTTATTCGATTTTCCACATGGAACATTATGATTTGAATCAAGTTTAAGACTTTTATGATGGTTCCAAAGATAAAGGTTAATTAAAATTAAAATTGAAATCAAAATTTTTTTTAAATTTTTTTTAATTTTAAATGACATTTTTGAATATGAACCAAAGTTATTTATGCAACTTCCTATTTAAAAAAAAAAACTTTATACAACGTTATTTAAATATTTAAAATAATCGTTTGTTAGGATACGAGTAAGTCTTTTAAAAAAACAATAAAATCTTTAAGGTATACAAGGTTCAATAAATTTTAAAAGAAAAACGCCAGAATCAGAAAATAAATATTTCTTAATTAAATATTCAATCAAACACTAAAAATTTTTACTTAACAAACAATCCATTCATTCATGGTGTTGACTCCTTACAGTACAAAGCTGGAATAATTTCCTTGGTTAGCATTTAGAGTACGCTGTTAGCTCTTGGTGACCATATTTGGATAAAAGACATAAATGATTTAGCGAAAGTATAACGTAGAGCAACTAAGCTGATACCAGAACTACGTGATTTGGATTATCAACAGCGTCTGACTAGTTTAAAGCTCACTGATCTCAGCACAAGAAGATAAAAGGGTAACCTTATTCAAATGTACAAAATGGTTAATAGATACGAGAATTTTGAATGTTATTTATCAGTTTGCCAATATATTCAGGGTATGCCATTGGCTGTCTACCTGGTTTTGTTTTTCCGTGACTTGGTCTTGGGTAGTAGAGGACATATTGATTTATCAATTCGTGAATATAACAAAGAGATTGGTTATATCCGCAGGCAGAAGATATAAAAATCGAGAAGAAATAGTGGTTGTTTAACAAGTTAACAAGTAAAAAATTGTCTTCCTAGATTTAACTTATTTACAAATAGAGTTGTGAATGGGTGGATCAAACTTCCGGAAGATATTGTAAACGCAAAGAACCTGAATAGTTTCAAAGCGAAGCTTGATGTTTGGATGTCGAAACACAAAGAAGCGACTGCTAAAGCTTTTTAAAGCTATGCTTGGATAGCCAAGTTGCAGTTTAAGCATAGACAGAAAAATGTTTATTTAAGAAATTTTTTTTCACATAAAATTTTGGCTGCATCCAGCAAAAAAAAAGCTTTTTTGTTGCCAACACACAAATTTTTTTGTGTGTTGGCAGGTGGTATGATTAAGGAAAATTTTCAACACAAAAATTTCATGGTTATACCCCATTTGTTGGCTAAGATTTAAAAGTTTAACTACCGCTTCGTTAGAGAAATCTGGGTTTAAGGAATCCCGTTTGTTTTTTTTTCAAAAAAAAATTCTCATCAGGGTCTTGAGGGTTGGGTCTATCAAAAGTGAAACAAAAAATTTTGATTTCAATTTTTTACCATTTCATGTAATTATTTCTTGATTATATTAAATTACTTCAAGCAGGGAGTAACATTTTAATTATTTTTTCTACATTAGGCCGGAATGGGTGGGTATTTTTAGGGGGTAAAAAAGTGATATTTTGATTATTTTTAAAAATTGTCCTCAAAAATATTGGAATTCAAAGGAAGAAAAATAAGGGTGATGGGTTCTTTTTGAAAAAAATTCCTTTTTTTGCTGTGTAGAGTTCATCTTATTAATTTGGGCAGAGCTCGGGAATCAGAATGAGGGTCTCGAATAAATAAATAAATGAATTATTCGACCAATTATCAATGGTTCCAACAAACGAAAGACGGCTCATAGAATTAAAAATAAATCGAGTTTTAGAACTCTCGCATGTAAAAAAATCAATGAAGAGGTCCTAAAAGACTTTTTTTCAAAACGTCTAAGCATCTCCAGTGTGATGATGTTCGAGTATACTCACTCAACTCCGAAAAGTCGCTAAATTTGTAGCGACTGAATTTTACTTAGGCGTTAAAACTATTCTCCATGAAAATCAAGTCGAAGTCATGACTTAAGAATCTAAGTCATATAAGGCTTAAGACAAATTTTCGAAGCACAAGCTTTGACCTTTATTGATGATTATCAGTTTCCATCTCAATTTAAACCACAGTAATGCAATCATCAATCTAAAATTATGAACCAACCAATAGTCTTTTTTTCTTAATTCAATTAATCAGGAATAAATTCAACAGGAATAAATTCTCGTACAGAGGGTTCGCAGATATCTAAATTTTGATAAAGCAAAAAAAAATTATTTCATAAAGAAAAGATTTAAGTTCTTTGCAGTACAGTGTATCCTCGATTTTGTCATCGGTCTATGTAAATCAAAAAACGTTGACAAAAGCAAACTTGACAAAATCGAAAAACTGATTTTGTCAATCTTAATTGCAAAATGAAAGTTTGCATCAAAAATAAGTAAAATACCTCATAACGATAACTGACTGTTATGAGTAGCTATTCTATTAGCAAGCATTCATCTTAGAAAGTTATCAATTATCTAAATGTTAGGGTAAATTTGTAAAACACGTAAATTTGTAAAATTACTGGTCTTCTATTAAAAATCTAATAAAACTATTAAAACTTGGAAATAAAAATTCGATTTGAGTTATTTAATGATTTTATAAATATTTTAGTTAATTACTCAAGTAGTTTTAGGAAATAACTAAAACAATACGTAAACTTATTAAATAAAATGAAAGGGAATTTGAATTTTTTGAAACTCAGAAAAATCGAGTTTATTCGTGGTGAATTTCATTTAACATTATACTCCATACATCCCTCTTCATATTCCATTTGACCGGATTCATTTACTGCAAAATCATAGCATGTGCGTATTTCTAGTCTTGGAAGACAAAAAGCAACAAAAAAGGATCTGCCTTTTCCATTCATCTCTTAACTAGTTGAATTCAAGCGTCTATGAGAGGTATTCAATTTGGTTAAATTCAAGTATAATTATGGCTCTTGTCTTTAATTTTTTTTATTTTGCTACCAGAGCTATATTCGACCGTTTATTGTGTTAAAATAAATTTAGGTCAATTCAAAACTTTTTTTTTATGGTTTTACAAACTACATGTGTTAGAATTAATAATTGGTATAATGGTGACCCTTTAATCGCAGCGCGACGTAATATTACGCATTCTTACGTACTGAGTAATTAGGGCAACATTTTTACAATTTGGAAGTAAAAGTCACGATTTTGTAACCAGCTGTAGAATGACGTAATGTTACGTAACAATGCGTATCGAAATACCGTAACATCAAGAATCCTCGCGTCATGTTACGTATCAGTACGTCATGTTACGTCTTGTTACATTGTGATACAAAACATGAATTTCTTGTAACGTCATGTGACGTCGTAATACGTATGATTACGTATCAGTGCGTCCGTTAGGTAACGCGATGTGCTGAGACATGGCTGTCACATTACGTAACATTACGTAAAATGACGTAATAGTACGTAAGAACACATATACATGTAAACTATTGCATAAAAAACATAAAATTGAGTAAAATTATGTTGACAAAAACAAATATTGACAAATTCGGAGTGAACAAAATCGAGGATACACTGTTTAGAGATACATAGTTTATGCTTTTTGTTTGAAGTAGAGAATTGTTTAAATCGATGTCTGGGTATATCTTGAAATCAAAAGGGTTAAAAGTCCACAAAGACTCGAGTCTCATTTTGGGAGTCCCTATCTCTGAACAAGAATCGATAATTTTTTAGAGTTTTATTGAATTTACAAATTTAAATTAATTAAAAAAAATTGAGACACCTCAAAAGTTGAGAACATGTAAAAATAACAAAAAAAGAAAAAGATCAGACTTTTAACAAACAAAAGTAATACTTTTCAAAAAAGTATAAGTCTGAGCTCAAAATTTTGAAAAAAAAAATTTTTGTATTATGAATGATATCCATTCGGAATTAAATGAGAATCTCCATTTGGTTGATATAAACCGTTCAATTTTTCGTTATCTTTTTGAATTGAATCATCATTTCTTATAGCAAAACGTGGATATTTTTTAAAATTATCCCACAAAGCTGATACTAGTTCACCAACAACAATATCATTTGTATTCTTTTTGACAATTCTTAACAAAAACACACCATCATGTCGCAAATACTCGTACAAAAAAGCGTCTAAAATTTTTGATTCATTCAATGTTGAATTTGAGAGGTAACCAATTCTTTCTTGGACTTTTAAATAACGTTTTACAAAAGCAAGTCTTGATGAGCTTGTGAATGAGGATAACCACACCAAAAACGAATAAGAAGTAAATACAGCGACTAAGCACAGCCAAAACCAGATGAATATAAAAATCTTTTCATTAAACAAATTAATTGGCAATGCACATTGGATTGTGTTTCGTTGGTTATTTTCGCCCAAAGTTCTGATTGTGAAATCACACATTGTGACTCTTGGGAATCTCGGCGACTCCCAAAAGTCTTTTCCATTCCACAAATCTCTCAAGACCTCGAAACCATAGAGATTAAATTTTGGACCCATGAAAGCATTTAATAGAAAAAATTGTCCACAAACATTAGCTAAGTAAAATATTTTTGTCATCATGTATAATGCACTGATGTAACAACCAGACTTGTTTCTTGGTAATAAACATCTTGTTATTTTACGCCTTAGCTGACCAAGACATGATTGATCGTAATAGTCTCTGTGATAATCGATGGCACGGTCGATTAACTTGACTGCGTTTCTCATTGTTTTGTCCCGTGAATCAGTCGAACTTGCGTCCATACTTGTGATGATTTTCATGACTGATTTAGCGTCTAGTCCACTTGGCTTGGCCAATAAATGCCAAATAGCGAACGGGGAATAGAACAAAAAAGCCATGAAAGCGAGTATAAACGGAATCCATTGGTAATAATTGATCTTGAACTGTCTTTCCTCAGTCGGTGTTGGGAGATTATCATCAGTTGGAACGTAGTAAGTATTCGCAATCCAGCATATGTAGTTTGTGTAAGTTGTCATAGAGCCTGTAAAATGAGCAGGAGCCCAACATGCTATTGGTGAACCGACAAATTGTGATGACCCAACAAGAATACAAAATAGGATTAAAACAGCCACAGTGTATCGATGATTCATACGATCGGCAAAGTCATCGTCCTGAATTTTGTTGGACGAATAAACTTTTTTAAAAACATCAATAAATTGCCAAACCATAATTGAATTTTTTTTTTAATGAATGTTAAAAAATAAAATACGAATAAATTTATAACAAATTGATAGCCAATGAAAATTTTTGACCTTCTACTATTAACCTTTTTTTTTTTCGAATATTTTTTTAATCTTAAAAAAATGTATATGTTAATAGTGAACGACCATCTTTGTTTATTCGAAAAAAAAAATATTTTTAATTAATTCTTCAAGTTCATCTCTCTCTTTCAATGTGTAAGCTCGTTATAATTCGATACAAATTATTAATCTATTGTTTGTAATTTGAATTAAATAGAAATATTCAATAAAATGACATGCATCGATTGAAATTCGACTATCTTTAAAATAAAACTTTCTCTCTCTCGAGAGAGAGAGGGTTGTTATTCACAAAAATAACACACACATATGGTTCTTAATTTAAAAACTGATATTTTAGAGAGTATATGTCGCGACTTTAATCTAGAAATTTGAGTTGAAAAGTTGTTGTTAAACGTTTAAAAAAAAACGTTGAAAATTATTCACCTTTAAAGTTTACTTTGGATTAAACTTTTGAAAAAAATGACCTCTCATTGATTGATTGTTAATCACAGCAAGTTTTTTTTCTTATGCAAATCTTTGATTAGATCTCGATTATAGCACTGCTATTGTTAAAAAATTCATTTAGAGATAGAGCACGAGTCATAAGAAATCCAACAAAACATAAAAACTCAACTGGCGTCTTTAGTTTGGAGTTTTTAATTCAAAAAAATTCACATAGACAGTCTTTTGGAATACTAAGACGCCTCTCAAGTGAAGAAAGTCTTATAAGAAGGGGTCAAATATTCGAAACTTAAAAGCTCTTTGTTTTATTAATAATTTTAGAAATTTCCGAATTTTGTCTGGTTTTATTAGGTATTCCGCGGACTAGAATAGGAAAACCGCAAAAATCCGAGGAAATTTTTATTTTTTCGACGTCCGATGCAATAAGAGCCGGTCGCTTCACCTGCTACATTGTCCCTTTTGGAACCCTTATTTTAAGTCACCACGATTCGCAAGCCTGAAAAAATCAGTTCCATTTTGTGGCACCCATTTACAGTTTGATATATAATTCGATCATGATTGGTCTTATAAATTGCGTTTGACATTATAAGATGACAGAAAATTTTATAATCCTAGCCGGAATTGTATCTTTGTACTTTCGCTCCACTGGACTCCACTCACACCACTCGACCATGTCCTCCAAAAAAACGTGTAAAATCCCCAGAAAATATTTCTATATAAAAGCTAAATTTCGGATGCAAAATATATGCAAGTGAGACTACGATCTTCTTTTCTGGATCCTTTCATAACCTGCTTATCAGTCCGCGGTTGATTAGACATACACAGAAAGACGTACCATTTTTGTAGAAATGAATGGTTAAAAATCCTCATCCTACAGTCAGAATTTTCACTCCTTGCCAGGATCGAATTTCCGACTCTCTGCTAGCAATAATAGCTTCCTAACCACTCGGTTTTACGGGTTAATTTTCCTTATTGCAATATATAGTAAGATGGCCTAACAGCGTGAATGAAATTTACGGAACGATAGTTTAGATGAAAAATGTTATTTTTTAAGTATACTTTGACCATTCTCTTTGAAGGAAATTTTGTCATCTACAAGCCAATTTATTTTGTTTATGTACTTAATCATATTGGTTATGGTACAGATCCTGTCAAAGTGATTTTGGGGTAAATTGATAAAAATGGGGTAATTATGTAAGGGACTTTTTCACCCAAAAGAAATTTTAACATGTCGAAGGTAAATATATCAGTAAGTAGCTCATTTTTTCCTCTTTCAAATGAATTATAAATAAGAGGTATGAATTATAAGAATAAAGTGTATGAACATATTTTCTGGACCATACTTTTTTACCAGAAAAAAAAAAAAGATATACCATTTTAAAATCAAAAGTTAAACCCACTGATTATTATTTTTGCTAACTATTTATAGTTCATTTAAAAGAGGACAAGATACGCTTCTTACTGATGTATTTACCTTCGACATGTCAAAATTTCTTTTGGGTGAAAAAAACCCTTACATAATTACCCCATTTTTATCAATTTACCCCAAAATCACTCTTACAGGAACTGTACCATAACCAATATGATTAAGTACATAAACAAAATATATTGGCTTGTAGATGAAAAAATTTCCTACAAGAAGAATGGTCAAAGTATACTTAAAAAAATATATTTTACACCTAAACTATCGTTCCGAAAATTTCATTCACCCCGTAACACCGTCTTATAATTTACAATAGGATATTATATGAATATAAAGGGCAAATTTCAGACCTTTTACTTTGAAGGTTGTTCCACGTGAATATGTTTGAGACAAGAGACGACTATACCCTAGTCTCACGAGTTTTCTAGTCTTACAGATACTCTTCATAAATTTTTATGCTGAACAAGTTTTATCATATCTTTTCATCACTTTTTGACCATTTTTAACATTTACTATAAAAATAGCATTTTTTGATTTTTCAGTCTTGATATTTCGATAACCCGTCGACAGAAATCATAGGTATACTTTTTTTGTTCTTTACGATTTATTAAAAAAAAGCAAAATTTTACATGTAATTAACTTTGAAAAAAGATAATGAAACATGTTTTAATTAGAATAGATCTAAGCGAAGTAAAAATTAGAATTAGATTAAAGTAAAATAAAACGGATTGTGATTTAAATTAGAAAGACTAATTTTCAAAATAAAATTGTATTAGTTTCAAATTTGGGTTAAATTTCAACCAAAAACGATTAAAAACTAAAATTTAATTAAAAAAAAACTTAAAGGAGGTTGGTCATTGTTAATTTTTGTATTCTAGACTATAAAGTCTTTAACAAAATAATTAAATTCTAGTCCTAGTCTTTGTTAGGGACTAAAAACTTGACTCTACTTTAAATATTTTTAAAAATTTCTTGGCATATGAAAATTATAAATTTAAAAAAAAAAAAAAAACATCAAAAATGTTTTCATTTTCTTCTCATTCATTAAAAGATCCTAAACCTAAAAAATCCGGTTCGAAAGAAACCATTTTTTTACCATTACCAATTCCAATACACGACAAAAATGATAAAAATGTAACTCTATCTTCCTTTGATTCAATAGTCTTAGATTGATATTTGAATTTTATAGCTTGAACAAGTTTCTAAAACACTACCAGGACAATACACAGCTATCCTAAAAGATAAACGAGTCTATGTAACAAATGAATGGGAGAGCAAAATTTTATTCAATTGTGTAAGACTTAAGTAAAATATATTGAATTGCATTTTATAACGTGTTGATTGAAGGGTTATTTTGGTAAAGGAGAATATTCTCGAGGTGAACCGAGTTTAAACAAAGAAATTAAAGCAAAAAATACAGATGAACCTGAACTTTCGATCAACTTCAAAAATCTAGTCACAATAGACCAAGACAAATTTGAACATAAAAAGAATTGGTATGCTAATATTGAACAAGCTAAAGAATCTCAAAGTTTTGATTGTTTGTTTAAAACCGAATTTTCAAAAAATAATATTCGAATCGATGAAAAACGGGTTTATTACAAAATTAATATTGAAAATGAAGATGATCAAAGTTTGGTTAAGACTGTAAATAACATGTTCAATTTTAAAATTAAATCGTTACCTAATGTTATGCTTAATGAATCATTGAATTTAATGTATGAAGAAGTAAGAGAATACAATTTTAAATTAGTTATTCTCGTTTTATCTAGTTACTGTGATTTTAATTTTTACGGATAAGTCGTACTCTTGTCCGAAAAAGCGTTCTATCTCTGGCTTTAATAATTTTTGACTTGATCATTGCTTCAAGCTTACAGAACTCAAATCCATTCGTCAACAACCTAAGTCTTTTGGCAATTGCATAAAATGGTACACTCCGACTTCGGAATTAGCAAAAATGAATCTTTCATATTGAGGGTTGACTTGTGGGATGAAAAATTCATCAAGCACCTAAATGACATCTTCATATTTATGTGCAACAGCTTTCTTTGTCTTATACATCTTATAAACCTGACTGTCCAGCTGAGTAAAACAGGCTAGCTTTTCGTACTGGATCGGCTATATGCGTACAATTTTTTCATGCTTAACAATCATGAAATTCACAAATCGTTCTTTGTAGTAGTAGTGCGACCCATTAAGGTTAAAGAGCTATGGCAATACTTAAACGTTATTTGCATTACAATACAGGTGCAACTGCGCAAGTTTATACTCGACCCTAGACGTGCATGGTATGTTAAGAGATGGTTGTACTCTGTAGCTTCACGTTTTGAATAAGAGTTGAACACCCTACTTACACGCCAACATTGTTCGGTTCCACATCAGGATTGAATTCGGAAAATTCGACCAAGCTCATTTTAAGCTCACACACTCTATTTTGCTCACTGCGCCATAGGTCAAGTTATAAAATAATGAGTCATATTTAAAGTCAGTTATGACTGGCTTGAGACTTGTTTAAACAATAGATGAACATGCGGTTCGGGATTTGGTCTGTCAAGAGTCTAATTAATTTCTTAAGAATGTTCTAGAATACCTAGAATACTAAGTGTCAAAACTAACTTAACATCATGACACCTAGGGGCTTTATCATTTCATTTCAGGCTAGCAGCCATGAATTTTAAATCGAGATGAGATCTTTTTCTTAGTTGAATTTGTCAATCGTACAACACCTAGTCAACAATGGGTCTAATTATAAAATATTATTGTTTAAAATCTTAATAAATTGAAAAATCTGCTTTTTTAAAGACTTTTATTTGTTAAGGCATTTTTTTTATCATTTGGTCTCGACTGTTTAAACATCTACAACGAAAACAATTTACAAGCTCAACTTTCAATCGAAGCAATTTGGAGTCATTTTTGTTCATTAGACAAAGAATTTCCATTCAAATATGCAGTTTATCATAAACTTAGGAGCAAAGGCTGGGTTATTAAATATGGCATAAAATACGGTTGCGATTATTGTGAGTTTAAAAAAACAAGAATTTAAAAAATCTCTAAAGTTTTAATTTTGAATTTTGAAAGTGGTTTATTATGAAGGACCAGACAGGTACCATGCATCTTATTCAGTCAAAATAAAAATAAAAGATTTAAATTTGTTGAGTGAAAATGAAATTGATTTGTTTACACAATTTAGTTCATTGGTACGCATAAATGAAACAGCATCGAAAGAATTAATGTTAATTTACGTAATTTATGATCAAAATGAAGTTTGTTTGAATACTCCAAAGTGTTTGAGTAAAATTTCTATTTTAGAAATGTTTGTAAATAGATGGACACCGGAAGAGAATAGAGATAATGAAACTGGGGTAAAATCAAATAACGAATTGAGTAAAATGAATTTCCAAGAATCTCTCAACGCTTTTCAAGATTTAGATGATTAAATGTCTTACTTTAGAAAATTTTAATAAAGAAAATTATTTTTATTTTGCTTTTTAATTTGATCATTGTATTATGGTATAAAGGATAACAACAAGGGTATGAAATATGTACCCAAAGAGTGAGTAAGTATAAAAAAAGATTGAAATGATACGACAAATAAAACACAACTTATGCAAGATATTTCAAACTACTCAAGATTTTGTGATTTAGCTAAAAGACAATTTCCATTCAAATGGGTTCTAACCCCTAAACTAGAAACACTTTCAGGATCAAACAGCTTTATAGGGACGGATAATAAGACGATTGAAGACTAAACGAAAACTTTTATTAAACCAAAAATAAAACTATAACTAAAAAATTGATAAATAAGAGATTAATTTAACTGAAAAAATTATTTTCTGACCAAAATGTATCTTTTGTAATCGTTACTTCTATTTAAGCCATTAACTTTACCCGTTCTCCATCCTCCAGTGTTTAAATCAAGATGCCATGAGAGACGAAGATTATCAGCCAGGTCGAAAGTATCAGCTTGATTTTGTTTAATTTGTGATGTTGATGCAAATCCAAAACTGTATTTTGGAGTTAAATACCAAAAAGCTTCGCCAACTTTTCTTGGTGTATTCAAAGTTGTATTTGTCAAAACAGATAAACAATTTCCACAAGCTACAACATTGAATGTATATGAATCTACTTTCAAACCACCTACACAAATTATTGAACTGGCATCGCATTCCTTTCTTAACTCAAATAATTTTGAAGAATTTAAGACATGTGAATAATTTTGTTCATAGACAATTCTGAAACCATCCAAAAGCAATGAACAAGCTGAAACATTATTGGCTAGACCTGGATAGTTATTGGAATATGCTGAAACGGTGTAGACTCCATTGTTTACCAAAACAAACAAACAAATTAAAGCTTGGACTTTCATTTTTCTAAAATTTTAAATCTAAAATAAATAGAGAAAAATTGTTGTTTAAACCAACTGTAACTTGTATTATTCAAACTTATTCTATCTTGAAAAACAGAGAAGATAATTTAGCCTTTTTATAGACGAGAAGTCTATTCATATTTTTTGTGATGATTAGATTATTTTTAGAACAACTGTTAGACAACTTTTACAAAGTTTTTTTGTGAAAAGTGATGATTAATCAATAGAATGGTGACTTGTGTAAAAAAACAAGTTAAAATTAAGAGTATCTGAATCATTTTAGAAGCGATTACTTTTCATGTTTTTCTTTATGCCGAATTTACAAAAAAATAGATTGAATTTTTATATTGGCTAAAATTTAACAATTAGGTTCAGAAAAGGCCCAGAAAAAAGTAAGTTACCAAGAAAAATCAAGCAAATATTTATGCCGTAATTAATAATGTTCCAAAATAAACTTAGAACCTAGTGACCTAGTGAACGGCCATTTTAATTTGTCTAGAAACTGAACGGTCTATTTTAAAGGAAATTATAAGTACATCCTCCACTCTCTTGATCGCCAAATAACTAAACTTATAGTTTTTTTTTTCTATTATTACTACTACAGCCGACTCTCGATAATCCGAATATTTCGATAACAGAACATGCCTTTACATTAATTGATAATCCGAATATTTTAATCCGTACAAAGATTTCTTACGGTGATTTCTATTCGGATTAACGAGAGTAGACTGTAGACAATTTTTTCTGTTTTTTGCCATAAAAAAGCATTTTTGAAATATTTTCCGCATAAAAATCATACTGCCATTTTGTAAAATTTTACGCTCTTTCAGAATTGGTATCATAAATATCATATTTAAAATATTTTAACATATTTGCTACCGAAAAGCTGAGTTCAACTCTTGGACTAGGAAATTAAAATTGGGACCCCTCTAAACGAAAATTGAATTTTTTCGGACCGACTAAATATGGACACGTTTATCAAGTTCGTTTTTTCAAATTCAGATAGCTTGGACGTTTTGCATTGTTCGAACCTTATTTTTCAGATAATTTAGAAAATTGAAATTTTCATGAGCTAAAAAAGAGATCCAAGTAATGGACCTTGGTAACACAGAAATCATTCTATTGTTCAGAGAGTAAAGAAAAAAAAATGCATTTTTATTTGATATTTTGATTATTCTTCTCATTTGGTCAAAATTTGATTTTTATTAATTTTTAATTTTTTTTTGAAGTATTGTCACTTTTTTTAGCTCCTCCAGTAACATCCAGTGAAAAATTTAAAATAATGAAAAGGGACAGAAAAAATTTAAGAATAATGGCTCCATTTGTTAAAATTATTCACAGTAACAAGTCGAACAATCTATCATTTATTACTCATTAAATTTTATTTAATTTTGTTTTCTTTCATTCGTCTTCTTTTCAAAACTTAAAGTTGTGTTTGATTTGTCGTATCATTTTAATGTATTTTATCCTTTCTTTGGATAAACGTTTTAAGGCTCTAAGTCAGTATTTTAAAGGGTTAAAGAGGCGCTGTCAAACTTTGACTTTTATGTTGTAGAAGTTCATTAGGAATCGTTTTTGTAAGCGATTATTAACCAAAATTGCCTTTTTTTGAAAAAAAAATGATCGCGAGAATGTTGGATTCCTTCAGTAATATTTTCTTAAAAAATATTCTTTATTCGATTTTGTATTGATAAAAAAAATATAAATGATCCTTTAATAGTCCCGTTTCCAAATTGAGAAGTTCAAAATTACGAGTTCAATAAGGGGTCAATTTTTGAGTGGTGATTTAAATGTTCGATTAAGTGTACAAAATTATGAGGAATTCGATAATATGCTTCTTTTTTTCGTAGCATTTACCTATCAAATAGTACTGGAACCGTACAGTACAACCGTACAAAACTTCAGGTTGCCGTCTCCAACAAGAATTAACTTGCCTAACTTGAATTTTTATACGACATTTTTACTGAATATTTTATAAAACTCATGATTCAGATAAAGCATCAATATTTTTTCCATTTTTTTGGGTTTGAAACATTATCAATACCCTCCTAAGGTTAGATATCAAAACAGATTCATCTTTAAAAAAATAAACTAAGGTAAAATGATTGAGATCAACAGTCTTTAACACGTGTTTAAATTATCTTATCTAAAGGATGATTAAAAATTAAAAAAAAATTAAATTTTTTTATTAAAACTTGAAAAATATCAAATTTATGTAACATTTTAAAATAATCTCTTGATTACACAAACAAATAAACCTAAAGCTAAATTAAAATAATTTAAAAATTTAACATTGCCATTGTTTGCCGGAGTTGTCACTACTGTTTTAGTAGTTGTTGGTACATCAGATCCTTGTGTAACCATAAAACTATCTTTTAGATCACCAACATAAACATTAAACTTTCCAGCTTCGACTATACGTTGATTATTACGATCAATAAAAGACAAATCAATATACTCAACATTAAAACTAACATCAGTACTATCACCTTGATTTAAAAATACTTTACTGAAACCTTTTAATTGTTTTACAGGTCGTGTAACACTTCCGAATTCATCGTTCAAGTACAACAAAACACTTTCTTTACCAGCCCATTTACCTGTATTTTTAACATTTACAGTAACTGTTAACGAACCACCATGACCTATTGATTTTTTACTCAATCTCAAATTCGAGTAGGTAAACGTTGTGTAACTTAGACCATGTGCGAATGGAAATAACCATGAGACTTCGTTTATATCTCCAATTTCGAGTGGTTTGTAATCATAGGTAGAAATACCGTTTGGTTCTATTGGGTATGTAATTGATAGTCTACTATCCGGGTTGTATTTTCCGAATAAAATCTCGGCAATTGCTTCAGTACCTCGTTCACCTGGTAAAAGACCAATCAATACAGCATGGGATCTCTTGACAATGTTTGTGATTATTCTTGGACGACCACCAATGTAAACTAAGATAACTGGTTTATTCAATTCGAGTAAACGATCTGCCAACGTTTGTTGTGATTCACTCAATAATAAATTGTTAATATTACCTGGAGTTTCACAATAGCTGTCTTCACCTATAGCTAGGATTATAATATCTGAGCTACTTGCTTTTTGAACAGTTTCATCAATGTTTGTAACATGAGTAAAGTTAGCACCTTCTGAAAAATCTACATTTTGAGTATGTTGTTTAATGGCGTCGAAAATGCTCAATTTTTTGGCACCAAATCTGATGAAATTTTGTTCGACATTACCTTGCCATGTGTACGACCAACCTCCATTGAGTACTCTCAAAATATTACCAGATGGACCTGCAACTAGGATTCTTTTGTTGTCATTCAAATTAAGTGGTAAAAATTCATTTTCATTTTTGGCCAAAACAATCGATTCTCTGGCAGCTTGTAAATTAAAATCGCGTGACTCTTTTGTACCAACATTTTGAACATCACTTTCAACTGGATATGGGTTCTCAAAAAGCCCTAAATCGTCTTTAACTTTAAGAATTCTTCTTGTGGCATCGTTTACACGGTCCATAAATTTTTCATCTTTTTTTGCCAAATTGACACAATGATCAAAAAAACTATAATTATAAGGTACCATGCTCATGTCAACACCAGCCATTACAGCAATACGTACAGCCTCTTCTTCGCTCTCGGCAAGTTTATCTCTAAAATACAATCTGTTTACATCTTCCCAATCGGATACAATGAAACCTGAAAATTTGAGTTCACCTTTCAATATTTCAGTTAAGTAATGATAATTCGCATGACCTGGTACACCATTTACTTCGCCTGAGTTGACCATTACAGTTGGCGAACCGGCCAAGACTCCTTTCTCGAAAGGTGGCAAAAAGACTTCACGTAATAAATTCTCTGGAATCAAAGCTGGTGTTCTATCACGTCCATTAAACGGGAGACTATAACCGATGTAATGTTTCAAACAAGTGGCTACTTTGGTTCTATTTTTCATGTCACCACCTTGACTTCCATGAATATAAGCCTCTCCCATTTTACCTGATAGATATGGATCTTCACCGTAAGTTTCGAACAATCTTGGCCATAATGGTTGTCTACCTACATCAAAAACAGGATTAAAATTCCATGGAATACCAGTTGCACGAGTCTCCATAGCGGTAATCTCACCAACTTTTTTGGCTATATCAAGATTGAAACTACCGGCCATTGATACCGGATGTGGAAATAGAACTGCTTCACGAATATAATTAGCACCATGGATTGAATCAATACCGTAAAGGAGTGGAATTTTAAGTCTAGTCTCATTTAGCGCTACATCTTGCATTACACGTATAATCTTTTGCCAAGTTGAGGCTTTTTCAGCTAAATTATACGGTGCATTTAAAATTGAGCCTACATGTTTATCTTTAAGTGCAACTCTAATTTTAACATCATCAACCGGATTCTCATCAGGATCAGCTGGTGCAGGTTTCTTCTCAATTACGTCAAATGTAACCTGGGTCATTTGACCACACTTTTCTTCCACACTCATTTCTTTTAACAACTTGTCTATGTCAACAGCATAGACACTTGCAAGACATACAAAAACAAGAAAAAAATATTTCGCCATTTTGAATTTTTTCTTAAATTTTACGTTTTTTTTTATTGTTAACTTTATGAGGTGACTTTAAATAAGGATTAGCTTATCTTGTTAGAAAGATAAATTTAAAAGTTATTTAATAAAATAATATTTAAACTTTGAATTTATTTGTTTTGGTAAGATAAATAAAAAAGATCAAATAGAAAAAAAATTGCTATCTCATAGTAACCAAGAAATCATTTTTCAATTGTAAAAATGGGTGAAGATAATAAACCTTTACGACCAAGTCTAATTTTGATTTAACATTATTTTAAAATTTAAAAAAATTTTTTTTAAAAAATTGACATTTTTGTTTAATAATTTAATATTTTTTTAGTTAATTTAATTTTTTTGATAAACTTTTATTTTATTTATTTACTTTTTGGAAATTTTGATAAAAACATTGAGAGTCCTCTAGGTTGTTATATGAATAAGCAAATGATTTTGTTAAATTAAATTTTTATTGAGGCTATTAAAACGGGGAATCAAAATGAATGAATTAAAAATATCAATTGATTTTAGATGATAAAAACGGTTAGTTTTTAAGAGGATAGTTAGTTTTTCCTAGCCCAAGGCATGGTTACGACTAGTCGCTCTCCCATTTTAACATCCTGGGATCGGCCATGGACTTGGTTACTGTGATATCCAAGCTAAAGCAATATAGATTGATTTCTTAGTTACTAATTAATATTCTCCTAGAAAACTGAAGAAGTCAAAAAAAAGCAAGCAATAAGTCTACCAAGCAGCCAAAATAGCAAAACATGACACGATTCTAAAATAAAAAAGTTCACGCTTAAATCAATAAAGCGATCTAAACAAGGACAATAAAGCAGTCAAGAAAGTGTTCAATGAAGCGACTTAAAAACAATCCAGGAAAGGATCAAAGAGATGCAAGCAAAGAAGCGGTCCGTTTGGCGACCAAAATAGCGAACATGAAGCAGTTCAATATTGGAGCGAAATTTGATTGATGGGTAAAGTGATAAAGCACATTTTAAAGGAAACCGAGAAGGTTGATGATGAAGATGAAGCCACAATTTTTAATGTTAAAAATTTATGCGAATGATTAGTGAAGATTGATGAAGCTTAAGCAAGGCTTTCGTTTATATTTAAGTTAGCTTTATTTTATATTTTTGTTATGACTAAGTTGAATAAAATGCAATAGAAATATTCTTTATTTCACTCTTCCCTCATGGATATTACAGTTACGACTATAATACTGCTATCCACCCTAGTGATTTTGGGATGTTCATCATATACAGCGCCACTCATCCGAGCCGAAGCTGCGAACTCGACAACTATTAAGACTTAGCTTGGAACCACACACCAAGCGTATTCAACATCAAGTAGAATACTCAACTTTGTCACTATAACTATAAACCTATTGGTAAATGGGTCTGCTCTAAAACAAGCTCTTGTGTCCTTTCTCAGGATTCTATATGTTTTGATGGTAAAAGCCGGCTGTACCTCAATTCCGCTTAATTTAATCAAAAATCCTACAAAATAAAAGAAGAAGATTAAGTTTTTAGCTAGCATAATTATAAAATGTATGCTATTGCTGACCCATCAGAGAACCTCCTAAATATAATGTTTCATCGACCAAATTTTAAAAATTATTTTCTTTTTTTTTTGTTGAGGCGGGTTTTTTGACTTAAACTTGATCCAGTTGCTCTTGTTATAAATTTCACGAGCTCTCCAAATGAAAACTACATCATCGCTCATTTTCGGGATATAAATGTGTTACTTTTGTGAATAGATTGACCGATGGCAAATAAAAAATAGCTATTCGTAGTTATAGTTTTTGGTATTTAAACAAGGATTATATGTTTGAATTGATGACTGCTGCTAGGATGTATGTTATTTTTTTGTTCTGTTATTTGCACAGTTTGGGGAAAAAAATCATCGAGAAGCTCAACCAGATTCACTTATGTCTATCTGATTAGAAACTCCTAGAGATTGACTTACTCCTTAGGAAACTGAATGTCCATTTTCAACTATTCCAGAATCAACGGTCAGCTGTTTACTTTTATAAAAAGCTCAACAAGCAGATTTTCGACAGTTTTTGCAAAAAAGTTTTTTATGATGTTATAATTGAATTCTAAGTTATTAGTGCATATAGCGGAAACCTCTTCAAGTAATACCGTATTCCCTCGTTCGATTATGCAGCATCATAACGCAAAATTCAAAAGTTTAGGGAGCTCTTTTTACCAATTGGCCTTTTTTAAAATATTCTAAGCAGACTCTTTCAAAACTAGAGTGTGACGAATGTCTTAAGCATGTTTTAGTATTTTCTAATCGTTAAAAAACCCTCCTAAAAATTTGGATTTTGGGTCGTGGTGCTGCATAAGCGGTTAAAATCAAAATAAAATAAAGGAAGGAGCTGGTATATTTAAATTTTTTATACTTTTTTTAACGATTCAGTGCAGTAGATTTTTGTCTAAAGATAAAAAAAATTTTTTGGTCTTTTTTCTGAAGGTAAAATTTGGGTAAAAAATTATCCAGTTCGAATAATTTTATTGAAAAGCCTATAGTTTAATTTGTAATATTCTATTTTAATTTGATTTATTGTTAAAAGTAAAAAAGACACAATTATGACCAATTAATTTCGGAATATGAAGTAATATTTCTGGGATTCCATAGTGTCTTAGGTTGATTCAAAGATTCCTCCAAATAGCCGAAATCTCGTCATCATCGGTAGGGCTTCTTATGCAAGGATTCTATGTCTCTCCAACGATTCTTATCTCTGCAGAATTTTTTTATTTTCTTCTACAGTAAGTTTTAAACTCCGATTGTGTGTAAGATAGCGTCTTCAGGAATGCGCAGTCTCTTTCTAACCTCCTGCTATATTGACTGCTGGTTTACCATTTTGTTTAACTCTTGGTTGGTCATGTGATGACGGCCTTATTTGGATCAGCTTTGCAGTTTTGGCCATGTGCATATTTTTAAAACTTGATACAAACCCGAAGTATCTCATACTGTAACGAAAGTAACGAAAGCTGATGGTGTCTACGATTAATCTTACTATTTAAAACTCAAATGTGTGAAAAAATGTAATATCCTCTTACATGTACATTAGCTAACTTTGTGGCTAACTTTAAATTAAAAATTAAGTTGCGACTTCTTAATTATATTACCAATACGTAATAGAGGTGATTTTTTTACTAAAAATGAAATTAATCACTAAGCTCTGATTTGTTCTCAATGATTAAAATTTCAAAAATCAACTGATTTCTCCGATCAAAAGATCTCATTTTCTTCCTACGACTAATTCTATAATTGGATAATCCTCAAAATCATCATCAGGCTATTTTTTATTTTTTTTTTTTTTTTTTTTGGACCAATTCCAGACAAGGATGGTCAAATTTATTTACAAAATAAAACTAAATTTGCAACAAAAATTAAAAACACTGTTTCTTTTTTCTAAAAATAGAACAAAACAAAAATAAAATGAGTGACTAGTGAATAGACTCTTTGTGAAAAATTTTTTTTAAAATCAAAAACGAAAGCATTTTCTTTGATTGTTTAGCCATTCCTCTAAACTTCCAAATCGAGATTTTGAAAATAGAAATGATTTTTTTTTCTTCGTCATTACAATCTTTATGAAAGAAGACTATATTCGAACGATTTAACTGTTGTGAAAATTTGTTTTTACTCAGGATCTCGTTTAGAAGTAAACTGGTAACTTGGCAGTCAATGAAGAGATGTCTTAAGCTCTCATTTGTTTTTTTACATAGGTAGCATTTGTTTATTACATTTTTAAACTTATCCAATGTTGGTAATCCATTTAAACAAATTTTGTAGTTTAGACTAAGTTCTTTGGGGCTCAGAAAATTTGATCTTAAATTTTGAAAAGCATTTGACCAATCAATTTGAGGGTTGTTATTTTCGTATGATGATTTCTCTTCATATCTCTCCTTAAGTTTTTCATAAAGTGTCTTACTTGTTATTTTTTGGAAGTTACGAGTTTCTCTTGGCCAGTTTTTGTTGAAGAACGGAATAAGGGACCGAATCTGGTCGTAGTAGTCCGGTATCTCGTTTTCCAATCCAAATGGAATGTTGTTGAACAGTTTTAAATAGTTCGGCTCGGTTAATCTTATCTGAAATTTCAACCAGTATATCAAGTACTCGTATTCACTTGAGGTTGTTCTCTTGAATAAGTTAATAAAGCCAAAGAGTACTATCGAATCAATCTTGGCTCTGATATGACACATTTTTAGCCCTCCATTTTTATAATCTCTAATTAAAGCATTTCTCTTTACGAGCTCTACTCGATTGTTCCATATAAATTTATGTACAATAGAGTTGATCTGTTTTATCTGTTTGGGTGTAAATATACAGAACTTGGCCAAATACCGCAGCTTACTCAAAATAAAGGTCTTAAGAACAAATAACACGTTCGATCATTTCAAGGTTATTTACGCTCCATATATCACATGATTGTTTTATCTTCTCGATTGAACTGACTGTATTTTCTTTTGAGATTCCGTTTGAGTCAAATATTACACCTAAAATTTTGACTTTTTTTACAAAAGGAATTTGATCGACTGACGAACTCGTATCCTTACAATTGTAAGCCAGGATTGCAGACTTTGCTTTGTTGAGTTGGGCTCCAGACAGCTTGCCCCATTCTTCAAATTCGAATATGGCCAATTGAATTGACAACTTGTCCCTGAGAGTTAAGCATGTGTCATCTGCGTACGCAACAACTTTGATGTTGTTAACTTTTGTCACTACAAATTCACATCCAACTATTTTTTCGTTGTTGTTCAACTTTTTAATAAGATCATTAATAGCAAGGATGTATAGAAGCATCGACATGCTACATCCTTGTTTAATACCTCGTTCGATCTTAAACTTTCTTGTTGTTGTTTTGTTTATTTCCAGAAACGCATAGGAATCGGCGTAAAGCAGCTTTATCTTTGTCTTTAGATTGTAGGGTAAACGTTTTGAGTCTATTACATTATTAAGGTATGCATGATTTATACTATCGAACGCTTTTTGTTGGTCAGGCTATTTTTTAAGATAAAAATAATTGGAAAATTTTCGTTTTTAATAATCCTCAAATGTTTCACAACGTAGTGAATATGTACTGAAATAAATATTGATTGAATCTGTGAATATGTTTCTTACAAAGCTCCTTCATAAACTATTTTCATCGAGTAGTGTTTTTTCGATTTTACACTGTCATGACAATGTACAGTCTATTCTAAGTATATCAAAATCTCTGTACAAATCTTAGATACAAGGATGAAAAATAAACACATTATTTTTTACAAAGGAACCGTATCACAGTTTGAATTAAAAAGTGTCAAAAACTTCGAATCTAATTATCAAGTTAAGAAACACAATTAAAACGGTATATTATCATTTTGCGATTACAATCGAAATGAGATTATTTTTTATTTGCGATGATATTAAAATGGGTTTATATCATTTTGCTACCAGAAAAAAGTGCGATTAAATCAAATAGTGATTTTTTAGTCTGTGCTTATAAAAATAATTAATTAATAAAAAATAATTTAATAGAAACTTTTCCTAAAAGTTTTAATCTGACTATTTTCTAAAATGGATGTTGATGATTATGATTGCGACACACCATCTACGTCAAATGATTATGTTGTATCGATTTCTACTGTACCCTTTGAAAGAACAAAAACACGTAGAGGAACCGAAGCTTTACAGATTGGTAAGAGGTAGAGGTAGAGGTTCAGCGAGAGATATAGTTGTGGGTAATGAACCAACGACAGTCAATGTTTCAGATTTAATCGAAGATTTTGTGAAATATTTTGTGGACACTTGGTTCGAAAGCTCGTTTCAAGTGGACTTTTGGAATCAGGCAAATACTATTGGTCCACCAACAACCACGTGGAAGGATTTCACCACAAGCTTAATAATTTGATCAACAAAGCACATCCAGACGTTTATCATTTGATCAATGTTTTTAAAATAGTTGACTATGCAGGTAGACTGATTGTATTTTCAGAACCAAAACGTAAGACATGGTAAGATGTTGAGTAAGATGGTCGATACCATAACCTAAAGGACCACTTAAAGAATGATGTAATCGATGTCAAACAATTTTTGAGATCTTGCTCTTATTTAATTAACTTTACCAATATACAAAACATGATTTAACTTAATTTTTTTTTTATTTTAATTAATCTCAAAACAAATTAATCTAATAGTGAAATAATCGCAAATTTATTAACTTTAATATAATCTTATTTTGATAATGTCTCATTTTGAAAATTTTAATAAAAATCGCAATCGATAAATAGTCTCAATTTAAATATAATCGCAAAATGATAGCAATTCAATTAAAACAAAACTTCATGTCGATATGTTAATTGCCAAGAAGAAAAAAATTTTTCATTTATTTCTCACGATACCAGATAATTAATAAAAGCTTGAAAGACACAATTGGTATAGTTAAAAGCTGTACATGGTCACAATATCACGACATGCTTGCTATACATTTTCAGGCAGAAACTTAAAGCTTTAAATTATTTTCAAATAAGATTCGAATCTTAACACACCTTCATAAGTAAGTCTCTTGGAGTAAAAGCCTGTCTCAGTCATCAATAAATTGTGTTTGGTCACTTTAAAAGCTTTAAATTTTAGAAAAATTACTAACACCTGTACCGGGGCTACTGGGTTTGTACTTGTTTTTTTGAAAACATGATGAAATAAATACTGGAAAGAAATTTTTCTATCTAATTGCGAAAAATCGATTTTTAGGTACACTTTGTTTCCATTTACCGGGTTATGTTCATTTCTTAGGGTAACCCTACGGTGTATTAAAAATTTTTTTCTGGACATCCCCTAATTAAAAAGATATTCAACACAAATAAACATAATTTTATTTTACAAAATATAAACAAAAAATATTTTCTTAAAGTAAATCTTTATAAACATCTCTAAGCTTTCTTGAATTAACATTTTTTTCAATTTCTTTTTTAAATGGATTAATAAATATTTAATTTTTTATTTAATTTCTCTATTGAAAAAATTGAATTTTCTCTCAAAATATTTTTGAAATTTGTATCAGTAAAAAAATAATAAAAATAATTAGCCATTAAAGTAACATTAAACAAAAACAAACAAAAATGATTTACCAATGGCGGAAAATCAAGGTAATAAAAAAATTCAAATAAATAAAAATCCATTTTTGAATTAACATCATTTACAACATCATAATACGTATTATAAAAATAATACACCGCCGGAAATAGTTGAAACGATTTTAAACAAACATTTATAATTGAATTTATCAATGTAATCCTTAAATTTTTAAATTCACTGTTATTATCTCGTAATTTAGCTACTATTCCGAGATTTACTTTCATCTTTGCTCGATTATTCAAAGCTTTTCTTAGCTCAAATAACAAAATCCAATCAATAATTACATTTATAAACAAAAAAATAACATTGTTAACCACAGCGTTTAGAGCATAAAACACTCTTAACATTAAAAAATCTTCCTTTTTTAAAACAATCTCTTGATTAAGTAAATTAAACGGAAAACTTTTATCATAATCATTTTTGTTTATATAATAAACAATAGCTTGGGACATGTTCAATATAATTCCTGTTATAAAACAAACAAACATATAGTTGTGAATACTTATTGATTTATGAGATACTTTTGATGATTTTTTGACCAAACATAATCTTGTAAATGTGTACGCTATTATAATACCATTGAGCATAAATTTTAAAATATTCTGAAAAAAATCTATGAAAAATATTTTGAAATATTGAATTGCAACATGGGTTCTTACATTCGAGCAAAAAAATCCTATTTTAAATGGACATTCGTTTATTAAACTTAACAGGCTAAGTCCTAAAAACATGATTGTTAACACTGAATAAGTTTTAATAAAATTTTTTGTTTTAAAAGATGTACCTTTTAACAAACTAAGAAAAAAAATCTCAATTGTAATCCCAGTTAAACATAACAAGGGGTTAAGTATTATAATTATTATAAAATCTGAAAATACGATGAATTGTGAGATTTCATCAGCGTAAAAAAAACGCTTTGGATAAATTTTTTTGTCACATTTTTTAATCATTTGAGTAAAATTACAATAAGAAATGTCCTCGTTTTCACCTAAAACATAATCTTGATAACCACTTGATAAAATTAATTTATTATTTTTTCGGATATAATTTGCAGTGCATGAATACGTAAAATTTTTTGGTTTTATAATTCTATCATACACCTGTAGTACAACATTTTGATTGAACGGAAAGTCTTTGTACAAACAAAAGTCTTCATCAGGGAGAACAAAATTAATCATAAATAGTTTATTTGTTTGATTGATTAGGATTAAATCCATAATTATAATATTGGTTACTGGTAGGGTTTTATTTGGGTTTATTGAATTTATCCAATCGAGTCCCTTGTGAAATAAATCACGTGCATAATAAATATCCAATTCTAAGAATCTTAAATAAGGAAAGTTAATGAATAAATTCGATTGGATACTTTTAATTTTACCATCGATTCTGACAATACTTGTGTACGCAAAAACATACTCATTTAAAATTCGATTGTCAAATCGTATATTTTGTGTATACCCTAAACACAATACATTTATTTGACATATAAATTTTGGTGATGATGAAAATTGCAAGATATTTTTCATAAAAAAAGTGTCTGCAGAAAAAAATATGACCAAACCGCCTATTACTGTATTTTGAAATATAAGAGGACAAATTTTTTTTTTGAACGATACTCTTGTATTAAAAATTATTGAACTTATTTGAACATGATTGTTTTGCTTTTGTAAATTTTTACAATTGTTTAACAATGATTTATTTGAGTATAAATCAAAATTTGTTTCATAAAATTGAATGTGAAGATCAATTTCTTTACCGATTGAGTCTTGAAAATAATCTATATCGATACCTTTTAAATTAGCATAAGTGATGAATTTTTCTTGAGCATTGGGTATATTGTTAAAAAAATCTATTGTGTTTTTTAAGTTTGAGGGTGGCAAAATGTCTCTTGGTCTTGAATCGTATAATACTTCATTATACTTGGTCAAATAATTATCAGAATTTAGAAGCAACAAAATATTTTCGTTTAAACTTGCACAGACAATAAGGTATTTTCGATTAAACCAAAAATAGCATGATGATTTTATGTTATTTGCTTCAATTAATTGAATTAAAACATTTAAAATTATGAAAATTAACATGGTCATTTTTAAATTTTTTGTAAAAATAAAGGCACAAGATTTAAATTTATTTTTAATTTAAACATAAAAAAAGAGGTAGAAAAAAAAAAAATTTTAATTTATCAAATATCAATCGAGTTTTAATCAAATTTTATTTTTAGGTTTAGTTCGAGAGGCGATTGTTTCAAAGCATAATTTTATTGTCTTTCCATTTCGATTTAAGGTTTTATTTTCAATATTATAAACACATAAAAGGAAAAAGATCCGTAGTTTCATAATATGCGTGGTGTCTAAAAAATTAAATTATAAAAAAAAAGTGAAGCATTACAGTGTATTCTCGATTTTGTTCACTTCGAATATGTCAATTTTCGTTTTTGACAGCGTTTTTAAAAACACTGACAAAAAAGATGCTTAGTCCCATTATAAATTAGTTCGATATTGTCAACTTTTATTTAATTGGGAAAAGGGAACGCCCTAGAAATTACAATGAGATCCTTAAACTTATGAAAAAAAATTCCGCATTTGGGGTCCTACTAAAAAAATAACCCCCATTTTTCGTGAAATTTTTGACCCCCGAAAAAAACAGAAAATAAATTTTTTTTTTGAAAATCTAAACCTACTAAGTTACCCCTTAAATTCCAATTTTTCGATTTTTTGGAGCTTTGACCCCCAAATTTTACCGATTGACCCCCGACCGACCCCCTATTTTCGGATAAAAGAGGCTTCGAGCTGTCTAAAAAAATAGGTCTCGACCTCCTAGCTCTTTTAGTTTTCGAGATATTTTGGTTCGAAAAAAAAGTGACCTCAAAGCGGCAAAATTTCTAAAAGCCACCGAATATTCAAAATCTGACTTCATAGGCATGTTCCCCATGCTAAGAAACATAAAATTAGTGGAAAAAAACAGGAGTCAAAAAGGTAAAAAATTTTGTCAGAATGGCTGACTTAACTAAATCGTTAGTTTCAATCACTAAATATATTCTAATCAAATCATATGATATAGATTCTTGTAGAGAATTTTCACCTCTACAAGCTTGGGGGTCATCATGGGTTCAAAGCTCCAAAAAATCGAAAAATTGAAATTTAAGTGGTAAAAATAAATTTTTTTAAAAAACCAATATGATAGCTTATCACCTAGTAGGTTTAGATTTTCAAAAAAAAAATTTATTTTCTGTTTTTTTCGGTGGTCAAAAATTTCACGAAAAATGGGGATCATCTTTTTAGTAGGACCCCGCATTTGTGATTTGAATTTTTTTCGGAAAAACTTGCTATGAAAATTTTTGATGCAATTATGAAAATACAGTTCTGGTCGTTCACGAATAAACTCTTCGAACGTTCGTGAACGGTCAGAACTGTAAATGCAATGAAACATTCAATATCTAGACGTATGTATCCTCTACATCCTTTTTGTATTTTTTCTCCTCTAAAATTTTTTATTACTATCCTTTTTTGGCTTACCTAACCCCTCACCAATGCCTTATCCGAAACCTACCTGGGACTTTGTTCCAGACCAAAAATATGTAAAAGGACAAAAATGATGTTGAGGATATAGGGGTCCAGAAAAGGCTTAAAAAATATAAATAATAAAATATGTTTAATTGCCATTTGACCTCTAACATTTCTATTAAAAATTAAAAATTAAATTTTAAGCTAACTTAAAGTTTTAGGACATGGCAGAAAAAGGTTCTTATAAAGGCCAGTTTCTTCAATTTATATTTTATTTACACAATACCTTCTGCTAAAAAAAGCCGACTATCGAGAAAAAAAGATTCGAATTTTGGAAATAGGTATACTGCCATATTTTTATGCGGAAAATTCAAATCTGAACTCAAATTAAAGATTTATCAAAAATTTTTAACATTTGAAAATTTTTTCGGTAAAAAAAAAATTCCGACGCGGATTTCCATTTTAAACCTTAGTTTCGGGAAAAAACACCTCGAAAATCGAGTTCTGCATAGAAAATTGATAGCGACGAAAAATTACTTCTATCTTTAACTTTATTAAAATTTAGTCTAAATTGTCTTGGACCTAATTCTGACTCGGTTTACAACGACCGAAAAATTACATTTTTTGTTTCCGCGTTGTTTAAAAAAAATTAAATTTTTTTTCAAAAAAATGCCTCGATAATAAGTTTCTAAATTTAATTTCCTACATTTTAATACCAAAAACTTGGGTCTTGTATAAGGTCTTATGGGAGATCGTTAAAGGAGTTTGAAGGGTACCTTAAAAAATCTTTTTTTTTAGGATATCTGGTCATGTGACTTCCCATCGTTCTGAAAATTTGCGTTTCTATGTAATTTGAGATGCTGAATCAGGAAGTGAAAAATAAAATTCAATTTTTCAAAAAATTTGGACTTTGGTATAAAAAATCGAAAAAAAGGGTTAGGTCCACAGGCAATCCCAGGGGTCGGTTATGGGTCATATGTTTTTTCGATTATTCTGTGAAAAAAGCATGCTGAAAAACGTGGTGTAGTTTGTTTTTCAAAAAAATCATTTTTTGACCGATTCGAATATATGCGTTATTGGCCTTTATTTTTACATGGAAAAAAATGTCATCCATTTTAACATCCGGGCTTGAGGCCGGCAAAAGCATGTTACTGCTATCTATCGCAGTGACAGCGGCATCCGAGCCGAAGCTACGAACTCGACAACTATTCTGACTTAGCTTGGAACCACAAACCAAGCTTATTAACCCGAAGGAGAATACTTAACTTTGTCACTAGGGCTATACACCTATTGGTAAATGGGTCTGCTGTAAAACAAGCTCTTGTGTCCGTTCTCAGGTTTTTATATGTTTTGATGGTCAAAGCCAGCGGTTCCTCAATACTACAAGACATGTGGTGAACACTGTAGAAGTGAACGAACGATCTAATCGTTCCAATAACCAATTTTTAAAAAAATTTATTCAAAAACTAAAAAGTATAAAACCAACTAAAATTTTAAACAAAAAGAATTTTTTTCAATTTTGGCTTTTTTGTTTCACTTGTCTCAACGATTTCGTCTTGTTTTTGATTCTCCTTGTTCTCAACAACTTCAATTTTTTCCAAATCTTCATTTACCTTTGTATGTGTAAATTGTTCCGTCGATTCACGTCGTAAACTTTGTCCAAACACTTTAAAATCTCCAGATTGTTTTTCAATTTCTTTATCTGAATTGATTGTTTTTAATTTTTGAACGGACAATGTATTCGGTAAAGTTATGTTTATGTTGGTCAAATTTTCCAATTCTTTTTCGGTCTCTTTGGCTAATAACTTTGCCTTAAGTTTAGCTTTATAAATTTCTAAAATATCAGCTCCATTTTGATAATTCAATTTTTCGAATTTTTTTCTCGGTGTTGTGTTCAATGAAGCAGATGCCGAATTAGCTCCGCTATCTTTTTTTGATTTGTTATACTTGAACGCTATATTTCGGTTAGGAGTCGACATGGCTGATGATTTATCATCAGGTTTAGGTGTACTTAAATTTTTATCCTCTTCATCATTTGGACGATTTCCTTCGGGTTTTGACTCGCCACTTGACTCTTGTTTGATTAAATTCAACTCATCGATTAACTCGTCTAGGACTGCATTTGTACACTTTGTGTTTGTTGGTATCAAACAGTTTAGCTTGAGTTGGATTGTTTGTCTAAGTTGACTTTCTTGATCAGTCTCACATGTTTGTGTAGCGACAAAATTTTCAATAAACGGTTTGAGTAATAAGAAAAGAGGTGTACGATTGGTTGAGATAAAGTCTAAAAATTTCCATAAATAAATGTTTTTGGCTTTGAAACATATTTGACGGATTGTGCCTGCTATTTTGGTTAAATCGACTTGTTTTGTAAAACTGTAGGTCAACAACTTTAATGCTTAAAAAAAAGTTTGCTTAATGTTTTTGTTCAGTTATAGCAGGTAAGAAGGGTGCCGTTATCCATTTCAACAAAGAGTTCCCTTCCATCAACTAAATGGTGGTAGCACCGTGAATACAATTAGTACCTAAAGCCTACCTGAGGAACTTAGTGTACTTTAAATTGAGCCATGTTTGAATCTAAATTTGCTCTACGAAGCAGCGACCATCCTGCTTGCAAAACTGAAAAAAGTTGCCAAAAACGTAGGACTAGAAATTAACAATGACAAGACAGAGTGCATAATAGTGAATGAAGACGCAGCAACCACCAGCCTAAAACTACGAGATCCGGCGAGTCGACGACTTTAAGTATCTTGGCTCAAAGCTTAAGTCCTGCGAGGCTGATTTTATCCATCGAAGATCACTCGCATGAGCGTCCTATTGGAAAATGGAAAAGATATGGAAAGCAAGTCACGTACCAGTTAAGTTAAAGGCCAAAATCTATGAAGCAACGGTCATCTCAGTGCTCCTTTATGGAAGCCAAACTTGGATCGTAACAAAAGAACTAGAGAGGAAGTTAAACAGTTTCGCTACAACTTGCTACAGAATGTGGTTGGGCATTAAGCCGCTGGACAAGGTCTCGAACGAAGATGTATATCAAATGGTAAGTCAAAAGTCAGTTGTTGAGAAGCTCAGACGAAGACAACTGGGCTGGGTTGACCACGCTCTACGAAGATCAGACAGGGATCCCGAAAAGATCTTTCTTTTCTATGAGCCTGATAAAACTCAACGCACAATCAAGCGTGGAAGAAAATCAACAACCTATTTCAAATACATCTGTCAGCTACTTTTCCCGGCGAACTACGAGGTTACAAGAACGGAAGTTGAGAGACTAGGTACTTAAGAAGAAGAAGAAGGGTGAGAACGAGCAAAAAATCTTTGTTCGAGTTTTTTATCAAAAAAAATCTTACTCAAAAAAGTGCTTTGAGTGATCAAATCCTTCATTTGTTTAGCCGATTTATTATTATTACCCTGTGGATTATTATCAAACGCATTTATAAGATGATGTTGCTTTGGTGCTTGTAGTAAAAGTGTCGCAGCCAACTTTGACGGTGGTTTTAAAGCATTTAAAATCATGGTCACCACAAACGAAATATCATTTGAATTTAGTTTAGGACAATCTTTACGATCACTTGCACTCCAAAATAACAATGGTAGTAAGAAGTTTAACAAATAAGCCAAACCAGTAGGCATTGTAGGCCCAAGTGGATTCAACCCTGTACCACCGAACAGCTGCTCAAGATTCGATTGATCCTTTTGTAAAGTTATATATTTTCCAACGAGACGAATAACTGATTTCGAAAACACTATCGGAAGTTGAAAATCGACTCGTACTGCGCTACCACCAGCACTAAAAATACTCCCAGTACTAAACCCATCCGATGATGTCTCATTCAAAATCAAAGAAATCGTACTATTAACCAACATTTTAAAATACGGCAAATTTCCGATACTTTCTTGACGGTCCAAAGTCATATACAATCCGTTTAGAATACCAGCAATAGCTGTCCAATCAACTTGTTTCTTAAAAATTAAAGTTAATAAACACCTTGTTACAGTCCTAAAGGCTCATTTCTTACCTTTGCAGAGGGTCGTTTTGATATCTTGGTAAACAATCTATCGATCCGACGGAGGAGATTATTGAACGCTGGTTTAAGTTCTTCTTGACCCCAATTAGTAACAGGAAGTAATTTTTGAGAGTAACTTTGAATACCACTACCAGCCAATGAAATTGAATCATCCCATAATTTAAGCAGTGTATGCGCAATTTCAACTAATTTACAATGAGCTTTAGTGTCTAATAAATCAGATACCTTAATACTTGGATCATTCAAAGTCTTGTACAACTCTTTGACTCGTTTTGACGCAAAGAAAACAAACTCGCTTACAATATTCAATAGGGTATCCCTAGGTGATCTAAACTCTTGTTTTATTTGTTTATCATCAATTTGATCTTTACGTTTATCATCACCAAATCTCATTGAATCCTCATCGGGTATTATACTTGGTGATCGATTGTGAGAATTTTTAGTGTTACTTTGACTTGGTTTGTTAGTGTTAATATTTTCATTACGAGGACCTGTGTAAACTCGAGTCAAGTAATCAGACGAGTTTACCAAAGTACGAAGTGAAACAGACAATTTTTGTATTTGAAAAAATTCGTGTCGAGCCTTTTGTAACATTTCAGCATTTTGTTGTTTTTCATTTTGGGTCATGAAACTAATATTACCCGATTTGTTTAGGGATAACTTTTCGGTTTCATCTTTCAAGTGATTGTAATACCTTGGAATAATTACATTAAGTATTGTAAGCATTTGATTAGCACGTGACGCATGTGTAGCATAAGCGACTACAGTAACACAAAGATTAATCGAATCGATCATGTTAAATTTAACATGTTGTTCGTCTTGATAACAAAAATCTAATGTTTTTAATGTTTGATTGCTCTTGAGGGCTTCGGTGTTTTTTAAATTAGGGTTCAAATGGGTCACAGGTGGGTGTGGTTCATTTACAGCTTGATCATTTTGACCTAAAGTTGTTAAATCTTTATTGGTCAAACTAGCAATTTGACTAATACCAAGCGCGCCTGAACTTGATATCAATAAATTTGTTGCTGATATACCGGAGACTGCGAGTACAGCTGCTGAAGACCCGGCGTTTGTTAAAAGACTCGCTGGTGATGAAAATTGAGGTTGAGGGTTATACGGTAAAGAACTTAATGGTGGATTTTTATCAACATTCTCATAAGGTTTAGGATTTTCATTGCTTTGAGAATTCGAGTTGGATAATTGATTGTTTGGATTTGTTGAATTTGTTGATTGACTCGATTGAGTATTCGATTCGCTTGGGTTATAAGATTTTACAAGTTCTAGTATACGTAAATTATCTGGTGTATTTGTTTCAAGTGATATTAGAAGATTGAATAAAGCCGATGCTTGAACTTTGGTGGTGTCTATGGCATCACCTTTTTCAGCATCGATGTCCAGAATTTGTGCAACACTTCCAAATAACTTGAAATTAAAAAAATATTTTTTAATAGCTATTCAATCAGATTCGCCTATCTTTTAGGTTTATAATATCCAATCAGCAGATGAATTTTCGAAAACCTTGTCTAGGAATACCATAACCAAGTGGGTAGCAAGTCTTGCGCGTAGATGGTTGGAAATATGATCAGAAGTGTAAATTTTCAAATGCAAAAAATCAATTTTTGCAGCCTTATCTTAAGGTGCTATATTTAATAGTTTAAGAACTCATCATTGGAAAAATCTATAAATTGTTTGAAGAGATGACCTGAAAGCTTAGGAACTCCCATTCACACTGGTACAGGTTTCGAAGTTGGAAAGTAGCCCTAAAACCAATTATCGGGTGAAAAAGATCATAAAGAGGACATTTTTCATAAAAAAAAGCTAACTAATCGAAAGGTAACTCTTCTAACCCAGATTTTTTATGCATATGCTTAAACAAGAGACGATTTTGCGTAAATATCAGAAGCAACTATTTAAATTTTTTTCGTTATTTTTTGAACACTAAGGGTCGAAAAAGATCCTTTTTACTAAAAAACCTTAAAATGAGGACTTCTAATAGAGGTTTGTTTATCAAAAAAGGCTTTTTTTAAATCTCAAGGTTCATTAAAACTTTAGCAATCAATATCTACGTTCTGTGCGAAATTTTTGCCCTTTAGTTTTGACTCAAATTTCTGGTCTAAATTTCAAAGTTCTCACTCGGGCGGTACCATACTCCGCCTCACCGTGGCGCCAGTCCTGATTTGAATTTGTTACTTCTGATATTGTTACCGTGATCTACGACCTCGAAACCTTTAGAAAACAAATTTTGTCATGGGGTAAAAAAATTTACCCCTCATCTTTTTGCAGCCAAATGTAACTGTGCTTTATTTAAAAGTTTAAGGACTCATTATTGTTAAAACCTATCATCGATTTTAAGATATGGTTTTGTAGCTTAAAAGCTGCCATTAACGCTGTGACAATGATCGATGGAAAAAAAAATTCCGTAAAGCGATTCGGTAAAAGAGACGATTCTCTTTTATACTCTTACAATCGTTCCGAAAATTTCATGTATTGGTCGACTTTTAAACGGACTCAAGGCTTAATTGAACAAATTGGTCAGACGGGAGTCGTCATAACTTACTTGTAAAATGAAAGGTATACGATGCATAATAAAAAATTGTAAACAACAAAATTCAATTGCATTCTTAAGCACAGGATTAGCTTGCATATTTGAATAGACTTTCATTAACGTAGGCATTATTAGCAAAAATCCATTGGTCGCAAAAATATGCTGAAAATGTTGCGCTGAATTAATATAAATAGCCAAACAAGTTCTAATCATTATTAAATCTTCACAATGTAGAACAAATGAACCATTAATAACACTTATAAAAAGAGTTATATCCCATGTTGATGCTGTTTTATTATCAATAGAAGAGAACAAAGACCATATCAATTGACACCACGAATATTTATGTAACATATCAGTTGTTAACAACTCTCTATCAGCTAGTTTAGGAAATAAATTAAAATCAGCCTCGAGGGCTTTGCGTGGAAACATCGGAAGTTTTATCAATTCTTCATGTAAAAACGCTGCTGTTGAATTAACTTGATTGAAGGGTGTATTCTCAAGCAACTTCCTAAAAAATAAAACTTTGCTTTGCTCCAGGACTTTTACATTAAAAGCAGCTCGTTCTAATAGTTTATTCGCTTCTTTTGGGTCCATTTCAACAAGACTTAACTGAGGGTAAAAATTACGTCTGAAAAAGTAAAAGTTTCGAACAAACGTGTCTGGTATATGAATTTGATCTAAACATAAAAAAATAAGGGTTGGGCATAAATTCATTTTGAAGACTCACTTGTTTTGATATCGAACAAAAAGTAACGTTCTTTTTTAGACTCTGGAATTTTGAAAAACCCGAAACTCTCTTGGGTTATAAATGAAAATTGAGTGTTATCGTAAATTGGAAACTGATTCGGAATTTGACTCAAATCGGGTCCATGAACAATCAACTTTTTGGCACTCGGAACATTTGCTGTTATCAACAGTGACGGCTATTTTTGATACAAAAAATTTACAATATTATAAAAAAAGTTAGACAGGGGGTTCTTACATCGCATTGTTCCTTTCTTAATGTTTGTTTTAAATCTTTGAAAACAATTCCATTAACATTAGCAGCAATCCTCCAAATGATTGTTTGTATTGATGCAATTGCCTCTTGAGAGCTATCAGATGATTGTCTTACAAAAAACATGACAACACCAAGCAAGTAATTAAAAATGACATAGGCTGTTTGAGGTGGTAGGTCAATGAAAACACTCAACATTCTCTTTAAGTATTGAATTAACAAATTTTTTTTGTCTTTTTGAGTTATTTTTTCAAAAAAATAACGAAGAAAAAGTGTTGCGTCTTCGACTAGACATGTCCAGACAATTCTATAAGTCAACGATGAGACTTAAAAAAGTTTATTAGAAGAGGGTCTTTTAAATTTAATTGGAATAATGTAATTACTTGATTGATTGTTACTGTTTAGATCATGATCGAATAAGAGATCAACTAAACAAAGTACACCTGAGCTTATAGCTGTTGGAAAAACAGGTTGACTTTGTTGAATTTCGTTGTTTGTTGTAGGTAATGTTGCATCTGGAGTCTCTTCTAGACCTTTAGATAATTTGTTGATTTAAAATTATAACAAGTGGATTTTTTTTAAATTCTAAAAGCGGTGATATTTATAACATTTGTGTCATGCAATAATAATTATAAAAAAATAGCAGTTTCTAAAAGCTCGATCCTTTACATTTAGCCATGTTTACAACTGCTAATACGTTGCCAAGCAATATTTAGACGAGTTTACAAGCGAGTTTAATTTAGATTGTTTTAATAGCAAGTTCAATTTTCCGCACTTAACCGTTTCAGATCAAGCTCAAACTTGTTTTATTCGGATAAACAAGATCAGGAAAACCTTCCATCACAAAAATCAATCGGACCAAAATTTAAGCTAAATGTACGCATGTTCAAAATGTACACCCAGAGCAGCAGGATAGTTCGATCCCCGCAAACAGTGGAAATTGTCTTACTCTATCTGCGTAGGTGTAATCAACAACGAGTTGATAACTATGTAAGGATTCAGACAAGTGAATCGACGCTTCATTTTAAAGCCTAATTTCAAGGTGCTCTATTTAAACGTTTAAGATCTCATGATTGGAAAAAGCTATCCTGGAACCGAAGCGTATCAGGACTGAAGCAAAGCGTAGAAAAAAGAAGGCGAAGCTTACTGTACCGTACCTAACAAGAAAATTTTTTTTTAAATTATTCAATACCTAAATTTTCAGAAAAGTTAGCATTGTGAAGTTTAGTTCAAAAATTTCAGTTCAATTTCGAAAAATCGACATAACTTTTTTCGCTTAAGTATTATGCTTGATCTGCATATGTATCAAAGTGTAACAAACTTTGTTACACCATTGGGCGATCTCTGCAAAAAACTCTGCAAACTAATTGCGCATTTATTTAAATACTTTTTTATGGTGTGGATTTTGCAGAGAATCTACACATATTTTGCAGAGGTCGCCCAATGGTGTAACAAAGTTTGTTACACTTTGATACATATGCAGATCAAGCATAATACTTAAGTGAAAAAATTTATTTCGATTTTTAGAAATTGAACTGAAATTTTGAACTAAACTTCACAATGCTGAGAAGTTGGGTTCGGTACGGCTCGGTGCGGTACGGTCCGGTAAGTTTCGGTACGGTTCGGTTCGGAGTAGATATTGTACGCTTCGGAAAGGGTATGGTAGGCTGATACAAGTATCCTTTACAACAGTTAAGCTTATTACAATGTTGATAGAGTGTAGACAAGAGGAGTTTGAGACTTAGACACTCTCCGTATGACTCAAATTATCAAGATGTTTCAGGATTTTGAAAAAAGGAGCAAATTGAACATATACTGCACTTCTACCGAACTTTTGGTGGACAGCGAACCCAAGCGTACCAGGACCGAACCAATAGACACAAGAAAGCGAAGCGTACCGTACTCAACAAAAAAAATTTTTAAAACTATTTAACGTTCGGTACGGTTCGGTTCGGAGTAGATATGGCAATTATTTTTTTTTGTTACATTTTTTTCAACTGAAGATTTTTGTTAAACGCCTAAATTACAAAAAATTTTGTCAGTTATTAAAAAATTTATTTGGTAGTAAAAAGTATTTTGAATTCAATGGTTAAGGCTAAAAGTTGATAATTTTATACTTTGGTCAGTTTTATGGGTTTCTATGTTACCTATGTTTTTTAACAAAAAATTTGAGACCTTTGTTTTGCAATAACTTTTGAAAATTTTTCAAATTAATCCCTAAATTTTACATTGGAATCATCTTGAAAATGGTATCTCTTCCAAAATAATTTAAAAGATACAAAATTTCAAGTCAATTTTTGTTTTGAAACAAATTTCACTTCTGGGGATATATTTTTTTTTGTTTAAATCTTTTCCGCTCGAAAATTAAAAGGGATTAAACTTTTAAGAAACTTAAACAGAATAAATCTTTAAATCACAAACAACGAGTTCCAGAAACTTCTTGAAATACAATCAAATTAACGGTATGAACAAAGTTAGGTGTTTTTAAATATCATAAAATGAATAAATCGACCTAAAATCAAAGAATTTCAATAATTGCAAAACAAAGTTCCTTTTTGTTTAGAGAATTTAAAAATTAAATTTGACCATTCCTTAGATGAAAATGGGAAATTTAGACTTCAGAATTTAAAATTACACATCAAATTGTTTAAGTATCTATTGTTAGATTTTAAGCAGAAACTTGTGATTTTTGGCGTCTTACACACAAAAGTAATCGAAAAAAACTCTAAAAGAAAAAAATTTTTGCCATATTGTACGCTTCGGAAAGGGTATGGTAGGCTGATACAAGTAGTCTTAACAACAGTTAAGCTTATTACAATGTTGACGGGCGTTGCCCAAGATTCACCTGAAACAAAACGCCCTGACCAACTGAATATGTCATTTTTGACTTTGGATTCGTAATCTACGACCTCGAAAACCCCAGAAAATCATTTTTTTCATGAAGAGTACAAAATTATAAATTTTGAACCTTTTTTGTTTTTTGTAGCCTGATGATGAGGTGCTTTATTTTAACTGTAAAGAACTCATGATAGGAAAAAGCTATCATTGATTTTAAGATATAATCTGATAGCTAAAAAGCAACCATTGTCGCTACTACCCATATCAAAGATGGCAAAGTATTTCTTGAACCCATTTTCGGTCAAAAAAGACCAAAAAACTAGATTTTTCCATTGAAAATTGAATAAGGTACCATCAAACTCCAATTATTCCATATTTTTTAAACAGCTTCTTAACCCAGAGACGATTTTGCGTAAATCTAATGAGTTCTTATGCAAATTTCTTGAACCCATTTTCGGTCAAAAAAGAACAAAAAGAAGGTACTGTATAAACTTTATTTTCATTTTTTTTCCAATTAAGTTCGAAAAAGGTCATGTTTGAATTTTTGACCGAAAATTCTTAATCCTCGTAAATGGAAACCTCATAAAACATTTATAATTTTTTATGCAACATGAAAATCAAGGCTCTTCAGGGCTCAAAAGGGGAACACCCAAGGCCAGTTCTTGAAAATATTGAAGAAAGCAAATCAGGTTATCCTACAGGATGAGTCTTAGTTACAAAGACACAAAAAAAAAGTAACAATGAAACTTCTCATTCGCTTTTAAGATCCATTGAGCAAGCAAAAGGCAAATCAAGCAATGTACATTTTTATTAAACGTATTTCATCTTTTTAATCAATCAATCAATAAAATTAACATTTAAAAATACATTAAGCTAATAAAAAGTACTATGGGCTAGTCTAAAGATTGAGAATCCTTCGATGTTTAACGAACCTTCGTTCATAAACGATTTTCTATTCCATAAAACTGAATTACGTTGTTGTAAACGTTTAAATACCATAATGGACTGTTTTCTCATATTTAAATTAGTTTGTAAATATTGTTGTGGTATATCATGCTCGTCATTATGCATGTCTAGTAACAAAAATAATGCATAATGTTTTGACAAAAGTTTGTCAAAAAAATTTTTTTTTTTTTTACAAAAACTCTCAGGTGGGTTAAAAAAAAGATCTTAAAACAATAGATGGTGAAAAGAAACAAATTTTTATACCTTCTTCTGTTTCTTCTTTTGATTGATACAAAAATGGTTCAAATGACGCGTGATGTAAGTAATTCAAATCGGTGAAATTGAAAAGTTCACGAGCTATTTTTTTGTTCATTTTATCGGCCTCGAGGGCTTTGTGTAAAATTTCTTGTTGATGTTTTTTGCGTGATTTACTTGCTGTTACAACTGCACGTACTTCTTCTTGGTTTATAGTGACCTCTTCGACTTTTGTTTTGGCTTTTGGCATCCATGGTGGATCGACGGGTTGGGTCGTTGGGATCCCAATGGGAGGTGAAGGTAGAACGAATTCGATGCATGGTGGTGAGATTTTGAGTAAATTGTTCGCGTTTGATTCCAATCTAGGCCAGACATGATATCGAAATTTCCATAGGGCTTCGAATTTAAGGACTGCTCTGAACCGTGTCTCTGGGTTTTTTGACCGTAACTCGTTGCGAATAAGCTCTTCGACAAAGCCTGGTTGTTTAATGGAGCCTATTAAGAAGAGAGTTGCCGCTGAGCTTGCCATTTCAGGGTCTGAGTTCAAGAGAAGATTCCATGAAAATTTAATAACATCAATGAACAAATCATCGCTCATGACCAAAGCAGATTTACATAAAAGCTGAAGTGGTATGTGATTTAAAAAGTGAACTTGGGTATAAATGTAATCGGTTGTTGGTATCTTTTCTTTGTTACGTTCAATTTTTGATTTTAAAGTTTGATAATTTGATGATGATGTTTGTGAAGATGTATTTTGATTGTTGGAAGTTGTTACTTGATTAACTATGATTTGACTGTTTATGCTTGTTTTGTTTATGTTTGCACTCTTGCGTAAGATGTTGTTTATGAAAAAGATTTTTTGAGAATTCGATGAACTTTGCGAATTCTTAAAGAATAAAAAATGTTAAGTTTTGAGTTAAAAATCACTTTTGTTCATGATGCGTAGTGTAGACAAGAGGAGTTTGAGACTTAGACACTCTCCGTATGACTCAAATTATCAAGATGTTTCAGGATTTTGAAAAAAGGAGCAAATTGAACATATACTGCACTTCTACCGAACTTTTGGTGGACAGCGAACCCAAGCGTACCAGGACCGAACCAAAGAAACAAGAAAGCGAAGCGTACCGGTAAGCGGTAAGCTTCGGTACGATCCGGTAAGTTTCGGTACAGTTCGGTACGGTTCGGTTCGGAGTAGATATTGTACGCTTCGGAAAGGGTATGGTAGGCTGATACAAGTAGTCTTAACAACAGTTAAGCTTATTACAATGTTGACGGGCGTTGCCCAAGATTCGCCTGAAACAAAACGCCCTGACCAACTGAATGTGTCATTTTTGACTTTGGACTACGATCTACGCCCTCAAAAACCCCAGAAAATCATTTTTTTAATGAAGGGTACAAAATTATAAATTTTAAAACTTTGTTTTTTGTAGCCTGATGATGAGGTGCTTTATCTTAGCTTTGAATAACTCATGATAGGAAAAAGCTATCTTTAATTTTAAGATATAATCTAATAGCTAAAAAGCTACCATTGTCGCTACTGCCCATATCAAAGATGGCAAAGTATTTCTTGGACCCATTTTCGGTCAAAAAAGACCAAAAAACTAGATTTTTCCATTAAAAATTGAATAAGGTACCATCAAACTCCAATTATTCCATATTTTTTAAACAGCTTCTTAACCCAGAGACGATTTTGCGTAAATCTAATGAGTTTTTATGCAAATTTTCAATTTTTTTTGTATACTAAAGGTTTAAAAAGGTCATTACACCCAAAAATCTTAAACCCGGCATACATTTTGACTTTAAAGTCGCTTTAGGTCATATTTAAAGACTCGTTAATTTGCTTGGCGCCCAGACCTGAGCCTACCCTTAATCATCGACCCTTTTTTCATCAATGACAAAACTTTTTTATTTATCAAAAAATGATCTTACCTTTCTTGTTTTAACCGAATGAAAATTTTCCGGTTTTTTAATACTTTTATTATTAAATTGAGAATCCTTCGCCTTGGAATCAGTATGTTTCTTAAACTTTTCGAACATGTTAACATTAATCGATGTCTCATACATTCTTAAAACAGCTTCAATTAACGCATGACTATTCTTAAACAACCTCAAATAACAATCTTTACAACACGATTCGATTAAATGACGTCGATTTTTGATCTGAATTTGACTCGGTCCCGATTGTTGTTGACCATTTTGTTGCGAATGTGAACAATCAAAACTAATCGAGTTAAAAATTTTAACAACTATTCTAATCCACGGAAAACATCGATTAAAATCAACCTCATCAACTTCACATTCAAAAAAATTTTCTGTTTGATTTTGATTTTGTACACCACTAAATGTAACATTACTCGGATGATTTGGTTGACTATTCTCTTCGGCTATAACCAAAACACTCTCATCTAAAACAACACTTGACATCGGATTCAAAAATGATTGCTCAAATTCTTGTTTATCATCAGACGTACTATTCGCATGACTTAGTTTACGACTTGTAAAACTACTTGAATTATTCATACGGTGACTTCGATCACGATATTTTAAACTAGGACGTCGTTTAACACTATTACGTTTTTGATTAATATGACTTATACTAGCACTTTTGATATTTTCTGAACTCAATGCTGATCCTGTTTTACTTACCACTGCACCCGCTGATAGTCGATTACCCTCGTTTTCGACTTGTTCATTAATCAAACCAGACCCTATTCGATTCATACTACTGTTCAATGATTTATTCTCACCCTGGTCTTTGAACAAATTAAAACTTATGTGTCTACCTTGATCGCCATCGTTGTCACAAACAGTTACACTTAAATTATCATTCGAAGGGACCCTATTACTCATATCAGTTTTTTGATCTTTTACCATTGAAAATTGACTTGACTCATTCGAGAATACAGAGCCTACATTTGCTCTTATGTTACGATTCTCCCGAGTGTTAAATCTTAATGAGCTACTAGTCAAATTAGCGTTCGAGTAGATGTTATCTTGACGTAGGTTGTAAATATTGTTAAGCTTTTTTGGCATGTATTGGTAAGTCTCACGGAGGAATTTTGTGATTTCAAGTAGGAGTAGACAAACTATATTGATCAGTCCAAAAGGGCAGTTATTACCGTCCCGGTTAACCAATTCTTAAAAAAAAATGTAAAAGAAATATCTCAAGAGGGATCAAAAACAGGCTTACTGTCGTTAAAAAAGTCCTCTGGCTTCATATCAGCTTCACACAAACTGTCTTTTTTATCATTCAAAATTGACTCTAACTTTATAGCGAGTACTTCACCCCAGGCCGAAAATATGTTCGCAGCGGCCAATTGAAACACTTTATTTCGTTTAAGAGTGTTCGGTAAGTTTTTATTGTTCAAAAAAGACCCGTATGGTCGGCACATGCTAATGTTCATTTTTATCCATTCAGGCCAGTCTTTACGATTACACCGATTTACAAAATAGGCTGTCTCAATTAAGAACGACGCTTTAGCCAAAACAGGGGCTTCTAAATCCAATAAAGCGGACATGAACGGAACGTCTGGTAACGACGCAGGTGGTAAACATTCCATTAAAAATCGATAATAATCTAGCCCTTTTGACACGATACGTGAGTTAATGAATATCTTTTCGGATTGAATTTTACGACGGTATGCCATTGCTTGTTCGTAAAGAGAGTTAAGGACTTCAAAGTCTGAGGGTTGAAGGACACCTTGGTCTTTTTTGACGTCTTCGTCTAATTTTGATACTGAAGTTTCGAGGTCATCGTTAATGCTAAACGATGGTTTTTTAGCTTCTTTAAGTTTTTTAAGATTTATTTTACGGAAGCTTGACTCAGAGCCTCTACGCGAAGCGGGATTTTCAAGTGTTAGTAAATTGTCGTTTAAAATTGGATTCGAAGTATGAAGATCATTTTTTGAACCAATTTTGTTTGCTATTTTGTGTCGAAAACTTGATCGTTTTGAATCGGATTCAAATTGTCGACGGTGACCGCTTTCTTCGATTAGATTTACAAGTTCCGGTTTTAATGGGATGTAGTTATTCATTTCAAGTCTGAGATTGTCTAACTCGGCTAATTTTTCATCAATTTCGGCAAGTTTTAAATTTTTAACTTGAGTTTCTTGGTTTATTTTAATATACGAATCGAGCATGTTTGACAAGGCTACTTTACGAAATATGTTTCCATGATTTTCTTTTATGTAACTCAAAAAACTTCGAATGTCGCTAAACAAATACTTTAGAAAGAAAAAAAAATTAATTTGAGCTTATGAGATAACCCTCATTGTTAAAACAGAACCCTTCTTGCTAACTGTGATGTGACACCTAAAAATCAAGTTTTAGAAGATCAAGGAGTATCTAGGGTTATCCGAAAGGCTTCAAGGCGCAGATAAGCAGTCTTGCCACTATGAAAAGAAGTTTTCATTGACGCAGAAAACAGACTTACCTAATGTATGTCGGCAAAAACGAAAGCCCATTTTAAAAAAAGAGTTTGAATATGAAGCTAGATCAGGGTCTTTGGTCTTTGTGGCTAGCTATCGGGTCTCAAGGGAAGGTGAAAAAACCTTTTTAGCTTCTTGCAGCACCCTAATCCATTGTCATTTTATTCAAACAAGTATGGCTATCGATCAAAAGAAATCTTTTCTAGATATTTTCTTCGATTTTGCCAAAGCATTTGACCTTGTAGACCATAAGAACAAATTGCGAAAGTTACTGAATGGCTTGTATCATGGATAGCTTCATACCTTTCCAACAGGAAACAACGTCCCCTCAATCTCACCTAATTTCTATTTAACGAGGCGGCAGCGTCTTTAGAGGCTTTCAGTTTGTTCGAATGGTAGCCTGATCGAAGCATACACCTATACATAGACAACACTGCCGTTATTGCTTTATGGAAAAGAGAATCCGCTAGTTGGCAAAAATTTATTGAAACAGGTTTCTTTCTTGCTCATTACTTTTCTTTTTTTATCGTTCTAATAGCCCTGTTAAGCAGTTATTATGTAATAACTGTTCACTACGTGCCCTTAACCCGAAAGACTCCCCCTTCCGGGAGCACAGCGGTAATACGCTAGGGAACGACGTGTATATGTACCACTGGTAAACTGCTAAACAGGATTATTTTTCCAGCTTTTAATAAAACAAAGAAAAAACGTCTAATCCTGTGCATAGCCACTAGTCAGTCACAAATTTGATCAACAACGAAACTACCAGTCTGCTTGAATGGAACTGAAACAGAATGGAAACAAACTGAAGCGGGGGTTATCGTCTTCTCGGACCGACTTTTTTCATTTTTTTATCTCAGATATTAACGAATCCCTCTCGAAAGAGGCCGCTGATACTAACGTCACTTAATCGGAGGAGTTTACAGCGAACTCTCTCTCAAGAGATTATCTATAGAGTTAAACGCAAACAAATGTAAAATGGTATTTTCGTCTGGAAAAGACTAAAATACACCATCAAGCATTTGCGCCTAAATGACACAGAACTACAAGTCGCAGAATTCATAACAAGTGATAACATACTTGACTCGGGTCAGCATTGGGAGCATATTGAAAAGAACACGAGTCACAACCGTTTCTTGATAAAACAACTCAAACGTCTTGGACTTAATAAAGAAATTTTGGCGACTATTTATAAAAGCCTAGTCGTCGGCCATCTTGATTACAACAGCCCGGTACTCAAGTAAAGGGATCAAAACAGAAATCATCGATCTGCAGAAACGAATCCAGAGAATCATTGGTATAAATAAAAACGAAGCACTTAATAAAGCGACCTGAATAACGAATATATTTTTTATCACCTTGAAAAATTTGCTTTGAACACTCTCGACCGCAAAATTCGATATTTTTGGGATTTCATAAAAATAAAAATCTTACCAAATTTTCTTGATTTACCAACTGACTTTTCATTTCAATCAGTCGTTCAACCAATGGTTTAATAATAATTTCGACCACAACACCTTCAATATTAAACGCAGTACCATCTGGTCCAGTAGGTGGTGATGTATCATACGCCGAATTTTTCGGTATCAATTTTTCTCCATTATTTCTTACCGTAACGTACGGATAATAATGTCCATAACCAGACAATGGATCATGGCAATAACCAAACAGCGCATGAAATGTCTCCATTAAATGATTTATATCACTTTTTTCAATAAAAGTTTGAAAAAATTTTTGAAATCGTTTTCTGTTCTTTTTAAACAACCGTCCCAATATCAGTTTAACTCTACCTCTTAACTGATCGTTTAGAAACGATTTAAGGTTAGTTTGACAATTGACACACCCTAGCCATTTTATGTTACGCAAGGCCAAATCAGCTGCTATATAATAACTTTCATTGTACTTGTTTTCCAAGTCTTCTAGATATGAATAAGACGATTGGGATAACGATAAGTTACTTTTGGCGTACTCAAGTTTCTCGTCTATGTCTTGACTCGGTAAAATGTCAATTGAAATCAAATTTTCTAAAATATTTAACGAAAGATCGCATAACTTTAAACAATTTTCTTTAAGTAAAACTGAATGTGCTCCTTTAAGTATCATGTTTAAGTTAAGACTACCATCAATATTAATCAAACCAGTGCTACCAGCAGCTTCTTCGACTTGATCATAACAAGATTGATAATTTATATTCGAATCACTGAAACTCATTAATCGATTAAGATTCGATTTTTTGTTAACTGTTCTACTCCGAGTGTCCTTCTCTTGTATGAACGTTATTTTATTTTTTAAGGTGGTTAACTTTGTGTTAAACTCCTTGGACCATTCATTGTAATGAACAGTCGTTTTTTTAGTGACTTTATTCGAGGATGTCTCGGTGTCTTTATTGATTAACTTTTTAAGTAAGTCTGTGTTTTTGTTAAGATCTTCCAATTCGCTTTTGGTGAATGGGGTCGTTGCGAATTGTTGCCTGGCACCTTTTTCAAGTTTTGAAGATTTTTTGCGACGAGATTGAAAATCATCATCGATGTATTTGATGCGTCTAGATTAAAAAAATTGTAAGTTAAGGTATTTGTTAAAGAGATAACAAGCAAGTATGATAGAACATGCAACAAACACCAAATAAGATTAATACCCATTTTTAAAGTAAACACGTTTTCCATTAAAGTCAGCACTAAAAAATTTTTTGGATAGTTTAAGAATTAATAAAAAAAGAGAGATAGCGGATAGAGTTAAGAAGTTTAAAAATTGTTTCGTAGATAGAATAAATGTCTTTGTGAAGATTTAAAGTAAAAGTTATGATCAATAATGATGATAAAATTTACTTGGTCAGTTAAGAGTCGATGTGAGAGTGTATCAAAATTTTTAAGATAGAATTTTTAAAATACTTGTTAATTTTAAGTCTACTCTTGACTTGTGAATAATTACGAAAGTTCTCTTTTACGCTTTTAAGAGTAAAAGTTATTAAGAAGATCAAAAGGATTGATACAAATTTGTACATTAAAAAGAATATAAGTTTTATAACACTTGTAATGTTGTTCTTACAAACATTTTTTGTTATAAACCAGACCCTGAGGTACAAGGGATTTGAAAAAATTAAAACTATGAGTACATTTTTTTAAGACGAACGGAAATCAGATGCAGTACTTGTGTAATAACTTTAAAGTCAAATTCAATTGAATTTTTCACAAAAAATACACTTAAAAAATATCAACTACTAAATGTCAAAATGATGTTTTTCGTAAGACTCTAAAAAAGGCCCAAGTACCTTTGTTTAAATAAGGAAATCACCCATTTACCTTTCCGGGTTACTATATTCAACAAAAAGGGCGGTACTCTGTAAGATTTACCTGGAGAAAACTGAATTTGTCATTTTTGACTTTGGTTTCGTAATCTACATTCCTGAAAACGCCAGAAAATCATTTTTTCATGAAGAATAAAAAATCAAATTTTTGTAGCCTGATGATGAGGGTCTATATTTAAACATTTAAGAACTCATGATTGGAAAAAGCTATTGTATACTTTAATATATAGTCTGATAGCAAAAGAGCTCCGATTGTCGCTGGTATCCATATCAAAGATGAGAAAGTATTTCTTAAACCCATTTTCGGTTAAAATCGACCAAAAAAAGATAATTTTCATTAAAAATGGTATAAGGTCCAATCAAACTCCATAATCCCATATTTTTTATGCTGCTAACGAGACAAGAGACAGTTCATATAAATCTCAGGAGATAATCATTAAAATTTTTAATGAGTAAAACCCCATAAAAAAGTGAGATAGAACCCCCGACTTTAAATTTTATGTCGTCTATGCAAATAACTTACGTTTCACTTGGATCAAGACGTTCAATATACTTGAATTTTCCATTTTTGACTTTGGTTTCGTAATCTACGTCCATGAAAACCCCAGAAAATCATTTATTCATGAAGGGTAAAAAATAAAATTTTTCACCTCTTTGTTTTTTGTAGCCTGAAGATGAGGGTCTATATTTAAACATTTAAGAACTCATGATAGGAAAAAGCTATCATTAATTTTAATATATAGTCTGATAGCCAAAGAGCTCCGATTGTCGCTGGTATCCATATCAAAGATGTAAAATTATTTTTTAAACCCATTTTCGGGTGAAAACGAGCAGAAAAAGATAATTTTTCATTAAAAATGGCAAAAGACCACCCTTTTCTCTTATTTTTTTATGCATCTGCCTTCAGGAGTTACTTCTTGAACTTTTTTTTTCATATTTTGAACAATAAAGGTCGAATATTTTCGTATGCAACATGAAAATGAGTTATATGCTCTTAAGGGCTTAAAAAGGAACACCTTAGACAATTTTTTAAAAAATTTTAAAACTTTAAAATATTTCCACCATGTTATTGAGGATTACGAATTTTATGTCAGCTGAATAAAACTGATCGGATTAAGTAGCGTGGCCCTGATAGACTACAACAATTTCTGAGGACTAAGCTTCTCATTCTCCATTTTTGAATTCGATTTAAAAATATGACTCAGACCCTAAGTTGTCTTATCGAATGATAATCCGATATCCGAATCCTTTACATCAGATGATGAACCATTTTAGAGTCGGCCCCGAGTCTCGCAGTTAAAGCAGCTTTTGTTAAACTTCTTTACAGACAATTATTTTATCGGAAACAATTTTTTTTTGTAATAGAATAATTCTCTTTGGAAAAAATATCAAACAAACTTACCTTATTCTTGTTTGAAAACTCGATTCATACTTTTTTCTTTTTGCAAAATAACTCATACTATCAAAATTAAAATGATTCTTACTCATAAAATCATTTTCTAAATATATTTGATTCATCATGTTAACAAACTCGTTTGTTACATTACCACTTTTGAGATTATTTTTGACAAAATCATTCTTAAAAACTTCATCATCATCTTCAATGTCCATTGCACCAACTCCCATTAAGACACATAAATCATTTAAATTAGCTGGAATTGAAAGACTGCTTATTTTAAAAAAATCATCTTGTTCTTTAACTGTAAAGTCTGTTATTTCAACTACACGACAACTTAAATAGTCCAAACACCAAAGAAACCCATCGGCATGCCACTTTGAACTTAACAAACATCTCATTACAGCTATGTCAAAATAAGTAGCATCGCGTACATTCGAGTTGAGGGGTTTTAAATTTTCACGACTCGCCAATATTGTGTCTTTAGAATTTTTAAGTTGAATATACTTTTCGTTTGATCTGATTGTTTTTGTCGGTTTGAGTCTAATCTCTTCGTCACTTGTATACTCAGTTTCTTTAAGTTTTACACCCGCACAATTCGGACATGTCAATGAGTCCGAATTGGTGTGTATATTATTAGCTGTGAAATTACATCTTGAACATGTAATGGTCCTACCACTTGGAACTAAAGTCACTGTTGAAGCATCTGAAATGCTACAAATTGAACTCATATGAGCCAATGGAGCTTTTGACATCGAGTTCAATGAGTACTTTTTCCGTTTAACTTCATTAACGACAACTAGACTGTCTCTTATCGTATCGCCTTCAAAATCGCTTATCTGACTCATTAAATTCGAATCAGACTCTTCGACTCTGTAAGATATATCCAATAGTTTTGATCGTCGTTCGTCTGATTTGTTGAGACCCTCAACGGTTGAATTACGAGCCGAATCGCCAAGATAAATGGAACTTTTTTTAGCTTCTAATTTTGTCTTTTCAGCAGCTTCATCGACACCCATGTAAATTTGACCAAAATTTTTAGCATCATCTTTCTTCTCGACCTCTTGTTTATCAGTTTTTTTACTTGATAACTGACGAGGAGCGATTAGGGGTTCATCATTGACCAAATAGTCGTGTTTCAACTTTACAGGCGTGTTGAAAATTTTAATATTTGGTTGTCGGCAAGACCATAAAGCCTCCCATATTTGAAGACCATTGCTCAATTTCAAGTTATCAAGATCAGATGGTGTTATGCTTTTAAGAATTGGTATGAACAAGTAAACGAATAGTTGAATTGTTGCGACTGAATGTAAGTAGGTATTTGTCGTTTTTTCTTGGGTGATTGTCGAGTTTTTTCGTTTTGATTGAAGATTTGGATTTTTGCGTGCGACTTGATTGTCTTCGCATTCAGACGCAGCGTCAAGTATTAACCAATGTAAAGTGTATAATAATTTTGTTTCTGTTTTTCCGAGTTTTGCACTTGGACTATTGTCTCGACGAAATACAAGTGTGGCAGCGCATGCGTGCATTATATGCGGAAATGAGGCTTTTAAAAAAGCCCAACGTGATATACTGCTTATTGCATCTGATAGACCAGGTGATAAACCGTGCAATATGTTTTGTACAATTACACGTTCAAAATTCTTTTAAAAAAAAATAAAAAAAGGTTAGTCATTATGTAATACACCACTGAAAGTCTCGTGTAACATTGATGTTAATTAAATTGAATCCCGGGACTTAAGAAACAAGTAAGATTTCTTCCAATTAAAATTTAATGATTGTTGAGGGGCCTCAATATTAGAAAACATTTGAAATATGCAAAATCTAATGCTGAAAAACTTAAAAGGGTCCGTATTCATACCAGAAAACTTAAAAGTTTTTATGAGTAAAACCCCATAAAAAAGTGAGATTGAACCCCCGACTTTAAATTTTTTGTCGTCTATGCAAATAACTTACGATTCACTTGGATCAAGACGTTCAATATACTTGAATTTTCCATTTTGACTTTGGTTTCGTAATCTACGTCCATGAAAACCCCAGAAAATAGTTTTTTTCATGAAGGGTAAAAAATAAAATTTTTCACCTCTTTGTTTTTTGTAGCTTGAAGATGAGGTGCTATATTTAAACACTAAAGTACTCATGATAGGAAAAAGCTATCATTGATTTTAAGATATAGTCTGATAGCTAAAAAGCTACCATTGACGCTGGTACCAAAATCAAAGATAACAAAGTATTTCTTAAACTCATTTTCGGGTGAAAACGAGCAGAAAAGATAATTTTTCATTAAAAATGGCAAAAGACCACCCATTTCCCTTATTTTTTTTATGCATCTGCCTTCAGGAGTTACTTCTTGAACTTTTTATTCATTTTTTTAACAATAAAGATCGTATATTTTTGTTTAAAGATCAGTTTATGCTCTTCAAGGCTCAAAAAGGAACACCTTAGACAATTTTTTAAAAAATGTTAAAACTTTAAAATGTTTCCACCATGTTATCTCACACGAGGATTATGAATTTTATGTCGAAAATTGTAAAATCTAAGCTGTAAAAGACAAAAATGTCTTAGAACTGAACGGATTAAGTAGCGTAACCCTGTACGATTACAGAAATTTTTGAAGATAAAGCCACTCATTCTCCATTTTTTATTTAACTGTTATTTAGTCTCATGAAACCCCCTTTATTTTTCATTGCAGTTGTTCTAACTTTAAATTTTTTTCTTCCCTATTTGGTCAACAGCCGAAAATCTCAAAGATTAGGGGTTCCTAATGTGTCTCAAAATTTTAAAAGAAAATCTTAGAAGCGTTCTGGAAACCGCACAAAGTCGTGTTCCTTAGGAAAAAAATTTTATAAACTAGATCAGAAGATGAACACATTGATTTAGATTGATTTTATTTATATGAATTCTTTTGAGACATATTTTTTTCCAAACAAAAAAAAAATTTTAAAAATTACAAGTGCATGTGCTTCAGTAAGACTTCCGAATTTTTGTTTTATAAATAAACTTGTTTGATTCCAAAAAAAAAATTGTATTGGTATTGGTACAATATCATCACTTTTTTCATTTATTAATTCTTCACTTTTTTTACGTTTAGGCATTTTTTCTTCAAAAAAAAAAATAGATAAAACTTTAAGACTTTAAAAAAAAACGAAAAAAAATTATAATTTTGTTACAACAAAATTATTGATTTTTTTGCTATAATCTTTAAGAATGAGAACAAAAATATATCTATAGAAAAAAAAAAGAAAAACAGAAAGAATTTTGGGTTCGAGTGTGCGTTTCCGTTGATTACGTTTGATTATCATAAATTATTTTTAAAAATGAAGAGGATAACCAAAAATGAAACTTCTTCTTTTTTGATTTGAATCGAACTAGAAATTTTATTATTTGATTAATTTAAAACAAATTTTATCATTATAAATTTGTGTTTGTTAATCTACTTGAAATCTTTATTATTCGGCTTAATTAACTTGTTGGTTATTAAATTTGATTAAAAAAATATTTATGATTATTTGTATTTTGAATTTTGATTAGAACTTATATGACTAGTCGTTTGTTTAGATTAACAATTCATTAGTCGAGTGATTCGTGATATTACAGACATGATTCGTGATATTACAGTGAGATACGACCCCCAAAAATATTGAGTCGAGGGTCCATTGGGTCCATTGGTGCCTGGTTCAAACCCCTCTGGGGTCGTAAATTTTCAGACATTGTAAAATCTCAACTCTATTGTGCTTGCACATTAATATGTAATTATAAAAACACTTCACCCTACTGTGAGAATGCGAAACATAAAGCTTATTTTAACTCTAGATGGACGCAATCATTCGCCACCAAATGGGACCGGTATAAATTAATCTGGCTTGCGAGTCGCAGTGACTTAAAATAAGAGGGGCAATGTAGCAAGTGTAGCGATCGTGGCAAAAAAAAGAATATGTTTTAAATTAGTCCCCGAGCTACGGAACCTTGGATATCATCAAAGGTTATTAAGGTTACAATTAGAAACTAGAAGGGATTTCGAATCCTGCTCGGTTCAAATTTGTTCGAAACACGAATTAAAGAAATTTATTACAATGAAATTTGGAATTGAAAATCAAAAATATTTTTATTTATTTTCTTAGAAATGCCTCAAACAATCATACATAAACTGCTTTTAAAAAAAAAACTTAATTGACTATAAATATGTTGCATTCATCTTTTTATTTTTGAGGGAGTCCTATATTTTAAAAATCTCAAAAAAATAAATCTAGATTTCAAAAATTTTAATCAATAAAAATAAGAAAATTTTTTTGAATGCACATAAACAGGGAATAAACGCATATCGACTTGATTCGCTCCAGATGTCAAGACAGACTGAATCTGGTCAAAATCGTTTCACATAAGTCCTGGAGATTAAACAAAAAAACTCTCTTGGGAATATATAATACTCTCATAGGTTCAATTATAGATTACAATTACTTCATTCTTAATCGAGTTTCTAAAACAAACATCTACAGATTGCAGGTCTTGCAAAATATTTCAGTTAAGTCCATATATCACCTTCCCTATGACACACCCTCGGACCTTTTTTTTAAGTTCCTAGATGATTTTAAAAATAGATACGGTAGAGTCTCGCTTCAAAAAACTCCTCATAAAGTACGTAAAAATTGTATTGTACACAAAAAACAATTAATAACCAACTTTTTAAGGACTATGTTGACGTTTTTATTGAGAGCCCAAGGGAGTCTGAATCTAAAACGCCTTTGTGGCTTCTTGCTAACGAGTTACCTCACTGGATATTAGATCTTTAAACTCTATGGTCTATCTTTTATTAACCTCTCAATTTGTACTAACTATTATGTTGTTTTTTTATTTATTTATTTATTCTAGCTCCGGCCGCCTCTTGGGACACTTTTACCAGTACGCCCATAAATAGAACGTACTGTTGAAACAAAAAAAAGTAGAGTTTATTTACAATTGAGTTACAACAAAAGTAAAAAAAAACCTAAAAAAAAGAAATAAAAGAGAAAAAAATAACACACTTTTTATTATCGCCTATTTACACTTTACTAATTCCTAGTATCGAATTTTATGACGCTTGTATTTGATTTAACCATATCAGTTTCATCTTTAATATTGAAAGCCTTCTTTAACTTTAGTATATTCTAATTTTCACACACCTTTGACGTGGACTAGTTTGCAGACTTGAAAATTAAGCATGCTTGGAGAATGCTTGTTTTAATATCCATAGATAGAATGTTAACAAGTTCATAGATCTCGTTTATAAAGTCGTGTGGATTTTCAGATGATTCCATGTACTCAATTAGTTCATTCGTGGACTCGTTTTGTATTAGTCTTAGGAAAAAGTCAACTTTTGACGTTGCAAGTCTGTCTACGGTTAGATCAATTCTTAGAGCCTCCATAAGATCGGTTGTTTTGCATCTTGTTGAGATGCCTAAGATCCTTTTAACAATATTACCTTCAAGTCTCTTTAGGTTTAGCACATCCGAGGAGTGTCAAGTTACATGTTTCAATTCCATACCATAACACTGGCCTGATATATATTTTATATAACTGCGCTCTCATGTTTGGATGCATTCTGTTGTTGAGTATCCCATACTGCTTGAGTTTGAAAACTGCTCCAAGAGCTTTTTGAAAGGAGTTTTATTACTTAAAGCCATTTTAAAAAATAAATAAACCTTTTAAAAAAAATAACTCGAAGAAACAATTGCCGGGTTAAAAAATGAAAATCCGGTTTTATCCAATTTTCTGATTAGTTGAAAAAAATTGACCAATCAGAAAATTGGTTAAAACCGGATTTTCATTTTTTAACCCCGCAAGATAAAAAGCGAGTTTACTGTATTACTGTGTCTTAATTAAGCCATATCAAATTTGGATATGTCTTTATATAAGGGTATTGGATATAAATTATTATTTAGTTTGAAAATCTTGGTCAGCGCCAGTCATTTATTAGTGGGCACTATGTTCCATCTTTTCGAAGTTAAGACAAAGATTCCTCTAAAGTCTTCCTTTTCTATGAGCCTGAAACTAATCACAGTAAGGTAAAACTCGGACGAAAAAACGACAAATTATTGAAAATATATTTATGGATTACTGTTACCGACGAACGCAGAAGTCTCAAGAGCTGTAGTTGAGAGCCTCGCAAGCCATCGAACTCTCTGAAAGAAAAATATCGCCGAATGATTTAAAGCAACAACATTCAAAAAAGAAGAAATCTTGCCTAAAATTTGTTTGTCACAAAGTCTGAAAGATTGTCGAAATTAAAGAGATCATGTAACCCAAAGTTAAGCATTGGATCGTCAAAAGCCCCTAAAGATTTCAGATGCGTGTCTTTGGGCTGTTAGAAAGAAGTTCTAACAATTACAATATGGAGGTTCTATCTAATATATTTTTAAGATGTAAAATTTATTTTTAAGTATACTTTGACGTTTCTCCTTGTAGAAAATTGTGTCCTCTACAAGCCCATATATTTTGTTTATGTACTTAATCATATTGGTTATGGTACAGACCCTGTAAGAGTGATTTTGGGGTAAATTGATAAAAATGGGGTAATTATGTAAGGGACTTTTTGACCCAAAAGATATTTTAACATGTCAAAGTTAAACATATCAGTAAGTGGCGTACCTTGTCCTCTTTTAAATGAACTATAAATAGTTAGCAAAATTAGTAATCAGTGGGTTTAACTTTTGATTTTAAAATGGTATACCTTTTTTTTTTTTCCTGGTAAAAAAAGTATGGTCCAGAAAATATGTTTATACACTTATTCTTATAATTCATATCCCTTATTTATAGTTCATTTGAAAGAGGGCAAAATGAGCTACTTACTGATATATTTACCTTCGACATTTTAAATTTTCTTTTGGGTGAAAAAGTCCCTTACATAATTACCCCATTTTTATCAATTTACCCCAAAATCACTTTGACAGGGTATGTACCATAGGTGATGTGGACAATATCTAACCAATATATATTGGCTTGTATAAGAATGAATTATCTATTAGCTGATGGGTCTTTGTCTATCGATAAGCTTTATTCTAACTATTTAAAATCGTTCCGGAAATTTCTTTCACCCTATTTGTTGTTCAACTATAATCCGAGAAAATTACATATTTACCCAGACCCCGAAGTAGATCTATTGAAGGGATCAGGTTAATACATACTTTGGAAAGCTTAGTCGTCCAAAAAAAATGTACAAAAAACTCAATTTTATATTCCAGTTGAACCACTTCCTTGTCCAAAAGGATCTAAATTTCATTATTGGTTGTACTTTTCTAACGAAGATCATAGCGATTTTTTCGTTTCTCATCACTAAACATTGCTTGAATCTTATAGACAAAGTTTCAAGACAAAAAAAAAACATCTTTTTAAAAATTTTAAAATTTTTTATGTTTCGTGCATGTTCGAGAAAAATTTCAACTCATAAAATGTGAATTAACTAAATTAAAAAAAGAAAATTAATTCAAACTTTTTGAAGAAATTTTTAGCAAAATGGAAAATTTAACCAGTTCAGAAAACCAAGTTGAACCAAATCAATTGGAAAAACCGCAATCTGACCTTGAAGAGAACACAATGGGCAGTGAATCGAACACTGAAATCCCTAAGAAAAAAATCAAATTAAACGAAAGTGAAGACGAAGACAACGAGACTGATAAAAAAAAATCTACCGCCGGTGTTATATATTTGAGTCGAATTCCGACTAAAATGAACGTTAAACTTATAAGGGATTATTTTAGTACTTTTGGTGAAGTAGACCGAATCTATTTGGAACCAAAAGAACTTAAACATAAAAAACAACAACGTTCGTTTGAAGAAGGTTGGGTCGAGTTCAAGAAGCGTCGAATCGCAAAAAAGGTTGCAACCAAGTTAAACAACATGCAAGTTGGTGGAAAACGACGTAACCCTTGGTTTCATGAGTTATGGAACATAAAGTATTTAAAAAATTTTCGTTGGACTCATTTAAATGAGAGATTAGCTTATGAACAAGAGAGTAGAAAACAACGGTTGAGACAAGAAGTTGCATTAGCCAAAAAAGAAGCTAACTTTTACATTCAAAATGTTGAGAAAAGTAATTTTAATAATCCTGAATTCAGTGTTTTTTATTGTTATAACTTTTTACGTTTAGACGAGAAAAGAAAACGGTTCGAAAAGAAACAAGTTAAAGAAGGTGAAGCGAATACAGAGTCTCAAAATGAAAGTCAACAAATTTATAAAAAGTCTGATTCGAATCAAAACGATGAAGATGAACCATTTAAACATAAAAATAAGCATCCTGTCTTTGAAAGAAAAGTTAAAGTTGCTGGAAACGATACGTTTTTAAAACAAATTTTTTCGTAAATAAAATTTTAAGTGAAACAAAAATCTTATCGGACTCCTGAAAATTTATTAGGGACTTATATAGCAAGAAAGGGCGTCAAAAAATTTATGTCTGGAAACTGTTGGACCTTTAGTTGGACGAAGAAGTTGTGTTCCGTTTCAAGATGCTTTCAAAAAGATTCTACCGTAAAACAAGACATACTATTCCATGAACCAGTTTTTACACTTTTTTTTTTACCACACTCAGATTTTGATGTTAATTACCTAAATACAGGTAGGCTAAAAAATATTGCGACTTTAGCTCGGGATTGTAAGCGGGGTTTACGTTAATTTTTCTTGTCCACCATTTCTTTATCCCAGATTCAGGAAAATATCGTTTTGAGTCTAATTCTGCACGATATTATTTAAAGTTATTGAAATGGAACCGTAATCTACGACCCCGAAAACCCCAAAAAAATTTTTCATGAGGATAAACAATTATTAGCGTTAATGAGAGCTTTTCAGCTTTCAGTTGATACCTCCAGATCAAAAATATCTTTTTCTGATCATAAGTTCTTAAATGTTTAAATTATGAAATTTATCATTAGGCTGCAAAAAGCAGAGGGGTAGGGGTAAAAATTTTGATTTTTGATCCCCCATGAAAAGATTGATTTTTTGGGGTTTTCGGGGTCGTAGATTACGGTTCCGATATCAAAAATGACAAATTCAGATAGCACTAATGTTTTGAATTTCCTGGACCTTACAAATCTCGTAAGTGTAGAAAATTTCTGAGGTTGTATTATGTCAATTGTATAATAACACAAAAAACAGGCGGATCGAAACTAAACTCTAGATCGGCGCCACCATTCGCCTCCAAATGTTTTTGAAAAAATCAGACTTGCGAGTCTTGGTGACTTAAATAAGGGTTCCCAAAGGGTAAATGTAGAGCCCCTTCATCTGAAGAATTGGGGTTACTCAGACATTGCAAAATTGCTTAGTCGATAAATCTCCCCAAAAATCCTATTTTTCAAATCAAGACGTTTGGACCTTAGGTCTATTTAGATTTATCTATCAACAGTCAATGTTTAATTCAACAAAACTTGCTCGGAACCAAAAACTTTAAAAAAGTATCAGAACAGTCATTCGTTTTCAATAAAAAAATACTAACCGCTTCATTTCCCGAATAAATCTAAAAAATAAAGTTGAAACATGAGGATACACCATCTTTGAAACACAAGGTCTAAAACGACTAATTGATGTGTAAATTTCTATACATTTAAACCGCATTAAAAAAAGAGAGAATTTTTTAAAGTTTTTATTACGACGATTAATTTTAGGTATTAAAATAAACAAATTTTATACGAGGTGTAACTCGCTGTTCAACGCTATTCCTTTTTTGACAAAATGTTAAAAAATCAATCAACACAAACGTTAAATAAAAAATAATCAAAATAATTACACAAATTATTGTAAAATATTTTATAAATATTTTTCGAAAAGTCAAATTTTGTGATGGAATCTCACATTTTTCACCATTATAATGTAAATAACATTTACATTTTATTTCATTATTTTCAATTTTACACTCTCCATTGCTCGAACATGTTTCATTTTGGCATAAGTTTATTTCGAATTGACATCTCTCGCCGTAATACAAATCTCTATTGCATTCACACTCAAAACTATGTCCCATTTCAGCACATGTTCCATTATTCAAACATGGTTTCATCACACAAGGGTTTTTATAATAATAACAACTCGAGCCTGTGTATTTGGATAGACATTCACAATAAAATTTGTTAAGACTTTGGACGTATTTACACATACCGTTGTTCGAACAGTTTGTTAGACAATCGTTAAAATCTGACTCAGTCTTTATTATGTCGACGAGTAAATCAACATCAAATTGGAAAACCATCAACTCATCGTTTTTAAGACTTTGGGTAGCTATTGAAATCAATTTAGTTGTTTTTTCTTGCGATTGTTCACCATAATCTGCATAACTTTCGAGTTCATGGTCTTCAGTTTCAGGAACAAATGTTGAATTTTTTGTTGTTTCGGTATAACCCGATTCTATACAAAAAGGTCCCCGTATTTCAATCTTAACAGGAATATATTTGATGTAATTAACCGTCGATTCAAGTTTGTGCGCTTTTATTAATGAAAAGTCATTCAAATTCCATAGTTTAATTGAATTATCCCCTCCAGTGCTGATCATAGTTCTTGCTTGAAATATTTCAATTGACCAAACATTGTTCAGATGAGCATCAATAAAGCGAATAAACTTTTTACTAGTTACATTTAATATTCCAATCGAACCATTTTTTAATCCACAAGCAACTAAATGAAAATCAAAAGCTTTTAAGCTTAAAGTATGAGACCCTGGAGGAAAGTTAAATTTATTGACACTCTTGTTATCAAATAATCTGACATTTTTTTTACAAGCAAGAAGATAATCACCATTTTTTAAAATTTCTAAAAATTTCATTGAATCACAACTTATATTTAACGAATAAATTTTTTCAAAATTAGAGACATTCCAAATTCGAATTTTCTCATCCAAACCAGAACTTGCAAAATGTAAATTATTATTTAATATTTTAAGACCTATTACTTCATCGCTATGAGCGTTTGAGATTAATTTTGTTTCTGTAAAATTGTTAATTGACCATATTTTGATACTCTTGTCTGCTGAAGCACTGACCAAGTAAGTCTCATGTATTAACAAAAGATTACGAATAAAAGTTGATCCATGATCAAGTTCTTTGATTTCTTTCATTGTTGTTAGATTGAAAATAGAAACAGTACCTTTATCTGATCCACTAGCTAACATGTTGTTTCCTAAGTATTCAAGACTAATAAATTTAAGTCTATGCTTACAACTTGATTTAATTTTAGTCTCATTATTCCAAAGAGTGATATAACCATCGTTTGAGCCACTAGCAAACATTTGGCAATAGACCCATAATGATTTGAAATATATGAAAAATATTATAAAAAAAAGTTTTTTCATTTTAAATTTGGTAAAAAAAATGATTTTGGATTTTAAAGTTTTCATAAATCATTTGAATTCAATTAAAGCTCATAATTAATTAATAGACTGGCATTAAGCTTGAAAAATAAAATGTATTGCGTTTTTTTTTTGATTCAGTTGTTTATTTGGATTTTTAAACAGGAACAAAAAAACAAACAAATAGAAAAAAAATATATTTTAGCCTTCAAAAGCATTAAAAATTTATTGAAAATTCTCTTAAGAGCTACACCTTTTGCTAAATGGGTCTACTGTAAAGCAAGCTTTTGTGCCCGTTTCCAGGCTACTATCCAAAGTCAACTGTACCTTAAAACGACAAGATTCGAACGCGATCCATGGACTCATGTACCCGTAATACGGTTGTTAGAATGACAACAACATCGCCGCCTTCCCAATTTGACATCCGGCATGGTTTTGGCGATTTTTTTATTTCCTTAGAAAATTTTTTTAATAAAAACTTACTCCACGTAGTCTTTTTTAGAATTTAAAATACAAAAGCTTCCAAAGCTGCAAAAAAAACCTTACTGATAATTCTTTATTCTTAATACCAATTGAGGCATGTTTCACTGTATATTGGGTTTAGCACACAAAATTTAAGTCCGCCTAATCGGGAAGAGATTATCGATTTAATGGTAATGTTTAGAATTCGACCATTTTAAGCATATCTACGGCAATGTCTAATCTTAAACGATAATAATCTTTGATCAATGGGATTTATTTTGGCTTTCACTTAAATCTGGACACGGAATGAATTTTTTTGAATTACTAAAATACAGCCATAGGATTCCGTAAGTGAAAAAAAATTCGAAAACTTTAAAGAAATGAACATCCAATCTACTGTTGCAACAAAAAATACAAAATACAATATTATTTATTGCAATGTAGGGTGGTTTAATTGGAGAAAATGGTGGACAGAATCCTAGCCAAGAATCGAGTACTGAAAAAATAAAGTCAACGCTTGTTTACCCAAAAATTTTGACAAAAAACAAAGGAATATTATTTATTGCAATGTAGGGTGGTTTAATTGGAGAAAATGGTGGACAGAATCCTAGCCAAGAATCGAGTACTGAAAAAATAAAGTCAACGCTTGTTTACCCAAAAATTTTGACAAAAAACAAAGGAATATTATTTATTGCAATGTAGGGTGGTTTAATTGGAGAAAATGGTGGACAGAATCCTAGCCAAGAATCGAGTACTGAAAAAATAAAGTCAACGCTTGTTTACCCAAAAATTTTGACAAAAAACAAAGGAATATTTTTTTAGAATCGATAGATTTTGATTTTAAATATTTAATTGAGGAGACTGACCGTGTAGTTCCGTGTCCGGATTTTAGTGACAACCTTTTATTTTAATTATCAAACAAAAAAGTCTGTAATTTTAAAAATTTTATTTTCAATTCAAAGTATTCCATTTTTTTATAATACTACGACAAATTTACTTTGGTGATTTCCAGGTCTAATTTTTTGAATTTTTCTTTTTTTCTTTACGTTGAATACTTTGAGATAAACATTCACAACATCAATCACAACAAAAACCGAGTAAAAGAAAATTAAAATTATGATACTGGTTATTGACGAAGTTTTTATAGCTGCTTTTTGAACTTTTAAAGCATTTGATTCAATCTCACATTTATTCCCTTCATAATTTAAATAACATTTACAATGTGTTTCATGATTTTCAACTTTGCATTCGCCATTGTTTGAACATGTTTCATTTTGACACAAGTCAACTTCAAATTGACATCTGTCGCCATAATAGAACTCTTTATTGCATTCACAATCAAAACTATTTTCACCATTTTCGATACATGTACCATTATTCAAACATTGTTTTACCCCACAAGGGCTTTTTAAATAATTACAAGTCGAACCTGTATAATCTTCTTGGCATTCACAAGAAAATTTGTTTAGACTTTGAAAATATTTGCATAATCCTTTGTTCGAACAGTTTGTTAAACATTCGTTTAAATCGAAACCTTCTTTTAGCAAATCGACAGTCAAATAAATGTTTTGGGTATCTATTACTTCTATAGGGTCATATGATTGAGCATTTGGATAAAAATCAAGGCTCATTGTGGTCTCTTGATCTATGATTTCTGTGACTTTTTGAAGATTGGTTTCACTCGGTTTTGAGCAAATAGTTAAACTTTCAAAAGTCTTGTTCGTTCTGACGTTTTTCTCGTAAAATTGCGGTATATATTTAACAAAATTGACAGATACTTCATGTTCGAATGATTTTATTAATGAATAATCAGTTAAATTCCATAATTTTATTAAATTATCACCTCCAGCACTTATTAGTATACTCTGCTGATAAACATCAATTGACATCACATTGCCCAAATGAGCATTAATATATTCTATAAACTTTTTAAATGTAACATTTAAAATCGCTATAGAACCATTCTTTAGTCCACATGCAACCAAAGGATATTTAATAACCTTTAAAATCAATGCTGTTGAATTAAGTTGAACCCTTAATGTATTTACACTTTCATTATTAAATGACTTCACACTGGAATTATAAGCGATAAGAAAATCATTATCTTTTAAAATTACGAAATCATTAATATGATAATTTTCTGTATTTAAAGAATGAACTTGATCAAAATTTTTGATACTCCATATTCTAATTTCCATATTTTTACTGGAACTTGCAAAGTGTAAGTTGTCATTTAATGCCCGGAGGCCCGAAATTGTGGAATTATGTGCCTTAGGAATTAATTTGACCTCCGTAAAATTGTTTATTGACCATATTTTAATGCTTTTATCTCCCGAAGAACTAACCAAGTAGGTGTTGTTAACTAGCAAAAGATGGTTAATGAAACTAGACCCATGATTAAGACTCGTGATAACACTCATGTCGGTTAAATTAAAGATGAGAATATCTCCAATATCTGTTCCACTTGCTATTAAATTATTACCTAAATATTCGATGCTGACAAATTTTAGTTGGTATTGACAACTTGATATCTGATTCTTTGATATTGTATTCCAAAGAATAATAAAACCATCATCCGATCCACTTGCGAACATTTGGCAATTAACCAAGCCTAAATTTATAAATTCAAAAAGTGCTAAAATTATTGAGATATTCATTTTTCGAAAAAATAAAAAAGTTATTTCAGGAAAAGGAATTTTTAATATTTATTAAATAAAGCAATTAGAATTTTTTGTTAAAATTTCCCGAGAAATGTCAGATATTAAAAAAATTGTTTATTTTTTGTAAAATCTTTGACGTAAATTTGAAAATTATGGATAAATAATCAATATTGCAGTTAAAAAAAGGTTAAGTTTTTAAACAAAGAATTAATTGTGTTGTATAGCAAGAAAAAAAATCGTTACTTTCCGTGTCAGTTACTTTTGTTACGAATCCAAAAAAAAAGACAAAATGGAAATTTGTTACAAAATGTAACGTTGCGAATATTAGTAGGGATGTCGAAATTACTTTACCAGATTGAGGGTAATGAAGTAATGTAATGTTTTTATTACTTTCATTACTTTTTGTTAAAAATAAAAAAACGTTAAGAAAGATTTAATCTTTCTTGAAAAGGTAATTAAGTAATGTTTTCATTACTTTTATTTCTTGACCTTAATCCATAAAATTGAAACAAATTTTCCCATCCCAGCAAAAGTTTTAAACTAAAAAACAAATTTTTGAAAAAGTAAAAAAGTAATACCCCTATTACTTATTACTTGTAAAAAGTAATAGACGCATTATTTCTTTAATTTTAGTTTTTATTTTCATTACTAAAAAATTTTCTACATTTTTACAAATTATCATTAAAAAAAAAACTATTCTTATAAATTGTTTAATTTAATTTTAAATAATCCACAGCCTAAAGTTAATTTATAAAATTATTTAACCCAGAAACTGATTCTTATGCTAAGATCTTAATAAGCTCTTGACACGATTTTTCAAGTTCAGTAACCGATCTTATAAGATTCCAATAAGGCTTTGAAATTAAAAAAAAATCTTCCTCAAGAAAATACCGATCATAATAAATAAATACTAGAATATCCCATTAACGGTAAACGAATAAAAAACAATTTCAAATAAAATAACATAGGGGATTCGAATTTTGTGAACGTACAACTCCGGTATTTCACAATGCCCATTTCTGAAAGCTCATGAATTTTATTTTCAACTGAAGATCAATACTTGGTCAACTGTCCACTCAATTATCGTAATCTGCGACCCTGAACAGACAACATTATCAAGTTTTTCTTAGGATTAAAAGTAAGAATTTTTCCATTACCCCTTCACTCCAAATTCATGAACTTTCAGAAATGGACATTTTGAAAGACCGGTATTGTAAGGCTTTTTGATGCGACTCTAATTTTTCTTCCATTCTAGTCTCTTCTACAGTGATTAATTACTCTTGTATTTCCTAAATCTCTAAATTACGAAAACTATTGAACACGTAGAAAGATTAAAACTGTGACCGAGAATTCATTCGAGCTATTATTCGGGTAAATTCAGAATTCGTTTTTATCCATACAGTGTACACGAAAAAATATAGAATAGGAACAAATAATTAATTTGAAAGTCTACTTTAATCTCGTTCAGGAATAGAGAAACCTTAACTACAGATATTTATAAATTTTATTGAGATAAGTTTAAATGTTGTTTTGTTAATTTTTTAAGCTTTTTTTAATTTAATCTGAGGGTATTTTTTTGAACTTTTGGAACACGATACCGGAGTTTTTTTGGTTGAAAAAAGAATAATTCTCATGTAATGACATTCTGGGAAATGGACATCGCTAACCCTGTGATGGAATTTTTGAAACTGACTGTTGAAGAAATATTTATGATATGTATATGTACTAAAATGTATATGAGAGTGTCCAGTTTTTTTTTTAATTTTTTCTCATGACTTATTTTGAGAATGTTCTTTTTTGAGAAGTCATCTGATAAACTAAATGTCGAATCTTATTCAATTAGCTCAATCATAGAAGAAAACTAAATGGTAAAATTTTAATCTAACTAAGATTGTCTATTTTTTTAAATCACGGCAGGTGAAATTTTTTTTAGAAAAATAAAACTCTCAATAGAAATTCCGCGGAGTCTAAAACACTTGCTTGAGAGAAAAAATGTGTGTCATTTTAATATTTTCACTAAATAGACTTTTTCCAAAGATATTTACCACATACAGTTCAGTCTTCAGACTTGGTTTTCTTCTAAATTCGAATCGCAATTTTTTATTTATTTTCTTGCCTTGACTGAAAGGCTGGAGCCATAGCTCATAAGAGTCAATCGCTAAACCTGCTACATTATTACTTTTGGAACTCTTACATTTAAGCCAGTACTTCTCGCAAGTCTAATCTTTTTCTAATTAAAGATCTTTATCTAATTCTACATAAGATAGTAAATATTTCAGTTAATTCTTTTGTGTCAATTAACAATTAACCCTCGAATAATTTGATATTTAATCTTTTTATTTTACCTGTAAATTATCTACGAAAACCGAAAAGTCACACATTTAGAGAGCGTGGGAATTTTTTTCTTTTTTATGTCTCGAAATTTTCTACTTTTACTTCCTATCTTTTTAACGCAATGTTAAAGTATTATAGTAAAAAATCGCTGAAATTTTAAATATATAGATTTAAATAATTAAACCGAAAAATAATCAAATCAAGGCCATCATCATCTCAAGAAAATCTTTTTCAAGAAATGATAAGAATAAGATTTAGTTAAGATTCTTTTAGATTCCAGATTAATAAAACTTGGCTTCAAAAATTTTTAAGAATATTATCTAAATCTTATTCTTATCAGTTCTTGGTATTTTCTTGAGTAAGATTTTATTGAAATTCCCAAATCTTATTGGAGTCTTATATGATCGGTTACTGAACTTGAAAAAATCGTGTCTAGAGCTTATTAAGATCTTAGCATAAGAATAAGTTCCTGGGTACCTCTTAATTGAAAATTATGTTTATTGGATGGAATATTCTGGATAAACAAAGCGAATCTGAAAAAAAATCTATGGCACAAACATCAGTTAAAAGAATATTTACTAGAATCACAGCGTAAAGATCTTTAAACAGAGCAAGATGAACGTTTAAATAATTTTGATCCTAAACTTAAAAATTATTAATGACGAATCCTTGATTGAGTTAATTCTAAAAACTTAGATATTCGTTATAATGTAACAAAAATTATATCGTTTAAAAAGCATAAAACATGTATTATTCTGGCAACATCAGTCCCGAGTGAATCTGTCTTTAGTATAACAGGCTTTGTTAATAGAAAAGACCGAAGTTCTTTGAGCTCATCAAGCTTGCATTATTGCATCATGCAGAGATAGTGACTCAAAAATTTGACTCGAGTCAATATGCCTCAAGTCGGACTTCAGTCTTTTTATTTGTGACTTGAGTCAAGTCATTTTTTTCTTGAAAATTTGACTCAGGCTTAGAGTTCGAGCCTTTTAATTTTGTGTGCTAGTTTTAAATAAAATTAGTTATTCTTGAACGTCTACTAAGACTTATGTTTTTCGTCATCATTAGAATTAAAAAACTCACATTAGTAAAAAATGATGCTTTTTGACTAAAGTCAAATGATTCAAGACGGACTCGTGAGTCATGACTCGGAATAAAGTCGCCACAAAATCCTCGAATCAGTAAGACAGTCTGCATGCTTCTTAGAGATTCGGAAAAGATAAATTCAGTTTTGAATAAGGATTTTTGAAAATAGATTGCACTACAGAGAAAAAATTTATAAAAGAGTTTTTTTTTTTTCATTGATAATTGGTAAATTTGAAGAAAATTTTTTAGTAATGAAAATAAAAACTAAAATTAAAGAAATGCAATATTCGCGATTTATGACATGTCACAAATAGCGAATATTGCATTTTTTCTTAATTTTTTTTAATTTTTGTAACCGTAATAATGACATGTCATAAATACTGAACAGTTAATGTTTTTCTTAAGAAAAAACTTTTTTTTACACACTACAGGGGGTAACATTTTCACTTTTTTTCCTACACGAGGCCGGGGTGGGTGGGTATTTTTGGCGGGTAAAAAAGTGATCTATTTGATTTTTTCTTTTAAATTAACATCAAAAATATTGAAATTCACAGGAAGAAAAATGAGGGTGGGTGGGTCTTTTTTGACAAAAAAACACAATTTTGGAAAAAATCCTTTTTTTCCTTTTTATCCAACCGATAAAAAAAATTAAAGATAAATAAGTTTTAAAATTTTTTCAATTTTTTTACATAGTCAGAAATACAAATCAATTAACTTTCGATAATACAAAGACAATTTTTGTATTCTTTTTATCTATCCGCCTTTTTTGATTTTTCATTTCTTTGATAGTTGAAATCGGCGATTCTAATGATAATCCTTTCTTTTATGATTTACAAACGACTAAACAGTAATTTTATTACAATGAGAAAAAATTGAAAAATATCGTTTTTTTAGATCTATGTAGAAATACAACGTTATGATTGATTTCCAAACTTTTCCATAAACCAAAGTCAGAATTTTAGGGTGGGTCCTTTAAAAAAAAGGATTCTGGGTAAAATTTTTCCCTAGGGTGGGTTACAAAAGGCGGATTTTTTTTGAAAACCCCCTCGTGTGCAGAATTTTCTTTCTTCCTACCCCCTGCACACTAGAACAAAAAAAAAATTTTCCTTAGCGGCAAAATGCTTTCAAGTTGATTGGACTCTTTACAAAAAAAAACTGATAGCAAGTAAATTGGTTTGGGATGATCAATGTGTGATAATCAAAATGATACATACTTTCCCATTTAACTAACAACAAGAAACTCTTCATTCGTTCAGTCGGCGTTTTCTTTTTTATTTCATCTCGGGCCGTTCAGTCGGGGCGTTTTATCGTTAAAAAGTTTCAAATTCAATCCTTCCTTGAAACTCGTAGTGTGAACTTTTTTCAAAAATGTTTTGTTTTTTTCTCGTAAAGAGTCCAATCAACTTGAAAGCATTTTGCCGCTAAGGAAAAATTTTTTTTTGTTCTAGTGTGTAAAAAAAAGTTTTTTCTTAAGAAAAACATTAACTGTTCAGTATTTATGACATGTCATTATTACGGTTACAAAAATTAAAAAAAATTAAGAAAAAATGCAATATTCGCTATTTGTGACATGTCATAAATCGCGAATATTGCATTTTTTCTAACCAGTGTTCGATAAACAGTGACATGTCATAAATAAATTTGTGATATGTCATAAAAATCGAGCAATTACGTTATTTGTATAAACGTCAACGAATCAACAAAAATAGGCTATGCAAAGTCAAAAATTGCCTAGGTTCAGTCACTTTGACTAAGAACGACGAAAAAGTCGAATGTTATTTCGAGCACATCCTTGTCTTAAAGCATGAACGTTTCGACAAAATCAAAGAAATCCAGAACAAATTCAATTGTAAGATTAGATGCGAGACTGAGACAAATTTGAGTGCCGGAAAAATATTTCTTGAGGAACAAACCAAAATCGTCAAAGAAAATGGTGTATCGTATGAAGAGTTAGCAGCTGCTTTGCCTACCTATTCTTGCTGCTTGTTTTTATTATTAATTATACATTATTCATGCATACATCAACAATCGCATGGTTCCTTGCGTTTATGCACTAATGTACAGAAGAAGAAAAAGAGATTGCGATTTAGTACTTAAAGCTATCAAAAATGAGTGTGAAGCTATTTAGCAAAGAATGTCTTGCGCAGTTGCATTTCTAGTGTGATGATTTCCAGTTTTTACTTAGGCGTGAAAACTATCCTCAAATCAAATCAAGTCGGAGTCATGACTTATGAATGTCATAAAAGGCTTTGAAAATTTTTGAGCATAAGCTCTGATCTTTATAGCCGATTGATGATTACCAGTTTCCATCTCAATTTAATCCACAGTAATGCCATCGTAAATCTACAATTATGAAACAACCAATAGGATTTTTCCTTAATTTAATTAATCAGGAATAAATTCAACGGGAATAAATTCTATAGGAACAAATTCAAGTGAATAAAAAAAAAAGGGAACAACATAAAACGGGAACAAATGGTTTAATACCTCAAAGATCCTGCTAGAAACAATTGACCAAACATTTTACAGATGGGCATCACTAAAGTGAATAAACATTTCACTAATTACGTTTAATATTCCAATCGAACCATTTTTTAATCCACAAGCAACTAAATGAAAATCAAAAGTTTTTAAGCTTAAAGTATGACAATAATAATGACATAGGTCTTAAAATATTAAATAATAATTTACATTTTGCAAGTTCTGGATGAAAAAAATCGAATTTGGAATTAATAGAAAAAGTCTATCAGTAATCAATAGTCTTCTATCAGTGTGATTTAGTTTAATTATCTATCAAAAAAGTCTCTAGAAAAGTTTTTTTTATTTTTAACATCAAAAAGTATGCTCTTTAATTTTTTTCATAAAACTACGACAAATTTACTTTGGTGATTTCCAGGTCTAATTTTATGAATTTTTCTTTTTTCATTTACGTTGAATACTTTGAGATAAACGTTCACAACATCAATCACAACAAAAATCGAGTAAAAAAGAACTAAAATTATGATACTGGTTATTGACGAAGTTTTTATAGCTTTTTTTTGAACTTTTAAAGCATTTGATTCAATTTCACATTTATTCCCTTCATAATTTGAATAACATTTACAATGTGTTTCATGATTTTCAACTTTGCATTCGCCATTGTTTGAACATGTTTCATTTTGACACAAGTCAACTTCAAATTGACATCTGTCGCCATAATAGAACTCTTTATTGCATTCACAAGTAAAACTATCACCATTTTCAATGCATGTACCATTATTCAAACATTGTTTTACCCCACAAGGGCTTTTTAAATAATAACAAGCCGAACCTGTATAATCTTCTTGGCATTCACAAGAAAATTTATTTAGTTTTTGAACAAATTTGCATAATCCTTTGTTCGAACAATTAGTCAAACAATCGTTAATATCGATCTTTTTCTTTATTATATCGACTAATAAGTCAATGTTTTCAAGATCGATTTCTTCAAAAATATCTGACGACGACGACGTTTTTATGATTTCAGTGGTTGATACTGAACAATCGGGCTCAAAAAATGAACTTTTCGAGACTCCAAATGTGTCGTGTAATGGAATATTAATAACAAAATTAATAGAAGCCGCATGTTCAAATGTTTTCAATAATGAATAGTCTGTTAAATTCCATAGTTTAATTAAATAATCTCCTCCACTACTAATTAAAATATTCTTTTGAAAAATTTCTAATGACCAAACATTTATTGAATGTGCTTCTATATACTTTATAAACTTTTTAAATGTTACATTTAAAATAGCTATAGAACCATTCTCTAGTCCACATGCAACCAAAGGATATTGAATAACTTTTAAACTTAATGTTGGCGAACCAGGTGGGACATTAAATGTGTTTACACTTTTATTATTAAATGATCTAACATTGAACTTACAAGCAAGAAGAAAATCCCCATCACTCAATATCTCTAGAAACTTTGTGTTACCACAACTTATATTCAAATAATAAACTTTTTGAAAATTTTCTATACTCCATATTTGAATTTTTTGATCATTTCCCAAACTTGCAAATTTTAAATTGTCACTCATACGGCCTAGGCTTATAATGTAATTTTCATGTGCGTTGGAAATTAGTTTGAGTTCTGTAAAATTGATTGATGACCATATTTTAAGACTTTGATTCGCTGAAGCACTAACCAAATATTCATTATTAACCAACAAAATGTGATTAATAAAACTCGATCCATGTTGAAGGTGCTTGATTACCCTCATGTCAGTTAAATTAAAGATCAAAACATCCCCTGAATCTGTTCCACTTGCTAGTAATTTATTACCAAGATATTCGATACTGATAAATTTTAGTTGATATTGACAACTTGATCTTACTTTTGAATGATTATTCCAAAGAATAATGTAACCATCATCGGACCCACTTGCAAACATTTGGGAATCGACTTTCCATGTGCAAAAAAATGAACAAAATATCAAAATAGTATATGATTTCATTTATGAAACTGAAAGAAAGAAGTTAATTGAAAATCAAAGTTTTCTATGTTTTCTTAAATTTGATTAAGTTATTAAAAATTGATATTTTTGTTTTCAAATTTAAGCAGTATTAATTTTCAAAATTTTCTTAAAAATGGAAGGCTTGAAATTACCTGAAATCAAAATACTAATTTCTGATGTCTAATAAAATATTAACAATTTTTTTTAATCTCTTAATCAAACAAATTCGAATTTTTTGCAACGAAATTTCAAAAAAGTGTAAAACAAATAAAATATCAAGGTATCTGACATTTATGAAACCATCGTTGTTGACGCAAGAATCAACAAACATCTTTAATGTTTAATGATTCCTTCATTCTAAATTAATTAAGGTGCTTTAAAAAAAATTTTGTGATTCTAAAACTTCGTAGTAAAATCTTTAAATTTTCGCTTCAAATTCAAAGATTTTACTACGAAGTTTTAGAATCACAAAATTTTTGTCACAAAATTGGTACGGTTTGTGAGACGGGTAAGTTCGTTATTTTTATTATCTTCGTACCAATGTTTATTAGAATATGGAATATACTTGCATAAGCTAGGTTAAAATATCTTTAACGTCCGATGAACTTTGATGCTGAAATGTTATCAATTTGGCTTTGTGAATTGTTTAGACAAAAATACAAATTGTACAAAAAATAATTACATCCTAGCCTTTAATCTTCTTTCTTATCATATTTATGAGTTGAAATTATATAAAAATGTGGTACAACTATTGTATCACCTGATGGCTTTTTTTAAATTCTGTTAAACCTAATGGCTTTGGAATTATTTGGAAAAATCCTTTTCTAATTAGTACATGCATTTGCATTACATAAAAATGCTTAAAAAGCTTTAATTTTAATCTGGTTTTGGTTAAGTTTGTTTTGATATTTATTTATTTTTTTGCTATTTATGTACAAATCAACTTTATCATTTAATGCGAATTTTTCTTAAACGATTCCACTTCCGCTTAAAAGGAAATTACCTTCAGGTGATACAAAAGTTGTATCACATTTTCATAAAATTTTGACTCAAAATATTATCTGTAAGAAAAATTAACACTTTTTTTAAAATTATTTTTTTTACAAATTGTTTTTTGTTCAAAAATTCACAAAGCCTATCAATTTGAAAATTGTTGGGTGAACTGGTTTGACAAGTTTAATTAAACCCGAATGAAAACCCTCGATTCTGTTGTTGGTTCTAACGTCCGAGTCGTAATGGTCCTGTGTCTTTTAGCCAAGTGTTCTCGAAATATTTAAAAAATTGTTCACATTTTGTGTCGTTGGCCATTAATTGTTTTATAACATCGAAGCCGGTTTGAATCATGTCAACTGGGATTAACCCCAACGCTCCGAATACATTTAAAGGTATGGTTTTTTAATTAAATGAAACGGGATAATTTTCTTAAACTTTATTTCGGTATTTTGTCTTAAACAAAGAAACAGCATATTTATTATTAAAATTATTTCGTGATATTTTTCTTATTTAAGAAAATGGGATATATAAAAACGGGATGTATTTTTTTGGATATTTTTCCTATGAATCTGTGAGACGCAGAAATCTGAAAATGGTCCACAAATTTTTAAAATTAATTTTTGTCCGAAATAATTTTTTCAAACCTTAGGGGTCGAACCTCAAGTCTTTGACTGCTTTAATACATATGCCGTGTTCACATGGAAACTCAATGAACCAGTTGCCGTCTTAATAAGCACATCTGAAATTAATCTTATAGTAAGCCCGATTTTTAAGCAAAAGTTGTAAATGTTTTTTAGATTTTGTCAAATTATTTTTTTTTCTTTTAACCCCTGGAAACGTTATGAAGTGCTAAATTACCTTTTTCTTCTTTTTTCTGATAAAGCATTCATCAATTTACTGACCTATAAATTATAACAATAACGATCGGAAATATGATTATTTATTTTTTTGTTGTTTTTTCTTTCTAAAAATGATAATAAAAAAATCAAGAATTATGAAAAGACAAAAACCTAAAATAAAAAATAAAAAACATCCAATTTTAGCTGTTTTAGCAATTATTTCACGCACATGAATTTCATTCGATACAATTTCACATCTTTCCCCACTAAATAGATAATAACATTTACATTTAACAATATGATCATCATCATAAAAACATGATCCTCTATTTGTACAAGTCTCGTTCATGCACAAGTCTATTTCATTTTCACAATTTGTGCCAAAATAATATTCTTGATTACATTCACATTTATAACTTTCTGGCTCGTTAATACATATTCCATTATTTAAACAAGGGCTAAATGCACAAAAATCTTTGCGAATATTACAATTAAGACCTGTATAATTAGAAAAGCATTCGCATACAAATTTTGTTTCATTTGTTATAAATTTACACTTTCCATTATTAGAACAATTTGTCAAGCATCCATTTAAATCAATATCCATCTTTAGATAATCAATATGGATGCCGTTATCAGTTGTTTGTTTTGTAGTAAACTCAAAATTATCAGTTGAAGTTGTCTCTGGTTTTGTTGAGTGCTCAAATTCAGATGTGGTGGTCGAAGAAGTTGAGGAAGAGATGGTAGTTGAAGTTTTACTTATCAAAATGTCTACAATTTGAAACCAATTCGGAATAGCTATTGGAATTTTTGTACTAGTGGTTGTCGACGTTGTTACTGGATTTACATAAAACACTTTAATACAATTGATTTCATCCCGTAAATCAAACTGATTAAGCACATTTAAATTTGAAATATTCCATATTTTTAATAAATTATCTTCACCTGCACTTAATAAAATATCATTTGAATACAAATCTATGATTTTAGTTCGATTTGGATGAGCTTGAAAATCGGTTGAAAAAGTCCCGTTTGTAATGTTTAAAATTTTTATTCGTCCATCAGCGAGACCACAAGCAATCAATGGATTTTTAAGATATTTTAAACTTAAAGTAGGAGACTGTGGTGGTCTTATAAGACTCATAACTTTATTATTAATATCGAAAATTTTTACATTATAACGACATGCGAACGCTATGTCATTATTAGGTAAAATTTCCATTGATTCTAAATCAAAACATACAATTGAAAACAAATCAATTTCTTTGAGACTCTTGATTTCCCATACTTTGATAATATTGTTTGCAGAACTACTTATCATAAAAGATTGATTATAAATTAATTTTAAACACTTTATAGAATCGTCATGAGCATTTTGAATGAATTGAATTTCTTTTAAATCTGGTATACTCCACATCTTGATACTTCCATCTTGTGAAGCACTTATCAAATAAGTTAAATTAACTGCCAAAAGTTGATTTATTCGTTCACTTCCATGTGTTAGATAAGCTGTTACATTCATATCATTAAAATTGTGAATTAAAATATGACCAGTTGATGTTCCACTTGCTAATCGATTATTTCCAATAAATTCAAGAGACGTAAAATTGAAATTTTGCTTTTGGGTAGACTTAAGCTCAAATTTTGTATCAAATATTTTGATGTAACCTTTTGTTCCAATAGCGATAAGAGGGTTTTGGGAATAAACTTGGCAAATTAAAAATAGTAATATCAATGATTTTGGAATCATCATTAATTTGACATTACTAAAAAATTGCAAACCTTTTCGATATAATATCAAAGCTAATTAAATTTAAATTATGTAAATATTAGTTTTATGGAAATGGTAATTTTATCATGAACTAATCTTAATAGTAAATATTGATATTAATAGAAAACATGATCTTGATCTTATTTTAAAAAATTCAAAATTTATTTAATGACTAATACTGCACGGCTCCTGAAAAAAGGCGTACCGTACCATCGTGCCGTACCACCGTACCGTTTTTACGTTAGACAATTTTTTTGGGTGTCCAAAAAATAATTTTTTCGATGTCTTAAGTAACAAGACCACTCAAAAACCATGTTTTTTAAAGCATGGTATATATTAGAGCTCTTGAATAATTTTGAAGACAAGATTTTGGATTTACCTATTGATTTAAAACAATCTAAAGTCAAATAATCCAAGCATTCAATGAGTTTTATTATTTACTGCAATTCTACCGAACTTTTGAGGCAAGCGAACTGAAGCGTACCGACCTTACCGTATCGTACCGTACCAAAAAAACCAAAGCGTACCGTACATATTGTATGGAATAGGGTATAAATAACGTAAAGGCGCGATTTTTGCGACATGTCGTTAAAATCGAATTGGAAAAACAAAGCCCATCTTTTAACATTGGAGCAACATGTCGTTAAATTCGAAATTCGATTATAACGACATGTCGCAAAAATCGCGCCTTTACGTTATTACTGTTTTTATTATTTTATTTTTTCAGTTTTTGAAGATTTTAAAAATAAAAATCAGATTGGTCTGTCCACTTGTTTAGCGCCAGTCTAAAAACATTTCAAAAAAACCAAAGCAAACCGTACCAAAAATAACAAAGAGTACCGTACCGTACCATACTAGTCAAAAAAGTCAAAAAAATCGAAAATCCCTTAATGATTTTGATTTTTTTTGACTTTTTCCGGCCTTTAGTGAAATTTGCTCTTTTTTCTTAAATTCGCACCCTTCAAATAACTCAATGAGCTTTAAAAATAATATGGAGTTGATGGATTAATAAAAAATTTATAGTTTAAAAAGTAAAGCATGGTTTTTGAGGGGTCTTGATACTTTAGACCTCTAGGTCAATAAAAATTTTGGACACCCCCTAAAAAATTGGCTCCCCTAGGTTTTCCTACGTGTAGATTTCGAATTTGAAAATTACTTTCTTATCTACTGTGGACGTTTTGTATTTCCGGAACTAATAAAATCAATTTTTGTTTTTGTCAATGTTTTAGATTGAACCGTTGAAAAAATCGAGGATTTATTTTCTCCATAGGACGAAAATGATCAAAAATATTAAGTCAAATGTTAAACTACTACTGGGTTTAGGAAATCGAAAACAACTTGCTTCATATTTCTGGTATTTAGCTGTCTAGTATAATTTTAAATGGAAAATGTTCAAGTAATTATCAAAAGATAAAAACATGTTTTTTAAATTTTCTTATTTTTTTTTTTCAAAAAATTGTTTTTTGAATTTAAAAGAAAATGATGATGCATTTTTTTCATTAAAAACTTAATTGCAAATTTCCGAGCACCTCGTTAAAATTTGGTTTAAATTATACTTATCACAGCCTGTTTCAAAATGGTAACCTAGGTTTCTTTATAGCATCATTCCTTAAAAAATCTATTTAATTGCAGCTTAAAATAGTTTTTCAAATTCAACCAAATCCTTTTAGAAATGATTCTATCCTATAGGGTATCAATTAGGGTATCAATTTGAAACTGACTAATATTTCACAAGGCAGCTTCAGTTCTAAAAGTTTTACTGCACTTCTACCGAACTTTTGGTGGCAAGCGTAGTCGTACCGAAGCGTACCATACCCTTCCTGTAGCGTACCGTATTCACCGTACAAAAAATTTATTACGCTACAGCACATTTCGCCCTCTTGTTGCTAAGCTTCGCTTTGGTACGGCTACGCTACGGTTCGCTGATCACCAAAAGTTCGGTAGAACTGCAGTAAGTCAAAAATTCCTATCAAAGAGGTGATTTTGTGGCTCTACTAAGCAAGAGCTAACTGTGTGTTTAACCCAATTTACAGTAATTTTTCTAGGAAATGTCGAAAAATACAAAATATATGCTCACTAGGTAAGCCAAGTTTTTGTTGGAATGAGGGAAGGGTTGAATAACTAAAATAAAATAAGGTCAAAAATGTGTTGGTCAAGTTTGTGCTGGAAAGTTTCACGAAGTGTGGCGTAACTTTTAGTTTGTGGAGATGAGGGATATCCAATTAAAAACATTGTTATTAAATTCAAAAAGACTAATCAAGCATTACTTTATGAGGTTGATAAGAAAAGAAATTTCTACACGATGCTGGGAGGAGGCAAAGACCATCCACCCTAGCCTTTAGGGGCCCCTTAAACCAGAACCTTGACATGAAAAAATTTAGGAGATACTTTTTTTGTTTATTTAAAAAAACATTACAATTTAATTAAAGAAACATTTTAATGGTTTTGAATACTCTTAATGTCAAATCCTATTAATAGAAAAAAAAAATTATCAAGTCACATTCTAGGATAGATATATTTTTTTAATGAAGAAAGGGCTTTTAACTCAAGTTAAAACTTGTTGAAAAATTTCACATCAAATTTTCAATTATTATTGACTAAGAAGTGCCTTGGGGAATCATTTTTTTAAGACGCTTAGTTTCTCTCAACTTTGTCTATTAGCTCTTAGCAAAAATTTTATTTTGACATCTTTAAGGTTCTAATTTTCTTTTTTTGTTTTAACATGATACAGTTAAACCTCTTGTTATAAGTTCTTCGATAATCCAGCAAATTCCAATTTTATCATTGAAAAGTAGAAGAAATTGTCAATTTTTTCTTTATTAATTAATCTTTGACTTTAGTGACTTTAGAAACAGTCTAATCCATATGTGATTATATAAGTTACAGACCGAATAACGTGCATTTCACAATTATAAAGTTGAATAAATAATGAAATGTTTGAACCAAGATAGAAGTAGGCTGTGATATCTCATAGTGATTAGACATAAATAGGAAGTGATCAAATGTAACTAATTAACCCCATACTGGGTAACAAAGAAAAAATCAGTGTGAAAATAATTTTTTATTTTCGAAAAATCTAAATTTAATCGAACGGAAAGAGACATTAAAAAATCATAAATTTTCAAGACGTCTGGTCTAATTTTCAAGGACAACTTTTTAAAGTATTGGGCTTCTAAAATAGCTCGTTAATTCGAGATTTTATTAAAACTGAAAATTTTTAATTTTCCGATTCTAATGTATTCCTTCTCAATTGTGGATATTTCCAAGTTAAAAAAATTTTGATGGCACACTAATGGATATTTAAATAGATTTTCATACGGGACCACGCAACTAGGTATAACTTTTAAACAAAGCGATATGTAAAAAAAATTCATGCAAGGTAAAGTTAATCAACACCTTCAAAATGATACCCCATTAAGACTACTAGTGCATTTTTTCAATTTAGGGTCATAAAGTACCCTCAAGCAGCCCCTAAAAAATTTCGACGTACCGACCACTTTCTATATACCAAAAGAAAGCTCTAAGTGAGATTTACAAATTGGTATATTTCTTTCTCAATCTGGATGTTTGCAAAAAGATATAAATTGCGAAAACAAATGACCTTTTTAAACAAAAAACTCTTTTCAAACACAAATCCATTTATTGGTTAAAGGTAGTATGATATTAACAAAAAAAAATTAAAGAAAACCAATCTTATAATCTTAACCTCGCCAATTTGCGGACCCTTTCTTAAAATTATTTGTTCGACGAAAGCAATAATTATTTAGAAAGCCAAAAAAATGTGTTTAGACGATAATCTGATATACAGGGTTTTTTTTGTAAGCAAAATCGACTATTTTGCATATTGCATTTGTTATTTTAAATTGGTTGTAGTAGTAGTAGTAGTAAAAATAATTGCTACGCTCTCGCGTTAAGTCTGGTTCTATCCAGACCATAAGCAATGTTTTAGTCTTTCAAAAGTTTGTCTAAATTAGTTAATTGATTTTGATTCAATAACTTCATTCGTCAGTCCGTTCCAGTCATTCACGATACGGTTTGTAAAAAAATTGAATCTTGGTGCACAGTTTTTCACAAGTTCTCGTCTTAGTTCATATCGATTACCTCTTGTATCGTATATCCGATTGACTGTTTCGTCATTATCCAATCGTTTATACCAGTTTACGTGATCTTGCTTGTTTAGGAGCTTGTACATTTGAATAAGATCACCTCGTCTTCTTCGGGTTGTAAGATTTGTCAGTTTGAGTCTTTTGAGTCTTTCCACGTATTCAAACTTTCTAAAGCCATGTATACTCCGAGTCGCTCTCCTTTGCATCCTCTCAAGGATGTCAATATCTTTTTTTAAGGAAGGATTCCATACCGACACCGCATACTCTAAATGGGGTCGAACAAGGCTTGTATACATTTTTTTGATAATCTCTTTGCCGTGATTTCTTAGACCGTTCAAAATTCGGCCAAGGATTCTGTTTGCCCTCCCAGCCGACGTACTCACCTGTTTACTCCATTTCATGTCTCCAGTAAGGATTGCACCCAAGTCTCTTTGTTCTGTTGTTTTGGAAAGTCAGTGAAAGCGATCGTTCTTGAACATAAAATATTTTATTTTAGTCTCAGGGTTAATAAATATTTTAGTCTCTTAGACCCATCCCTAAAGAGCCCCTGAAAAAATTTTTTAAAAAAACCTGCTGATATATCAGATACTTGCCAATTGATTTTTACCGTATTTCCTTGCTTATAAGCGACTAAAATCGCATCTTTAGGGGATAAAATAATGCCTAAGCGAATTGAATTTGAGATCCTAATGCGACGCTTCAAATACAATTAAGTTCGATCTACTTCAAAATCATAAGATTTGAATTGATCTGATCTCCATTGGTCTGTAAAAAGGGGGTATTAGGGTGGCACCTGTAAGCAAGAAAATACGGTAATTACAATTCATCGCCATTAAAAACAACACGGATCAATTTTACAAATAAAATATTCTCAATTTTGAATATTGAACATCAAGGTAACATCGAGACTTTGAAATTTTGGAGGATCAAACAAGAATTCATTATAACAAAAGAAGGATCATATTAAAATCTCTAAAGGTTCGGATATTATTGATAAGAAAGACAAAGTATTCCTCAATTATCCGACATTTTCACAAAACTGTCAGGAAAGTCGTCAATGAGGGTAGACTGTTTCAATTTGGAATAATAAAGGAAACACTTTTAAATATTGTTTTAATTAGTCATGTAATAAAATGTAACATGTTTATTTACAAAATGTCATTGATAATTAAATTAATTTAAATATTTTATTTCTTAAGTGTAAAATTATTTTAAATGGAATCCTTATTTTAAATCACAGCGAATTGTAATTAAGATTGTAAGCATTTCCATCTCACCATTTTTTTACGCCCAGAATCAATTTTATTCAATCGATCCAGATTTTTTATAGATTTAAATTTCTTTATTTTCTATTCGTTTCTGACTAGAAGTGGCGTAGCCAAGGGAACATATATTTTCTCTTGTTAATGCAAAAAATCTCTATCAAAGATGTATCTCGAGTAAAGGTTTAGAGATTTTTTTTCACCAAAATATCCTTTTTAAGTCAATTTTTTAAGAAATTTTTTTAGCCTTCTTTTAAAAAGATCAGAACAATGGCTTGACTTGAGATTAATATATCATGTACTATCAACTTCTATCATTTGAATTCTTTTGATATCAGATAATATCATTAAGGCAATTGGATACATTATGAATTGTCAACGGATACTGATGGAGACTGATATCAGATGGCATCATCAGCTTATAGTAAGCTATCCCTATATCAGGTGATATCATTTGGTATCAGAATATATGACCATTACGGTATCATTTACTATCAGCTCCGATTAAATCATTTTAAATGAGATAACTATCATGTGACAAGTTAATTACCGGAACTGTATTTGCAATCTTAAGTCATATTCAATAGTGTTATTTGAATCACCACCAAGGACGCTCAAAAAACACCAGGGACGGCTTGTGCAACTTCCTTTTAGGAAAAAGATATACCAGATTATAAAAGTTCTTTGATGTGATTTCGGCACTTCTACATAGGCTGATCCTGATCCTCACATAATAAGTTCACCTTAAAAAAAATACAACGAATAACTAGAAGGGGTACAACTTAAAGCAGTGTTGACTTTCTTGTGATGCTAGAGTGGTAAAAAAGATATTTCTTCAAGTGAGTACTTCAATTTACTATCTTAAGGTATATGGAAATTTTTCTCTTACAAGAAGAGATGTTTTCGGATTTATTATAAAAATCTAAAATTTATAAAATGTATAAAACCGCATACTGTAAAATAGTTTATTGACACATAGTGTGTCAATAGACATTCCGAAAATATTCCTTAAACAATTTTTAAAGAACTGATATAGCCAGTCTTGAGTTAAGTCAAATCCAGCGGACTTTTCCAATGCTTTTTTTTTCCTAAACGAAGAGATTTAAAACAAAGCACTCCAACATTTGTGCGATCGTTTGTTTTCAGAAAAAGCAGACTTCTGATCAGTATTAAAATAATCAGTATCAGTATTTAGCCAAACAGTATTTTCATCAGTAAAAATTGTAACGGAAAAATCTTAATTTTGATATACTTCCTTTCTTCATTAAGATCATACTTAATCGGCTCAAATCAATAAAAATAAGCTAAAAAAAAATTTTCAGTGAGTTTCCGGGAATGCAAAACGTCCACACAATTTAATGTGATTTTCGACCTCAAAATCGTATTCTACACATATGAGAGCATAAAAAAGACAATTTTTTAGGAAGTGTCCAAAATAATTTTTTCATTCACTAAGGGTCTAAAGTGTCAAGACCCCTCAAAAACGATACTTTATTACTAAGAATCCTGTCAAAAGTCGATTTTAGGCGCTGAAATAGGCATCAATTAGGTCATCTTTTGAAAAATTTTAAAAAACAATTTTATAAAAAACGCATGTATCTAATAGGGTTTCTATACAAGAGGATTACGAATTTTTGGTCAAAAATTTCAAAATTCCTAATCGTAGCGATTTGAGCTTTAGTGTACCAACAAATTGTTCAAAATTTTATCTGGTTTTAGAATCGGTTTAAATCATAGGTGTGAGGTAAACACTGTAGAAAAGTAAAAAAGGGGTAAAACTTGCATCAAATAACTCAAGGATCCTTAATAATACCTTAATCTTGTAGTAAATTTTACGCTCTTTCCGAATATGTATAAACAATATCGGACTCAAGCATTAATAAAAAAGTTAAAGGTCAAAAAGTAAAGTATGGTTTTGTTTGTCTTGACACTTTAGACCTCTAAGGTATTTAGTAATAGTAGTAGTATTAGTGAGACTGCAGTATAGTAATATATACTAACGCCTTTCGGCATTTAGCTCTATAGGAGCTCTGGCAGTCTTTCTTCTATTTCTTTGTGCCATACCAAACACTTCTCTGCCAATGCCCGCTTTAAAACCATTGACTGTTTTTGCGTTGACAACACTCTGTGGCAAAAAATTCCACTTTGAGACCACTCTGTTCGTCAAGAAGTTGTATCTGAATGAACCACGCTTGGTAATTTCTCTCACTAGTTTCATGTCGTGTTTTCTTCTTAGGTTTAGCTTCAAACTTTTGGATTGGTTCACTCCATTCATTAGGTTGATCTTATCATGACCGTTGACTATTTTAAATTTGGATAAGGTCACCCCTTGTTCTACGGTCTTCCAAGCTCATTAAATCCAAATCCATAAGTCTCTCTTGATACGGCCTATCTCTCAGGCATTTGACTAGCTTCGTCGCTCTTCTTTGGACTCTTTCAATAATATTTATGTTTGCTTTCGTTGAAGGGTTTCATATACTTACGGCATATTCAAGATGCGGTCTTACAAGTCCTGTGTACAGGAGTCTAAATGTTTCTTTATCTAACATACATGAAAAAATTATTTTAGACACCCTTATGGGCTTCTACAACATTAAAATGAGAGTTAGACAGCATTTATTTAATCGTTTACAGAACGATAGATAATTTAAGAATCGTCAATACAACGTAAGTACTCAGTTCGGAATTCAAATCGTTTCAAGCACCATCAAGTTCTCTACAGTATTGTGAAAAAATTAGAGAACGCTTATGATTTTTTTGTTTCATTTATATTCAAAGGCTTATAGTTCAACATTGGATCGGGATATCGATTTGGTTTTTCTTTTAGTCAAAAATATACGTTTTCTCCTTTCAAATGAACCCTCATTTATTGGTTGGCGAATTGTTTGAGTCTGGGCATTAAAACTATAAAAAAACACTCTTTTTTTTGTTAAACAATTTTTTGTGAAAAATTTAGAGAACGACTTGAATTTAGCCCTCGTACTCAGCGAAAACTCAACCGATCTTTATCAAATCTTGTATTTGAGCACAGAAACCTTCATTCTATCACATGAAAAAGTTTCAGACTTAAGGGTAGACGGGTTTTCAAGAAAACTCTCTTCGGAACCGAGAAGACACCCAAAGGTACAGTGTCGCATTTGAATAAAATTTTTATTGGTTTCGAGACTCGGGCCCAGCGTCAGTACCTGAATCGGGCTTAGATACTCCGTTCTAAAAGGGAGAAACATTTTACCAAGTTTTCTGAATCTTAAAACTTTCGCCTCAAAGCTTACCTTTTGGTCAATATAAATGAGATTTTAGGACATTCATTTTGTTAAATACCAGTCTAATCATGTTAAATAACCTAAACTGTTATAATTTTTTTTTTTTAAAATATAAGTCAAATCCCTACGGAATTAATTAAAAGACTATTAATAGGATTTAGTTTAGAGAAAAATTTTTTAATTGAAAATATTTCATAATCATTTTTAGTCTTAACATGATAACGTTTTTTTAGTTGATTTAAACGTTTACATATCCTAGCTGACTATATTTTGTAATTTTTAGAAAACAAAAAAAAACAACAAAGGTTACTTGTTGTGTTTCAATATTTAATTAATCTTATTAAATGTTTCGATTAATTTAATCAACATTAAAAAGATACCCTAAAATTTTTTTCATTATCACAAAAAAAAAAAAAAAATTTTTTTCATTTTTTTCCAACAAAATGTCGAAAATTATAAACGATTTATCCTATTATTTACGTTTATTTGTTTTACCTTGTATCATTACATCCGGTTTTGTGTTAAACATGCTATCATTTTTTGTGATGAGAAAAATACGAATATTTTCAACCACAAGCAACTACATGGCTTTTCTAGGTCTCATAGACTCCGGTGTACTTTTAATCGGTGGTCTTAGCTTATGGATTCACACAATCAATTCGAACTATTCATTCACCTTATCATCCATACTCACATGTAAATTAACTCCATTTTTATTCTACACTTTAGCAGATTGGTCCGTGTTTATAATCGTAATAATGACTGCTGAACGTTTGTACGCAGTTTGGAAGCCACTTAAAGTAGTTCGGTCGAATAAACGACTTCAATTTAAAATAGCCATATTGGCGTCTGTTTCAATTTGTTCACTTATAAACAGTCATTTTTTGATCACACACTCGGTTGTTAATGCAAAAAATATGAATGCTAATGAGAGTGAATTTGAACAAATCTGTATTGATACATTATGGCATGAGTTTTATGAAGACTATTGGATCTATATAGACGCTATAATCTACTCGTTTTTACCATTTATACTTTTAAGTATATTCAATATTTCTATCGTAAGGTACCTATTCAAAGCTGCTGATGATAGTCTTAAGTTAAATGAAGAAAGATTTAATAAACGATTGAAACAAAAATGGACAAAGAATGTTAAAAACAATTCGTTTGAGAGTTCTGTTGAAAATCGAGGGTCGGGTGTTCGATTCGATTCGATAAAAGAGTCTGTCGAATACTTGTTATCAAATAACAAGAATAACAAAAAAATGGTCCGAATGAATTTATTCTACTCGTCAAGGAGATTAAATAAAAGAATAGCTGTTATGTTGTTATCATTAAATGTGTCATTTTTAATATTCTCAATGCCTATGGTTGTGTTACAAATAGTTTATTATTCATTGTCGCCAAGTTTAGATGGAAGTACAGAGCCTGTGTTTAATGGAAAAAATCATACAATGCCATTTATAACAATTTCAGATTTACCAATTGACGAAAATGTTGTTAGTAAATTTGATTTGATTAAAGCAATAGCTGAATTATTACAATATTTAAATCATAGTACTAATTTTTTTTTGTATTCTATTAGTGGTAAAACATTCCGTAAAGAGACGAGAAAATTTTTTGTCAATAATTTTAATTGTTTTAAATATTTTAATCGTTTTAATAAACGATCTAAGTGTACAATAAGATACTCGTTTAAGTCTTTATAAAAACAAAACAAAAAAGTCTTAATTTATTTTTTTAAAATCCAAATAAAATTTATGTAACTTTTAATATTTTCATATTTTTATGGGTTTCACGCCCATACTTCCCATACTTTCCGACAAACACCTACAGATTTATATCAGGTGGCTAGGGAGACATTTTAATATTCTGTTCCCGACCTAGAAGAGGGTCATCACAACAACTTCACTAATACATTATATTTCTGAAATAAGTTGACATGTTTCGGAGTATTGCTTAAGACGCTCCGGCGCATTGCTTAAACATGCAAAAAAAATATTTTCTATGCGCAAGCGCGTGTTCTTGCGCATGTGCGGAATAAGTTGCCCATTGCTTAGGAAGAGTGTCAACTTACTTCAGAAATGTACTGTATAAAATAAAGGAAGTTCAAAACTTTAGTGAATTTCCATTTTTGACACCAGAACCGTAATTTACGACATCGGAAACCCCAGAAAATCAATTTTTTCAAGGGGGTAAAAAATTAAAATTTTAGCTGTACCCCGCGGCTTTTTACAGCTTAATGATATTTTTGACCTGAAGCTTTGACCAAAAAAGATCCATACCATACAACTCGCTAGATTCCATCTTTGGCTTACTGAATAGTTTACGGATTTGATCCTAACAATATTATTTTTCTTATTAGTTTTGTGCTCCATCTCTAAGATATGTTTGTGGTGCTTGTACTTCTTTACTATTTTCATTTAGTCGTCATATTCTACTTCGTTCAGTATCTCAAGTATGTCGCTTATGTAGTCACCCTCTTGATTGACTTGTAGGAGTTCTTTCTATTGGCCGTACTGCTTATATTGTTTACCAGTTTTAGGTTGGTCATTGTGCATCATGAAAACAACCTAAAAGGCTTTAGAAGGCTTCTAATCATGTTGTTTTCAAATCTTTCTAACTCGTTCGTGATCTTTTTATTAATTTGGAGAGTTTCACTATCGTAGAAAAGTACTGGTAAGATGTATGTCTTGAAAAGGTGAGCCTTTAGGTACGGGTTGGGTTTGTCCGTGAGTATTTCTAGGTTCTTTATTTTTGAAGGTGCTACTTGGGCTGCCCTTTTCATACTGTTCATTTGATCTTTGTCATTAGCATCTTCATTCACCTTTTTTACACGAGAATTTCATTTTATTGGTCAAAAAGTACAAAATTACTCATCCTTGTGTTTTTTGATTTTTATGAATCTTTTCAGCGACATAGATTAGGGCGGACTCTGCAAGAGGAGCTAAAATTAGACAATGAAAGTGTCAAAAAACACTTTGACCAAATACATCTCGCTAGAATTTAATGAAGAGGCGAATGGTTTTTCACTAAAATTTTCAAACAAAAGTCCATATATTTATACATATTCTGAAAGAGAACAAATTTTTGGACAAGAATACGAAAATCAATCATCTTTGTGATTTTTGATTTTTCTCGGCCTCGATTATTCAAAAAGTAGAATAAATTTAAAAAAGTAAAACCACAGTTTTGTTCCAAATTTTGTCTGGTTTCAAAAGATTAATAAAAAATGGGTGTTTTGAGACATTCATTCGAGCAGAACCAAAAAAACCGTAAAAAAACCCAAAAAATTTCTTTTTTGCATCATAAAGTGTAGCTTAAAGGTTACCATTGATCATAAAAAACACTTAACCTTGTACAAAAATTTGTTCTCTTTCAGAATATGTATAAATATATGGACTTTTGTTTGAAAATTTTAGTGAAAAACCTTAAAAACTGGAACAACGTTTTTAAAGGAACCCTAAATTCAAGACCCCCAGTCCAAAATATTTTTTTGATCCCCTCTAATGAAAGCAGTTTTCCTAGGTTTTCATATACGTAGATTACGAATATGATATCGGAAATGGTTGATTTAAATTGTGCTGTCATTTTGCATGACGCGATCCTTAACATAATTAACAAAAAAAAGCAAGAGATTCAAAATGTGTTTATTTAAAACCTAAAGTTAAAAAAAAAGCTCTAAAAATGAATTCAACTTAGTAAAACATCCTGTAATGATTAAGCACACAAATATTTTAATTTAAGTGTTTAATATAGCGAACTTGATCCATGGCACATAACTAGCAACTCGTACAAAAATACTAAAATAAATTTGGATTTTTTCAAAGATTGAAATAGTTTTTTATTTTAATTAAATTTTTACCTTGGAGGATTGCAGTATATATGACCATATGAAGTTGCACCAATTACAACATGTTTTTTTTCCTTATTGTATTCATCGACATAATAGAGTGGTCCACCTGAATCTCCCTTGCAAATACCTTTATTTGTTGTAGGATCGCCTTAAATTGTAATATTAAGCAAATAAAAAACTTTTTATCCTTTAAATTTACCAGCGCAAATTTGATACGTTGAGTTATAAAGTTTAAACATTTCACAGCTAATATCTTTAAATAATGACACTTTTGCATTCTGTAAAATGTTTGTTTCAACAGGTCTGTCCGGATTAGCCATGGATATGATACCCCATCCAGCGATGTATACTGTGGAATCATATTCTGGATAAGTAATGCTCTCTGGTAAACAAGCCGGTTGGATTCTTTCATTAAAAGTAATTGGATTTTCTAATCTTATAATTGCTATATCGTTAAAAAAGGTGGGCGGACCAGAATACCAACCATGCTAAAAATAAGTGCGTTATTACTAAAGAGAGTTCCAAAAACGGAAAAGAAATAGATTTTCCTTACAATTCCTATTTTTCGAACACCAATATCTATTCCATTTTCTACTCGTACTGGAAATACTTCAACTGGAGCTTCTTATATAAAAGCTTCTTCTACTGAAGATTCAAGAATCGGATCAAGTAGTTTAGGAGCTACATGTTTTGGTGCTTCCAGTACCTGAGTTCTAAGTTCTGGTGCTAGACGTATTAGAACAACTTCTATTGGAGCTACATTTACTGCAGCTCTTTATACAATAGATTCTTCTAGTGAATCCACTTCTCCTGAAGCTTCTAGTACTCCATCTACATGTACTGGAGGTACTTCTCCTGGAGCTTCAAGTATCGAAGCAAATTTTACAGGAGCTACTTGTGCTGGATCTTCCAGTACTGGAGTTGCATGTGCTGGTGCTTCTCGTCCTTGGGCTCCTTATACTGGATCTACATGTCCTGGAGCTGCATGTGCTAGAGCTTCGTCTACAAAAGATTGTTCTAGTGGAGCTTTTCTCCTGGAGCTGCTAGTACTGTAGTACGTGTACCATTTTTTTTAAATAAGAATTTTAGGGCAAACTTTGTGTGCAAATCTGGGAAAGCTCTTTAGACTAGATTAAATTCATTTTTATTCGCTTTATTAGTAAAATTTTGATGATTTGTATTCTGTATGTTCATTAGCCATAAGTATGTTTATCATTGTGTATGTTTAAGAGTATCGTGTATGTTTTTCAGCAATTTGTATGTTAATAGGGTGATGTATGCTGAGAATAAAACCTTGTATGCTGAAAAGATTTTAATGTATGTTGACAAGATTTTTATTATGTTAAAACAACAATCCCTTAACAAATTACCATCGCAGTATCCATCGTTGAATCCTTGAGTGCAAATACTTTTTAAAAATGACTTTTCTTCACTTGAGCCAGTGGTCGTATTAACTCGGTTATTAGGACGAGTGGTCCAAATTTGGCCAGTCGTCGAATTAACAGATAAATTGAATTCTCCTCGATCCAATCTAAATACGAACTCACCTTTGTGTACACACTTGGACCATATTGAATAGCACAACCCTCATAATAAGAAGCAATTCCAACCAAAATATATTTATTGATTTTATTGTCTTTGGCAAAAACAGGAGATCCATTGTCATCTAAACACAAAAATTTAAAACAAACATTTAAACATCAAAATAATGTTTGTAATACTTTGAAAAGGTCCTCTTGGTGTTGAAACCGAGCCAGCACAAAATTGGATTTTCCAATTTTTTTTACTTATTCCCAAAATATTTGCACATTTCTCTACTGAAACCAAATTAATTGGTGTTTTAAGTAAGAAATTTGTATTTGTTTGCTTTCAATCTCGTATTCCCCACCCTGTAGCGATAAATTGCGATCCAATTTTAGACGGATAATTTTCAACATCCGGATACGGTAAACAAGCTGATTGAATTGTTGATGAATTTACAACTTCATTAGCAAGACGGATTATTGCGATATCATTTAAAAGATCTTTTGAATCGAATTCAGGGCGCTTTTTATGAAAAAAATTATATTCAGAAAAATAATTTTTAAATTACAATATTTACGACTATGAAGGATTCAACATCACTAGCCTTTCCACTCAAGTAAACCCCGTTTCTGAATATTGAAAATATATCATTATACCCTAAATAGACTTTGTACATTGATTCAATTGTTGGATGATAGGAATTTGTCTCGACGTTAATTGTAACATCTATTCCATTAATTTTTTTAACTATCTGTGTTTGATAGCAAGTGGCACTGGTCAAAAGAATTCTTTTATTTATCAACGTTGCGGTACAATTAACAGTTTTATCAATTTTTTGTCCTGCATAATCAAATTTATAGCTGAAAATTAAGAAAGCTAATGAAGGCCATTCGCCGATTTTAACTTTTTTTCCACCAATAATTCGTCCAGTTGTTGTGTAAGTACAACCTTCGCACAAGGGTCAGTTTTTCCATAACCACAAGTTTTAACAGCCTGACCATTTATAAAGTACAAAAATTCAATCAAAAAAATAAATATTTTCAAATAAAGTTTTATCGACATGTTTTTTTTCCCGGGAAAAAAAAAAATTTCCGAATGGTTTTATAATTGGAGATGACTACTTATTCATTGAAACGTGAAATGTTTAAATGAATAAACGTCTGATTTTTTTCAACATTAACTCAATTTTGCTTAGCTTCAATGAGAGAATTTTTTAATCAAAGATAAAGATCTGCTTTTTTAGAGAATCAAATATAATTATTATGACGCATTTTGGTAATGAATAATGGAATTTCAAAAATTAATTGATATTGATGAAATTAAAAGTTAGTTTTTGAGTTCAGGAATCTCTCATTTTCACATTAGATAATGAAAAAAATCTAGCGTCAGTCCTTTGTCTTCAAGAAACTCAAGAATTTCTTTTAAAGAGGTACATCAAGATCTAATGAGATCATCCTAGTAAAACCTTTAGTATGATTAAAGTTCAAGGGAAACATTCAAGTATTTTTTTATTTTCCGGAGCAGATTCAAAAATGTTAAGGCTATTTTTTATTACGAATCGTCAATGTGTTTGAATCAAGCTTTGGAAAGAAAATCGCAAAGTGGTTCTTATTCCTGAAAACTCCTGCTGAATTTTGCAGACCAGATATGTTTAACTACTGACTGCTACTTGTTCGGATGGTTGAAGTTTTCTTGTAGGAAAAAGATGCGAAAATTCAGATTAACAGAAAATATGCCGCCCATGATGATCACAAATCAGCAAGTTTGTAATAGATAGATAGTAGTAGAAGTAGTAAAAAATAACTGCGACCCGACTTAATCGAGTTAAGCCGTGAGGCTGTGGTAGTTCTTTGCCTTAGTACCATTTTACCGTTCATTTGTTCTAAACTAGATCTCAAGTTTCGCTTTGAATGAAATTAATCAAGTTGTATACACAAAATTCATCAAGAAACTGTTCTAATCATTGACCACTCTGTTTGTAATGTAATTGTATCGTATCGGGCAGTTTTTGATAAGCTCTTTTGAAACTTGAAACTTTGAAACCTTGGAGTGACCCCTTAAATTATAATTATTCTTTGCTGAACTATACCCGATAACATTCATTAAGTTGACAGCTTCTAACCCATTAACGATCTTGTAAAATTGACTCAAATCACCCCTTCTTCTTCTTGTGTCAAGTGACATAAGATCCATCCTTGTTAACCGTTATTCCTTTTCAATTTATCATACCCAGTATCTTGTTTGCTCTGCCTGAGGAGTAGTCAACTTGTGCTTCCCATTTAAGGTCACTCTAAAATTACACACCAAGATCCCTTTCCAAACTAGTTGTATTTAAAGGCTCAGTTCCGTATTTATTGAAGATTGTGTAATCGAACATTTCCAGAAGGACAGAGCGAAATTTTAACTAATAATTTACTGACTAATAATTTAGTACCCAAAATACAAGGGACTTTGATCTACAAGAAAAACAATCAGAACAAGGTAAAATATAAAAAAATAAAATAAAGAGTAAAAAAGCTTTTGACGACTGAATCCTTATTTTATTTCTTATAGAAAAAAGGAAAAAATGGCTTTTGGAAAAAAAATAGAATAAAATCAATTAATTGGCTATAAAACTTAAATGATGAATTGCCGCTTCGAAAAAAAACATGAGTTGGATAGTTTTTAGACAAAAACAAAAGAGTTTCAATTTTTTTTTTCGCTTATGACCATAGTTTACTAAATTTTTCTTTTGATTTTTAAATAAATGGGTACATTTGTCTGCTCATAGAGGTGTAAATCATTCAAAATGAGATTTAAGTTAAAAATTATTTTTTGCAAAATATTCCACTCTTAAAAAGCTACATTTTGATGCCTATAACTCGGTTTCACCATATTTTCAATCTTAGTCAACCCTGCACATATGAACTTATTTTCTATGACTGCCCTGCAACCCACTAATTTTTATAGCTCAAATTCTAGATAATTTAATCCTCTTTGAGACAAAAAGCCTGTTTTTTCTAACCTTATGTCATAAAATAGAATGAAAACCATTGACAGTAAACAAAAATTGCATACACCCACATATAAAATTTTAAAAGACACAATTTTTTGTTCTAAACCAACAAGTAACCATAGAAACTAATAAAAAAATCCTGTAAAAAAAAATCTAAATTTTCCAATTGAATATTTCTGTCTAGTTGTTTTTTTTCTATCAGGTTATTTTTTATTTATAAATCACATTCCGATTATATGCTGCCTTGAACATGAGCCGTTTTAAGTAACTCTAAACTCCCCGTTAAAAAACAGAATATTTCTAATTTTATTTTGTTACAAAAAAGTTATAAAACGAATTCTTCATTTAATGATTCTGACATTTCCGAAGCAGATGTAGACGATATTGCAAAAATTTTACGTGACACAGAAGATTTAGACGGTGGTGTTAAAAAAAATCCACCTAGACAAAATTTATCCCAAACGATGCCTTCAAGTCTAAACAAACCAAAAAATAAAAGTCTCAACAGTTTATCTTTCGCCATTTTTAATTTATTTTTTATCCATTTTTTGTTTGTAGATTTCAATTTTGATGATGATCCATTGGACAATTTAGATGATTTAATAGGCAAAAAACATCTTACAAATACATCTAGTAAACCACCATTAGCATCAACTATGCCTGCACCTGCAAAACCTAAAATTGGTTTTATTTTTGAAGAAGATGACCTTAATTTTGGTAAATTTAAAAAAATAGCACTTTGGTCTTAACCTTGAATAAAGGATTTTTTTTTTAAGATTCAAAACCTAAACCAAACACCGCTAAACCCCAAGAACCTGCATCTAAACAAAAATCATCATTAGTCGATGAATTATTTGGTAAACCCAAACAAGAAACAAAACAACCTGTTGGAGATTTTAAACTAGACGATAAGTATGTTAAAATGGCACAAGAAGCGAATAAAACAACTGATGATGATTTTTTATTCGGTGGTTACATGCCATCAATGGTCTCAACAACACCACGAGCAGGTCCACCTAAACGTTCTGTTTCATTCAATGATGACATTAACGACGATGAATTGTTCGTTAAACCTAAAACTGAATCAATGAACAAAACAACGCCTGCTAATAAAATTGATTTAGACTTTGATTTTGAGAGTCTACTCAAGCCTAAAACTGCTAAACCAGTCCAAAAAACCGAAGAATGGCTGAAAGAACCACAAAAATTTGAGACTAGTTTTGATTTAGACGCGTCTTTTACAACACAAAAAAGGCGTGCTTCGTCACAACCCCCGACTAGTGATAAACCTCCGATTGGGTTTAAGTTAACCCAAGCTAAAGATTCAATGAATTCAAGTTTCGCTGATAGTATTGAAAATATGGAACAAAATCAAAAACCATTTACCCTCGGCACGATTCAACCTTTAGGATTCGATGATAAAAAAGAGGAAAAAAAAGATGGTGAATGGTTCAGTAATTTGATAACTAATCGTAAAAATTCAACTGTTCCACCACAAAAAAAGGTTTGTCTTAAACAAGTACTTTATAGTCCTAGAAATATTTTCGATTTTTTTTGTTATTGTTGTAGACTACTAATACTAGCTTAAATGATACTAATTCAGGATTTTTTCTTGATGATTTACATTTTGCTAATAAGTTTAATAATTCGACTGTTAGTGAGTCTAAAAAGGCAATGGTAAATTATTTTTTTTTTTGTTTGAATTTTTCTCTTTTCACTTGTGTTTGGTTCGAGTGCACCTTTTTTCAATCTTTTAACGTTTGTTCGTAAAGTTAATTTAATTTTTTGATGTAGAGATTCAGCATGGATGATCTATTCAACAAAAAAGATATTACCCAAAAAGATGGGGATAATGATCAATTAAAAAATCAAGTTCTTATTTTTTATATTTTTTTACAAGTTTTAGATTCTGATACTTCTTCTTCGATTTTGATGTTTTTTAATCGGTCAAATTGTTCTGAACCGTTGAAAAAAAACACCAATTACTTATCTCTTAATCTTCTTAAAAACAATCTTACCAATTCCACCTGATTTAACCAATTATCCTGTATATTATCCAAGGGCATTGCATTTTCAGCTGATTTTGTCCCACTATTTAAAACCAATGGTTCAACAGCCACTCGCATATAGTGGTTATTGTGAAAAAATAACCATCGGTTTGCAGCTGCTTAAAAACGGATAGGAACTCTTCTAAAATTCCGTTCTGTTTTTAGTGACAGCTGTGAACGGAGTGTCCAACTTACAATTTACGCTCAATTTTACTCCGATTAAATTGAAAAAACATCCATTTCACATGCCATGAAAACTAGAAGGGTAGGCCAAACTCGAGCATTTTACTTGATAGAGCGATCGACCTTGAGTGTAAGGATCATATTGATGATATTCAATGTATAAAAATATGTTGCAAAATGAATCTTGGATTAAAAAACAACCCCTGGTAAATAACGACCTCGAAAATGCTAAAAAATTTCTTCATAAGGGTAAAAAAAATCGGAAATTCTATCTTCCACTACTTGCAGTTAAATGCCGAGGTGCTTTATTTTAACACTCAATAATTAATGATTAGGAAAGGCTAAAGTTCCGTCAATGCTTAAGTTTCATACTTTCTAAATTTCGGTTTTTAGACCTTATCTCAAGATTCCTAATATATGTTGAGGATTGGGATGTATTGAAAGATGTTTTTGTGTTTTAATAGTTTATTGGAACTAAAAACTAAAAGTAAATAAGTGAAAACTAAAATATAAAAACTACTGGTATTTATACCCTAAAAAAATAACAGATTAAAAAATTAGAATCTTAACTCTTAATTCTCATTCGTCGTTTTCATTGACATCATCATCCGATTTTTCATCATCAGCGCTTACGTAATCTCGTGTTACGTAATCAGGTATTGCGTAATTCATTTGTTGATTCGCGACTCCATATTGGTGAATAGGAAGGCTGAGTAGACTATCATCCCAGTCATTTTGAAACCTTGTCTAATTTCTAGAGGTAGTCTTAGAAATTACTTTTTGGGCTAGAGTAAGCCGGTCAATGAAAACCATTTGCTATAATAAATCGAACGATAAAATCGACCACATTTTCTGATAGAGAATGAAATTTTCTAGTCAGGGATTTTTCTGAGGAAAAAAAAATTCCGCGGAAAAATTACAAATTTTCAGTTTTTTGGATCTCTTTTTTATTTTGACTAACACTCCCAATTTATTATGCAGATTCTGAAACTAGGCAAAATTTTGGACAAAATTTAGGTTTGAAAAGCGCATATTTCAAAAAAATCAAATTTTCAATCTTACACCATAAATTTTCCAAACATCGGATTTGAAAAAAAACACTCCGTCATAGGGAGGCACCCTCTAGAATCAATTATTGATTATTATTGAGGTAATATTATTGATCAATATCATAATTTCAATACAAAATTTTCAAAAGATTTTTGTCTAATTTCTTTCATGTAAAGATTCTGAGTTAGAGGAATCTCTCAGGACTGGGGTGGATGGTCCTTGACTTCCCCCAGCCTCGTGTAGAAATCGTTTTTCTTCTCTATCCCATCCTTACAATTTGCAATTTTTGGCCTCAAATTCGTAATCTTTGAATAAATTTGCCTCAAAAAAAATAAATTTAAAATTTTTTAAAAAATTTTCATAATTTTAAAGAAATGTAGACTATCAGTGTAGAAAGATAGCCGAAGTGACACGTTTCCGTAGGGGAAACGCCTATATGCACCTCTACAAGAATCCTTTTTAATTGTCAAATCATTTTTTTGAAAATTGATTTTGAGTGCTGATTATTGCAAATAACTTCCCTGTCAATTTCAATTTACTGTAAAACCACCTCAACAAACTGACAGTAATAATGCATTAATTTTACATTGATATCACATTAATGTAGTCCTACTGTTTGTTGGTTGAGTTCTGCATGAACATGAAATTGAAATTGACTGGGTTAGTCCCAATTTTTGAAACACTCTTCTAAGGTCGAAAATATTCGGACCAATTTTAATTTTTTTTAGAAAAATCTTTGTTTGACACGTTTTAGCTTAGAAAAAGCACTGTTTATTTTCAGTAACAAATCAAGTTCTAATATTCAATATTTTTTTAAGAATGTAGAAACTACACATGTAAACATTGATCAATCAGAAGTACAAGGATTAGTCCATAAATTGAAACATCTTGAATACGAAAATCAAGATTTAAAACTTCAATTGGATCATAACAAATCAAATTATGACTTACAAATTCAATTAATCAAAGAAAGTTGTGACAATCAAGTTAACATGCTTAAACAAGATCGTGAAAATAGTTTAAAATTATTCAAAGAAGAAAAAGAAATATTAAAAAATCATATTGATATAATAGAAAAAGAGAAACTTGACCTATCAAATGTGTACAAACAAAAACTTGATGACAAACAAAAAGATTTTGACATGGAAATTGAAAAACTCAAACAATTTCATCGATTGACAATTGAAAATTTAAAAGAAGAAAACGAACAAGTTGTCGAAAGAATTAAAAGATTAAAAGAATCTGAGATTAACGCTGCACTTGCTGCTAATTCTCATACAAAAACATTGGAAAGTGTAATCAGTCTCATTGAAGATAACACCAAAAATTTGGATAACATTTCTCATAAAGTTCAAATGGGTCAAATAGTCAACATGAATGAGCATGAATTTAATATAAGAAATAAGGAAGAACAATTAAGGCGTAAGTTTTATATCAAAATGAGTCATTGGGTCCTTTAATTTACTTTTTTTTCAAGTCCAAGAAGAACGTTTATCCCGTCAACAAAAGGACTACGAAACCGAAATTCGTAATCTTAATGAAACAATCAAACGTTTAGAGAACCATTTAGCCGAACAATCAAAATCAGTTGCTGAGGAACGATGGAAAGGCAAACAACAAGAAAAAAAAATGGAGGCCTTCCAAGAGGCTTTAATTAACGAGCAAAAAATAATAATGGAAAAACTAGCTCGTGAAAGAAACGACATCGAACGATCCAAAGACGATATTCTAATCGAACAAAAACGATTAATGCAACAAATTTATGAAGAAAAACGTAAAATAGCTGAGGATCGAGCAAACTTAGAAGCATCATTAAACGCATACAAAGACAAACAACATAAAGACTCGTTGAGTAACATAAACACAGAAGCTGAAATTTCTGTTTCAACAAGACGGTTAAAAGAAGAAAAAGAACGTCTCGAAAAACTTCGAACCGAACTTAAAGAGAAAGAGATCGAGATTAAACAAGAGAGAAAAGCATTGGAAGAAAAGAAAGCCGAATTGGATGCTAAAATGAGTAAATTAGATCAATTACAAGCTGTTTTGAATCAAAAGTATTCGGACGCTGAAGAGTTGTACTTGAAATCTAACCGTGAAAAAGAGTCAAATAGGAAAATATTAGATCAAGTAAGTGACATAAAAAATAATCATGATCAACGTTTGAATCAAATTCAACAACAAATGATGGTCTTAAACGAACGAGAAGCTCAAATAAATCAAGATAAAATAGCTTTGTATAAATTACAACAAGAAATTGAAATTTATAAATCTAATTTAACGTGTTCAAAATGTAAAGAACCGGTTAAGGATTTGAGTTTTTTGGGTATGTCGACTATACAAAGTAGTGGTTATGGTACAGGTTTGATTAATTTGTATCAATCAAGACTACAATCGACTATGATTTCACAGGTAAATACGTCACAATTGGAGGACTCAAAGTTGTTGAGAAAATTGAAAATACAAGCCATGAAAGACAAGCAATTTATAAATGAAGAAAGACAATTTATAGAAGGATTGAAAAGTGGTAATAGATCGATGAGTATGAATCAATTGAGTTCGACTCTGGCATGAATCTATTCAATAAAAGCATTAAACCAAAAATTAATTATTTTTTACTGTTAGATGATTTTATTTTTTTCGATGATGAAAAAAAATTTTTTTTTGTAAGTTTTTATCTTTTATTTTAAAAATTTTTTTTTAAAATTTTGAATTGTTAAATTTTAAAAATATGATGAAAAATATTTTTTAGTGTCAGGTATTCCTTTTTAAGGTCTAAACAATATTTCTTTTAATTAAAATTCAATACTCATTCAAATCATGCTTAAAAAACCTTAATTATTCTGGAATATGGTAAGAATTTGAATGTGACAGAACACGCAAAAGTTAAATGATATGAGAACCTTGATTACGGCGATATTTTTTTCTTTAAATATTGAAAATAGCTTTTAAAAAATAAAATATTTTAGGATGATTTGGGTTAAACTTTGATTTTAGAATTTGTTTCTTTTTATCAAGTTATCATTATTTTTTGAGAGAGATTTTGGGTATGGTTATGTCTGAAAATTCCGACCTTTTTACACTTTTACTGACACCAAAAACAAGTGTGTATCGATACTGTTCTCTAATTTTCTTGAACATTACTACAATCCCTTTTTCTGGAAATGAATTCACATCCATAGATTCAGATGATGTATTTGCTAAAATCACAAACATGATCTATAAAATATCATTTTTACCCGATAATCTTACTTTGAGAGCCTGGGCCAATGTACAAAAATACAAAGGCAGTTGAATCGTGATCCAGGAAATTAAATTTAGAAAAAAGTTATCGGAGCAAAATTTTGATTTTATTTGTTTAATTTTGAATTATTAAATGTTTTAAAGTTTATTAAATTCAAAACTTAGTGCTATCTGAATTTGTCATTTTTTTAATCGGAACCGCAATCTACGACCCCGAAAACCTCAAAAAATCATTTTTTTGACAAATTCAGATAGCACTAAGTTTTGAATTTAATAAACTTTAAAAAATTTAATAATTCAAAATTAAACAAATAAAATCAAAATTTTGCTCCGATAACTTTTTTCTAAATTTAATTTCCTACATTTTGGAACCAATATTATGTACCCCAATTAAGGTGTTTGGGGTAAACATAGGTCTTAAACCCACTCAGCTCCAAAAAACCATACTTTTGCTGGGGTCAGTTCGAAAAAATTATTCATCCATCTGTAAATATGTTCACTAACGTATTTTGGGGTGCTGAATTCATATATCTCAAAAAAAAAACGACATGTCTACAAATTTTTAAAATGCTGTTATTAGACGGTTTTAAAGAGGTCTATTATGGGTACTAAAGGCGAGGGGTATGAATTAGAAACGAGGTCTCGATTTTTCCACTTTACTGGGGTAATATTTTGTGCTGAACAACGTGGTATAGTTTGTTTTTTAAAATTTTGTTTCCTTAAGGCGTGAAGATTTATGATGCGTTCGCCTTTAAAAGCAAGCTTAAAAGTTAGCTTAACACCACAGGTTTCCTAAAAAATTTAATGGATATAAGGGCCGACGCTCAACTCACTTTGATGAAGAAATCGGTGATTATTCCAGGATTCAGTTGCTGAATTTTATGAAGATCCATTAGAGTTTTATCGAGTTAATAAAAACTTGTTCAAGGAGTAACGTAAGGTTGTAAAACTTTTTTTTTGTATTACGGCGTCTTCAGTTCCAAGTGAATATTTTTTAGACAGCCGGTCAAATACAAACAGACTTAAGAAGTCGACTATATACTGATAACTTAGAAATGCTACTTTAATTTGAGACAATTTAAAAAATTTAGACCACTTTTAGTGGGGAGAAAATTACTTTTTAACAATTTTAGATTCATTTTTTTGTTATGATTATAAAAAATCGAATATTTTTAAAACAATTAAATATTTTTAATCGATTTTTTTTATTTACTTTTTTCTTTTTAATCCATTTTTTAAATTTTATTCGAGTAAAAAGAAAAAAATCACGATTTTTTTTTAATCGATTAAAAAAAAACGAGTTTCAATCGATCTTCGAGCTTCGATTAACAACCCTATGCCAAACCTTCTTTTGAAACAAACACATTTATCCCAAATCTGACCACATTTTTGGGTTTCGTAGGGTCGAAAACTTCAAAAATCACCTTACTTTTACAATCTTAACTTTAATTTTCACGACTTAAGTTGGGTGTATCATTTTGCTCTTTTTACGTTTTTGGGTGTATTATGACCATTTTTTTAGAAGGTGTTTTAGAAAATTTAGGTCGCTAGGAATAAAGTTAGCGAAAAAAAATCAGAAATTTATTTAATTATTGTGATTTACACTCGGTATTGTTTTAATGCATTGTCGATGGGCGTTGTTTTTAAAGGATACCGGTTTAAATGTCAGGGAGCAATAATTAGAAAATATTTAGCTTCTTTCTAAGTTTGAAAAAATGAAAATCAACCAGTTCTTAAAGAGACAGAAATTCCAATACTTTAGATGCAGTGATGTATCTAGGAATTGCCTCTAAGGGTGGCTTCTAAGTTCAGTAAAAGCGTAGCATATGATTTACTCTCATTATTGATTATTTATCCATCATTCTCCAATTTTCGTCAATAGAAAAAATAAACAACTTTATTAATATTTGACATTCCTCGAAAGATTAACAAAAAAAAACTTCTAAAAATTAATAAAAAAAATATGCTTTCCTTTAAGTAACTTTTTTAATATTATTTTTTTCTTTTGAATTTCAAAAATGACTCTCTCAATTATTTTAGCACTTTTCTCAATTATTATAAATTTAGGCTGGGTTAATTGCCAAATGTTCGCCAGTGGGTCTGATGATGGTTTTATTGTTCTTTGGAATACAGAATCAAAGATAATATCAAGTTGTCAATACCAACAAAAATTTGTCAGCATCGAATATTTAGGTAATAATTTACTAGCAAGTGGAACAGATATTGGAGATATTCTCATCCTTAATTTGACCGACATGAGGGCTATCACGAATCTTAAGCATGGGTCTAGTTTAATTAACCATCTTTTGCTAGTTAACAACACTTACTTGGTTAGTTCTTCGGGAGATAAAAGCATTAAAATATGGTCAATAAACAATTTTACACAAGTCAAATTGATTCCAATGGCACATAATTTCACAATTTCGGCTCTCCGGGCATTAAATGATAACTTACACTTTGCAAGTTCCAGTAAAGATGAGAAAATTAGAATATGGAATTTCGAAAATTTTGATGTAGTTCATTCTTTAATTACAGACTGCTTTTATATGAATGATTTCGTAATTTTAAAAGATAACGATTTTCTTATCGCTTGTTTAGTCAACGTCAGATCATATAATAATAGTAGTGTAAATACATTTAATGTTCAACTTGATTCTCCAGCATTGATTTTAAAGGTTATTGAATATCCATTGGTTGCATGTGGACTAAAGAATGGTTCTATAGCGATTTTAAATGTAACATTTAAAAATTTTATAGAATATATTAATGCTCATTCGGGCAATGTGACATCAATTGATGTTTATCAGCAGAGTATACTAATAAGTGCTGGAGATGATAATTTAATAAAATTATGGAATTTGACTGATTATTCGTTTATAAAATCGTTCGAACTTGAAGTATCTGTAAATTTTATTAAATATTTACCGCAAATGTATAAAATATTTTACGAGAAAAACATTAAAACGAACATGACTTCTGAAAGTTTAACTATTTGCTCAAAACCGAGTGAAACCAATCTTCAAAAAGTCACAGAAATCATAGATCAAGAGACCACAATGAGCCTTGATTTTTATCCAAATGCTCAATCATATGACCCTATAGAAGTAATAGATACCCAAAACATTTATTTGACTGTAGATTTGCTAAAAGAAGGTTTTGATTTAAACGAATGTTTAACAAACTGTTCGAACAAAGGATTATGCAAATATTTTCAAAGTCTAAACAAATTTTCTTGTGAATGCCAAGAAGATTATACAGGTTCGACTTGTAATTATTTAAAAAGCCCTTGTGGGGTAAAACAATGTTTGAATAATGGTACATGTATCGAAAATGGTGAAAATAGTTTTGATTGTGAATGCAATAAAGAGTTCTATTATGGCGACAGATGTCAATTTGAAGTTGACTTGTGTCAAAATGAAACATGTTCAAACAATGGCGAATGCAAAGTTGAAAATCATGAAACACATTGTAAATGTTATTTTAATTATGAAGGGAATAAATGTGAGATTGAATCAAATGCTTTAAAAGTTCAAAAAGAAGCTATAAAAACTTCGTCAATAACCAGTATCATAATTTTAATTTTCTTTTACTCGGTTTTTGTTGTGATTGATGTTGTGAACGTTTATCTCAAAGTATTCAACGTAAAGAAAAAAAGAAAAATTCAAAAAATTAGACCTGGAAATCACCAAAGAAAATTTGTTGTAATTTTATGAAAAAAAATTAAAAATTTATTTGATTTTGTTTGATTTTTTTTTGACTGATCAAAAATTAGAACCATTTAAGATTAGACATTGCCGTACCTAGGCTTGGTAAATAATCTTGGTTTGTAGTTCCAAGCTAATCCCGAATAGTTGTCTCAGCTTAGGCTCAGATGAACGTCCCACAGTCACTAAATTGAGTCTCTGAGAATGAAAAAAATAATCAGATACATGATCTATCTACAAAATGTAAAGGAAACTTCGCTTGTTTTATCTAAAGTTTAAGTTTGCTTTATTTATTAGATTATGATTGGTCTTGAAAAAGACCGGGGGGTTTAATGTTAAAGTATTTACATTTCAAATTTAAGCTCTTTCTCCTCTAATACGTCTAGCCAATTGAATGTCCTTTGGCATAATGGTGACACGTTTAGCATGAATGGCACACAAGTTTGTGTCTTCAAATAGACCAACCAAATAAGCTTCACTAGCTTCTTGAAGAGCAGCTACAGCTGATGATTGAAATCTCAAATCAGTTTTAAAATCTTGTGCAATTTCACGAACCAAACGTTGAAATGGTAACTTTCTGATCAACAATTCAGTGCTTTTTTGGTATTTACGAATTTCTCTTAGAGCAACTGTACCTGGACGATATCTGTGTGGTTTTTTGACACCACCAGTAGCTGGAGCACTCTTACGAGCAGCTTTAGTTGCTAATTGTTTTCTTGGAGCTTTACCACCAGTTGATTTACGTGCTGTCTGTTTAGTACGGGCCATTTTAGTTGAATGTATGAGTTTGTTTTCTTTATTACAGTTTGAATAATATCAATCAATGATATCAAAATACGAAAATATTATTTCCTTTTTATATTGGAAATTTTGTATTATTATTTTTGTTTTAAACAAAAGAGTTCGCGAAAAGTTTAACACAAGCAAATAAAACAACGAATCATCCAATCGTAAAATTAATATTTTTAACGTAAAAATTATTTTATTCAACTGAAACTAAAAGCCATTTTGATTGTTCAAGTTGAACTTTTAATTTTACCATATTTGGTAATTAAAAAAAATTATTAAAATAAATTTACGACAAACTTTATATTTCACTAGCCGGCTTGTCCCGCAAAACTTGCGGGATTTCTTAAAATCTTTGTTGCTTAATTTTTTCTTGTAATTTCGAAAAAGAAATTGCTTTCTCAAGGATTCCATAATTTTTCCATGATAATTCTCTAAAAATAAATTCGACCAAGCTATTAAAATAAAATGTTTATTACGAAATATTTCAATTTTAAGAAACAATCAAGGTAAAATAAAGTCTTTGAATTTTTGGGTTCATTTTTTCATCTGACTCAAAAGAGCATCTTATTTTATCTGTCCTTATTCTTATCTTTCCTGTCGAAAGCAATTTTTATAGCCGTGTCCTTTTTTTGGAAAATCTTCTTCTTGTCACATTTTTTCTATTCTCATTTTACTGAAGTTTTGGATCTTTTTACATCAAAAATTTTAAAGAGATCCTTACTTTCTAAGATCTTTAAAATATTGACGACTTCTTTCAACAAAAAAGAAAATAATTTAATTAGTGTGATTTCCAAAATTATGGTAAGAAATAAGGCAATAAAGAAATTCATAATCATCATCAGTTATGCCTCTCAAATGATTCTTGTTTTTGTTGTTCTTTGATATCTTCGACTCGTTCGACCTATTGTTAGGTAATATATCCATAAGACGATGTTTGTTTTATTCCTTATCTTCTTTTGTTTCTAAATATTGAGCAAAAGACCCTATCATTCTTGCTGGTTCGTCTTAAGCCATATGAATACAGCCTAATCTCCCTGTAAATCGGTTGTTGGTTGATTAAGTTTTAAAGGTTAAAATTTGCCATGTAAGTTTGAGATGCTCAAACTCTGAGAATTATTCAAAAGGTTTTTCTTATGAAAAAAACAAATTTCGACGCAAGATCTTTTATGAATGTTCTTGATTCACATCAATACAGAAAGATTAAAATAAATGACTTTAAAAAATTTCCTTCTAAATTGTAATTGAAGTTTGTCTGAGACCAACTTTTCAATTTCTTGCATTGGTACTCTTGTAAGTAGAAAAAACCAAAGTTCCAAAATGCTTGAATCGTCAAAGCTGTTAAGCTTTTTTCATTACAATTTAATTTTGAAATTTGATTCTTCGTTCAGCACCATCTATTTGATATACTCCTTGCACATAAGTAACCCAACCTTTGTGTTTTTTTTTCACCAAAAGTAGTCATACTTAAAGTCGATATAAAGTACCACTCTTTCTTGGGAATTTGCTACATTAATACGACTAAAATATGACTAAAACATATCAATAGAGCACTAACTTCGCTTTGAAAAACTCGTGCTGTGATCAGTAAGTAATTTGACAGTACACTTTCGAAGATCACTTAACTTTTTGATTTTTCGTAAAATGATAAAAAAAAAGTTTTGAAATGCATTTAATGAAATATTTTTCAAAATTTAAACATCTCAAAATGGTCAATCTTAGTACATAAAGTATTTCATGATAATGTTTTTATATTTACTGAAAAACAGATGATAGTATGACTGTGCTGATTTAATTTTCTAATTTCTTTTTATTTACTTTATTTTGAAATAAACGAATGAAACCTTTTTGTTTTCGAATAAATCATGCTAAAAGAATTTAATGGAATATTGGGAGTTGAAAGGCTAATTATTTTTTAAAAGCAATTGATCGATTTACAAGTTAGCCTTAATAACGTTTATTATATTTAGCCGTAATTTTGTAGATAAAAGCTTTTCAAGGCTAGCTTTAACATAGTAACTTTATTTAAGGAGTTATTTTTAACTTTATTATATAACTCTTATTTATTAAAAAGTGTCATACTAAGACAATCCTTAAAGTTAGTAACTTTATTTTATAACTTTTAAACGTTAGTCTAACTTTATTTTATTAGACGACCCCCTTTTTATATATTATATAGATTATATAACTCTTATTTATTAAAAAGTGTCATACTAAGACAATCCTTAAAGTTAGTAACTTTATTTTATAACTTTTAAACGTTAGTCTAACTTTATTTTATTAGACGACCCCCTTTTTATATATTATATAGATTTAGAAAAATTGAAACAGGACGTAGTGTACTTGCTATAGCGTTTTTCAATCTATTTTTTAACGATAACAAATTATGAGATAAGTCTTGCCCTGTTCGCTGATAATATTACTGCATATTAGTATGCCTCAAAAAATAAGAAAACGCTGAATAACAGACTTAAATCATTTCTAAAAGAAAAATATCCAAAATTTCTATGTGTCATCTTGTACCCAGATATCACATTCAAAGTCCACGTTGAAAACTAGAAAGGCATGTGCCTAAGGAGACTATCTTGAAATATTTGAAAGGTAAAAACTGGGTTACATCGACTAAGCTGATCCTAGTTAATTACAAAACTCTAATCCGTTAACTTATAGAATATGCAACGTTTATCCCTTTATTAATGCGTGAAACTAACTACTTGATACTTGAGCGGATTCAAAGAGCAGCTGTGTGAACTGCAACTCACTGGCCACTTAAGACGAACACAAACTATATTTATGAGAGATCAATGTAACGAAGTGCCTTCGGGCTCCCCACAAGATTTGTCTTTCACAGTTTGGCATGTTTTTTTTTCTTTTGTATTTTTTTGTGCTTTTTTTAAAATTTAAAATGCCGAAAATATGATAAAGGTACATGAATAAAAAAGATACCTTTTAATAGAAAAATGTCAATACTTTTTGGATCTTAAATCATAACATTAAGAAAAGTCTAATTATACACGAATAATTGAGTAAATTTAAAAATATTAATGAAAAAAAGAAATTTTGTTAAGTTTATTTCATGTTATTTTATCTTTTGAAAATCTTTGCTCTCAGAGAAAAATAAAAAAAGATAAAAATAGAACAAGATAAATTAGTTAATTAGTTTTCAAAATTATTCGTCAAAAATTTTAGAAACTTTAATTTTGTGCCATTATCAGAATGTCTTCAGTGATTAGTCAATTTTTTAGTATGGATTATTCGATATTCCATCAGAAGGATCAGTCAGATATAAAGTATATTTATTTAGCGATTAGTTGAGTTATTTTTTTAATGATTTTGACGACACGATTTTTAAGATGGTTCGATTTTAAGCACCCATGTTTGTCAACCGAAAGATCGTAATTCAATTATGACGAACTAATTTTAAAAGCAAAAGATTTGCTTCGTTAATTTTCTTGCTGTTTTTTTAAATAAAAACATTTTAAAGAACTCTTTTTGATCTTTATCCAATTTCTAAAAAAGCATCAGACTTACTAAGTTAAAAAAAACGCTTACCGATAAAAAACAAAATGTAATTGACTCAATCGAATACAAGTAAATTTATTGAATTGAAAATCATTAGCTCTCTTAATTTATTTTTATGCTTTAAATAAGGTTTCGTTTTTTAAAATCGATTTAAGATCAAATGTCCTTTTTTTCTTTGTTATTACGTTTTGATCGAAAAACAAGCCCCATTTTATTCGATAATGTTTTTACGAAAATGAAAAAGCTACTTAATTTTCTTTCTGGTCAAGTTTTTTTTGTGTTCAAATATGGTTAGACACCGAATAGTCAATTTAAATGAGAATCGTAAATTTTTTTGCGGTCCTGTCGAGTTTGTTTTCAAGAAATATCGAATACCAATTACATCTCTGTATCTTAATCAAAGTATTGCTACCCTATATAACCGTATATTAAAAATCGAATTGAAAACAAATAAAGCTCATACGTTCGAATAAAAATCAAACCGTTTTCTCTTAAATTAAGTAACAAAAAACACAACATGATACACTTAATACGAAATTAAGAACAAGTGGCTAGTTTTAGCGTGTTTATTTAGTTATTAGTATAAACCTATTTGTCTTTAAGACTGGAACCTTCACCTAATTTGTTTTGTATAGTCCAAAAATTTTTATCTTTATTTTTTGTTCAATATTGAAAGAAACATTTAAAAAAAAACAATTTTTAAAACCTTTTTTTTTGTTAATAATTTTAAAAAATAAATAAAATTCTTCTCGTTTCTTTTTATCATTTCAGTCACTTTCAAACATTCATTTGGACTTTTTAAACTGGAAATTTTCTAAAAAGTTAAAGTTTAAGCCATTAAACTCTTGTGTTTGGGGTTCACAAGTGCGAAACGTCTTCCCCTAGATTTCAAGAACCAGTTTAAGAATGTTCAATACATGAATTTTAGAAGGCCTCTGAATGATTAAAATGAAAATGAGAGTCTAAAATACTTTTTTTAATGAGCTTTTTTTTACCATACGTTGTTTTCGTATACTTTGTATGTTTATTTGTCAAGTAGATAATATTGGACTTCAATTTAAGAATCAAAGGCGATGAATTTATGAATTTAAGAACACCTTGCTAATAAACTAAATTAAACCGCGCCCAAATTTATGCCATAAAAGACACTCTTTGCAAACTTATAATAGGCTTCTCCATATTATTACTTGTTTTAAATTTTAGACACTCCATGCAAAAAAAATAATCTTCCAAAAATATTTTGGAACCGACTTTTTATGAAATTTTTCCAAAATTGGGGAAGTAAAAATTCTGGACCCTCCAGAGCTCTCATGTTATCAAGCAGTGCCTTTTAGTGCGCTGCTATAATATGAGATACTTAAAATAAAGTTCGCATTTTTCTTGATCAGGCTAGAATTTTTCGAAAATATTCTTGGTACCTATTTAAACATCTATCATAATTATCTATCTTGCTTTTTATGTATAATTTTCATTGAGAAAGGATAGACATTTGTAATATCTACTGATATCTACTACTGAATATTTTACTGATATCTTTGTCTTGTTAACTTCTTTAAAATGTCTATTAAGATATTTCATTGGCGACGAGGAAAAACAATTAGATTGTGTTAGTTAGTGTAAGAACGAGGATGTCGATGGGGATGATAAAAGTTTGGATGTTGATGTTTAGAATGGGAATCTTGTATGGTTTTGAACAAGATTGATGTCGAGCCGAAATGAATGTTCGGTCGGTGAACGAATCAGTTTGGGATACTGAATGGTTAATGTGAAATTTTTCAAAGGGCATAAGCAGTTTGCAAGCGAAGGAGGTGACGGACGGTGAATGCTGTTACCTTGCTTTGAGACTTGAAACTCTGGATTTGACTGAAATGGTTGAGCACATGCTGGAAAATGGATATTGGATTGGTTTTGAGCTTGTTGTAAGTTCAAATTATGTTTAGTCGTTAAAAGATGCGTTTTGGTTTATTAGCTTTGATAGAGGTTATCAAAGGTCAAGTTTCACCGTTTTTAGGATCGTTTATTGTGATAAACGTGATGTCGAATCGAATCTGTAAAAGAGGATTTGATAGTGTGATGTACTAGGAGAGTACATTAAAATAAAGTTTTGATGTGTAAAAAAAATGGATCAAGTTTTGGTGAAGATCCAAATGAGTTAACAGTCAATCGTGTTGGAATGACTGACGAGATGAATAGCGTTAATGGGTTCATCTTAGTTTAGGTTCAGTTTGATTAAAGAGACTGGAACCAATGATGTTAAGCTGGACAAATGAGTTTGGAATAAATTCGAATGTGGCACATGGGGTGCAAGTTGAAATCAATTCGATTGGTTATAGGAACCAAAATCGTTTCTTAGACTCTGGCAATTGGACTATGGGAGTTTAAATGGATGTGATTAACATGGTAAGAGACAAGATGGTCAGATGCCAGTTATCGGTCAAGATGGAAAATGGATGATATGTTCAGAAGAAGGTTCTGACATTTAAAAAAAAAAAAATGATGATTTAAAATATTTTTTTTTCTGTTTTTTTTCTGTAAAGCAAGAGGGAGATGAAGTGTCGTGGTTAAGAGTGTATTTAACACTCTAATCATAAAGCTAAAACTGAAAGTATAACATTACTTTCCCTTTTTACTTGTTTGTAGTTTTTCTTACAAACATTAAGTTGTTTGTTACTTTCTATCCTTTATTTATATTTAGTATTATTTTCTTAACTTCATTTTATTCATATAAAACTGTAACCAACTCTTATAATAATTATTCACATGTTTGAATCAAAATAAAATATAAAAATCAAATCTTTCTTTTAGTCATCACCCGGTCCTCCTTAAGATATTTCAATAACTTACCAATACAACTGGTTATGCTAATCGGACGATAGTCTTTCGGGTTACAGCTTTTTTCAGTTTTTTTCGGAATCATTGTCATCGACGCCAGTTTCCAAGATTTTGGGAGTGTACTTGTCTTTAATGATGAGTTGAACAATTTGAGAAGAATATTCTTGAATTCTATCGACGAGTTGATTAACATTAAGTTATGTATTTGATCGTGTCCAGTTGAATCGTTTTTGTTCAATTGTTTTAGTTCTTTATTTAATTCGTTTAAATTGAATTGTTCACTCAGTCGAGAACTAAGTTTGGTTTTATCAACAAAATTATCTACTTCAATTTTAAATTTTTGATCGAATGTTTCTTCGTTTTCGTTTTTGAATGTTTCTTGTAAGATTTGGCCGAACAAATTTGACTTGTCTTGATCACACGAATAAGTATTTTTATTGAATACGAGATTGGGTATTGATTTATTATTATTACGATTTAGATTATTAGCCTTTTTGATCCTTTGCCAAAAAGGTCTCGATGAGCTTGCTTTCGATCCAAGAGATTTAACAAAATTTTGCCATTTGTTGTTTTTAAAAGCAATGATCTCTTCCTTTATAAGCTTCTTGATGGCGTTATATTTTGATTTTAGTTCGTTCGATTTTTTCATGTTGTTTTTCGTTTGAATTAGATCGATTATATATCTTGGTAATTCCGGTATAGTTTGCTTCGATTGAAACGGAATCGATTTATTTGCGCTTTCGATAAGTGCTAGTGTGACAAATTTGTTGAGTTCATCTGGATCATTAACTATGTTAGTTGGTACTACTGTCGGAAGTGAAGTCTTGAATAGATTCCAATTAGCTTTTTTAAAGTTGTATTTCAAATGTTGATCAATTATGGTTTCATTGCGATCAAGGCTATCGTTTAACTTGACAATTAAAGGAAAATGGTTACTCCCCATCAGATGATCACTAAGCACTTGATAACTCTCGAAATCATTAATCAAAGTGGAATCGGAAAACACGTAATTGAGTATATCTTCTTTTTTGCTCGAGAAAGATCTATATGTCATCGTTGAGTCGCTAATTCTAATTATGTTTCGCAAATTTGTTATTTTGTCTAAAATTTTACCATTTTGGTTACTAGATTTACAAGCCATAAGCAAATGATTTTGAGTTGAGGTCGCCACACAAAATAAATCTTCGATCGTTTAACGTTTGTAATAGTTCGAGGCTAAGAGTTTTGTCTGGAGGGTTGTAATAACTTATTATTAGTACATCTTGATCGTTTACTTTTACGCTTACGCACACTAATTCAAGATTTAGGTAGTCGAATTCTTGGACAACTTTGCAGTTTATGTTTTTTTTTATTAGTAAAGAAACGCCACCTGCCCCATTTAGACCTTCTTGTCGCTCTTTATGGTAAGTTGTATAGTTGTCAAAATTGAGATAAATATTCGCTGTTTTATTGTCACATTTTGTCTCGTTTATTGAAATTATGTCAGGTTTATAAAGTTTTAAAAATTTATCAAAAATGTTTACTTTGTTTTTTAAAGAGTTGGCATTCCAGTGTACGATTGAGAATGAGTTAGTTGAATACGACTGGCCAAAACTATTTTCTATCATTGTTTGGGTTTAAATAGGGCATCACAATACGATGTAAGTGTATTGAGCTCAGGTCCGGTACCCAGACCATGATTTTTGTATTGAGCTAACAGCGCCTGTAGTTGATTTTTGTTGATGTTCTCAATTCGGGTATGAGGATTTTCATTCCGTCAAGCAAAAAATGGAAAAATTTCGAATTGTTTAACGACAATGATTTGATAAAATCGCTTATTTTTTCTTGTATCAATGTTTTTATTTCATCTATAATACTAAGTTTCGTATTTGCTAGTTTTGAATCTAGGTTGTTAATTTTATCGTTTAGAAGCGATTCAATCGAGTTAAGTTTTTGAAATAATTTGTCGGAATTATCGTTTGAATTTACTGCAGCACTATAATTTCGGTAAAACCCTGATGGAATATTATCGTTTCTAGGTTGAGAAGGCTTATTGTTTATCTTTAACTCGTTAATGTTAGCTTTTAGTCGCTTTTTGTACTCTAAACAGCCTTTGTAAAATGAAGAATGATTTTCACCACAGTTAACACATTTAAAGTTTTTTGTCTCAAAACTCGGACATTTTTCTTCTGAGTGATCAGAACAACCACATCTACCACAACACGGTTCGTTTTTACATGATACTACAGTATGGTCAAACTTTTTTCATCTACTACATCGAGTTGGCGGTTTGGCAATTTCTTCAACATAATATCTAACACTATTAATCACTATTGTTTTGTTTGCTAAGAACTGGTTTTTTAATTCATTAGAATCAATTATTATTTTACACATATTGGCCTCTTCACCCGTTTGGTTTTTGATTTGGACTATTTCGTTGATACCCTTCTTACTCAGCTCTTCCACATGATACATGAGATCACTAGCACTTATACCTTTAAGTATTAACGATGAGTTCTTCTGGATGTTCAGGTCTAGTCTCTTACATTCTGGAAAGACTTTGTCATTGTTTAATATTTGTTCTTTGTACTCTAATGGTTCAGGGTAGACGATTAAGTTTCCATTTAGGGTTATTTTCACTTCGATTTTAATTTCGTTCGGCTCAAAGTATTTCTTGAAATCGTTTACAAGAGATCGGGTATTCTTGTAATACTTCGGATCGATTTTGAAAAATATAATGGGTGCAATTGAGTTTGAACCTCGTTTATTACGTTTTTGATTGAATCTTTCAGGTGTGGTATGGTTACTCAATGGTCTTTTACTAGAACTTCTCTCTTCGTCTTCATGGGACGAAGAGTTTTGTTGATTAGCCAGGTCCATCATCTCAACTGATGGTGCCAGGCCAAAGCTGGTTTGATTCATTTGGAAAAGATGATACTTTTTTTTTTTTTTCCAATTTTATTTGAATAATTTATGTAAGAAATTCAAAATAAAAAAAAAAAAAATAGCCAAAGGTAAAACAAGATCATCAAGAGCTGGTCTTCAATTTCCAGTTGGTCGTATTCATCGTTTGTTAAGAAAAGGACATTACGCTGAAAGAATCGGTGCTGGTGCTCCAGTTTATTTGGCTGCAGTGTTGGAATATTTGAGCGCTGAAATTCTCGAATTGGCTGGTAATGCTGCTCGTGACAACAAGAAAACAAGAATTATCCCACGTCATTTACAATTAGCCATTAGAAATGACGAAGAGTTGAACAAATTACTTGCTGGTGTAACCATAGCCCAAGGCGGTGTTTTACCAAATATTCAATCAATCTTGTTGCCAAAGAAAACTGATGAAGGTGCTGCTCCAACTAAGGGCTCAAAATCAGCTGAATAAATGAGTTAATTTTCAATTCCAAGAAAAAATTCAAACCCCCCGGCCTTTTTCAAGGCCACTTTACATTTTATTAATTAAAGCAATTTTATTGAAAGATATGTAAATGAATGATTTTAGAACCTTCATGAACTTTAATGAGCTTTCATGAATGTTTTTTATCTCCTTATTAGTAAGAACTAGCTTAATTCCATAAAAAGACAATCAAACGAAACAATTAACTCGCCGAATTTGAATGTTTTAAAATCGAAAAAAGGGAAAGTGTTATATCAAATGAAAACGTAAGACTGCTACAGCTCAATTGAGTTCTGCTAGAGGGTAACTCTTCTAGTCTCAGTCATTTTTATACTACTACTACTACTACCTTAAGACAAAATATTACGAAATTCTCACTTCGAGAGAAAAATCTTATAAATAAGAGTAAAAATATATCTTGGCTCGTGAAAATGGATTGAAAAAATTGCTCTACAGTCAAACCTCGTTAATCCGAACAAGTTTTAAATTTGATTCGGATTAGCAAAATTTCGGTTAATCGATAATCCGAAAAAACAAAAAAGATTAAACCGAAAAAACAAATGAAAAGATTCAAACATCGATTTTTTTTTGATTAAGACATGCATTGCACAAGTTCCAATAACCAATAGATACTTTTTATTTATTTTAATTAATGATCAAAACTTTTTGTTTAACTTTATTTAGCTCATTAGAATTACCTACATAACACATACATATCTAACATTTTGATCTAGAGTTATTTCTATTATTTTTTGAGAGGTGTTTGAAAGATAAAAAATATTATATCAGTCATTTTTTTCTTATTTTTTTACATGAAGTGTGAACTATCAATTATCCGAAAAAAAAATTCGGATAATTGAGTTTTTCGGATTAAAGAGTTTCGGATTAACGAGGTTTGACTGTATTTCTCCTTTGCCAGATTTGCACATATTAAGAAAGACATTTAACCAAGTCCATTCAAGTCCGAAAACGGTCTGGATATACTCACGACTCTTTATATGCAGATATGTTCAGTTTTTGTAAATACTGGATGTTTATAAGTGCGTGAATCTTAAAATTTAAAAATTCTAAGATTTACTCGTTTTCAAAAAACAAAATCCTTAGTAGTAAAAAGTTATCGTGAAAGACCGGTATTGTAGTTATAATAAAAACATGCTAACGTAATTGCTCGATTTTTATGACATGTCACAAATACCGAATACCCTAGTTTTATGACATGTCACTGTTTATCGAACACTGGTTGGAAAAAATGCAATATTCGCGATTTATGACATGTCACAAATAGCGAATATTGCATTTTTTCTTAATTTTTTTTAATTTTTGTAACCGTAATAATGACATGTCATAAATACTGAACAGTTAATGTTTTTCTTAAATGAAAACTTTTTTTACACACTAGAACAAAAAAAAAATTTTTCCTTAGCGGCCAAATGCTTTCAAGTTGATTGGACTCTTTACAGAAAAAAACTGATAGCAAGAAAATTGGTTTGGGATGATCAATGTGTGATAATCAAAATGATACATACTTTCCCATTTAACCAACAACAAGAAACTCTTCATTCGTTCAGTCGGCGTTTTCTTTTTTATTTCATCCCGGGCCGTTCAGTCGGGGCGTTTTATCGTTAAAAAGTTTCAAATTCAATCCTTCCTTGAAACTCGTTGTGTGAACTTTTTTCAAAAATGTTTTGTTTTTTCTCGTAAAGAGTCCAATCAACTTGAAAGCATTTGGCCGCTAAGGAAAATTTTTTTTTTTTGTTCTAGTGTGTAAAAAAAAGTTTTTTCTTAAGAAAAACATTAACTGTTCAGCTATTTGTGACATGTCATAAATCGCGAATATTGCATTTTTTCCAACCAGTGTTCGATAAACAGTGACATGTCATAAAAATCGAGCAATTACGTTAAGTAAAAAGCGTTACGTCAAAGTAATAACGAAGAAGTGTACAAAATCGTTTAAAAGATCCCAACTTAATTGGAGCTTGCAAAAAGACTATTAAATTCGGTGGATTAAGCAATATGAAGTTTCGGATCAAAAACATTTGTATTTAATGGATCAAAAGATAATGAAGATGTGACAAAGCATCGAAACATGCTGCAAAAAGGAACAATGTTGTCCTTAATCCTGAAAAAATAATGACGGACTTTGAACTTGCTGCTATTAAGGCATTTAAAAACCAATTCCCAAGTATTGTTAATAAGGGTTGTTTATTTCACTTTGCCCAAGCTCTTTATAAGAATCTGTTAGACTTGGGCTTAAAATCGATTATGATGAAAGTATAGAAGTAAATACGGTGACTGGAAGATGTTTCCTGCGTTTCCTGAACCACACAAGAATACTAAGATGGATGAGTTACCAAAAAAACATTTACTATGAAAATACCATTTTTTGATATTTTAGGCTTGATATTTCGATAACCCGTCGACAGAAACCATTCAAAATTTGGTATCTAGCATAACTTTTTATGTTGAACACGAATATCACATTAGTTTCATCGTATCTTTTCATCATTTTTTGACCATTTTTAACATCTACTATGAAAATACCATTTTTTGAATTTTTAGGCTTGATATTTCGATAACCCGTCGACAGAAACCATTCAAAAGTTGGTATCTAGCATAACTTTTTATGTTGAACACGAATTTCACATTTGTTTCATCGTATCTTTTCATCATTTTTTGACCATTTTTAACATTTACTATGAAAATACCTTTTTTTGATTTTTTAGGCTTGATATTTCGATAATCCGTCGACAGAAACCATTCAAAAGTTGGTATCTAGCATTACTTTTTATGTTGAACACGAATTTCACATTAGTTTCATCGTATCTTTTCATCATTTTTTGACCATTTTTAACATTTACTATGAAAATACCATTTTTTGATATTTTAGGCTTGATATTTCGATAACCCGTCGACAGAAACCATTCAAAATTTGGTATCTAGCATAACTTTTTATGTTGAACACGAATTTCACATTAGTTTCATCGTATCTTTTCATCATTTTTTGACCATTTTTAACATTTACTATGAAAATACCATTTTTTGATATTTTAGGCTTGATATTTCGATAATCCGTCGACAGAAACCATTCAAAAATTGGTATCTAGCATAACTTTTTATGTTGAACACGAATTTCACATTAGTTTCATCGTATCTTTTCATCATTTTTTGACCATTTTTAACATTTACTATGAAAATACCATTTTTTGATATTTTAGGCTTGATATTTCGATAACCCGTCGACAGAAACCATTCAAAATTTGGTATCTAGCATAACTTTTTATGTTGAACACGAATTTCACATTAGTTTCATCGTATCTTTTCATCATTTTTTGACCATTTTTAACATTTACTATGAAAATACCATTTTTTGATATTTTAGGCTTGATATTTCGATAACCCGTCGACAGAAACCATTCAAAATTTGGTATCTAGCATAACTTTTTATGTTGAACACGAATTTCACATTAGTTTCATCGTATCTTTTCATCATTTTTTGACCATTTTTAACATTTACTATGAAAATACCATTTTTTGATATTTTAGGCTTGATATTTCGATAACCCGTCGACAGAAACCATTCAAAATTTGGTATCTAGCATAACTTTTTATGTTGAACACGAATATCACATTAGTTTCATCGTATCTTTTCATCACTTTTTGACCATTTTTAACATTTACTATGAAAATACCATTTTTTGAATTTTTAGGCTTGATATTTCGATAACCCGTCGACAGAAACCATTCAAAAGTTGGGATCTAGCATAACTTTTTATGTTGAACACGAATATCACATTTGTTTCATCGTATCTTTTCATCATTTTTTGACCATTTTTAACATTTACTATGAAAATACCATTTTTTGATATTTTAGGCTTGATATTTCGATAACCCGTCGACAGAAACCATTCAAAATTTGGTATCTAGCATAACTTTTTATGTTGAACACGAATTTCACATTAGTTTCATCGTATCTTTTCATCATTTTTTGACCATTTTTAACATTTACTATGAAAATACCATTTTTTGATATTTTAGGCTTGATATTTCGATAATCCGTCGACAGAAACCATTCAAAAATTGGTATCTAGCATAACTTTTTATGTTGAACACGAATATCACATTAGTTTCATCGTATCTTTTCATCATTTTTTGACCATTTTTAACATTTACAATGAAAATACCTTTTTTTGATTTTTTAGGCTTGATATTTCGATAACCCGTCGACAGAAACCATTCAAAAGTTGGTATCTAGCATTACTTTTTATGTTGAACACGAATATCACATTAGTTTCATCGTATCTTTTCATCACTTTTTGACCATTTTTAACATTTACTATGAAAATACCTTTTTTTGATTTTTTAGGCTTGATATTTCGATAACCCGTCGACAGAAACCATTCAAAAGTTGGTATCTAGCATAACTTTTTATGTTGAACACGAATATCACATTAGTTTCATCGTATCTTTTCATCACTTTTTGACCATTTTTAACATTTACAATGAAAATACCTTTTTTTGATTTTTTAGGCTTGATATTTCGATAACCCGTCGACAGAAACCATTCAAAAGTTGGTATCTAGCATTACTTTTTATATTGAACACGAATATCACATTAGTTTCATCGTATCTTTTCATCACTTTTTGACCATTTTTAACATTTACTATGAAAATACCTTTTTTTGATTTTTTAGGCTTGATATTTCGATAATCCGTCGACAGAAACCATTCAAAATTTGGTATCTAGCATAACTTTTTATGTTGAACACGAATATCACATTAGTTTCATCGTATCTTTTCATCATTTTTTGACCATTTTTAACATTTACTATGAAAATACCATTTTTTGATATTTTATGCTTGATATTTCGATAATCCGTCGACAGAAACCATTCAAAATTTGGTATCTAGCATAACTTTTTATGTTGAACACGAATATCACATTAGTTTCATCGTATCTTTTCATCACTTTTTGACCATTTTTAACATTTACAATGAAAATACCTTTTTTTGATTTTTTAGGCTTGATATTTCGATAACCCGTCGACAGAAACCATTCAAAAGTTGGTATCTAGCATTACTTTTTATGTTGAACACGAATATCACATTAGTTTCATCGTATCTTTTCATCACTTTTTGACCATTTTTAACATTTACTATGAAAGTACCTTTTTTTGATTTTTTAGGCTTGATATTTCGATAATCCGTCGACAGAAACCATTCAAAATTTGGTATCTAGCATAACTTTTTATGTTGAACACGAATATCACATTAGTTTCATCGTATCTTTTCATCATTTTTTGACCATTTTTAACATTTACTATGAAAATACCATTTTTTGATATTTTAGGCTTGATATTTCGATAATCCGTCGACAGAAACCATTCAAAAGTTGGTATCTAGCATAACTTTTTATGCTGAACACGAATATCTTATTAGTTTCATCGTATCTTTTCATCATTTTTTGACCATTTTTAACATTTACAATGAAAATACCTTTTTTTGATTTTTTAGGCTTGATATTTCGATAACCCGTCGACAGAAACCATTCAAAAGTTGGTATCTAGCATTACTTTTTATGTTGAACACGAATATCACATTAGTTTCATCGTATCTTTTCATCACTTTTTGACCATTTTTAACATTTACTATGAAAATACCTTTTTTTGATTTTTTAGGCTTGATATTTCGATAACCCGTCGACAGAAACCATTCAAAAGTTGGTATCTAGCATAACTTTTTATGTTGAACACGAATATCACATTAGTTTCATCGTATCTTTTCATCACTTTTTGACCATTTTTAACATTTACAATGAAAATACCTTTTTTTGATTTTTTAGGCTTGATATTTCGATAACCCGTCGACAGAAACCATTCAAAAGTTGGTATCTAGCATTACTTTTTATATTGAACACGAATATCACATTAGTTTCATCGTATCTTTTCATCACTTTTTGACCATTTTTAACATTTACTATGAAAATACCTTTTTTTGATTTTTTAGGCTTGATATTTCGATAATCCGTCGACAGAAACCATTCAAAATTTGGTATCTAGCATAACTTTTTATGTTGAACACGAATATCACATTAGTTTCATCGTATCTTTTCATCACTTTTTGACCATTTTTAACATTTACTATGAAAATACCATTTTTTGATATTTTAGGCTTGATATTTCGATAATCCGTCGACAGAAACCATTCAAAATTTGGTATCTAGCATAACTTTTTATGCTGAACACGAATATCTTATTAGTTTCATCGTATCTTTTCATCACTTTTTGACCATTTTTAACATTTACTATGAAAATACCATTTTTTGATATTTTAGGCTTGATATTTCGATAATCCGTCGACAGAAACCATTCAAAAATTGGTATCTAGCATAACTTTTTATGTTGAACACGAATATCACATTAGTTTCATCGTATCTTTTCATCATTTTTTGACCATTTTTAACATTTACAATGAAAATACCTTTTTTTGATATTTTAGGCTTGATATTTCGATAATCCGTCGACAGAAACCATTCAAAAGTTGGTATCTAGCATAACTTTTTATGCTGAACACGAATATCTTATTAGTTTCATCGTATCTTTTCATCACTTTTTTACCATTTTTAACATTTACTATGAAAATACCATTTTTTGATATTTTAGGCTTGATATTTCGATAATCCGTCGACGGAAACCATTCAAAAGTTGGTATCTAGCATAACTTTTTATGTTGAACACGAATATCACATTAGTTTCATCGTATCTTTTCATCACTTTTTGACCATTTTTAACATTTACTATGAAAATACCTTTTTTTGATTTTTTAGGCTTGATATTTCGATAACCCGTCGACAGAAACCATTCAAAAGTTGGTATCTAGCATAACTTTTTATGCTGAACACGAATATCTTATTAGTTTCATCGTATCTTTTCATCACTTTTTGACCATTTTTAACATTTACTATGAAAATACCTTTTTTTGATTTTTTAGGCTTGATATTTCGATAACCCGTCGACAGAAACCATTCAAAAGTTGGTATCTAGCATAAATTTTTATGCTGAACACGAATATCACATTAGTTTCATCGTATCTTTTCATCACTTTTTGACCATTTTTAACATTTACTATGAAAATACCTTTTTTTGATTTTTTAGGCTTGATATTTCGATAATCCGTCGACAGAAACCATTCAAAAGTTGGTATCTAGCATTACTTTTTATGTTGAACACGAATATCACATTAGTTTCATCGTATCTTTTCATCACTTTTTGACCATTTTTAACATTTACTATGAAAATACCTTTTTTTGATTTTTTAGGCTTGATATTTCGATAACCCGTCGACAGAAACCATTCAAAAGTTGGGATCTAGCATAACTTTTTATGTTGAACACGAATATCACATTAGTTTCATCGTATCTTTTCATCATTTTTTGACCATTTTTAACATTTACTATGGAAATACCATTTTTTGATATTTTAGGCTTGATATTTCGATAATCCGTCGACAGAAACCATTCAAAAGTTGGTATCTAGCATAACTTTTTATGTTGAACACGAATTTCACATTTGTTTCATCGTATCTTTTCATCATTTTTTGACCATTTTTAACATTTACTATGAAAATACCATTTTTTGATATTTTAGGCTTGATATTTCGATAACCCGTCGACAGAAACCATTCAAAATTTGGTATCTAGCATAACTTTTTATGTTGAACACGAATTTCACATTAGTTTCATCGTATCTTTTCATCATTTTTTGACCATTTTTAACATTTACTATGAAAATACCATTTTTTGATATTTTAGGCTTGATATTTCGATAATCCGTCGACAGAAACCATTCAAAAATTGGTATCTAGCATAACTTTTTATGTTGAACACGAATTTCACATTTGTTTCATCGTATCTTTTCATCATTTTTTGACCATTTTTAACATTTACTATGAAAATACCATTTTTTGACATTTTAGGCTTGATATTTCGATAACCCGTCGACAGAAACCATTCAAAATTTGGTATCTAGCATAACTTTTTATGTTGAACACGAATTTCACATTAGTTTCATCGTATCTTTTCATCATTTTTTGACCATTTTTAACATTTACTATGAAAATACCATTTTTTGATATTTTAGGCTTGATATTTCGATAATCCGTCGACAGAAACCATTCAAAAATTGGTATCTAGCATAACTTTTTATGTTGAACACGAATATCACATTAGTTTCATCGTATATTTTCATCATTTTTTGACCATTTTTAACATTTACAATGAAAATACCTTTTTTTGATTTTTTAGGCTTGATATTTCGATAACCCGTCGACAGAAACCATTCAAAAGTTGGTATCTAGCATTACTTTTTATGTTGAACACGAATATCACATTAGTTTCATCGTATCTTTTCATCACTTTTTGACCATTTTTAACATTTACTATGAAAATACCTTTTTTTGATTTTTTAGGCTTGATATTTCGATAATCCGTCGACAGAAACCATTCAAAAGTTGGTATCTAGCATTACTTTTTATGTTGAACACGAATATCACATTAGTTTCATCGTATCTTTTCATCACTTTTTGACCATTTTTAACATTTACTATGAAAATACCTTTTTTTGATTTTTTAGGCTTGATATTTCGATAACCCGTCGACAGAAACCATTCAAAAGTTGGGATCTAGCATAACTTTTTATGTTGAACACGAATATCACATTAGTTTCATCGTATCTTTTCATCATTTTTTGACCATTTTTAACATTTACTATGGAAATACCATTTTTTGATATTTTAGGCTTGATATTTCGATAATCCGTCGACAGAAACCATTCAAAAGTTGGTATCTAGCATAACTTTTTATGTTGAACACGAATTTCACATTTGTTTCATCGTATCTTTTCATCATTTTTTGACCATTTTTAACATTTACTATGAAAATACCATTTTTTGATATTTTAGGCTTGATATTTCGATAACCCGTCGACAGAAACCATTCAAAATTTGGTATCTAGCATAACTTTTTATGTTGAACACGAATTTCACATTAGTTTCATCGTATCTTTTCATCATTTTTTGACCATTTTTAACATTTACTATGAAAATACCATTTTTTGATATTTTAGGCTTGATATTTCGATAATCCGTCGACAGAAACCATTCAAAAATTGGTATCTAGCATAACTTTTTATGTTGAACACGAATTTCACATTTGTTTCATCGTATCTTTTCATCATTTTTTGACCATTTTTAACATTTACTATGAAAATACCATTTTTTGACATTTTAGGCTTGATATTTCGATAACCCGTCGACAGAAACCATTCAAAATTTGGTATCTAGCATAACTTTTTATGTTGAACACGAATTTCACATTAGTTTCATCGTATCTTTTCATCATTTTTTGACCATTTTTAACATTTACTATGAAAATACCATTTTTTGATATTTTAGGCTTGATATTTCGATAATCCGTCGACAGAAACCATTCAAAAATTGGTATCTAGCATAACTTTTTATGTTGAACACGAATATCACATTAGTTTCATCGTATATTTTCATCATTTTTTGACCATTTTTAACATTTACAATGAAAATACCTTTTTTTGATTTTTTAGGCTTGATATTTCGATAACCCGTCGACAGAAACCATTCAAAAGTTGGTATCTAGCATTACTTTTTATGTTGAACACGAATATCACATTAGTTTCATCGTATCTTTTCATCACTTTTTGACCATTTTTAACATTTACTATGAAAATACCTTTTTTTGATTTTTTAGGCTTGATATTTCGATAACCCGTCGACAGAAACCATTCAAAAGTTGGTATCTAGCATAACTTTTTATGTTGAACACGAATATCACATTAGTTTCATCGTATCTTTTCATCACTTTTTGACCATTTTTAACATTTACTATGAAAATACCTTTTTTTGATTTTTTAGGCTTGATATTTCGATAACCCGTCGACAGAAACCATTCAAAAGTTGGTATCTAGCATAACTTTTTATGCTGAACACGAATATCACATTAGTTTCATCGTATCTTTTCATCACTTTTTGACCATTTTTAACATTTACTATGAAAATACCATTTTTTGATTTTTTAGGCTTGATATTTCGATAACCCGTCGACAGAAACCATTCAAAAGTTGGTATCTAGCATAACTTTTTATGCTGAACACGAATATCACATTAGTTTCATCGTATCTTTTCATCACTTTTTGACCATTTTTAACATTTACTATGAAAATACCATTTTTTGATATTTTAGGCTTGATATTTCGATAACCCGTCGACAGAAACCATTCAAAAGTTGGTATCTAGCATAACTTTTTATGCTGAACACGAATATCACATTAGTTTCATCGTATCTTTTCATCACTTTTTGACCATTTTTAACATTTACTATGAAAATACCTTTTTTTGATTTTTTAGGCTTGATATTTCGATAACCCGTCGACAGAAACTATTCAAAAGTTGGTATCTAGCATTACTTTTTATGCTGAACACGAATATCACATTGGTTTCATCGTATCTTTTCATCATTTTTTGACCATTTTTAACATTTACTATGAAAATACCATTTTTTGATATTTTAGGCTTGATATTTCGATAATCCGTCGACAGAAACCATTCAAAAGTTGGTATCTAGCATAACTTTTTATGCTGAACACGAATATCACATTAGTTTCATCGTATCTTTTCATCACTTTTTGACCATTTTTAACATTTACTATGAAAATACCTTTTTTTGATATTTTAGGCTTGATATTTCGATAATCCGTCGACAGAAACCATTCAAAAGTTGGTATCTAGCATAACTTTTTATGCTGAACACGAATATCACATTAGTTTCATCGTATCTTTTCATCACTTTTTGACCATTTTTAACATTTACTATGAAAATACCTTTTTTTGATTTTTTAGGCTTGATATTTCGATAACCCGTCGACAGAAACCATTCAAAAGTTGGTATCTAGCATAACTTTTTATGCTGAACACGAATATCACATTAGTTTCATCGTATCTTTTCATCACTTTTTGACCATTTTTAACATTTACTATGAAAATACCTTTTTTTGATTTTTTAGGCTTGATATTTCGATAACCCGTCGACAGAAACCATTCAAAAGTTGGTATCTAGCATAACTTTTTATGCTGAACACGAATATCACATTAGTTTCATCGTATCTTTTCATCACTTTTTGACCATTTTTAACATTTACTATGAAAATACCTTTTTTTGATTTTTTAGGCTTGATATTTCGATAATCCGTCGACAGAAACCATTCAAAAGTTGGTATCTAGCATAACTTTTTATGCTGAACACGAATATCACATTAGTTTCATCGTATCTTTTCATCACTTTTTGACCATTTTTAACATTTACTATGAAAATACCATTTTTTGATTTTTTAGGCTTGATATTTCGATAACCCGTCGACAGAAACCATTCAAAAGTTGGTATCTAGCATAACTTTTTATGCTGAACACGAATATCACATTAGTTTCATCGTATCTTTTCATCACTTTTTGACCATTTTTAACATTTACTATGAAAATACCTTTTTTTGATTTTTTAGGCTTGATATTTCGATAACCCGTCGACAGAAACCATTCAAAAGTTGGTATCTAGCATAACTTTTTATGCTGAACACGAATATCACATTAGTTTCATCGTATCTTTTCATCACTTTTTGACCATTTTTAACATTTACTATGAAAATACCTTTTTTTGATTTTTTAGGCTTGATATTTCGATAACCCGTCGACAGAAACCATTCAAAAGTTGGTATCTAGCATAACTTTTTATGCTGAACACGAATATCACATTAGTTTCATCGTATCTTTTCATCACTTTTTGACCATTTTTAACATTTACTATGAAAATACCTTTTTTTGATTTTTTAGGCTTGATATTTCGATAATCCGTCGACAGAAACCATTCAAAAGTTGGTATCTAGCATAACTTTTTATGCTGAACACGAATATCACATTAGTTTCATCGTATCTTTTCATCACTTTTTGACCATTTTTAACATTTACTATGAAAATACCTTTATTTGATTTTTTAGGCTTGATTTTTCGATAATCCGTCGACAGAAACCATTCAAAAGTTGGTATCTAGCATAACTTTTAATGCTGAACACGAATATCACATTAGTTTCATCGTATCTTTTCATCACTTTTTGACCATTTTTAACATTTACTATGAAAATACCTTTTTTTGATTTTTTAGGCTTGATATTTCGATAATCCGTCGACAGAAACCATTCAAAAGTTGGTATCTAGCATAACTTTTTATGCTGAACACGAATATCACATTAGTTTCATCGTATCTTTTCATCACTTTTTGACCATTTTTAACATTTACTATGAAAATACCTTTTTTTGATTTTTTAGGCTTGATATTTCGATAATCCGTCGACAGAAACCATTCAAAAGTTGGTATCTAGCATAACTTTTTATGCTGAACACGAATATCACATTAGTTTCATCGTATCTTTTCATCACTTTTTGACCATTTTTAACATTTACTATGAAAATACCTTTATTTGATTTTTTAGGCTTGATTTTTCGATAATCCGTCGACAGAAACCATTCAAAAGTTGGTATCTAGCATAACTTTTTATGTTGAACACGAATATCACATTAGTTTCATCGTATCTTTTCATCACTTTTTGACCATTTTTAACATTTACTATGAAAATACCTTTTTTTGATTTTTTAGGCTTGATATTTCGATAACCCGTCGACAGAAACCATTCAAAAGTTGGTATCTAGCATAACTTTTTATGCTGAACACGAATATCACATTAGTTTCATCGTATCTTTTCATCACTTTTTGACCATTTTTAACATTTACTATGAAAATACCTTTTTTTGATATTTTAGGCTTGATATTTCGATAACCCGTCGACAGAAACCATTCAAAAGTTGGTATCTAGCATAACTTTTTATGCTGAACACGAATATCACATTAGTTTCATCGTATCTTTTCATCACTTTTTGACCATTTTTAACATTTACTATGAAAATACCTTTTTTTGATTTTTTAGGCTTGATATTTCGATAACCCGTCGACAGAAACCATTCAAAAGTTGGTATCTAGCATAACTTTTTATGTTGAACACGAATATCACATTAGTTTCATCGTATCTTTTCATCACTTTTTGACCATTTTTAACATTTACTATGAAAATACCTTTTTTTGATTTTTTAGGCTTGATATTTCGATAATCCGTCGACAGAAACCATTCAAAAGTTGGTATCTAGCATAACTTTTTATGCTGAACACGAATATCACATTAGTTTCATCGTATCTTTTCATCACTTTTTGACCATTTTTAACATTTACTATGAAAATACCTTTTTTTGATTTTTTAGGCTTGATATTTCGATAACCCGTCGACAGAAACCATTCAAAAGTTGGTATCTAGCATAACTTTTTATGCTGAACACGAATATCACATTAGTTTCATCGTATCTTTTCATCACTTTTTGACCATTTTTAACATTTACTATGAAAATACCATTTTTTGATTTTTTAGGCTTGATATTTCGATAATCCGTCGACAGAAACCATTCAAAAGTTGGTATCTAGCATAACTTTTTATGTTGAACACGAATATCACATTAGTTTCATCGTATCTTTTCATCACTTTTTGACCATTTTTAACATTTACTATGAAAATACCTTTTTTTGATTTTTTAGGCTTGATATTTCGATAATCCGTCGACAGAAACCATTCAAAAGTTGGTATCTAGCATAACTTTTTATGTTGAACACGAATATCACATTAGTTTCATCGTATCTTTTCATCACTTTTTGACCATTTTTAACATTTACTATGAAAATACCTTTTTTTGATTTTTTAGGCTTGATATTTCGATAACCCGTCGACAGAAACCATTCAAAAGTTGGTATCTAGCATAACTTTTTATGCTGAACACGAATATCACATTAGTTTCATCGTATCTTTTCATCACTTTTTGACCATTTTTAACATTTACTATGAAAATACCTTTTTTTGATTTTTTAGGCTTGATATTTCGATAATCCGTCGACAGAAACCATTCAAAAGTTGGTATCTAGCATAACTTTTTATGTTGAACACGAATATCACATTAGTTTCATCGTATCTTTTCATCACTTTTTGACCATTTTTAACATTTACTATGAAAATACCTTTTTTGATTTTTTAGGCTTGATATTTCGATAACCCGTCGACAGAAACCATTCAAAAGTTGGTATCTAGCATAACTTTTTATGCTGAACACGAATATCACATTAGTTTCATCGTATCTTTTCATCACTTTTTGACCATTTTTAACATTTACTATGAAAATACCTTTTTTTGATTTTTTAGGCTTGATATTTCGATAACCCGTCGACAGAAACCATTCAAAAGTTGGTATCTAGCATAACTTTTTATGCTGAACACGAATATCACATTAGTTTCATCGTATCTTTTCATCACTTTTTGACCATTTTTAACATTTACTATGAAAATACCTTTTTTTGATTTTTTAGGCTTGATATTTCGATAACCCGTCGACAGAAACCATTCAAAAGTTGGTATCTAGCATAACTTTTTATGCTGAACACGAATATCACATTAGTTTCATCGTATCTTTTCATCACTTTTTGACCATTTTTAACATTTACTATGAAAATACCTTTTTTTGATTTTTTAGGCTTGATATTTCGATAATCCGTCGACAGAAACCATTCAAAAGTTGGTATCTAGCATAACTTTTTATGTTGAACACGAATATCACATTAGTTTCATCGTATCTTTTCATCACTTTTTGACCATTTTTAACATTTACTATGAAAATACCTTTTTTTGATTTTTTAGGCTTGATATTTCGATAACCCGTCGACAGAAACCATTCAAAAGTTGGTATCTAGCATAACTTTTTATGCTGAACACGAATATCACATTAGTTTCATCGTATCTTTTCATCACTTTTTGACCATTTTTAACATTTACTATGAAAATACCTTTTTTTGATTTTTTAGGCTTGATATTTCGATAATCCGTCGACAGAAACCATTCAAAAGTTGGTATCTAGCATAACTTTTTATGCTGAACACGAATATCACATTAGTTTCATCGTATCTTTTCATCACTTTTTGACCATTTTTAACATTTACTATGAAAATACCTTTTTTTGATTTTTTAGGCTTGATATTTCGATAATCCGTCGACAGAAACCATTCAAAAGTTGGTATCTAGCATAACTTTTTATGTTGAACACGAATATCACATTAGTTTCATCGTATCTTTTCATCACTTTTTGACCATTTTTAACATTTACTATGAAAATACCTTTTTTTGATTTTTTAGGCTTGATATTTCGATAACCCGTCGACAGAAACCATTCAAAAGTTGGTATCTAGCATAACTTTTTATGCTGAACACGAATATCACATTAGTTTCATCGTATCTTTTCATCACTTTTTGACCATTTTTAACATTTACTATGAAAATACCTTTTTTTGATTTTTTAGGCTTGATATTTCGATAACCCGTCGACAGAAACCATTCAAAAGTTGGTATCTAGCATAACTTTTTATGCTGAACACGAATATCACATTAGTTTCATCGTATCTTTTCATCACTTTTTGACCATTTTTAACATTTACTATGAAAATACCTTTATTTGATTTTTTAGGCTTGATTTTTCGATAATCCGTCGACAGAAACCATTCAAAAGTTGGTATCTAGCATAACTTTTTATGTTGAACACGAATATCACATTAGTTTCATCGTATCTTTTCATCACTTTTTGACCATTTTTAACATTTACTATGAAAATACCTTTTATTGATTTTTTAGGCTTGATATTTCGATAATCCGTCGACAGAAACCATTCAAAAGTTGGTATCTAGCATAACTTTTTATGTTGAACACGAATATCACATTAGTTTCATCGTATCTTTTCATCACTTTTTGACCATTTTTAACATTTACTATGAAAATACCTTTTTTTGATTTTTTAGGCTTGATATTTCGATAACCCGTCGACAGAAACCATTCAAAAGTTGGTATCTAGCATAACTTTTTATGCTGAACACGAATATCACATTAGTTTCATCGTATCTTTTCATCACTTTTTGACCATTTTTAACATTTACTATGAAAATACCTTTTTTTGATTTTTTAGGCTTGATTTTTCGATAATCCGTCGACAGAAACCATTCAAAAGTTGGTATCTAGCATAACTTTTAATGCTGAACACGAATATCACATTAGTTTCATCGTATCTTTTCATCACTTTTTGACCATTTTTAACATTTACTATGAAAATACCTTTTTTTGATTTTTTAGGCTTGATATTTCGATAATCCGTCGACAGAAACCATTCAAAAGTTGGTATCTAGCATAACTTTTTATGCTGAACACGAATATCACATTAGTTTCATCGTATCTTTTCATCACTTTTTGACCATTTTTAACATTTACTATGAAAATACCTTTTTTTGATTTTTTAGGCTTGATATTTCGATAACCCGTCGACAGAAACCATTCAAAAGTTGGTATCTAGCATAACTTTTTATGCTGAACACGAATATCACATTAGTTTCATCGTATCTTTTCATCACTTTTTGACCATTTTTAACATTTACTATGAAAATACCTTTTTTTGATTTTTTAGGCTTGATATTTCGATAACCCGTCGACAGAAACCATTCAAAAGTTGGTATCTAGCATAACTTTTTATGCTGAACACGAATATCACATTAGTTTCATCGTATCTTTTCATCACTTTTTGACCATTTTTAACATTTACTATGAAAATACCTTTTTTTGATTTTTTAGGCTTGATATTTCGATAACCCGTCGACAGAAACCATTCAAAAGTTGGTATCTAGCATAACTTTTTATGCTGAACACGAATATCACATTAGTTTCATCGTATCTTTTCATCACTTTTTGACCATTTTTAACATTTACTATGAAAATACCTTTTTTTGATTTTTTAGGCTTGATATTTCGATAATCCGTCGACAGAAACCATTCAAAAGTTGGTATCTAGCATAACTTTTTATGCTGAACACGAATATCACATTAGTTTCATCGTATCTTTTCATCACTTTTTGACCATTTTTAACATTTACTATGAAAATACCTTTTATTGATTTTTTAGGCTTGATATTTCGATAATCCGTCGACAGAAACCATTCAAAAGTTGGTATCTAGCATAACTTTTTATGCTGAACACGAATATCACATTAGTTTCATCGTATCTTTTCATCACTTTTTGACCATTTTTAACATTTACTATGAAAATACCTTTTTTTGATTTTTTAGGCTTGATATTTCGATAACCCGTCGACAGAAACCATTCAAAAGTTGGTATCTAGCATAACTTTTTATGCTGAACACGAATATCACATTAGTTTCATCGTATCTTTTCATCACTTTTTGACCATTTTTAACATTTACTATGAAAATACCTTTTTTTGATTTTTTAGGCTTGATATTTCGATAATCCGTCGACAGAAACCATTCAAAAGTTGGTATCTAGCATAACTTTTTATGCTGAACACGAATATCACATTAGTTTCATCGTATCTTTTCATCACTTTTTGACCATTTTTAACATTTACTATGAAAATACCTTTTTTTGATTTTTTAGGCTTGATATTTCGATAATCCGTCGACAGAAACCATTCAAAAGTTGGTATCTAGCATAACTTTTTATGCTGAACACGAATATCTTATTAGTTTCATCGTATCTTTTCATCACTTTTTGACCATTTTTAACATTTACTATGAAAATACCATTTTTTGATATTTTAGGCTTGATATTTCGATAACCCGTCGACAGAAACCATTCAAAAGTTGGTATCTAGCATAACTTTTTATGCTGAACACGAATATCACATTAGTTTCATCGTATCTTTTCATCACTTTTTGACCATTTTTAACATTTACTATGAAAATACCATTTTTTGATTTTTTAGGCTTGATATTTCGATAATCCGTCGACAGAAACCATTCAAAAGTTGGTATCTAGCATAACTTTTTATGTTGAACACGAATATCACATTAGTTTCATCGTATCTTTTCATCACTTTTTGACCATTTTTAACATTTACTATGAAAATACCATTTTTTGATTTTTTAGGCTTGATATTTCGATAATCCGTCGACAGAAACCATTCAAAAGTTGGTATCTAGCATAACTTTTTATGCTGAACACGAATATCACATTAGTTTCATCGTATCTTTTCATCACTTTTTGACCATTTTTAACATTTACTATGAAAATACCATTTTTTGATTTTTTAGGCTTGATATTTCGATAATCCGTCGACAGAAACCATTCAAAAGTTGGTATCTAGCATAACTTTTTATGCTGAACACGAATATCACATTAGTTTCATCGTATCTTTTCATCACTTTTTGACCATTTTTAACATTTACTATGAAAATACCATTTTTTGATTTTTTAGGCTTGATATTTCGATAATCCGTCGACAGAAACCATTCAAAAGTTGGTATCTAGCATAACTTTTTATGTTGAACACGAATATCACATTAGTTTCATCGTATCTTTTCATCACTTTTTGACCATTTTTAACATTTACTATGAAAATACCTTTTTTTGATTTTTAGGCTTGATATTTCGATAACCCGTCGACAGAAACCATTCAAAAGTTGGTATCTAGCATAACTTTTTATGCTGAACACGAATATCACATTAGTTTCATCGTATCTTTTCATCACTTTTTGACCATTTTTAACATTTACTATGAAAATACCTTTTTTTGATTTTTTAGGCTTGATATTTCGATAACCCGTCGACAGAAACCATTCAAAAGTTGGTATCTAGCATAACTTTTTATGCTGAACACGAATATCACATTAGTTTCATCGTATCTTTTCATCACTTTTTGACCATTTTTAACATTTACTATGAAAATACCATTTTTTGATTTTTTAGGCTTGATATTTCGATAACCCGTCGACAGAAACCATTCAAAAGTTGGTATCTAGCATAACTTTTTATGCTGAACACGAATATCACATTAGTTTCATCGTATCTTTTCATCACTTTTTGACCATTTTTAACATTTACTATGAAAATACCATTTTTTGATATTTTAGGCTTGATATTTCGATAATCCGTCGACAGAAACCATTCAAAAGTTGGTATCTAGCATAACTTTTTATGCTGAACACGAATATCACATTAGTTTCATCGTATCTTTTCATCACTTTTTGACCATTTTTAACATTTACTATGAAAATACCTTTTTTGATTTTTTAGGCTTGATATTTCGATAACCCGTCGACAGAAACCATTCAAAATTTGGTATCTAGCATAACTTTTTATGCTGAACACGAATATCACATTAGTTTCATCGTATCTTTTCATCACTTTTTGACCATTTTTAACATTTACTATGAAAATACCTTTTTTTGATTTTTTAGGCTTGATATTTCGATAATCCGTCGACAGAAACCATTCAAAAGTTGGTATCTAGCATAACTTTTTATGCTGAACACGAATATCACATTAGTTTCATCGTATCTTTTCATCACTTTTTGACCATTTTTAACATTTACTATGAAAATACCTTTTTTTGATTTTTTAGGCTTGATATTTCGATAATCCGTCGACAGAAACCATTCAAAAGTTGGTATCTAGCATAACTTTTTATGCTGAACACGAATATCACATTAGTTTCATCGTATCTTTTCATCACTTTTTGACCATTTTTAACATTTACTATGAAAATACCTTTTTTTGATTTTTTAGGCTTGATATTTCGATAATCCGTCGACAGAAACCATTCAAAAGTTGGTATCTAGCATAACTTTTTATGCTGAACACGAATATCACATTAGTTTCATCGTATCTTTTCATCACTTTTTGACCATTTTTAACATTTACTATGAAAATACCTTTTTTTGATTTTTTAGGCTTGATATTTCGATAATCCGTCGACAGAAACCATTCAAAAGTTGGTATCTAGCATAACTTTTTATGTTGAACACGAATATCACATTAGTTTCATCGTATCTTTTCATCACTTTTTGACCATTTTTAACATTTACTATGAAAATACCATTTTTTGATTTTTTAGGCTTGATATTTCGATAATCCGTCGACAGAAACCATTCAAAAGTTGGTATCTAGCATAACTTTTTATGTTGAACACGAATATCACATTAGTTTCATCGTATCTTTTCATCACTTTTTGACCATTTTTAACATTTACTATGAAAATACCTTTTTTTGATTTTTTAGGCTTGATATTTCGATAACCCGTCGACAGAAACCATTCAAAAGTTGGTATCTAGCATAACTTTTTATGCTGAACACGAATATCACATTAGTTTCATCGTATCTTTTCATCACTTTTTGACCATTTTTAACATTTACTATGAAAATACCTTTTTTTGATTTTTTAGGCTTGATATTTCGATAATCCGTCGACAGAAACCATTCAAAAGTTGGTATCTAGCATAACTTTTTATGCTGAACACGAATATCACATTAGTTTCATCGTATCTTTTCATCACTTTTTGACCATTTTTAACATTTACTATGAAAATACCTTTTTTTGATTTTTTAGGCTTGATATTTCGATAATCCGTCGACAGAAACCATTCAAAAGTTGGTATCTAGCATAACTTTTTATGCTGAACACGAATATCACATTAGTTTCATCGTATCTTTTCATCACTTTTTGACCATTTTTAACATTTACTATGAAAATACCTTTTTTTGATTTTTTAGGCTTGATATTTCGATAACCCGTCGACAGAAACCATTCAAAAGTTGGTATCTAGCATAACTTTTTATGTTGAACACGAATATCACATTAGTTTCATCGTATCTTTTCATCACTTTTTGACCATTTTTAACATTTACTATGAAAATACCATTTTTTCGGTTTCTAGGCTTGATATTTCGATAACCCGTCGACAGAAACCATTCAAAAGTTGGTATCTAGCATAACTTTTTATGCTGAACACGAATATCACATTAGTTTCATCGTATCTTTTCATCACTTTTTGACCATTTTTAACATTTACTATGAAAATACCTTTTTTTGATTTTTTAGGCTTGATTTTTCGATAATCCGTCGACAGAAACCATTCAAAAGTTGGTATCTAGCATAAATTTTTATGCTGAACACGAATATCACATTAGTTTCATCGTATCTTTTCATCACTTTTTGACCATTTTTAACATTTACTATGAAAATACCTTTTTTTGATATTTTAGGCTTGATATTTCGATAATCCGTCGACAGAAACCATTCAAAAGTTGGTATCTAGCATAACTTTTTATGCTGAACACGAATATCACATTAGTTTCATCGTATCTTTTCATCACTTTTTGACCATTTTTAACATTTACTATGAAAATACCTTTTTTTGATTTTTTAGGCTTGATATTTCGATAACCCGTCGACAGAAACCATTCAAAAGTTGGTATCTAGCATAACTTTTTATGCTGAACACGAATATCACATTAGTTTCATCGTATCTTTTCATCACTTTTTGACCATTTTTAACATTTACTATGAAAATACCATTTTTTGATATTTTAGGCTTGATATTTCGATAACCCGTCGACAGAAACCATTCAAAAGTTGGTATCTAGCATAACTTTTTATGCTGAACACGAATATCACATTAGTTTCATCGTATCTTTTCATCACTTTTTGACCATTTTTAACATTTACTATGAAAATACCTTTATTTGATTTTTTAGGCTTGATATTTCGATAATCCGTCGACAGAAACCATTCAAAAGTTGGTATCTAGCATAACTTTTTATGCTGAACACGAATATCACATTAGTTTCATCGTATCTTTTCATCACTTTTTGACCATTTTTAACATTTACTATGAAAATACCTTTTATTGATTTTTTAGGCTTGATATTTCGATAATCCGTCGACAGAAACCATTCAAAAGTTGGTATCTAGCATAACTTTTTATGTTGAACACGAATATCACATTAGTTTCATCGTATCTTTTCATCACTTTTTGACCATTTTTAACATTTACTATGAAAATACCTTTTTTTGATTTTTTAGGCTTGATATTTCGATAATCCGTCGACAGAAACCATTCAAAAGTTGGTATCTAGCATAACTTTTTATGCTGAACACGAATATCACATTAGTTTCATCGTATCTTTTCATCACTTTTTGACCATTTTTAACATTTACTATGAAAATACCTTTTTTTGATTTTTTAGGCTTGATATTTCGATAATCCGTCGACAGAAACCATTCAAAAGTTGGTATCTAGCATAACTTTTTATGCTGAACACGAATATCACATTAGTTTCATCGTATCTTTTCATCACTTTTTGACCATTTTTAACATTTACTATGAAAATACCTTTTTTTGATTTTTTAGGCTTGATATTTCGATAACCCGTCGACAGAAACCATTCAAAAGTTGGTATCTAGCATAACTTTTTATGCTGAACACGAATATCACATTAGTTTCATCGTATCTTTTCATCACTTTTTGACCATTTTTAACATTTACTATGAAAATACCATTTTTTGATATTTTAGGCTTGATATTTCGATAATCCGTCGACAGAAACCATTCAAAAGTTGGTATCTAGCATAACTTTTTATGTTGAACACGAATATCACATTAGTTTCATCGTATCTTTTCATCACTTTTTGACCATTTTTAACATTTACTATGAAAATACCATTTTTTGATTTTTTAGGCTTGATATTTCGATAACCCGTCGACAGAAACCATTCAAAAGTTGGTATCTAGCATAACTTTTTATGCTGAACACGAATATCACATTAGTTTCATCGTATCTTTTCATCACTTTTTGACCATTTTTAACATTTACTATGAAAATACCATTTTTTGATATTTTAGGCTTGATATTTCGATAATCCGTCGACAGAAACCATTCAAAAGTTGGTATCTAGCATAACTTTTTATGCTGAACACGAATATCACATTAGTTTCATCGTATCTTTTCATCACTTTTTGACCATTTTTAACATTTACTATGAAAATACCTTTTTTTGATTTTTTAGGCTTGATATTTCGATAATCCGTCGACAGAAACCATTCAAAAGTTGGTATCTAGCATAACTTTTTATGTTGAACACGAATATCACATTAGTTTCATCGTATCTTTTCATCACTTTTTGACCATTTTTAACATTTACTATGAAAATACCTTTTTTTGATTTTTTAGGCTTGATATTTCGATAATCCGTCGACAGAAACCATTCAAAAGTTGGTATCTAGCATAACTTTTTATGCTGAACACGAATATCACATTAGTTTCATCGTATCTTTTCATCACTTTTTGACCATTTTTAACATTTACTATGAAAATACCTTTTTTTGATTTTTTAGGCTTGATATTTCGATAATCCGTCGACAGAAACCATTCAAAAGTTGGTATCTAGCATAACTTTTTATGCTGAACACGAATATCACATTAGTTTCATCGTATCTTTTCATCACTTTTTGACCATTTTTAACATTTACTATGAAAATACCTTTTTTTGATTTTTTAGGCTTGATATTTCGATAATCCGTCGACAGAAACCATTCAAAAGTTGGTATCTAGCATAACTTTTTATGTTGAACACGAATATCACATTAGTTTCATCGTATCTTTTCATCACTTTTTGACCATTTTTAACATTTACTATGAAAATACCATTTTTTGATTTTTTAGGCTTGATATTTCGATAATCCGTCGACAGAAACCATTCAAAAGTTGGTATCTAGCATAACTTTTTATGTTGAACACGAATATCACATTAGTTTCATCGTATCTTTTCATCACTTTTTGACCATTTTTAACATTTACTATGAAAATACCATTTTTTGATTTTTTAGGCTTGATATTTCGATAATCCGTCGACAGAAACCATTCAAAAGTTGGTATCTAGCATAACTTTTTATGTTGAACACGAATATCACATTAGTTTCATCGTATCTTTTCATCACTTTTTGACCATTTTTAACATTTACTATGAAAATACCTTTTTTTGATTTTTTAGGCTTGATATTTCGATAATCCGTCGACAGAAACCATTCAAAAGTTGGTATCTAGCATAACTTTTTATGCTGAACACGAATATCACATTAGTTTCATCGTATCTTTTCATCACTTTTTGACCATTTTTAACATTTACTATGAAAATACCATTTTTTGATTTTTTAGGCTTGATATTTCGATAATCCGTCGACAGAAACCATTCAAAAGTTGGTATCTAGCATAACTTTTTATGTTGAACACGAATATCACATTAGTTTCATCGTATCTTTTCATCACTTTTTGACCATTTTTAACATTTACTATGAAAATACCTTTTTTTGATTTTTTAGGCTTGATATTTCGATAATCCGTCGACAGAAACCATTCAAAAGTTGGTATCTAGCATAACTTTTTATGCTGAACACGAATATCACATTAGTTTCATCGTATCTTTTCATCACTTTTTGACCATTTTTAACATTTACTATGAAAATACCTTTTTTTGATTTTTTAGGCTTGATATTTCGATAACCCGTCGACAGAAACCATTCAAAAGTTGGTATCTAGCATAACTTTTTATGCTGAACACGAATATCACATTAGTTTCATCGTATCTTTTCATCACTTTTTGACCATTTTTAACATTTACTATGAAAATACCTTTTATTGATTTTTTAGGCTTGATATTTCGATAATCCGTCGACAGAAACCATTCAAAAGTTGGTATCTAGCATAACTTTTTATGCTGAACACGAATATCACATTAGTTTCATCGTATCTTTTCATCACTTTTTGACCATTTTTAACATTTACTATGAAAATACCTTTTTTTGATTTTTTAGGCTTGATTTTTCGATAATCCGTCGACAGAAACCATTCAAAAGTTGGTATCTAGCATAACTTTTAATGCTGAACACGAATATCACATTAGTTTCATCGTATCTTTTCATCACTTTTTGACCATTTTTAACATTTACTATGAAAATACCTTTATTTGATTTTTTAGGCTTGATTTTTCGATAATCCGTCGACAGAAACCATTCAAAAGTTGGTATCTAGCATAACTTTTTATGCTGAACACGAATATCACATTAGTTTCATCGTATCTTTTCATCACTTTTTGACCATTTTTAACATTTACTATGAAAATACCTTTTTTTGATTTTTTAGGCTTGATATTTCGATAATCCGTCGACAGAAACCATTCAAAAGTTGGTATCTAGCATAACTTTTTATGCTGAACACGAATATCACATTAGTTTCATCGTATCTTTTCATCACTTTTTGACCATTTTTAACATTTACTATGAAAATACCATTTTTTGATTTTTTAGGCTTGATATTTCGATAATCCGTCGACAGAAACCATTCAAAAGTTGGTATCTAGCATAACTTTTTATGCTGAACACGAATATCACATTAGTTTCATCGTATCTTTTCATCACTTTTTGACCATTTTTAACATTTACTATGAAAATACCTTTATTTGATTTTTTAGGCTTGATTTTTCGATAATCCGTCGACAGAAACCATTCAAAAGTTGGTATCTAGCATAACTTTTTATGCTGAACACGAATATCACATTAGTTTCATCGTATCTTTTCATCACTTTTTGACCATTTTTAACATTTACTATGAAAATACCATTTTTTGATTTTTTAGGCTTGATATTTCGATAATCCGTCGACAGAAACCATTCAAAAGTTGGTATCTAGCATAACTTTTTATGTTGAACACGAATATCACATTAGTTTCATCGTATCTTTTCATCACTTTTTGACCATTTTTAACATTTACTATGAAAATACCATTTTTTGATTTTTTAGGCTTGATATTTCGATAATCCGTCGACAGAAACCATTCAAAATTTGGTATCTAGCATAACTTTTTATGCTGAACACGAATATCTTATTAGTTTCATCGTATCTTTTCATCACTTTTTGACCATTTTTAACATTTACTATGAAAATACCATTTTTTGATTTTTTAGGCTTGATATTTCGATAATCCGTCGACAGAAACCATTCAAAAGTTGGTATCTAGCATAACTTTTTATGCTGAACACGAATATCACATTAGTTTCATCGTATCTTTTCATCACTTTTTGACCATTTTTAACATTTACTATGAAAATACCTTTTTTTGATATTTTAGGCTTGATATTTCGATAATCCGTCGACAGAAACCATTCAAAAGTTGGTATCTAGCATAACTTTTTATGCTGAACACGAATATCACATTAGTTTCATCGTATCTTTTCATCACTTTTTGACCATTTTTAACATTTACTATGAAAATACCATTTTTTGATTTTTTAGGCTTGATATTTCGATAATCCGTCGACAGAAACCATTCAAAAGTTGGTATCTAGCATAACTTTTTATGCTGAACACGAATATCACATTAGTTTCATCGTATCTTTTCATCACTTTTTGACCATTTTTAACATTTACTATGAAAATACCATTTTTTGATATTTTAGGCTTGATATTTCGATAATCCGTCGACAGAAACCATTCAAAAGTTGGTATCTAGCATAACTTTTTATGCTGAACACGAATATCACATTAGTTTCATCGTATCTTTTCATCACTTTTTGACCATTTTTAACATTTACTATGAAAATACCATTTTTTGATTTTTTAGGCTTGATATTTCGATAACCCGTCGACAGAAACCATTCAAAAGTTGGTATCTAGCATAACTTTTTATGCTGAACACGAATATCACATTAGTTTCATCGTATCTTTTCATCACTTTTTGACCATTTTTAACATTTACTATGAAAATACCATTTTTTGATTTTTTAGGCTTGATATTTCGATAATCCGTCGACAGAAACCATTCAAAAGTTGGTATCTAGCATAACTTTTTATGCTGAACACGAATATCACATTAGTTTCATCGTATCTTTTCATCACTTTTTGACCATTTTTAACATTTACTATGAAAATACCATTTTTTGATTTTTTAGGCTTGATATTTCGATAACCCGTCGACAGAAACCATTCAAAAGTTGGTATCTAGCATAACTTTTTATGCTGAACACGAATATCACATTAGTTTCATCGTATCTTTTCATCACTTTTTGACCATTTTTAACATTTACTATGAAAATACCTTTTTTTGATATTTTAGGCTTGATATTTCGATAATCCGTCGACAGAAACCATTCAAAAGTTGGTATCTAGCATAACTTTTTATGCTGAACACGAATATCTTATTAGTTTCATCGTATCTTTTCATCACTTTTTGACCATTTTTAACATTTACTATGAAAATACCTTTTTTTGATTTTTTAGGCTTGATATTTCGATAACCCGTCGACAGAAACCATTCAAAAGTTGGTATCTAGCATAACTTTTTATGCTGAACACGAATATCACATTAGTTTCATCGTATCTTTTCATCACTTTTTGACCATTTTTAACATTTACTATGAAAATACCATTTTTTGATTTTTTAGGCTTGATATTTCGATAATCCGTCGACAGAAACCATTCAAAAGTTGGTATCTAGCATAACTTTTTATGCTGAACACGAATATCACATTAGTTTCATCGTATCTTTTCATCACTTTTTGACCATTTTTAACATTTACTATGAAAATACCATTTTTTGATTTTTTAGGCTTGATATTTCGATAATCCGTCGACAGAAACCATTCAAAATTTGGTATCTAGCATAACTTTTTATGTTGAACACGAATATCACATTAGTTTCATCGTATCTTTTCATATCTTTTTGACCATTTTTAACATTTACTATGAAAATACCTTTTTTTGATTTTTTAGGCTTGATATTTCGATAATCCGTCGACAGAAACCATTCAAAAGTTGGTATCTAGCATAACTTTTTATGCTGAACACGAATATCACATTAGTTTCATCGTATCTTTTCATCACTTTTTGACCATTTTTAACATTTACTATGAAAATACCATTTTTTGATATTTTAGGCTTGATATTTCGATAATCCGTCGACAGAAACCATTCAAAATTTGGTATCTAGCATAACTTTTTATGTTGAACACGAATATCACATTAGTTTCATCGTATCTTTTCATCACTTTTTGACCATTTTTAACATTTACTATGAAAATACCATTTTTTGATATTTTAGGCTTGATATTTCGATAATCCGTCGACAGAAACCATTCAAAAGTTGGTATCTAGCATAACTTTTTATGCTGAACACGAATATCACATTAGTTTCATCGTATCTTTTCATCACTTTTTGACCATTTTTAACATTTACTATGAAAATACCTTTTTTTGATTTTTTAGGCTTGATATTTCGATAATCCGTCGACAGAAACCATTCAAAAGTTGGTATCTAGCATAACTTTTTATGCTGAACACGAATATCACATTAGTTTCATCGTATCTTTTCATCACTTTTTGACCATTTTTAACATTTACTATGAAAATACCATTTTTTGATTTTTTAGGCTTGATATTTCGATAATCCGTCGACAGAAACCATTCAAAAGTTGGTATCTAGCATAACTTTTTATGCTGAACACGAATATCACATTAGTTTCATCGTATCTTTTCATCACTTTTTGACCATTTTTAACATTTACTATGAAAATACCATTTTTTGATTTTTTAGGCTTGATATTTCGATAATCCGTCGACAGAAACCATTCAAAAGTTGGTATCTAGCATAACTTTTTATGCTGAACACGAATATCACATTAGTTTCATCGTATCTTTTCATCACTTTTTGACCATTTTTAACATTTACTATGAAAATACCATTTTTTGATTTTTTAGGCTTGATATTTCGATAACCCGTCGACAGAAACCATTCAAAAGTTGGTATCTAGCATAACTTTTTATGTTGAACACGAATATCACATTAGTTTCATCGTATCTTTTCATCACTTTTTGACCATTTTTAACATTTACTATGAAAATACCATTTTTTGATTTTTTAGGCTTGATATTTCGATAACCCGTCGACAGAAACCATTCAAAAGTTGGTATCTAGCATAACTTTTTATGTTGAACACGAATATCACATTAGTTTCATCGTATCTTTTCATCACTTTTTGACCATTTTTAACATTTACTATGAAAATACCTTTTTTTGATTTTTTAGGCTTGATATTTCGATAACCCGTCGACAGAAACCATTCAAAAGTTGGTATCTAGCATAACTTTTTATGCTGAACACGAATATCACATTAGTTTCATCGTATCTTTTCATCACTTTTTGACCATTTTTAACATTTACTATGAAAATACCATTTTTTGATTTTTTAGGCTTGATATTTCGATAACCCGTCGACAGAAACCATTCAAAAGTTGGTATCTAGCATAACTTTTTATGCTGAACACGAATATCACATTAGTTTCATCGTATCTTTTCATCACTTTTTGACCATTTTTAACATTTACTATGAAAATACCATTTTTTGAATTTTTAGGCTTGATATTTCGATAATCCGTCGACAGAAACCATTCAAAAGTTGGTATCTAGCATAACTTTTTATGCTGAACACGAATATCACATTAGTTTCATCGTATCTTTTCATCACTTTTTGACCATTTTTAACATTTACTATGAAAATACCATTTTTTGATTTTTTAGGCTTGATATTTCGATAACCCGTCGACAGAAACCATTCAAAAGTTGGTATCTAGCATAACTTTTTATGCTGAACACGAATATCACATTAGTTTCATCGTATCTTTTCATCACTTTTTGACCATTTTTAACATTTACTATGAAAATACCATTTTTTGATTTTTTAGGCTTGATATTTCGATAACCCGTCGACAGAAACCATTCAAAAGTTGGTATCTAGCATAACTTTTTATGTTGAACACGAATATCACATTAGTTTCATCGTATCTTTTCATCACTTTTTGACCATTTTTAACATTTACTATGAAAATACCTTTTTTTGATTTTTTAGGCTTGATATTTCGATAAACCGTCGACAGAAACCATTCAAAAGTTGGTATCTAGCATAACTTTTTATGCTGAACACGAATATCACATTAGTTTCATCGTATCTTTTCATCACTTTTTGACCATTTTTAACATTTACTATGAAAATACCTTTTTTTGATTTTTTAGGCTTGATATTTCGATAATCCGTCGACAGAAACCATTCAAAAGTTGATATCTAGCATAACTTTTTATGCTGAACACGAATATCACATTAGTTTCATCGTATCTTTTCATCACTTTTTGACCATTTTTAACATTTACTATGAAAATACCTTTTTTTGATTTTTTAGGCTTGATATTTCGATAACCCGTCGACAGAAACCATTCAAAAGTTGGTATCTAGCATAACTTTTTATGCTGAACACGAATATCTTATTAGTTTCATCGTATCTTTTCATCACTTTTTGACCATTTTTAACATTTACTATGAAAATACCATTTTTTGATATTTTAGGCTTGATATTTCGATAATCCGTCGACAGAAACCATTCAAAATTTGGTATCTAGCATAACTTTTTATGTTGAACACGAATATCACATTAGTTTCATCGTATCTTTTCATCACTTTTTGACCATTTTTAACATTTACTATGAAAATACCTTTTTTTGATTTTTTAGGCTTGATATTTCGATAACCCGTCGACAGAAACCATTCAAAAGTTGGTATCTAGCATAACTTTTTATGTTGAACACGAATATCACATTAGTTTCATCGTATCTTTTCATCACTTTTTGACCATTTTTAACATTTACTATGAAAATACCTTTTTTTGATTTTTAAGGCTTGATATTTCGATAATCCGTCGACAGAAACCATTCAAAATTTGGTATCTAGCATAACTTTTTATGTTGAACACGAATATCACATTAGTTTCATCGTATCTTTTCATCACTTTTTGACCATTTTTAACATTTACTATGAAAATACCTTTTTTTGATTTTTAAGGCTTGATATTTCGATAATCCGTCGACAGAAACCATTCAAAATTTGGTATCTAGCATAACTTTTTATGTTGAACACGAATATCTTATTAGTTTCATCGTATCTTTTCATCACTTTTTGACCATTTTTAACATTTACTATGAAAATACCTTTTTTTGATTTTTTAGGCTTGATATTTCGATAACCCGTCGACAGAAACCATTCAAAAGTTGGTATCTAGCATAACTTTTTATGCTGAACACGAATATCACATTAGTTTCATCGTATCTTTTCATCACTTTTTGACCATTTTTAACATTTACTATGAAAATACCATTTTTTGATTTTTTAGGCTTGATATTTCGATAATCCGTCGACAGAAACCATTCAAAAGTTGGTATCTAGCATAACTTTTTATGTTGAACACGAATATCACATTAGTTTCATCGTATCTTTTCATCACTTTTTGACCATTTTTAACATTTACTATGAAAATACCTTTTTTTGATTTTTTAGGCTTGATATTTCGATAACCCGTCGACAGAAACCATTCAAAAGTTGGTATCTAGCATAACTTTTTATGCTGAACACGAATATCACATTAGTTTCATCGTATCTTTTCATCACTTTTTGACCATTTTTAACATTTACTATGAAAATACCATTTTTTGATTTTTTAGGCTTGATATTTCGATAATCCGTCGACAGAAACCATTCAAAAGTTGGTATCTAGCATAACTTTTTATGCTGAACACGAATATCTTATTAGTTTCATCGTATCTTTTCATCACTTTTTGACCATTTTTAACATTTACTATGAAAATACCATTTTTTGATTTTTTAGGCTTGATATTTCGATAACCCGTCGACAGAAACCATTCAAAAGTTGGTATCTAGCATAACTTTTTATGTTGAACACGAATATCACATTAGTTTCATCGTATCTTTTCATCACTTTTTGACCATTTTTAACATTTACTATGAAAATACCATTTTTTGATTTTTTAGGCTTGATATTTCGATAACCCGTCGACAGAAACCATTCAAAAGTTGGTATCTAGCATTACTTTTTATGCTGAACACGAATATCACATTAGTTTCATCGTATCTTTTCATCACTTTTTGACCATTTTTAACATTTACTATGAAAATACCATTTTTTGATTTTTTAGGCTTGATATTTCGATAATCCGTCGACAGAAACCATTCAAAAGTTGGTATCTAGCATAACTTTTTATGCTGAACACGAATATCACATTAGTTTCATCGTATCTTTTCATCACTTTTTGACCATTTTTAACATTTACTATGAAAATACCTTTTTTTGATTTTTTAGGCTTGATATTTCGATAATCCGTCGACAGAAACCATTCAAAAGTTGGTATCTAGCATAACTTTTTATGTTGAACACGAATATCACATTAGTTTCATCGTATCTTTTCATCACTTTTTGACCATTTTTAACATTTACTATGAAAATACCTTTTTTTGATTTTTTAGGCTTGATATTTCGATAATCCGTCGACAGAAACCATTCAAAAGTTGGTATCTAGCATAACTTTTTATGCTGAACACGAATATCACATTAGTTTCATCGTATCTTTTCATCACTTTTTGACCATTTTTAACATTTACTATGAAAATACCTTTTTTTGATTTTTTAGGCTTGATATTTCGATAATCCGTCGACAGAAACCATTCAAAAGTTGGTATCTAGCATAACTTTTTATGTTGAACACGAATATCACATTAGTTTCATCGTATCTTTTCATCACTTTTTGACCATTTTTAACATTTACTATGAAAATACCTTTTTTTGATTTTTTAGGCTTGATATTTCGATAACCCGTCGACAGAAACCATTCAAAAGTTGGTATCTAGCATAACTTTTTATGCTGAACACGAATATCACATTAGTTTCATCGTATCTTTTCATCACTTTTTGACCATTTTTAACATTTACTATGAAAATACCTTTTTTTGATTTTTTAGGCTTGATATTTCGATAATCCGTCGACAGAAACCATTCAAAAGTTGGTATCTAGCATAACTTTTTATGTTGAACACGAATATCACATTAGTTTCATCGTATCTTTTCATCACTTTTTGACCATTTTTAACATTTACTATGAAAATACCTTTTTTTGATTTTTTAGGCTTGATATTTCGATAATCCGTCGACAGAAACCATTCAAAAGTTGGTATCTAGCATAACTTTTTATGCTGAACACGAATATCACATTAGTTTCATCGTATCTTTTCATCACTTTTTGACCATTTTTAACATTTACTATGAAAATACCTTTTTTTGATTTTTTAGGCTTGATATTTCGATAACCCGTCGACAGAAACCATTCAAAAGTTGGTATCTAGCATAACTTTTTATGTTGAACACGAATATCACATTAGTTTCATCGTATCTTTTCATCACTTTTTGACCATTTTTAACATTTACTATGAAAATACCATTTTTTGATTTTTTAGGCTTGATATTTCGATAACCCGTCGACAGAAACCATTCAAAAGTTGATATCTAGCATAACTTTTTATGTTGAACACGAATATCACATTAGTTTCATCGTATTATTAATCAATCAATCAATTTAGTTCAGTTTTTGGTCAGCTTTCAGAATAATTAATCAGAAAATGCATAACTTTTACCAAAAAAAAGTTATGAACAAAAAATGATTGCTTAGTGTTTTTCGAATTTTGATTAATCAATCAATCAATTTAGTTCAGTTTTTTGTCAGCTTTCAGAATAATTAATCAGAAAATGCATAACTTTTACCAAAAAAAAGTTATGACCAAAAAATGATTGATTAGTGTTTTTCGAATTTTGATTAATCAATCAATCAATTTAGTTAAGTTTTTTGTCAGCTTTCAGAATAATTAATCAGAAAATGCATAACTTTTACCAAAAAAAAGTTATGACCAAAAAATGATTGATTAGTGTTTTTCGAATTTTGATTAATCAATCAATCAATTTAGTTAAGTTTTTTGTCAGCTTTCAGAATAATTAATCAGAAAATGCATAACTTTTACCAAAAAAAAGTTATGACAAAAAAATGATTGCTTAGTGTTTTTCGAATTTTGATTAATCAATCAATCAATTTAGTTCAGTTTTTGGCCAGCTTTCAGAATAATTAATCAGAAAATGCATAGCTTTTACCAAAAAAAAGTTATGACCAAAAAATGATTGATTAGTGTTTTTCGAATTTTGATTAATCAATCAATCAATTTAGTTAAGTTTTTTGTCAGCTTTCAGAATAATTAATCAGAAAATGCATAACTTTTACCAAAAAAAAAGTTATGACAAAAAAATGATTGATTAGTGTTTTTCGAATTTTGATTAATCAATCAATCAATTTAGTTAAGTTTTTTGTCAGCTTTCAGAATAATTAATCAGAAAATGCATAACTTTTACCAAAAAAAAGTTATGACCAAAAAATGATTGATTAGTGTTTTTCGAATTTTGATTAATCAATCAATCAATTTAGTTCAGTTTTTTGTCAGCTTTCAGAATAATTAATCAGAAAATGCATATTTTTTACCAAAAAAAAGTTATGACCAAAAAATGATTGATTAGTGTTTTTCGAATTTTGATTAATCAATCAATCAATTTAGTTCAGTTTTTGGCCAGCTTTCAGAATAATTAATCAGAAAATGCATAGCTTTTACCAAAAAAAAGTTATGACCAAAAAATGATTGATTAGTGTTTTTCGAATTTTGATTAATCAATCAATCAATTTAGTTAAGTTTTTTGTCAGCTTTCAGAATAATTAATCAGAAAATGCATAACTTTTACCAAAAAAAAGTTATGACAAAAAAATGATTGATTAGTGTTTTTCGAATTTTGATTAATCAATCAATCAATTTAGTTCAGTTTTTTGTCAGCTTTCAGAATAATTAATCAGAAAATGCATAACTTTTACCAAAAAAAAGTTATGACCAAAAAATGATTGCTTAGTGTTTTTCGAATTTTGATTAATCAATCAATCAATTTAGTTCAGTTTTTGGCCAGCTTTCAGAATAATTAATCAGAAAATGCATAACTTTTACCAAAAAAAAGTTATGACCAAAAAATGATTGATTAGTGTTTTTCGAATTTTGATTAATCAATCAATCAATTTAGTTCAGTTTTTGGCCAGCTTTCAGAATAATTAATCAGAAAATGCATAATTTTTACCAAAAAAAAGTTATGACCAAAAAATGATTGATTAGTGTTTTTCGAATTTTGATTAATCAATCAATCAATTTAGTTCAGTTTTTTGTCAGCTTTCAGAATAATTAATCAGAAAATGCATATTTTTTACCAAAAAAAAGTTATGACCAAAAAATGATTGATTAGTGTTTTTCGAATTTTGATTAATCAATCAATCAATTTAGTTCAGTTTTTGGCCAGCTTTCAGAATAATTAATCAGAAAATGCATAACTTTTACCAAAAAAAAGTTATGACCAAAAAATGATTGCTTAGTGTTTTTCGAATTTTGATTAATCAATCAATCAATTTAGTTCAGTTTTTTGTCAGCTTTCAGAATAATTAATCAGAAAATGCATAACTTTTACCAAAAAAAAGTTATGACCAAAAAATGATTGATTAGTGTTTTTCGAATTTTGATTAATCAATCAATCAATTTAGTTCAGTTTTTGGTCAGCTTTCAGAATAATTAATCAGAAAATGCATAACTTTTCCCAAAAAAAAGTTATGACCAAAAAATGATTGCTTAGTGTTTTTCGAATTTTGATTAATCAATCAATCAATTTAGTTCAGTTTTTTGTCAGCTTTCAGAATAATTAATCAGAAAATGCATAACTTTTACCAAAAAAAAGTTATGACAAAAAAATGATTGATTAGTGTTTTTCGAATAAAGATTAATCAATCAATCAATTTAGTTCAGTTTTTTGTCAGCTTTCAGAATAATTAATCAGAAAATGCATAACTTTTACCAAAAAAAAGTTATGACAAAAAAATGATTGCTTAGTGTTTTTCGAATTTTGATTAATCAATCAATCAATTTAGTTCAGTTTTTTGTCAGCTTTCAGAATAATTAATCAGAAAATGCATAACTTTTACCAAAAAAAAGTTATGACAAAAAAATGATTGATTAGTGTTTTTCGAATTTTGATTAATCAATCAATCAATTTAGTTCAGTTTTTGGTCAGCTTTCAGAATAATTAATCAGAAAATGAATAAATTTTCCCAAAAAAAAGTTATGACCAAAAAATGATTGCTTAGTGTTTTTCGAATTTTGATTAATCAATCAATCAATTTAGTTCAGTTTTTTGTCAGCTTTCAGAATAATTAATCAGAAAATGCATAACTTTTACCAAAAAAAAGTTATGACCAAAAAATGATTGCTTAGTGTTTTTCGAATTTTGATTAATCAATCAATCAATTTAGTTCAGTTTTTTGTCAGCTTTCAGAATAATTAATCAGAAAATGCATAACTTTTACCAAAAAAAAGTTATGACCAAAAAATGATTGCTTAGTGTTTTTCGAATTTTGATTAATCAATCAATCAATTTAGTTCAGTTTTTTGTCAGCTTTCAGAATAATTAATCAGAAAATGCATAACTTTTACCAAAAAAAAGTTATGACAAAAAAATGATTGATTAGTGTTTTTCGAATAAAGATTAATCAATCAATCAATTAAGTTCAGTTTTTTGTCAGCTTTCAGAATAATTAATCAGAAAATGCATAACTTTTACCAAAAAAAAGTTATGACAAAAAAATGATTGATTAGTGTTTTTCGAATAAAGATTAATCAATCAATCAATTTAGTTCAGTTTTTTGTCAGCTTTCAGAATAATTAATCAGAAAATGCATAACTTTTCCCAAAAAAAAGTTATGACCAAAAAATGATTGCTTAGTGTTTTTCGAATTTTGATTAATCAATCAATCAATTAAGTTCAGTTTTTTGTCAGCTTTCAGAATAATTAATCAGAAAATGCATAACTTTTATCAAAAAAAAGTTATGACCAAAAAATGATTGATTAGTGTTTTTCGAATTTTGATTAATCAATCAATCAATTTAGTTCAGTTTTTGGTCAGCTTTCAGAATAATTAATCAGAAAATGAATAAATTTTCCCAAAAAAAAGTTATGACCAAAAAATGATTGCTTAGTGTTTTTCGAATTTTGATTAATCAATCAATCAATTTAGTTCAGTTTTTTGTCAGCTTTCAGAATAATTAATCAGAAAATGAATAAATTTTCCCAAAAAAAAGTTATGACCAAAAAATGATTGCTTAGTGTTTTTCGAATTTTGATTAATCAATCAATCAATTTAGTTCAGTTTTTTGTCAGCTTTCAGAATAATTAATCAGAAAATGCATAACTTTTACCAAAAAAAAGTTATGACCAAAAAATGATTGCTTAGTGTTTTTCGAATTTTGATTAATCAATCAATCAATTTAGTTCAGTTTTTTGTCAGCTTTCAGAATAATTAATCAGAAAATGCATAACTTTTACCAAAAAAAAGTTATGACAAAAAAATGATTGATTAGTGTTTTTCGAATTTTGATTAATCAATCAATCAATTTAGTTCAGTTTTTGGTCAGCTTTCAGAATAATTAATCAGAAAATGCATAACTTTTACCAAAAAAAAGTTATGACCAAAAAATGATTGATTAGTGTTTTTCGAATTTTGATTAATCAATCAATCAATTAAGTTCAGTTTTTGGTCAGCTTTCAGAATAATTAATCAGAAAATGCATAACTTTTCCCAAAAAAAAGTTATGACCAAAAAATGATTGATTAGTGTTTTTCGAATTTTGATTAATCAATCAATCAATTTAGTTCAGTTTTTTGTCAGCTTTCAGAATAATTAATCAGAAAATGCATAACTTTTCCCAAAAAAAAGTTATGACCAAAAAATGATTGCTTAGTGTTTTTCGAATTTTGATTAATCAATCAATCAATTAAGTTCAGTTTTTTGTCAGCTTTCAGAATAATTAATCAGAAAATGCATAACTTTTACCAAAAAAAAGTTATGACCAAAAAATGATTGATTAGTGTTTTTCGAATTTTGATTAATCAATCAATCAATTAAGTTCAGTTTTTGGTCAGCTTTCAGAATAATTAATCAGAAAATGCATAACTTTTCCCAAAAAAAAGTTATGACCAAAAAATGATTGATTAGTGTTTTTCGAATTTTGATTAATCAATCAATCAATTTAGTTCAGTTTTTTGTCAGCTTTCAGAATAATTAATCAGAAAATGCATAACTTTTCCCAAAAAAAAGTTATGACCAAAAAATGATTGATTAGTGTTTTTCGAATTTTGATTAATCAATCAATCAATTTAGTTCAGTTTTTTGTCAGCTTTCAGAATAATTAATCAGAAAATGCATAACTTTTCCCAAAAAAAAGTTATGACCAAAAAATGATTGATTAGTGTTTTTCGAATTTTGATTAATCAATCAATCAATTTAGTTCAGTTTTTTGTCAGCTTTCAGAATAATTAATCAGAAAATGCATAACTTTTACCAAAAAAAAGTTATGACCAAAAAATGATTGCTTAGTGTTTTTCGAATTTTGATTAATCAATCAATCAATTAAGTTCAGTTTTTTGTCAGTTTCAGAATAATTAATCAGAAAATGCATAACTTTTGCCAAAAAAAAGTTATGACCAAAAAATGATTGATTAGTGTTTTTCGAATTTTGATTAATCAATCAATCAATTTAGTTCAGTTTTTTGTCAGCTTTCAGAATAATTAATCAGAAAATGCATAACTTTTACCAAAAAAAAGTTATGACCAAAAAATGATTGATTAGTGTTTTTCGAATTTTGATTAATCAATCAATCAATTTAGTTAAGTTTTTGTCAGCTTTCAGAATAATTAATCAGAAAATGCATAACTTTTCCCAAAAAAAAGTTATGACCAAAAAATGATTGATTAGTGTTTTTCGAATTTTGATTAATCAATCAATCAATTTAGTTCAGTTTTTTGTCAGCTTTCAGAATAATTAATCAGAAAATGCATAACTTTTCCCAAAAAAAAGTTATGACCAAAAAATGATTGCTTAGTGTTTTTCGAATTTTGATTAATCAATCAATCAATTTAGTTCAGTTTTTTGTCAGCTTTCAGAATAATTAATCAGAAAATGCATAACTTTTACAAAAAAAAGTTATGACCAAAAAATGATTGCTTAGTGTTTTTCGAATTTTGATTAATCAATCAATCAATTTAGTTCAGTTTTTTGTCAGCTTTCAGAATAATTAATCAGAAAATGCATAACTTTTCCCAAAAAAAAGTTATGACCAAAAAATGATTGATTAGTGTTTTTCGAATTTTGATTAATCAATCAATCAATTTAGTTCAGTTTTTTGTCAGCTTTCAGAATAATTAATCAGAAAATGCATAACTTTTCCCAAAAAAAAAGTTATGACCAAAAAATGATTGATTAGTGTTTTTCGAATTTTGATTAATCAATCAATCAATTTAGTTCAGTTTTTTGTCAGCTTTCAGAATAATTAATCAGAAAATGCATAACTTTTCCCAAAAAAAAGTTATGACCAAAAAATGATTGCTTAGTGTTTTTCGAATTTTGATTAATCAATCAATCAATTTAGTTCAGTTTTTTGTCAGCTTTCAGAATAATTAATCAGAAAATGCATAACTTTTACCAAAAAAAAGTTATGACCAAAAAATGATTGATTAGTGTTTTTCGAATTTTTGATTAATCAATCAATCAATTTAGTTCAGTTTTTTGTCAGTTTCAGAATAATTAATCAGAAAATGCATAACTTTTACCAAAAAAAAGTTATGACCAAAAAATGATTGATTAGTGTTTTTCGAATTTTGATTAATCAATCAATCAATTAAGTTCAGTTTTTTGTCAGCTTTCAGAATAATTAATCAGAAAATGCATAACTTTTCCCAAAAAAAAGTTATGACCAAAAAATGATTGATTAGTGTTTTTCGAATTTTGATTAATCAATCAATCAATTAAGTTCAGTTTTTTGTCAGCTTTCAGAATAATTAATCAGAAAATGCATAACTTTTACCAAAAAAAAGTTATGACCAAAAAATGATTGATTAGTGTTTTTCGAATAAAGATTAATCAATCAATCAATTAAGTTCAGTTTTTTGTCAGCTTTCAGAATAATTAATCAGAAAATGCATAACTTTTCCCAAAAAAAAGTTATGACCAAAAAATGATTGCTTAGTGTTTTTCGAATTTTGATTAATCAATCAATCAATTTAGTTCAGTTTTTTGTCAGCTTTCAGAATAATTAATCAGAAAATGCATAACTTTTACCAAAAAAAAGTTATGACAAAAAAATGATTGATTAGTGTTTTTCGAATAAAGATTAATCAATCAATCAATTAAGTTCAGTTTTTTGTCAGCTTTCAGAATAATTAATCAGAAAATGCATAACTTTTATCAAAAAAAAGTTATGACAAAAAAATGATTGATTAGTGTTTTTCGAATAAAGATTAATCAATCAATCAATTAAGTTCAGTTTTTTGTCAGCTTTCAGAATAATTAATCAGAAAATGCATAACTTTTACCATAAAAAAGTTATGACAAAAAAATGATTGATTAGTGTTTTTCGAATAAAGATTAATCAATCAATCAATTAAGTTCAGTTTTTTGTCAGCTTTCAGAATAATTAATCAGAAAATGCATAACTTTTCCCAAAAAAAAGTTATGACCAAAAAATGATTGCTTAGTGTTTTTCGAATTTTGATTAATCAATCAATCAATTAAGTTCAGTTTTTTGTCAGCTTTCAGAATAATTAATCAGAAAATGCATAACTTTTGCCAAAAAAAAGTTATGACCAAAAAATGATTGATTAGTGTTTTTCGAATAAAGATTAATCAATCAATCAATTAAGTTCAGTTTTTTGTCAGCTTTCAGAATAATTAATCAGAAAATGCATAACTTTTCCCAAAAAAAAGTTATGACCAAAAAATGATTGCTTAGTGTTTTTCGAATTTTGATTAATCAATCAATCAATTTAGTTCAGTTTTTTGTCAGCTTTCAGAATAATTAATCAGAAAATGCATAACTTTTACCAAAAAAAAGTTATGACCAAAAAATGATTGATTAGTGTTTTTCGAATTTTTTAATCAATCAATCAATTTAGTTCAGCTTTTGGTCAGCTTTCAGAATAATTAATCAGAAAATGCATAACTTTTACCAAAAAAAAGTTATGACCAAAAAATGATTGCTTAGTGTTTTTCGAATTTTGATTAATCAATCAATCAATTAAGTTCAGTTTTTTGTCAGTTTCAGAATAATTAATCAGAAAATGCATAACTTTTGCCAAAAAAAAGTTATGACCAAAAAATGATTGATTAGTGTTTTTCGAATTTTGATTAATCAATCAATCAATTTAGTTCAGTTTTTTGTCAGCTTTCAGAATAATTAATCAGAAAATGCATAACTTTTACCAAAAAAAAGTTATGACCAAAAAAATGATTGATTAGTGTTTTTCGAATTTTGATCAATCAATCAATCAATTTAATTCAGTTTTTTTGTCAGCTTTCAGAATAATTAATCAGAAAATGCATAACTTTTACCAAAAAAAAGTTATGACCAAAAAATGATTGATTAGTGTTTTTCGAATTTTAATTAATCAATCAATCAATTTAGTTCAGTTTTTGGTCAGCTTTCAGAATAATTAATCAGAAAATGCATAACTTTTACCAAAAAAAAAGTTATGACCAAAAAATGATTGATTAGTGTTTTTCGAATTTTGATTAATCAATCAATCAATTTAGTTCAGTTTTTTGTCAGCTTTCAGAATAATTAATCAGAAAATGCATAACTTTTACCAAAAAAAAGTTATGACCAAAAAATGATTGATTAGTGTTTTTCGAATTTTGATTAATCAATCAATCAATTTAGTTCAGTTTTTTGTCAGCTTTCAGAATAATTAATCAGAAAATGCATAACTTTTACCAAAAAAAAAGTTATGACCAAAAAATGATTGATTAGTGTTTTTCGAATTTTTGATTAATCAATCAATCAATTTAGTTCAGTTTTTTGTCAGTTTCAGAATAATTAATCAGAAAATGCATAACTTTTACCAAAAAAAAGTTATGACCAAAAAATGATTGCTTAGTGTTTTTCGAATTTTGATTAATCAATCAATCAATTTAGTTAAGTTTTTTGTCAGCTTTCAGAATAATTAATCAGAAAATGCATAACTTTTGCCAAAAAAAAGTTATGACCAAAAAATGATTGCTTAGTGTTTTTCGAATTTTGATTAATCAATCAATCAATTAAGTTCAGTTTTTTGTCAGTTTCAGAATAATTAATCAGAAAATGCATAACTTTTGCCAAAAAAAAGTTATGACCAAAAAATGATTGATTAGTGTTTTTCGAATTTTGATTAATCAATCAATCAATTTAGTTCAGTTTTTTGTCAGCTTTCAGAATAATTAATCAGAAAATGCATAACTTTTACCAAAAAAAAGTTATGACCAAAAAATGATTGCTTAGTGTTTTTCGAATTTTGATTAATCAATCAATCAATTAAGTTCAGTTTTTTGTCAGTTTCAGAATAATTAATCAGAAAATGCATAACTTTTGCCAAAAAAAAGTTATGACCAAAAAATGATTGATTAGTGTTTTTCGAATTTTGATTAATCAATCAATCAATTTAGTTCAGTTTTTTGTCAGCTTTCAGAATAATTAATCAGAAAATGCATAACTTTTACCAAAAAAAAGTTATGACCAAAAAATGATTGATTAGTGTTTTTCGAATTTTGATTAATCAATCAATCAATTTAGTTCAGTTTTTTGTCAGCTTTCAGAATAATTAATCAGAAAATGCATAACTTTTACCAAAAAAAAGTTATGACCAAAAAATGATTGATTAGTGTTTTTCGAATTTTTTAATCAATCAATCAATTTAGTTCAGCTTTTGGTCAGCTTTCAGAATAATTAATCAGAAAATGCATAACTTTTACCAAAAAAAAGTTATGACCAAAAAATGATTGATTAGTGTTTTTCGAATTTTGATTAATCAATCAATCAATTTAGTTCAGTTTTTTTGTCAGCTTTCAGAATAATTAATCAGAAAATGCATAACTTTTACCAAAAAAAAGTTATGACCAAAAAATGATTGATTAGTGTTTTTCGAATTTTGATTAATCAATCAATCAATTTAGTTCAGTTTTTTGTCAGCTTTCAGAATAATTAATCAGAAAATGCATAACTTTTACCAAAAAAAAGTTATGACCAAAAAATGATTGATTAGTGTTTTTCGAATTTTTGATTAATCAATCAATCAATTTAGTTCAGTTTTTTGTCAGTTTCAGAATAATTAATCAGAAAATGCATAACTTTTACCAAAAAAAAGTTATGACCAAAAAATGATTGCTTAGTGTTTTTCGAATTTTGATTAATCAATCAATCAATTTAGTTAAGTTTTTTGTCAGCTTTCAGAATAATTAATCAGAAAATGCATAACTTTTGCCAAAAAAAAGTTATGACCAAAAAATGATTGATTAGTGTTTTTACGAATTTTGATTAATCATTCAATCAATTTAGTTCAGTTTTTTGTCAGCTTTCAGAATAATTAATCAGAAAATGCATAACTTTTACCAAAAAAAAGTTATGACCAAAAAATGATTGATTAGTGTTTTTCGAATTTTGATTAATCAATCAATCAATTTAGTTCAGTTTTTTGTCAGCTTTCAGAATAATTAATCAGAAAATGCATAACTTTTACCAAAAAAAAGTTATGACCAAAAAATGATTGATTAGTGTTTTTCGAATTTTGATTAATCAATCAATCAATTTAGTTCAGTTTTTGGTCAGCTTTCAGAATAATTAATCAGAAAATGCATAACTTTTACCAAAAAAAAGTTATGACCAAAAAATGATTGATTAGTGTTTTTCGAATTTTGATTAATCAATCAATCAATTAAGTTCAGTTTTTTGTCAGCTTTCAGAATAATTAATCAGAAAATGCATAACTTTTACCAAAAAAAAGTTATGACCAAAAAATGATTGATTAGTGTTTTTACGAATTTTGATTAATCATTCAATCAATTTAGTTCAGTTTTTTGTCAGCTTTCAGAATAATTAATCAGAAAATGCATAACTTTTACCAAAAAAAAGTTATGACCAAAAAATGATTGATTAGTGTTTTTCGAATTTTGATTAATCAATCAATCAATTTAGTTCAGTTTTTTTGTCAGCTTTCAGAATAATTAATCAGAAAATGCATAACTTTTACCAAAAAAAAGTTATGACCAAAAAATGATTGATTAGTGTTTTTCGAATTTTTTAATCAATCAATCAATTTAGTTCAGCTTTTGGTCAGCTTTCAGAATAATTAATCAGAAAATGCATAACTTTTACCAAAAAAAAGTTATGACCAAAAAATGAAAGATTAGTGTTTTTCGAATTTTGATTAATCAATCAATCAATTAAGTTCAGTTTTTTGTCAGTTTCAGAATAATTAATCAGAAAATGCATAACTTTTACCAAAAAAAAGTTATGACCAAAAAATGATTGATTAGTGTTTTTCGAATTTTGATTAATCAATCAATCAATTTAGTTCAGTTTTTTTGTCAGCTTTCAGAATAATTAATCAGAAAATGCATAACTTTTACCAAAAAAAAGTTATGACCAAAAAATGATTGATTAGTGTTTTTCGAATTTTGATTAATCAATCAATCAATTTAGTTCAGTTTTTGGTCAGCTTTCAGAATAATTAATCAGAAAATGCATAACTTTTACCAAAAAAATTTATGACAAAAAAATGATTGATTAGTGTTTTTCGAATTTTGATTAATCAATCAATCAATTTAGTTCAGTTTTTTGTCAGCTTTCAGAATAATTAATCAGAAAATGCATATTTTTTACCAAAAAAAAGTTATGACCAAAAAATGATTGATTAGTGTTTTTCGAATTTTGATTAATCAATCAATCAATTTAGTTCAGTTTTTGGTCAGCTTTCAGAATAATTAATCAGAAAATGCATAACTTTTACCAAAAAAAAGTTATGACCAAAAAATGATTGATTAGTGTTTTTCGAATTTTGATTAATCAATCAATCAATTTAGTTCAGTTTTTTGTCAGCTTTCAGAATAATTAATCAGAAAATGCATATTTTTTACCAAAAAAAAGTTATGACCAAAAAATGATTGATTAGTGTTTTTCGAATTTTGATTAATCAATCAATCAATTTAGTTCAGTTTTTTGTCAGCTTTCAGAATAATTAATCAGAAAATGCATATTTTTTACCAAAAAAAAGTTATGACAAAAAAATGATTGATTAGTGTTTTTCGAATTTTGATTAATCAATCAATCAATTTAGTTCAGTTTTTTGTCAGCTTTCAGAATAATTAATCAGAAAATGCATAGCTTTTACCAAAAAAAAGTTATGACAAAAAAATGATTGATTAGTGTTTTTCGAATTTTGATTAATCAATCAATCAATTTAGTTCAGTTTTTTGTCAGCTTTCAGAATAATTAATCAGAAAATGCATAACTTTTACCAAAAAAAAGTTATGACCAAAAAATGATTGATTAGTGTTTTTACGAATTTTGATTAATCATTCAATCAATTTAGTTCAGTTTTTTGTCAGCTTTCAGAATAATTAATCAGAAAATGCATAAATTTTACCAAAAAAAAGTTATGACCAAAAAATGATTGATTAGTGTTTTTCGAATTTTGATTAATCAGTCAATCAATTTAGTTCAGTTTTTTGTCAGCTTTCAGAATAATTAATCAGAAAATGCATAACTTTTACCAAAAAAAAGTTATGACCAAAAATGATTGATTAGTGTTTTTACGAATTTTGATTAATCAATCAATCAATTTAGTTCAGTTTTTTGTCAGCTTTCAGAATAATTAATCAGAAAATCAATAACTTTTACCAAAAAAAAGTTATGACCAAAAAATGATTGATTAGTGTTTTTCGAATTTTGATTAATCAATCAATCAATTTAGTTCAGCTTTTGGTCAGCTTTCAGAATAATTAATCAGAAAATGCATAACTTTTACCAAAAAAAGTTATGACCAAAAAATGATTGATTAGTGTTTTTCGAATTTTGATTAATCAATCAATTAATTTAGTTCAGTTTTTTGTCAACTTTCAGAATAATTAATCAGAAAATGCAAAACTTTTGCCAAAAAAAGTTATGTCCAAAAAATGATTGATTAGTGTTTTTCGAATTTTGATTAATCAATCAATCAATTTAGTTCAGTTTTTTGTCAGCTTTCAGAATAATTAATCAGAAAATGCATAACTTTTACCAAAAAAAAGTTATGACCAAAAAATGATTGATTAGTGTTTTTCGAATTTTGATTAATCAATCAATCAATTTAGTTCAGTTTTTTGTCAGCTTTCAGAATAATTAATCAGAAAATGCATAACTTTTACCAAAAAAAAGTTATGACCAAAAAATGATTGATTAGTGTTTTTACGAATTTTGATTAATCATTCAATCAATTTAGTTCAGTTTTTGGTCAGCTTTCAGAATAATTAATCAGAAAATGCATAACTTTTGCCAAAAATAAGTTATGACCAAAAAATGATTGATTAGTGTTTTTCGAATTTTGATTAATCATTCAATCAATCTAGTTCAGTTTTTTGTCAGCTTTCAGAATAATTAATCAGAAAATGCATAACTTTTACCAAAAAAAAGTTATGACCAAAAAATGATTGATTAGTGTTTTTCGAATTTTGATTAATCAATCAATCAATCTAGTTCAGTTTTTTGTCAGCTTTCAGAATAATTAATCAGAAAATGCATAACTTTTGCCAAAAATAAGTTATGACCAAAAAATGATTGATTAGTGTTTTTACGAATTTTGATTAATCATTCAATCAATTTAGTTCAGTTTTTGGTCAGCTTTCAGAATAATTAATCAGAAAATGCATAACTTTTACCAAAAAAAAGTTATGACCAAAAAAGGATTGATTAGTGTTTTTCGAATTTTGATTAATCAATCAATCAATTTAGTTTAGTTTTTTGTCAGCTTTCAGAATAATTAATCAGAAAATGCATAACTTTTACCAAAAAAAAGTTATGACCAAAAAATGATTGATTAGTGTTTTTCGAATTTTGATTAATCATTCAATCAATTTAGTTCAGTTTTTGGTCAGCTTTCAGAATAATTAATCAGAAAATGCATAACTTTTGCCAAAAATAAGTTATGACCAAAAAATGATTGATTAGTGTTTTTACGAATTTTGATTAATCATTCAATCAATTTAGTTCAGTTTTTGGTCAGCTTTCAGAATAATTAATCAGAAAATGCATAACTTTTGCCAAAAATAAGTTATGACCAAAAAATGATTGATTAGTGTTTTTCGAATTTTGATTAATCAATCAATCAATATAGTTCAGTTTTTTGTCAGCTTTCAGAATAATTAATCAGAAAATGCATAACTTTTGCCAAAAATAAGTTATGACCAAAAAATGATTGATTAGTGTTTTTACGAATTTTGATTAATCATTCAATCAATTTAGTTCAGTTTTTGGTCAGCTTTCAGAATAATTAATCAGAAAATGCATAACTTTTCCCTAAAAAAATTTATGACCAAAAAATGATTGATTAGTGTTTTTCGAATTTTGAATAATCAATCAATCAATTTAGTTCAGCTTTTGGTCAGCTTTCAGAATAATTAATCAGAAAATGCATAACTTTTACCACAAAAAAAGTTATGACCAAAAAATGATTTCATTAGTGTTTTTTTCGAATTTTTTGATTAATCAAATCAATCAATTTTAGTTCAGTTTTTTTGTCAGCTTTCAGAATAATTAATCAGAAAATGCATAACTTTTACCAAAAAAAATTTATGCCCAAAAATGATTATTAAGTGTTTTTTTCCGAATTTTTGATTAATCAATCAATCAATCTAGTTTAGTTTTTGGTCAGCTTTTCAGAAATAATTAATCAGAAATATGACATAACCTTTTAAACCAAAAAAAGTTATGACCAAAAATGATTGAATTAGTGTTTTTCGAATTGTTGATTAATCATTTTCAAATCAATTTAGTTCAGTTTTTTTTCCCAGCTTTCAGACATAATTAATCAGAAAATGCATAGCTTTTATACCACGCAAAAAAAAGTTTATGACCAAAAAAATGGATTGATTAGTGTTTTTTTTTCGAATTTTGATTTAATCATTCAATTCCAACTTTTAGTTCAGTTTTTTTGGTCAGCTTTCCAGGAATAATTTATCCGAAAATGCATAACCTTTTATCAAAAAAAAGTTATGACTAAAAAATTATTGATTAGTGTTTTTTTTCGACTTTTGATTCATACTCAATCAATTTAGTTCAGTTTTTTGTCAGCTTTCAGAATAATTAATCAGAAAATGCATTACTTTTTCCAAAAAAAAGTTATTACCAAAAAATGATTTATTAATGTTTTTTCGAATTTTGATTAATCAATCAAATCAATCTTAGTTACGTTTTTTGCCAGCTTTCAGAATAATTAATCTGAAAATGCATAACTTTTAACAAAAAAAAGTTATGACCAAAAAATGAAAGATTAGTGTTTTTCGAATTTTGATTAATCAATCAATCAATTTAGTTAATTTTTTGGTCAGCTTTCAGAATAATTAATCAGAAAATGCATAACTTTTACCAAAAAAAAGTTATGACCAAAAAATGATTGATTAGTGTTTTTCGAATTTTGATTAATCAATCAATCAATTTAGTTAAGTTTTTGGTCAGCTTTCAGAATAATTAATCAGAAAATGCATAACTTTTACCAAAAAAAAGTTATGACCAAAAAATGATTGATTAGTGTTTTTCGAATTTTGATTAATCAATCAATCAATTTAGTTAATTTTTGGTCAGCTTTCAGAATAATTAATCAGAAAATGCATAACTTTTACCAAAAAAAAGTTATGACCAAAAAATGATTGATTAGTGTTTTTCGAATTTTGATTAATCAATCAATCAATTTAGTTAAGTTTTTGGTCAGCTTTCAGAATAATTAATCAGAAAATGCATAACTTTTACCAAAAAAAAGTTATGACCAAAAAATGATTGATTAGTGTTTTTCGAATTTTGATTAATCAATCAATCAATTTAGTTAAGTTTTTGGTCAGCTTTCAGAATAATTAATCAGAAAATGCATAACTTTTACCAAAAAAAAGTTATGACCAAAAAATGATTGATTAGTGTTTTTCGAATTTTGATTAATCAATCAATCAATTTAGTTAAGTTTTTGGTCAGCTTTCAGAATAATTAATCAGAAAATGCATAACTTTTACCAAAAAAAAGTTATGACCAAAAAATGATTGATTAGTGTTTTTCGAATTTTGATTAATCAATCAATCAATTTAGTTAAGTTTTTGGTCAGCTTTCAGAATAATTAATCAGAAAATGCATAACTTTTACCAAAAAAAGTTATGACCAAAAAATGATTGATTAGTGTTTTTCGAATTTTGATTAATCAATCAATCAATTTAGTTAAGTTTTTGGTCAGCTTTCAGAATAATTAATCAGAAAATGCATAACTTTTACCAAAAAAAAGTTATGACCAAAAAATGATTGATTAGTGTTTTTCGAATTTTGATTAATCAATCAATCAATTTAGTTAAGTTTTTGGTCAGCTTTCAGAATAATTAATCAGAAAATGCATAACTTTTACCAAAAAAAAGTTATGACCAAAAAATGATTGATTAGTGTTTTTCGAATTTTGATTAATCAATCAATCAATTTAGTTAAGTTTTTGGTCAGCTTTCAGAATAATTAATCAGAAAATGCATAACTTTTACCAAAAAAAAGTTATGACCAAAAAATGATTGATTAGTGTTTTTCGAATTTTGATTAATCAATCAATCAATTTAGTTAAGTTTTTTGTCAGCTTTCAGAATAATTAATCAGAAAATGCATAATTTTTACCAAAAAAAAGTTATGACCAAAAAATGATTGATTAGTGTTTTTCGAATTTTGATTAATCAATCAATCAATTTAGTTAAGTTTTTGGTCAGCTTTCAGAATAATTAATCAGAAAATGCATAACTTTTACCAAAAAAAAGTTATGACCAAAAAATGATTGATTAGTGTTTTTCGAATTTTGATTAATCAATCAATCAATTTAGTTAATTTTTTGGTCAGCTTTCAGAATAATTAATCAGAAAATGCATAACTTTTACCAAAAAAAGTTATGACCAAAAAATGATTGATTAGTGTTTTTCGAATTTTGATTAATCAATCAATCAATTTAGTTAAGTTTTAGGTCAGCTTTCAGAATAATTAATCAGAAAATGCATAACTTTTACCAAAAAAAAGTTATGACCAAAAAATGATTGATTAGTGTTTTTCGAATTTTGATTAATCAATCAATCAATTTAGTTAAGTTTTTGGTCAGCTTTCAGAATAATTAATCAGAAAATGCATAACTTTTACCAAAAAAAAGTTATGACCAAAAAATGATTGATTAGTGTTTTTCGAATTTTGATTAATCAATCAATCAATTTAGTTAAGTTTTTTGGTCAGCTTTCAGAATAATTAATCAGAAAATGCATAACTTTTACCAAAAAAAAGTTATGACCAAAAAATGATTGATTAGTGTTTTTCGAATTTTGATTAATCAATCAATCAATTTAGTTAAGTTTTTGGTCAGCTTTCAGAATAATTAATCAGAAAATGCATAACTTTTACCAAAAAAAAGTTATGACCAAAAAATGATTGATTAGTGTTTTTCGAATTTTGATTAATCAATCAATCAATTTAGTTAAGTTTTTGGTCAGCTTTCAGAATAATTAATCAGAAAATGCATAACTTTTACCAAAAAAAAGTTATGACCAAAAAATGATTGATTAGTGTTTTTCGAATTTTGATTAATCAATCAATCAATTTAGTTAAGTTTTTGGTCAGCTTTCAGAATAATTAATCAGAAAATGCATAACTTTTACCAAAAAAAAGTTATGACCAAAAAATGATTGATTAGTGTTTTTCGAATTTTGATTAATCAATCAATCAATTTAGTTAAGTTTTTGGTCAGCTTTCAGAATAATTAATCAGAAAATGCATAACTTTTACCAAAAAAAAGTTATGACCAAAAAATGATTGATTAGTGTTTTTCGAATTTTGATTAATCAATCAATCAATTTAGTTAAGTTTTTGGTCAGCTTTCAGAATAATTAATCAGAAAATGCATAACTTTTACCAAAAAAAAGTTATGACCAAAAAATGATTGATTAGTGTTTTTCGAATTTTGATTAATCAATCAATCAATTTAGTTAATTTTTTGGTCAGCTTTCAGAATAATTAATCAGAAAATGCATAACTTTTACCAAAAAAAAGTTATGACCAAAAAATGATTGATTAGTGTTTTTCGAATTTTGATTAATCAATCAATCAATTTAGTTAAGTTTTTGGTCAGCTTTCAGAATAATTAATCAGAAAATGCATAACTTTTACCAAAAAAAAGTTATGACCAAAAAATGATTGATTAGTGTTTTTCGAATTTTGATTAATCAATCAATCAATTTAGTTAATTTTTTGGTCAGCTTTCAGAATAATTAATCAGAAAATGCATAACTTTTACCAAAAAAAAGTTATGACCAAAAAATGATTGATTAGTGTTTTTCGAATTTTGATTAATCAATCAATCAATTTAGTTAAGTTTTTGGTCAGCTTTCAGAATAATTAATCAGAAAATGCATAACTTTTACCAAAAAAAAGTTATGACCAAAAAATGATTGATTAGTGTTTTTCGAATTTTGATTAATCAATCAATCAATTTAGTTAAGTTTTTGGTCAGCTTTCAGAATAATTAATCAGAAAATGCATAACTTTTACCAAAAAAAAGTTATGACCAAAAAATGATTGATTAGTGTTTTTCGAATTTTGATTAATCAATCAATCAATTTAGTTAAGTTTTTGGTCAGCTTTCAGAATAATTAATCAGAAAATGCATAACTTTTACCAAAAAAAAGTTATGACCAAAAAATGATTGATTAGTGTTTTTCGAATTTTGATTAATCAATCAATCAATTTAGTTAATTTTTGGTCAGCTTTCAGAATAATTAATCAGAAAATGCATAACTTTTACCAAAAAAAAGTTATGACCAAAAAATGATTGATTAGTGTTTTTCGAATTTTGATTAATCAATCAATCAATTTAGTTAAGTTTTTGGTCAGCTTTCAGAATAATTAATCAGAAAATGCATAACTTTTACCAAAAAAAAGTTATGACCAAAAAATGATTGATTAGTGTTTTTCGAATTTTGATTAATCAATCAATCAATTTAGTTAAGTTTTTGGTCAGCTTTCAGAATAATTAATCAGAAAATGCATAACTTTTACCAAAAAAAAGTTATGACCAAAAAATGATTGATTAGTGTTTTTCGAATTTTGATTAATCAATCAATCAATTTAGTTAATTTTTGGTCAGCTTTCAGAATAATTAATCAGAAAATGCATAACTTTTACCAAAAAAAAGTTATGACCAAAAAATGATTGATTAGTGTTTTTCGAATTTTGATTAATCAATCAATCAATTTAGTTAAGTTTTTGGTCAGCTTTCAGAATAATTAATCAGAAAATGCATAACTTTTACCAAAAAAAAGTTATGACCAAAAAATGATTGATTAGTGTTTTTCGAATTTTGATTAATCAATCAATCAATTTAGTTAAGTTTTTGGTCAGCTTTCAGAATAATTAATCAGAAAATGCATAACTTTTACCAAAAAAAAGTTATGACCAAAAAATGATTGATTAGTGTTTTTCGAATTTTGATTAATCAATCAATCAATTTAGTTAAGTTTTTGGTCAGCTTTCAGAATAATTAATCAGAAAATGTATAACTTTTATCAAAAAAAAAGTTATGACCAAAAAATGATTGATTAGTGTTTTTCGAATTTTGATTAATCAATCAATCAATTTAGTTAAGTTTTTGGTCAGCTTTCAGAATAATTAATCAGAAAATGCATAACTTTTACCAAAAAAAAGTTATGACCAAAAAATGATTGATTAGTGTTTTTCGAATTTTGATTAATCAATCAATCAATTTAGTTAAGTTTTTGGTCAGCTTTCAGAATAATTAATCAGAAAATGCATAACTTTTACCAAAAAAAAGTTATGACCAAAAAATGATTGATTAGTGTTTTTCGAATTTTGATTAATCAATCAATCAATTTAGTTAAGTTTTTTGTCAGCTTTCAGAATAATTAATCAGAAAATGCATAACTTTTACCAAAAAAAAGTTATGACCAAAAAATGATTGATTAGTGTTTTTCGAATTTTGATTAATCAATCAATCAATTTAGTTAAGTTTTTGGTCAGCTTTCAGAATAATTAATCAGAAAATGCATAACTTTTACCAAAAAAAGTTATGACCAAAAAATGATTGATTAGTGTTTTTCGAATTTTGATTAATCAATCAATCAATTTAGTTAAGTTTTGGTCAGCTTTCAGAATAATTAATCAGAAAATGCATAACTTTTACAAAAAAAAGTTATGACCAAAAAATGATTGATTAGTGTTTTTCGAATTTTGATTAATCAATCAATCAATTTAGTTAAGTTTTTGGTCAGCTTTCAGAATAATTAATCAGAAAATGCATAACTTTTACCAAAAAAAAGTTATGACCAAAAAATGATTGATTAGTGTTTTTCGAATTTTGATTAATCAATCAATCAATTTAGTTAAGTTTTTTGTCAGCTTTCAGAATAATTAATCAGAAAATGCATAACTTTTACCAAAAAAAAGTTATGACCAAAAAATGATTGATTAGTGTTTTTCGAATTTTGATTAATCAATCAATCAATTTAGTTAATTTTTTGGTCAGCTTTCAGAATAATTAATCAGAAAATGCATAACTTTTACCAAAAAAAAGTTATGACCAAAAAATGATTGATTAGTGTTTTTCGAATTTTGATTAATCAATCAATCAATTTAGTTAAGTTTTTGGTCAGCTTTCAGAATAATTAATCAGAAAATGCATAACTTTTACCAAAAAAAAGTTATGACCAAAAAATGATTGATTAGTGTTTTTCGAATTTTGATTAATCAATCAATCAATTTAGTTAATTTTTGGTCAGCTTTCAGAATAATTAATCAGAAAATGCATAACTTTTACCAAAAAAAAGTTATGACCAAAAAATGATTGATTAGTGTTTTTCGAATTTTGATTAATCAATCAATCAATTTAGTTAAGTTTTTGGTCAGCTTTCAGAATAATTAATCAGAAAATGCATAACTTTTACCAAAAAAAAGTTATGACCAAAAAATGATTGATTAGTGTTTTTCGAATTTTGATTAATCAATCAATCAATTTAGTTAATTTTTTGGTCAGCTTTCAGAATAATTAATCAGAAAATGCATAACTTTTACCAAAAAAAAGTTATGACCAAAAAATGATTGATTAGTGTTTTTCGAATTTTGATTAATCAATCAATCAATTTAGTTAATTTTTGGTCAGCTTTCAGAATAATTAATCAGAAAATGCATAACTTTTACCAAAAAAAAGTTATGACCAAAAAATGATTGATTAGTGTTTTTCGAATTTTGATTAATCAATCAATCAATTTAGTTAATTTTTGGTCAGCTTTCAGAATAATTAATCAGAAAATGCATAACTTTTACCAAAAAAAAGTTATGACCAAAAAATGATTGATTAGTGTTTTTCGAATTTTGATTAATCAATCAATCAATTTAGTTCAGTTTTTTGTCAGCTTTCAGAATAATTAATCAGAAAATGCATAACTTTTACCAAAAAAAAGTTATGACCAAAAAATGATTGATTAGTGTTTTTCGAATTTTGATTAATCAATCAATCAATTTAGTTAAGTTTTTGGTCAGCTTTCAGAATAATTAATCAGAAAATGCATAACTTTTACCAAAAAAAAGTTATGACCAAAAAATGATTGATTAGTGTTTTTCGAATTTTGATTAATCAATCAATCAATTTAGTTAATTTTTTGGTCAGCTTTCAGAATAATTAATCAGAAAATGCATAACTTTTACCAAAAAAAAGTTATGACCAAAAATGATTGATTAGTGTTTTTCGAATTTTGATTAATCAATCAATCAATTTAGTTAAGTTTTTGGTCAGCTTTCAGAATAATTAATCAGAAAATGCATAACTTTTACCAAAAAAAAGTTATGACCAAAAAATGATTGATTAGTGTTTTTCGAATTTTGATTAATCAATCAATCAATTTAGTTAAGTTTTTTGTCAGCTTTCAGAATAATTAATCAGAAAATGCATAACTTTTACCAAAAAAAAGTTATGACCAAAAAATGATTGATTAGTGTTTTTCGAATTTTGATTAATCAATCAATCAATTTAGTTCAGTTTTTGTCAGCTTTCAGAATAATTAATCAGAAAATGCATAACTTTTACCAAAAAAAAGTTATGACCAAAAAATGATTGATTAGTGTTTTTCGAATTTTGATTAATCAATCAATCAATTTAGTTAAGTTTTTGTCAGCTTTCAGAATAATTAATCAGAAAATGCATAACTTTTACCAAAAAAAAGTTATGACCAAAAAATGATTGATTAGTGTTTTTCGAATTTTGATTAATCAATCAATCAATTTAGTTAGGAAATCTGTCAGCTTTCAGAATAATTAATCAGAAAATGCATAACTTTTACCAAAAAAAAGTTATGACCAAAAAATGATTGATTAGTGTTTTTCGAATTTTGATTAATCAATCAATCAATTTAGTTCAGTTTTTGTCAGCTTTCAGAATAATTAATCAGAAAATGCATAACTTTTACCAAAAAAAAGTTATGACCAAAAAATGATTGATTAGTGTTTTTCGAATTTTGATTAATCAATCAATCAATTTAGTTAAGTTTTTGGTCAGCTTTCAGAATAATTAATCAGAAAATGCATAACTTTTACCAAAAAAAGTTATGACCAAAAAATGATTGATTAGTGTTTTTCGAATTTTGATTAATCAATCAATCAATTTAGTTCAGTTTTTTGTCAGCTTTCAGAATAATTAATCAGAAAATGCATAACTTTTACCAAAAAAAAGTTATGACCAAAAATGATTGATTAGTGTTTTTCGAATTTTGATTAATCAATCAATCAATTTAGTTAAGTTTTTTGTCAGCTTTCAGAATAATTAATCAGAAAATGCATAACTTTTACCAAAAAAAAGTTATGACCAAAAAATGATTGATTAGTGTTTTTCGAATTTTGATTAATCAATCAATCAATTTAGTTAAGTTTTTGGTCAGCTTTCAGAATAATTAATCAGAAAATGCATAACTTTTACCAAAAAAAAGTTATGACCAAAAAATGATTGATTAGTGTTTTTCGAATTTTGATTAATCAATCAATCAATTTAGTTAAGTTTTTTGTCAGCTTTCAGAATAATTAATCAGAAAATGCATAACTTTTACCAAAAAAAAGTTATGACCAAAAAATGATTGATTAGTGTTTTTCGAATTTTGATTAATCAATCAATCAATTTAGTTAAGTTTTTGGTCAGCTTTCAGAATAATTAATCAGAAAATGCATAACTTTTACCAAAAAAAAGTTATGACCAAAAAATGATTGATTAGTGTTTTTCGAATTTTGATTAATCAATCAATCAATTTAGTTAATTTTTGGTCAGCTTTCAGAATAATTAATCAGAAAATGCATAACTTTTACCAAAAAAAAGTTATGACCAAAAAATGATTGATTAGTGTTTTTCGAATTTTGATTAATCAATCAATCAATTTAGTTAATTTTTGGTCAGCTTTCAGAATAATTAATCAGAAAATGCATAACTTTTACCAAAAAAAAGTTATGACCAAAAAATGATTGATTAGTGTTTTTCGAATTTTGATTAATCAATCAATCAATTTAGTTAATTTTTGGTCAGCTTTCAGAATAATTAATCAGAAAATGCATAACTTTTACCAAAAAAAGTTATGACCAAAAAATGATTGATTAGTGTTTTTCGAATTTTGATTAATCAATCAATCAATTTAGTTAAGTTTTTTGTCAGCTTTCAGAATAATTAATCAGAAAATGCATAACTTTTACCAAAAAAAAGTTATGACCAAAAAATGATTGATTAGTGTTTTTCGAATTTTGATTAATCAATCAATCAATTTAGTTAATTTTTGGTCAGCTTTCAGAATAATTAATCAGAAAATGCATAACTTTTACCAAAAAAAAGTTATGACCAAAAAATGATTGATTAGTGTTTTTCGAATTTTGATTAATCAATCAATCAATTTAGTTCAGTTTTTTGTCAGCTTTCAGAATAATTAATCAGAAAATGCATAACTTTTACCAAAAAAAGTTATGACCAAAAAATGATTGATTAGTGTTTTTCGAATTTTGATTAATCAATCAATCAATTTAGTTAAGTTTTTTGTCAGCTTTCAGAATAATTAATCAGAAAATGCATAACTTTTACCAAAAAAAAGTTATGACCAAAAAATGATTGATTAGTGTTTTTCGAATTTTGATTAATCAATCAATCAATTTAGTTAATTTTTTGGTCAGCTTTCAGAATAATTAATCAGAAAATGCATAACTTTTACCAAAAAAAAGTTATGACCAAAAAATGATTGATTAGTGTTTTTCGAATTTTGATTAATCAATCAATCAATTTAGTTAAGTTTTTTGTCAGCTTTCAGAATAATTAATCAGAAAATGCATAACTTTTACCAAAAAAAAGTTATGACCAAAAAATGATTGATTAGTGTTTTTCGAATTTTGATTAATCAATCAATCAATTTAGTTAAGTTTTTGGTCAGCTTTCAGAATAATTAATCAGAAAATGCATAACTTTTACCAAAAAAAAGTTATGACCAAAAATGATTGATTAGTGTTTTTCGAATTTTGATTAATCAATCAATCAATTTAGTTCAGTTTTTTGTCAGCTTTCAGAATAATTAATCAGAAAATGCATAACTTTTACCAAAAAAAAGTTATGACCAAAAAATGATTGATTAGTGTTTTTCGAATTTTGATTAATCAATCAATCAATTTAGTTAAGTTTTTTGTCAGCTTTCAGAATAATTAATCAGAAAATGCATAACTTTTACCAAAAAAAAGTTATGACCAAAAAATGATTGATTAGTGTTTTTCGAATTTTGATTAATCAATCAATCAATTTAGTTAAGTTTTTTGTCAGCTTTCAGAATAATTAATCAGAAAATGCATAACTTTTACCAAAAAAAAGTTATGACCAAAAAATGATTGATTTATTTTTTTTCGAATTTTGATTAATCAATCAATCAATTTAGTTAAGTTTTTGGTCAGCTTTCAGAATAATTAATCAGAAAATGCATAACTTTTACCAAAAAAAAGTTATGACCAAAAAATGATTGATTAGTGTTTTTCGAATTTTGATTAATCAATCAATCAATTTAGTTCAGTTTTTTGTCAGCTTTCAGAATAATTAATCAGAAAATGCATAACTTTTACCAAAAAAAAGTTATGACCAAAAAATGATTGATTAGTGTTTTTCGAATTTTGATTAATCAATCAATCAATTTAGTTAAGTTTTTTGTCAGCTTTCAGAATAATTAATCAGAAAATGCATAACTTTTACCAAAAAAAAGTTATGACCAAAAAATGATTGATTAGTTTTTTTCGAATTTTGATTAATCAATCAATCAATTTAGTTAAGTTTTTGGTCAGCTTTCAGAATAATTAATCAGAAAATGCATAACTTTTACCAAAAAAAAGTTATGACCAAAAAATGATTGATTAGTGTTTTCGAATTTTGATTAATCAATCAATCAATTTAGTTAAGTTTTTGGTCAGCTTTCAGAATAATTAATCAGAAAATGCATAACTTTTATCAAAAAAAAGTTATGACCAAAAAATGATTGATTAGTGTTTTCGAATTTTGATTAATCAATCAATCAATTTAGTTAAGTTTTTGGTCAGCTTTCAGAATAATTAATCAGAAAATGCATAACTTTTACCAAAAAAAAGTTATGACCAAAAAATGATTGATTAGTGTTTTTCGAATTTTGATTAATCAATCAATCAATTTAGTTAAGTTTTTGGTCAGCTTTCAGAATAATTAATCAGAAAATGCATAACTTTTACCAAAAAAAAGTTATGACCAAAAAATGATTGATTAGTGTTTTTCGAATTTTGATTAATCAATCAATCAATTTAGTTAATTTTTGGTCAGCTTTCAGAATAATTAATCAGAAAATGCATAACTTTTACCAAAAAAAAGTTATGACCAAAAAATGATTGATTAGTGTTTTTCGAATTTTGATTAATCAATCAATCAATTTAGTTAAGTTTTGGTCAGCTTTCAGAATAATTAATCAGAAAATGCATAACTTTTACCAAAAAAAAGTTATGACCAAAAAATGATTGATTAGTGTTTTTCGAATTTTGATTAATCAATCAATCAATTTAGTTAAGTTTTTTGTCAGCTTTCAGAATAATTAATCAGAAAATGCATAACTTTTACCAAAAAAAAGTTATGACCAAAAAATGATTGATTAGTGTTTTTCGAATTTTGATTAATCAATCAATCAATTTAGTTCAGTTTTTGGTCAGCTTTCAGAATAATTAATCAGAAAATGCATAACTTTTACCAAAAAAAAGTTATGACCAAAAAATGATTGATTAGTGTTTTTCGAATTTTGATTAATCAATCAATCAATTTAGTTAAGTTTTTTGTCAGCTTTCAGAATAATTAATCAGAAAATGCATAACTTTTACCAAAAAAAAGTTATGACCAAAAAATGATTGATTAGTGTTTTTCGAATTTTGATTAATCAATCAATCAATTTAGTTAAGTTTTTTGTCAGCTTTCAGAATAATTAATCAGAAAATGCATAACTTTTACCAAAAAAAAGTTATGACCAAAAAATGATTGATTAGTGTTTTTCGAATTTTGATTAATCAATCAATCAATTTAGTTAAGTTTTTTGTCAGCTTTCAGAATAATTAATCAGAAAATGCATAACTTTTACCAAAAAAAAGTTATGACCAAAAAATGATTGATTAGTGTTTTTCGAATTTTGATTAATCAATCAATCAATTTAGTTAAGTTTTTTGTCAGCTTTCAGAATAATTAATCAGAAAATGCATAACTTTTACCAAAAAAAAGTTATGACCAAAAAATGATTGATTAGTGTTTTTCGAATTTTGATTAATCAATCAATCAATTTAGTTAAGTTTTTTGTCAGCTTTCAGAATAATTAATCAGAAAATGCATAACTTTTACCAAAAAAAAGTTATGACCAAAAAATGATTGATTAGTGTTTTTCGAATTTTGATTAATCAATCAATCAATTTAGTTAGTTTTTTGTCAGCTTTCAGAATAATTAATCAGAAAATGCATAACTTTTACCAAAAAAAAGTTATGACCAAAAAATGATTGATTAGTGTTTTTCGAATTTTGATTAATCAATCAATCAATTTAGTTAATTTTTGGTCAGCTTTCAGAATAATTAATCAGAAAATGCATAACTTTTACCAAAAAAAAGTTATGACCAAAAAATGATTGATTAGTGTTTTTCGAATTTTGATTAATCAATCAATCAATTTAGTTAAGTTTTTGGTCAGCTTTCAGAATAATTAATCAGAAAATGCATAACTTTTACCAAAAAAAAGTTATGACCAAAAAATGATTGATTAGTGTTTTTCGAATTTTGATTAATCAATCAATCAATTTAGTTAAGTTTTTTGGTCAGCTTTCAGAATAATTAATCAGAAAATGCATAACTTTTACCAAAAAAAAGTTATGACCAAAAAATGATTGATTAGTGTTTTTCGAATTTTGATTAATCAATCAATCAATTTAGTTCAGTTTTTTGGTCAGCTTTCAGAATAATTAATCAGAAAATGCATAACTTTTACCAAAAAAAAGTTATGACCAAAAAATGATTGATTAGTGTTTTTCGAATTTTGATTAATCAATCAATCAATTTAGTTAAGTTTTTTGTCAGCTTTCAGAATAATTAATCAGAAAATGCATAACTTTTACCAAAAAAAAGTTATGACCAAAAAATGATTGATTAGTGTTTTTCGAATTTTGATTAATCAATCAATCAATTTAGTTAAGTTTTTTGTCAGCTTTCAGAATAATTAATCAGAAAATGCATAACTTTTACCAAAAAAAAGTTATGACCAAAAAATGATTGATTAGTGTTTTTCGAATTTTGATTAATCAATCAATCAATTTAGTTAAGTTTTTTGTCAGCTTTCAGAATAATTAATCAGAAAATGCATAACTTTTCCCAAAAAAAAGTTATGACCAAAAAATGATTGATTAGTGTTTTTCGAATTTTGATTAATCAATCAATCAATTTAATTCAGTTTTTGGTAAGCTTTCAGAATAATTAATCAGAAAATGCATAACTTTTCCCAAAAAAAAGTTATGACCAAAAAGGATTGATTAGTGTTTTTCGAATTTTGATTAATCAATCAATCAATTTAGTTAAGTTTTTTGTCAGCTTTCAGAATAATTAATCAGAAAATGCATAACTTTTACCAAAAAAAAGTTATGACCAAAAAATGATTGATTAGTGTTTTTCGAATTTTGATTAATCAATCAATCAATTTAGTTAAGTTTTTTGTCAGCTTTCAGAATAATTAATCAGAAAATGCATAACTTTTACCAAAAAAAAGTTATGACCAAAAAATGATTGATTAGTGTTTTTCGAATTTTGATTAATCAATCAATCAATTTAGTTAAGTTTTTTGTCAGCTTTCAGAATAATTAATCAGAAAATGCATAACTTTTACCAAAAAAAAGTTATGTCCAAAAAATGATTGATTAGTGTTTTTCGAATTTTGATTAATCAATCAATCAATTTAGTTCAGTTTTAAGTCAGCTTTCAGAATAATTAATCAAAAAATGCAAAACTTTTACCAAAAAAAAGTTATGTCCAAAAAATGATTGATTAGTGTTTTTACGAATTTTGATTAATCAATCAATCAATTTAGTTCAGTTTTTTGTCAGCTTTCAGAATAATTAATCAGAAAATGCAAAACTTTTACCAAAAAAAAGTTATGTCCAAAAAATGATTGATTAGTGTTTTTCGAATTTTGATTAATCAATCAATCAATTTAGTTCAGTTTTAAGTCAGCTTTCAGAATAATTAATCAGAAAATGCATAACTTTTACCAAAAAAAAGTTATGACCAAAAAATGATTGATTAGTGTTTTCGAATTTTGATTAATCAATCAATCAATTTAGTTAAGTTTTTGTCAGCTTTCAGAATAATTAATCAGAAAATGCATAACTTTTACCAAAAAAAAGTTATGACCAAAAAATGATTGATTAGTGTTTTTCGAATTTTGATTAATCAATCAATCAATTTAGTTCAGTTTTTTGTCAGCTTTCAGAATAATTAATCAGAAAATGCATAACTTTTACCAAAAAAAAGTTATGACCAAAAAATGATTGATTAGTGTTTTTACGAATTTTGATTAATCAATCAATCAATTTAGTTCAGTTTTTGGTCAGCTTTCAGAATAATTAATCAGAAAATGCATAACTTTTACCAAAAAAAAGTTATGACCAAAAAATGATTGATTAGTGTTTTTCGAATTTTGATTAATCAATCAATCAATTTAGTTAAGTTTTTTGTCAGCTTTCAGAATAATTAATCAGAAAATGCATAACTTTTACCAAAAAAAAGTTATGACCAAAAATGATTGATTAGTGTTTTTCGAATTTTGATTAATCAATCAATCAATTTAGTTCAGTTTTTTGTCAGCTTTCAGAATAATTAATCAGAAAATGCATAACTTTTACCAAAAAAAAGTTATGACCAAAAAATGATTGATTAGTGTTTTTCGAATTTTGATTAATCAATCAATCAATTTAGTTAAGTTTTTTGTCAGCTTTCAGAATAATTAATCAGAAAATGCATAACTTTTACCAAAAAAAAGTTATGACCAAAAAATGATTGATTAGTGTTTTTCGAATTTTGATTAATCAATCAATCAATTTAGTTAAGTTTTTGGTCAGCTTTCAGAATAATTAATCAGAAAATGCATAACTTTTACCAAAAAAAAGTTATGACCAAAAATGATTGATTAGTGTTTTTCGAATTTTGATTAATCAATCAATCAATTTAGTTAAGTTTTTTGTCAGCTTTCAGAATAATTAATCAGAAAATGCATAACTTTTACCAAAAAAAAGTTATGACCAAAAAATGATTGATTAGTGTTTTTCGAATTTTGATTAATCAATCAATCAATTTAGTTAAGTTTTTGGTCAGCTTTCAGAATAATTAATCAGAAAATGCATAACTTTTACCAAAAAAAGTTATGACCAAAAAATGATTGATTAGTGTTTTTCGAATTTTGATTAATCAATCAATCAATTTAGTTAAGTTTTTTGTCAGCTTTCAGAATAATTAATCAGAAAATGCATAACTTTTACCAAAAAAAAGTTATGACCAAAAAATGATTGATTAGTGTTTTTCGAATTTTGATTAATCAATCAATCAATTTAGTTAAGTTTTTTGTCAGCTTTCAGAATAATTAATCAGAAAATGCATAACTTTTACCAAAAAAAAGTTATGACCAAAAAATGATTGATTAGTGTTTTTCGAATTTTGATTAATCAATCAATCAATTTAGTTAAGTTTTTTGTCAGCTTTCAGAATAATTAATCAGAAAATGCATAACTTTTACCAAAAAAAAGTTATGACCAAAAAATGATTGATTAGTGTTTTTCGAATTTTGATTAATCAATCAATCAATTTAGTTAAGTTTTTTGTCAGCTTTCAGAATAATTAATCAGAAAATGCATAACTTTTACCAAAAAAAAGTTATGACCAAAAAATGATTGATTAGTGTTTTTCGAATTTTGATTAATCAATCAATCAATTTAGTTCAGTTTTTGGTCAGCTTTCAGAATAATTAATCAGAAAATGCATAACTTTTACCAAAAAAAAGTTATGACCAAAAAATGATTGATTAGTGTTTTTCGAATTTTGATTAATCAATCAATCAATTTAGTTAAGTTTTTGGTCAGCTTTCAGAATAATTAATCAGAAAATGCATAACTTTTACCAAAAAAAGTTATGACCAAAAAATGATTGATTAGTGTTTTTCGAATTTTGATTAATCAATCAATCAATTTAGTTAATTTTTGGTCAGCTTTCAGAATAATTAATCAGAAAATGCATAACTTTTACCAAAAAAAAGTTATGACCAAAAAATGATTGATTAGTGTTTTTCGAATTTTGATTAATCAATCAATCAATTTAGTTAAGTTTTTGGTCAGCTTTCAGAATAATTAATCAGAAAATGCATAACTTTTACCAAAAAAAAGTTATGACCAAAAAATGATTGATTAGTGTTTTTCGAATTTTGATTAATCAATCAATCAATTTAGTTCAGTTTTTGGTCAGCTTTCAGAATAATTAATCAGAAAATGCATAACTTTTACCAAAAAAAAGTTATGACCAAAAAATGATTGATTAGTGTTTTTCGAATTTTGATTAATCAATCAATCAATTTAGTTAAGTTTTTTGGTCAGCTTTCAGAATAATTAATCAGAAAATGCATAACTTTTACCAAAAAAAAGTTATGACCAAAAAATGATTGATTAGTGTTTTTCGAATTTTGATTAATCAATCAATCAATTTAGTTCAGTTTTTTGGTCAGCTTTCAGAATAATTAATCAGAAAATGCATAACTTTTACCAAAAAAAAGTTATGACCAAAAAATGATTGATTAGTGTTTTTCGAATTTTGATTAATCAATCAATCAATTTAGTTAATTTTTGGTCAGCTTTCAGAATAATTAATCAGAAAATGCATAACTTTTACCAAAAAAAAGTTATGACCAAAAAATGATTGATTAGTGTTTTTCGAATTTTGATTAATCAATCAATCAATTTAGTTAAGTTTTTTGTCAGCTTTCAGAATAATTAATCAGAAAATGCATAACTTTTACCAAAAAAAAGTTATGACCAAAAAATGATTGATTAGTGTTTTTCGAATTTTGATTAATCAATCAATCAATTTAGTTAAGTTTTTTGTCAGCTTTCAGAATAATTAATCAGAAAATGCATAACTTTTACCAAAAAAAAGTTATGACCAAAAAATGATTGATTAGCCTTTTCGAATTTTGATTAATCAATCAATCAATTTAGTTAAGTTTTTTGTCAGCTTTCAGAATAATTAATCAGAAAATGCATAACTTTTACCAAAAAAAGTTATGACCAAAAAATGATTGATTAGTGTTTTTCGAATTTTGATTAATCAATCAATCAATTTAGTTAAGTTTTTTGTCAGCTTTCAGAATAATTAATCAGAAAATGCATAACTTTTACCAAAAAAAAGTTATGACCAAAAAATGATTGATTAGTGTTTTTCGAATTTTGATTAATCAATCAATCAATTTAGTTAAGTTTTTGGTCAGCTTTCAGAATAATTAATCAGAAAATGCATAACTTTTACCAAAAAAAAGTTATGACCAAAAAATGATTGATTAGTGTTTTTCGAATTTTGATTAATCAATCAATCAATTTAGTTAAGTTTTTTGTCAGCTTTCAGAATAATTAATCAGAAAATGCATAACTTTTACCAAAAAAAAGTTATGACCAAAAAATGATTGATTAGTGTTTTTCGAATTTTGATTAATCAATCAATCAATTTAGTTAAGTTTTTTTGTCAGCTTTCAGAATAATTAATCAGAAAATGCATAACTTTTACCAAAAAAAGTTATGACCAAAAAATGATTGATTAGTGTTTTTCGAATTTTGATTAATCAATCAATCAATTTAGTTAAGTTTTTGGTCAGCTTTCAGAATAATTAATCAGAAAATGCATAACTTTTACCAAAAAAAAGTTATGACCAAAAAATGATTGATTAGTGTTTTTCGAATTTTGATTAATCAATCAATCAATTTAGTTAAGTTTTTTGTCAGCTTTCAGAATAATTAATCAGAAAATGCATAACTTTTACCAAAAAAAAGTTATGACCAAAAAATGATTGATTAGTGTTTTTCGAATTTTGATTAATCAATCAATCAATTTAGTTAATTTTTGGTCAGCTTTCAGAATAATTAATCAGAAAATGCATAACTTTTACCAAAAAAAAGTTATGACCAAAAAATGATTGATTAGTGTTTTTCGAATTTTGATTAATCAATCAATCAATTTAGTTAAGTTTTTGGTCAGCTTTCAGAATAATTAATCAGAAAATGCATAACTTTTACCAAAAAAAAGTTATGACCAAAAAATGATTGATTAGTGTTTTTCGAATTTTGATTAATCAATCAATCAATTTAGTTAAGTTTTTTGTCAGCTTTCAGAATAATTAATCAGAAAATGCATAACTTTTACCAAAAAAAAGTTATGACCAAAAAATGATTGATTAGTGTTTTTCGAATTTTGATTAATCAATCAATCAATTAAGTTAAGTTTTTTGAAGCTTTCAGAATAATTAATCAGAAAATGCATTACTTTTACCAAAAAAAAGTTATGACCAAAAAATGATTGATTAGTGTTTTTCGAATTTTGATTAATCAATCGATCAATTTAGTTCAGTTTTTGTCAGCTTTCAGAATAATTAATCAGAAAATGCATAACTTTTACCAAAAAAAAGTTATGACCAAAAAATGATTGATTAGTGTTTTTCGAATTTTGATTAATCAATCAATCAATTTAGTTTAGTTTTTTGTCAGCTTTCAGAATAATTAATCAGAAAATGCATAACTTTTACCAAAAAAAAGTTATGACCAAAAAATGATTGATTAGTGTTTTTCGAATTTTGATTAATCAATCAATCAATTTAGTTTAGTTTTTTGTCAGCTTTCAGAATAATTAATCAGAAAATGCATAACTTTTACCAAAAAAAAGTTATGACCAAAAAATGATTGATTAGTGTTTTTCGAATTTTGATTAATCAATCAATCAATTTAGTTAAGTTTTTGGTCAGCTTTCAGAATAATTAATCAGAAAATGCATAACTTTTACCAAAAAAAAGTTATGACCAAAAAATGATTGATTAGTGTTTTTCGAATTTTGATTAATCAATCAATCAATTTAGTTCAGTTTTTGGTCAGCTTTCAGAATAATTAATCAGAAAATGCATAACTTTTACCAAAAAAAAGTTATGACCAAAAAATGATTGATTAGTGTTTTTCGAATTTTGATTAATCAATCAATCAATTTAGTTAAGTTTTTTGTCAGCTTTCAGAATAATTAATCAGAAAATGCATAACTTTTACCAAAAAAAGTTATGACCAAAAAATGATTGATTAGTGTTTTTCGAATTTTGATTAATCAATCAATCAATTTAGTTAAGTTTTTGGTCAGCTTTCAGAATAATTAATCAGAAAATGCATAACTTTTACCAAAAAAAAGTTATGACCAAAAAATGATTGATTAGTGTTTTTCGAATTTTGATTAATCAATCAATCAATTTAGTTCAGTTTTTTGTCAGCTTTCAGAATAATTAATCAGAAAATGCATAACTTTTACCAAAAAAAAGTTATGACCAAAAAATGATTGATTAGTGTTTTTCGAATTTTGATTAATCAATCAATCAATTTAGTTAAGTTTTTGGTCAGCTTTCAGAATAATTAATCAGAAAATGCATAACTTTTACCAAAAAAAAGTTATGACCAAAAAATGATTGATTAGTGTTTTTCGAATTTTGATTAATCAATCAATCAATTTAGTTAAGTTTTTGTCAGCTTTCAGAATAATTAATCAGAAAATGCATAACTTTTACCAAAAAAAAGTTATGACCAAAAAATGATTGATTAGTGTTTTTCGAATTTTGATTAATCAATCAATCAATTTAGTTAATTTTTGGTCAGCTTTCAGAATAATTAATCAGAAAATGCATAACTTTTACCAAAAAAAAGTTATGACCAAAAAATGATTGATTAGTGTTTCGAATTTTGATTAATCAATCAATCAATTTAGTTAATTTTTGGTCAGCTTTCAGAATAATTAATCAGAAAATGCATAACTTTTACCAAAAAAAAGTTATGACCAAAAAATGATTGATTAGTGTTTTTCGAATTTTGATTAATCAATCAATCAATTTAGTTAAGTTTTTGTCAGCTTTCAGAATAATTAATCAGAAAATGCATAACTTTTACCAAAAAAAAGTTATGACCAAAAAATGATTGATTAGTGTTTTTCGAATTTTGATTAATCAATCAATCAATTTAGTTAAGTTTTTTGTCAGCTTTCAGAATAATTAATCAGAAAATGCATAACTTTTACCAAAAAAAAGTTATGACCAAAAAATGATTGATTAGTGTTTTTCGAATTTTGATTAATCAATCAATCAATTTAGTTCAGTTTTTGGTCAGCTTTCAGAATAATTAATCAGAAAATGCATAACTTTTACCAAAAAAAAGTTATGACCAAAAAATGATTGATTAGTGTTTTTCGAATTTTGATTAATCAATCAATCAATTTAGTTAATTTTTGGTCAGCTTTCAGAATAATTAATCAGAAAATGCATAACTTTTACCAAAAAAAAGTTATGACCAAAAATGATTGATTAGTGTTTTTCGAATTTTGATTAATCAATCAATCAATTTAGTTCAGTTTTTGGTCAGCTTTCAGAATAATTAATCAGAAAATGCATAACTTTTACCAAAAAAAAGTTATGACCAAAAAATGATTGATTAGTGTTTTTCGAATTTTGATTAATCAATCAATCAATTTAGTTCAGTTTTTGGTCAGCTTTCAGAATAATTAATCAGAAAATGCATAACTTTTACAAAAAAAAGTTATGACCAAAAAATGATTGATTAGTGTTTTTCGAATTTTGATTAATCAATCAATCAATTTAGTTCAGTTTTTTGTCAGCTTTCAGAATAATTAATCAGAAAATGCATAACTTTTACCAAAAAAAAGTTATGACCAAAAAATGATTGATTAGTGTTTTTCGAATTTTGATTAATCAATCAATCAATTTAGTTAAGTTTTTGGTCAGCTTTCAGAATAATTAATCAGAAAATGCATAACTTTTACCAAAAAAAAGTTATGACCAAAAAATGATTGATTAGTGTTTTTCGAATTTTGATTAATCAATCAATCAATTTAGTTAATTTTTGGTCAGCTTTCAGAATAATTAATCAGAAAATGCATAACTTTTACCAAAAAAAAGTTATGACCAAAAAATGATTGATTAGTGTTTTTCGAATTTTGATTAATCAATCAATCAATTTAGTTCAGTTTTTGGTCAGCTTTCAGAATAATTAATCAGAAAATGCATAACTTTTACCAAAAAAAGTTATGACCAAAAATGATTGATTAGTGTTTTTCGAATTTTGATTAATCAATCAATCAATTTAGTTAAGTTTTTTGTCAGCTTTCAGAATAATTAATCAGAAAATGCATAACTTTTACCAAAAAAAAGTTATGACCAAAAAATGATTGATTAGTGTTTTTCGAATTTTGATTAATCAATCAATCAATTTAGTTCAGTTTTTGTCAGCTTTCAGAATAATTAATCAGAAAATGCATAACTTTTACCAAAAAAAAGTTATGACCAAAAAATGATTGATTAGTGTTTTTCGAATTTTGATTAATCAATCAATCAATTTAGTTCAGTTTTTGGTCAGCTTTCAGAATAATTAATCAGAAAATGCATAACTTTTACCAAAAAAAGTTATGACCAAAAAATGATTGATTGATGTTTTTCAAAATTGAATCAATCAATCAATCATTTTTTGGTCATAACTTTTTTTTGGAAATATGCATTTTCTGATTAATTATTCTGAAGCTGACCAAAAAAAGTTGACCAAAAATGATTGATTGATTTCAATTTTCGATTAATCAATCAATCATTTTTTGGTCATAACTTTTTTTTGGTAAAAGTTATGCATTTTCTGATTAATTATTCTGAAAGCTGACCAAAAAATGAACTAAATTGATTGATTGATTTCGAATTTGAAAACACTAAACAATCATTTTTTTGGTATAACTTTTTTTTGGTCAGTTATGCATTTCTGATTAATTATTCTGAAAGCTGACAAAAACTGATAAATTGATTGATTGATTAATCGAATTCGAAAAAATCAATCATTTTTTGGTCATAACTTTTTTTTGGTAAAAGTTATGCATTTTCTGAATTAATATTCGAAAAACTTAACAATAACTTGACTAAATTGATTGATTGATTAATCAAAATTCGAAAAACACTAATCAATCATTTTTTGGTCATAACTTTTTTTTGGTAAAAGTTATGCATTTCTGATTAATTATTCTGAAAGCTGACAAAAACTGAACTAAATTGAATGATTGATTAATCAAAATTCGAAAAACACTAATCAATTAGTTTTTTGGTCATAAGCTTTTTTAATCAGAAAATGCATAACTTTTCCAAAAAAAAGTTGACCAAAAAATGATTGATTAGTGTTTTTCGAATTTTGATTAACACTCAATCAATTTAGTTAAGTTTTTTGGTCAGCTTTCAGAATAATTTCAGAAATGCTTAACTTTTACCAAAAAACAGTTATGACCAAATAATGATTGATTAGTGTTTTTCTTTCAATTTGAATCAATCAATCAATTTAGTTAAGTTTTTGATTTCAATAATTTATGCATAACTTTTAAAGTTATGGTAAAAATGATTGATTGATGTCGAAAAAAAACTAATCAATTGATGATTTTTTGTTCGAAAAACACTAATCAATCATTTTTTGGTCATAACTTTTTTTGGTAAAAGTTATGCATTTTCTGATTAATTATTCTGAAAGCTGACAAAAAACTGAACTAAATTGATTGATTGATTAATCAAAATTCGAAAAACACTAATCAATCATTTTTTGGTCATAACTTTTTTTTGGTAAAAGTTATGCATTTTCTGATTAATTATTCTGAAAGCTGACCAAAAACTGAACTAAATTGATTGATTGATTAATCAAAATTCGAAAAACACTAATCAATCATTTTTTGGTCATAACTTTTTTTTGGTAAAAGTTATGCATTTTCTGATTAATTATTCTGAAAGCTGACAAAAAACTGAACTAAATTGATTGATTGATTAATCAAAATTCGAAAAACACTAATCAATCATTTTTTTGGTCATAACTTTTTTTTGGTAAAAGTTATGCATTTTCTGATTAATTATTCTGAAAGCTGACCAAAAACTGAACTAAATTGATTGATTGATTAATCAAAATTCGAAAAACACTAATCAATCATTTTTTGGTCATAACTTTTTTTTGGTAAAAGTTATGCATTTTCTGATTAATTATTCTGAAAGCTGACAAAAAACTGAACTAAATTGATTGATTGATTAATCAAAATTCGAAAAACACTAATCAATCATTTTTTGGTCATAACTTTTTTTTGGTAAAAGTTATGCATTTTCTGATTAATTATTCTGAAAGCTGACCAAAAACTGAACTAAATTGATTGATTGATTAATCAAAATTCGAAAAACACTAATCAATCATTTTTTGGTCATAACTTTTTTTTGGTAAAAGTTATGCATTTTCTGATTAATTATTCTGAAAGCTGACAAAAAACTGAACTAAATTGATTGATTGATTAATCAAAATTCGAAAAACACTAATCAATCATTTTTTGGTCATAACTTTTTTTTGGTAAAAGTTATGCATTTTCTGATTAATTATTCTGAAAGCTGACAAAAACTGAACTAAATTGATTGATTGATTAATCAAAATTCGAAAAACACTAATCAATCATTTTTTGGTCATAACTTTTTTTTGGTAGAAAGTTATGCATTTTCTGATTAATTATTCTGAAAGCTGACAAAAAACTGAACTAAATTGATTGATTGATTAATCAAAATTCGAAAAACACTAATCAATCATTTTTTGGTCATAACTTTTTTTTGGTAAAAGTTATGCATTTTCTGATTAATTATTCTGAAAGCTGACCAAAAACTGAACTAAATTGATTGATTGATTAATCAAAATTCGAAAAACACTAATCAATCATTTTTTGGTCATAACTTTTTTTTGGTAAAAGTTATGCATTTTCTGATTAATTATTCTGAAAGCTGACAAAAAACTGAACTAAATTGATTGATTGATTAATCAAAATTCGAAAAACACTAATCAATCATTTTTTGGTCATAACTTTTTTTTGGTAAAAGTTATGCATTTTCTGATTAATTATTCTGAAAGCTGACAAAAACTTAACTAAATTGATTGATTGATTAATCAAAATTCGAAAAACACTAATCAATCATTTTTTGGTCATAACTTTTTTTGGTAAAAGTTATGCATTTTCTGATTAATTATTCTGAAAGCTGACAAAAAACTGAACTAAATTGATTGATTGATTAATCAAAATTCGAGAACACTAATCAATCATTTTTTGGTCATAACTTTTTTTTGGTAAAAGTTATGCATTTTCTGATTAATTATTCTGAAAGCTGACAAAAAACTGAACTAAATTGATTGATTGATTAATCAAAATTCGAAAAACACTAATCAATCATTTTTTTGGTCATAACTTTTTTTTGGTAAAAGTTATGCATTTTCTGATTAATTATTCTGAAAGCTGACAAAAAACTGAACTAAATTGATTGATTGATTAATCAAAATTCGAAAAACACTAATCAATCATTTTTTGGTCATAACTTTTTTTTGGTAAAAATTATGCATTTTCTGATTAATTATTCTGAAAGCTGACAAAAAACTTAACTAAATTGATTGATTGATTAATCAAAATTCGAAAAACACTAATCAATCATTTTTTGGTCATAACTTTTTTTTGGTAAAAGTTATGCATTTTCTGATTAATTATTCTGAAAGCTGACAAAAAACTTAACTAAATTGATTGATTGATTAATCAAAATTCGAAAAACACTAATCAATCATTTTTTGGTCATAACTTTTTTTTGGTAAAAGTTATGCATTTTCTGATTAATTATTCTGAAAGCTGACAAAAACTGAACTAAATTGATTGATTGATTAATCAAAATTCGAAAAACACTAATCAATCATTTTTTGGTCATAACTTTTTTTTGGTAAAAGTTATGCATTTTCTGATTAATTATTCTGAAAGCTGACAAAAAACTTAACTAAATTGATTGATTGATTAATCAAAATTCGAAAAACACTAATCAATCATTTTTTGGTCATAACTTTTTTTTGGGAAAAATTATGCATTTTCTGATTAATTATTCTGAAAGCTGACAAAAAACTTAACTAAATTGATTGATTGATTAATCAAAATTCGAAAAACACTAATCAATCATTTTTTGGTCATAACTTTTTTTTGGGAAAAATTATGCATTTTCTGATTAATTATTCTGAAAGCTGACAAAAAACTTAACTAAATTGATTGATTGATTAATCAAAATTCGAAAAACACTAATCAATCATTTTTTGGTCATAACTTTTTTTTGGTAAAAATTATGCATTTTCTGATTAATTATTCTGAAAGCTGACAAAAAACTTAACTAAATTGATTGATTGATTAATCAAAATTCGAAAAACACTAATCAATCATTTTTTGGTCATAACTTTTTTTTGGTAAAAGTTATGCATTTTCTGATTAATTATTCTGAAAGCTGACAAAAAACTGAACTAAATTGATTGATTGATTAATCAAAATTCGAAAAACACTAATCAATCATTTTTTGGTCATAACTTTTTTTTGGTAAAAATTATGCATTTTCTGATTAATTATTCTGAAAGCTGACAAAAAACTTAACTAAATTGATTGATTGATTAATCAAAATTCGAAAAACACTAATCAATCATTTTTTGGTCATAACTTTTTTTGGTAAAAGTTATGCATTTTCTGATTAATTATTCTGAAAGCTGACAAAAAACTTAACTAAATTGATTGATTGATTAATCAAAATTCGAAAAACACTAATCAATCATTTTTTGGTCATAACTTTTTTTTGGTAAAAGTTATGCATTTTCTGATTAATTATTCTGAAAGCTGACAAAAAACTTAACTAAATTGATTGATTGATTAATCAAAATTCGAAAAACACTAATCAATCATTTTTTGGTCATAACTTTTTTTTGGTAAAAGTTATGCATTTTCTGATTAATTATTCTGAAAGCTGACAAAAAACTTAACTAAATTGATTGATTGATTAATCAAAATTCGAAAAACACTAATCAATCATTTTTTGGTCATAACTTTTTTTTGGTAAAAGTTATGCATTTTCTGATTAATTATTCTGAAAGCTGACAAAAAACTTAACTAAATTGATTGATTGATTAATCAAAATTCGAAAAACACTAATCAATCATTTTTTGGTCATAACTTTTTTTTGGTAAAAGTTATGCATTTTCTGATTAATTATTCTGAAAGCTGACAAAAAACTGAACTAAATTGATTGATTGATTAATCAAAATTCGAAAATACTAATCAATCATTTTTTGGTCATAACTTTTTTTTGGTAAAAGTTATGCATTTTCTGATTAATTATTCTGAAAGCTGACAAAAAACTGAACTAAATTGATTGATTGATTAATCAAAATTCGAAAAACACTAATCAATCATTTTTTGGTCATAACTTTTTTTTGGTAAAAGTTATGCATTTTCTGATTAATTATTCTGAAAGCTGACAAAAAACTTAACTAAATTGATTGATTGATTAATCAAAATTCGAAAATCGCTAATCAATCATTTTTTGGTCATAACTTTTTTTTGGTAAAAGTTATGCATTTTCTGATTAATTATTCTGAAAGCTGACAAAAAACTTAACTAAATTGATTGATTGATTAATCAAAATTCGAAAAGGCTAATCAATCATTTTTTGGTCATAACTTTTTTTTGGTAAAAGTTATGCATTTTCTGATTAATTATTCTGAAAGCTGACAAAAAACTGAACTAAATTGATTGATTGATTAATCAAAATTCGAAAAGGCTAATCAATCATTTTTTGGTCATAACTTTTTTTTGGTAAAAGTTATGCATTTTCTGATTAATTATTCTGAAAGCTGACAAAAAACTTAACTAAATTGATTGATTGATTAATCAAAATTCGAAAAGGCTAATCAATCATTTTTTGGTCATAACTTTTTTTTGGTAAAAGTTATGCATTTTCTGATTAATTATTCTGAAAGCTGACAAAAAACTTAACTAAATTGATTGATTGATTAATCAAAATTCGAAAAGGCTAATCAATCATTTTTTGGTCATAACTTTTTTTTGGTAAAAGTTATGCATTTTCTGATTAATTATTCTGAAAGCTGACAAAAAACTTAACTAAATTGATTGATTGATTAATCAAAATTCGAAAAACACTAATCAATCATTTTTTGGTCATAACTTTTTTTTGGTAAAAGTTATGCATTTTCTGATTAATTATTCTGAAAGCTGACAAAAAACTTAACTAAATTGATTGATTGATTAATCAAAATTCGAAAAGGCTAATCAATCATTTTTTGGTCATAACTTTTTTTTGGTAAAAGTTATGCATTTTCTGATTAATTATTCTGAAAGCTGACAAAAAACTGAACTAAATTGATTAATTGATTGATCAAATTCGAAAAACACTAATCAATCATTTTTTGGTCATAACTTTTTTTTGGTAAAAGTTATGCATTTTCTGATTAATTATTCTGAAAGCTGACAAAAAACTGAACTAAATTGATTGATTGATTAATCAAAATTCGAAAAACACTAATCAATCATTTTTTGGTCATAACTTTTTTTTGGGAAAAATTATGCATTTTCTGATTAATTATTCTGAAAGCTGATCGAAAACTGAACTAAATTGATAGATTGATTAATCAAAATTCGAAAAGGCTAATCAATCATTTTTTGGTCATAACTTTTTTTTGGTAAAAGTTATGCATTTTCTGATTAATTATTCTGAAAGCTGACAAAAACTGAACTAAATTGATTGATTGATTAATCAAAATTCGAAAAACACTAATCAATCATTTTTTGGTCATAACTTTTTTTTGGTAAAAGTTATGCATTTTCTGATTAATTATTCTGAAAGCTGACAAAAAACTGAACTAAATTGATTGATTGATTAATCAAAATTCGAAAAACACTAATCAATCATTTTTTGGTCATAACTTTTTTTTGGTAAAAGTTATGCATTTTCTGATTAATTATTCTGAAAGCTGACAAAAAACTTAACTAAATTGATTGATTGATTAATCAAAATTCGAAAAACACTAATCAATCATTTTTTGGTCATAACTTTTTTTTGGTAAAAGTTATGCATTTTCTGATTAATTATTCTGAAAGCTGACAAAAAACTTAACTAAATTGATTGATTGATTAATCAAAATTCGAAAACACTAATCAATCATTTTTTGGTCATAACTTTTTTTTGGTAAAAGTTATGCATTTTCTGATTAATTATTCTGAAAGCTGACAAAAAACTTAACTAAATTGATTGATTGATTAATCAAAATTCGAAAACACTAATCAATCATTTTTTGGTCATAACTTTTTTTTGGTAAAAGTTATGCATTTTCTGATTAATTATTCTGAAAGCTGACAAAAAACTGAACTAAATTGATTGATTGATTAATCAAAATTCGAAAAGGCTAATCAATCATTTTTTGGTCATAACTTTTTTTTGGTAAAAGTTATGCATTTTCTGATTAATTATTCTGAAAGCTGACAAAAAACTTAACTAAATTGATTGATTGATTAATCAAAATTCGAAAACACTAATCAATCATTTTTTGGTCATAACTTTTTTTTGGTAAAAGTTATGCATTTTCTGATTAATTATTCTGAAAGCTGACAAAAAACTGAACTAAATTGATTGATTGATTAATCAAAATTCGAAAAACACTAATCAATCATTTTTTGGTCATAACTTTTTTTTGGTAAAAGTTATGCATTTTCTGATTAATTATTCTGAAAGCTGACAAAAAACTGAACTAAATTGATTGATTGATTAATCAAAATTCGAGAACACTAATCAATCATTTTTTGGTCATAACTTTTTTTTGGTAAAAGTTATGCATTTTCTGATTAATTATTCTGAAAGCTGACAAAAAACTGAACTAAATTGATTGATTGATTAATCAAAATTCGAGAACACTAATCAATCATTTTTTGGTCATAACTTTTTTTTGGTAAAAGTTATGCATTTTCTGATTAATTATTCTGAAAGCTGACAAAAAACTGAACTAAATTGATTGATTGATTAATCAAAATTCGAAAAACACTAATCAATCATTTTTTGGTCATAACTTTTTTTTGGTAAAAGTTATGCATTTTCTGATTAATTATTCTGAAAGCTGACAAAAAACTGAACTAAATTGATTGATTGATTAATAACTTTTTTTTGGTAAAAGTTATGCATTTTCTGATTAATTATTCTGAAAGCTGACAAAAAACTGAACTAAATTGATTGATTGATTAATCAAAATTCGAAAAACACTAATCAATCATTTTTTGGTCATAACTTTTTTTTGGTAAAAGTTATGCATTTTCTGATTAATTATTCTGAAAGCTGACAAAAAACTGAACTAAATTGATTGATTGATTAATCAAAATTCGAAAAGGCTAATCAATCATTTTTTGGTCATAACTTTTTTTTGGTAAAAGTTATGCATTTTCTGATTAATTATTCTGAAAGCTGACAAAAAACTTAACTAAATTGATTGATTGATTAATCAAAATTCGAAAAACACTAATCATTTTTTGGTCATAACTTTTTTTTGGTAAAAGTTATGCATTTTCTGATTAATTATTCTGAAAGCTGACAAAAAACTTAACTAAATTGATTGATTGATTAATCAAAATTCGAAAAACACTAATCAATCATTTTTTGGTCATAACTTTTTTTTGGTAAAAGTTATGCATTTTCTGATTAATTATTCTGAAAGCTGACAAAAAACTGAACTAAATTGATTGATTGATTAATCAAAATTCGAAAAACACTAATCAATCATTTTTTGGTCATAACTTTTTTTTTGGAAAATTTATGCATTTTCTGATTAATTATTCTGAAAGCTGACAAAAAACTGAACTAAATTGATTGATTGATTAATCAAAATTCGAAAAACACTAATCAATCATTTTTTGGTCATAACTTTTTTTTGGTAAAAGTTATGCATTTTCTGATTAATTATTCTGAAAGCTGACAAAAAACTTAACTAAATTGATTGATTGATTAATCAAAATTCGAAAAACACTAATCAATCATTTTTTGGTCATAACTTTTTTTTGGTAAAAGTTATGCATTTTCTGATTAATTATTCTGAAAGCTGACAAAAAACTTAACTAAATTGATTGATTGATTAATCAAAATTCGAAAAACACTAATCAATCATTTTTTGGTCATAACTTTTTTTTGGTAAAAGTTATGCATTTTCTGATTAATTATTCTGAAAGCTGACAAAAAACTTAACTAAATTGATTGATTGATTAATCAAAATTCGAAAAACACTAATCAATCATTTTTTGGTCATAACTTTTTTTTTGGTAAAAGTTATGCATTTTCTGATTAATTATTCTGAAAGCTGACAAAAAACTGAACTAAATTGATTGATTGATTAATCAAAATTCGAAAAACACTAATCAATCATTTTTTGGTCATAACTTTTTTTTGGTAAAAGTTATGCATTTTCTGATTAATTATTCTGAAAGCTGACAAAAAACTGAACTAAATTGATTGATTGATTAATCAAAATTCGAAAAACACTAATCAATCATTTTTTGGTCATAACTTTTTTTTGGTAAAAGTTATGCATTTTCTGATTAATTATTCTGAAAGCTGACAAAAAACTTAACTAAATTGATTGATTGATTAATCAAAATTCGAAAAACACTAATCAATCATTTTTTGGTCATAACTTTTTTTTGGTAAAAGTTATGCATTTTCTGATTAATTATTCTGAAAGCTGACAAAAAATTGAACTAAATTGATTGATTGATTAATCAAAATTCGAAAAACACTAATCAATCATTTTTTGGTCATAACTTTTTTTTGGTAAAAGTTATGCATTTTCTGATTAATTATTCTGAAAGCTGACAAAAAACTTAACTAAATTGATTGATTGATTAATCAAAATTCGAAAAACACTAATCAATCATTTTTTGGTCATAACTTTTTTTTGGTAAAAGTTATGCATTTTCTGATTAATTATTCTGAAAGCTGACAAAAAACTGAACTAAATTGATTGATTGATTAATCAAAATTCGAGAACACTAATCAATCATTTTTTGGTCATAACTTTTTTTTGGTAAAAGTTATGCATTTTCTGATTAATTATTCTGAAAGCTGACAAAAAACTGAACTAAATTGATTGATTGATTAATCAAAATTCGAAAAACACTAATCAATCATTTTTTTGGTCATAACTTTTTTTTGGTAAAAGTTATGCATTTTCTGATTAATTATTCTGAAAGCTGACAAAAAACTTAACTAAATTGATTGATTGATTAATCAAAATTCGAAAAGGCTAATCAATCATTTTTTGGTCATAACTTTTTTTTGGTAAAAGTTATGCATTTTCTGATTAATTATTCTGAAAGCTGACAAAAAACTGAACTAAATTGATTGATTGATTAATCAAAATTCGAGAACACTAATCAATCATTTTTTGGTCATAACTTTTTTTTGGTAAAAGTTATGCATTTTCTGATTAATTATTCTGAAAGCTGACAAAAAACTGAACTAAATTGATTGATTGATTAATCAAAATTCGAAAAACACTAATCAATCATTTTTTGGTCATAACTTTTTTTTGGTAAAAATTATGCATTTTCTGATTAATTATTCTGAAAGCTGACAAAAAACTGAACTAAATTGATTGATTGATTAATCAAAATTCGAAAAACACTAATCAATCATTTTTTGGTCATAACTTTTTTTTGGTAAAAGTTATGCATTTTCTGATTAATTATTCTGAAAGCTGACAAAAAACTTAACTAAATTGATTGATTGATTAATCAAAATTCGAAAAACACTAATCAATCATTTTTTGGTCATAACTTTTTTTTGGTAAAAGTTATGCATTTTCTGATTAATTATTCTGAAAGCTGACAAAAACTGAACTAAATTGATTGATTGATTAATCAAAATTCGAAAAACACTAATCAATCATTTTTTGGTCATAACTTTTTTTTGGTAAAAGTTATGCATTTTCTGATTAATTATTCTGAAAGCTGACCAAAAACTGAACTAAATTGATTGATTGATTAATCAAAATTCGAAAAACACTAATCAATCATTTTTTGGTCATAACTTTTTTTTGGTAAAAGTTATGCATTTTCTGATTAATTATTCTGAAAGCTGACCAAAAACTGAACTAAATTGATTGATTGATTAATCAAAATTCGAAAAACACTAATCAATCATTTTTTGGTCATAACTTTTTTTTGGGAAAAATTATGCATTTTCTGATTAATTATTCTGAAAGCTGACAAAAAACTTAACTAAATTGATTGATTGATTAATCAAAATTCGAAAAACACTAATCAATCATTTTTTGGTCATAACTTTTTTTTGGTAAAAGTTATGCATTTTCTGATTAATTATTCTGAAAGCTGACAAAAAACTGAACTAAATTGATTGATTGATTAATCAAAATTCGAAAAGGCTAATCAATCATTTTTTGGTCATAACTTTTTTTTGGGAAAAATTATGCATTTTCTGATTAATTATTCTGAAAGCTGATCGAAAACTGAACTAAATTGATAGATTGATTAATCAAAATTCGAAAAACACTAATCAATCATTTTTTGGTCATAACTTTTTTTTGGTAAAAATTATGCATTTTCTGATTAATTATTCTGAAAGCTGACAAAAAACTTAACTAAATTGATTGATTGATTAATCAAAATTCGAAAAACACTAATCAATCATTTTTTGGTCATAACTTTTTTTTGGTAAAAGTTATGCATTTTCTGATTAATTATTCTGAAAGCTGACAAAAAACTTAACTAAATTGATTGATTGATTAATCAAAATTCGAAAAACACTAATCAATCATTTTTTGGTCTTAACTTTTTTTTGGTAAAAGTTATGCATTTTCTGATTAATTATTCTGAAAGCTGACAAAAAACTGAACTAAATTGATTGTTTGATTAATCAAAATTCGAAAAGGCTAATCAATCATTTTTTGGTCATAACTTTTTTTTGGGAAAAATTATGCATTTTCTGATTAATTATTCTGAAAGCTGATCGAAAACTGAACTAAATTGATTGATTGATTAATCAAAATTCGAAAAACACTAATCAATCATTTTTTGGTCATAACTTTTTTTTGGTAAAAGTTATGCATTTTCTGATTAATTATTCTGAAAGCTGACAAAAAACTTAACTAAATTGATTGATTGATTAATCAAAATTCGAAAAACACTAATCAATCATTTTTTGGTCATAACTTTTTTTTGGTAAAAGTTATGCATTTTCTGATTAATTATTCTGAAAGCTGACAAAAAACTGAACTAAATTGATTGATTGATTAATCAAAATTCGAAAAGGCTAATCAATCATTTTTTGGTCATAACTTTTTTTTGGGAAAAATTATGCATTTTCTGATTAATTATTCTGAAAGCTGACAAAAAACTTAACTAAATTGATTGATTGATTAATCAAAATTCGAAAAACACTAATCAATCATTTTTTGGTCATAACTTTTTTTTGGGAAAAGTTATGCATTTTCTGATTAATTATTCTGAAAGCTGACAAAAAACTGAACTAAATTGATTGATTGATTAATCAAAATTCGAAAAACACTAATCAATCATTTTTTGGTCATAACTTTTTTTTGGGAAAAGTTATGCATTTTCTGATTAATTATTCTGAAAGCTGACAAAAAACTGAACTAAATTGATTGATTGATTAATCAAAATTCGAAAAACACTAATCAATCATTTTTTGGTCATAACTTTTTTTTGGGAAAAGTTATGCATTTTCTGATTAATTATTCTGAAAGCTGACAAAAAACTGAACTAAATTGATTGATTGATTAATCAAAATTCGAAAAACACTAATCAATCATTTTTTGGTCATAACTTTTTTTTGGGAAAAGTTATGCATTTTCTGATTAATTATTCTGAAAGCTGACAAAAAACTGAACTAAATTGATTGATTGATTAATCAAAATTCGAAAAACACTAATCAATCATTTTTTGGTCATAACTTTTTTTTGGTAAAAATTATGCATTTTCTGATTAATTATTCTGAAAGCTGACAAAAAACTGAACTAAATTGATTGATTGATTAATCAAAATTCGAAAAACACTAATCAATCATTTTTTGGTCATAACTTTTTTTTGGTAAAAAATATGCATTTTCTGATTAATTATTCTGAAAGCTGACAAAAAACTTAACTAAATTGATTGATTGATTAATCAAAATTCGAAAAACACTAATCAATCATTTTTTGGTCATAACTTTTTTTTGGTAAAAGTTATGCATTTTCTGATTAATTATTCTGAAAGCTGACAAAAAACTTAACTAAATTGATTGATTGATTAATCAAAATTCGAAAAACACTAATCAATCATTTTTTGGTCATAACTTTTTTTTGGTAAAAGTTATGCATTTTCTGATTAATTATTCTGAAAGCTGACAAAAAACTTAACTAAATTGATTGATTGATTAATCAAAATTCGAAAAACGCTAATCAATCATTTTTTGGTCATAACTTTTTTTTGGGAAAAATTATGCATTTTCTGATTAATTATTCTGAAAGCTGACAAAAAACTTAACTAAATTGATTGATTGATTAATCAAAATTCGAAAAACACTAATCAATCATTTTTTGGTCATAACTTTTTTTTGGTAAAAGTTATGCATTTTCTGATTAATTATTCTGAAAGCTGACAAAAAACTGAACTAAATTGATTGATTGATTAATCAAAATTCGAGAACACTAATCAATCATTTTTTGGTCATAACTTTTTTTTGGGAAAATTTATGCATTTTCTGATTAATTATTCTGAAAGCTGACAAAAAACTGAACTAAATTGATTGATTGATTAATCAAAATTCGAGAACACTAATCAATCATTTTTTGGTCATAACTTTTTTTTGGTAAAAGTTATGCATTTTCTGATTAATTATTCTGAAAGCTGACAAAAAACTGAACTAAATTGATTGATTGATTAATCAAAATTCGAAAAACACTAATCAATCATTTTTTGGTCATAACTTTTTTTTGGTAAAAGTTATGCATTTTCTGATTAATTATTCTGAAAGCTGACAAAAAACTGAACTAAATTGATTGATTGATTAATCAAAATTCGAAAAACACTAATCAATCATTTTTTGGTCATAACTTTTTTTTGGTAAAAGTTATGCATTTTCTGATTAATTATTCTGAAAGCTGACAAAAAACTTAACTAAATTGATTGATTGATTAATCAAAATTCGAAAAACTCTAATCAATCATTTTTTGGTCATAACTTTTTTTTGGTAAAAGTTATGCATTTTCTGATTAATTATTCTGAAAGCTGACAAAAAACTGAACTAAATTGATTGATTGATTAATCAAAATTCGAAAAACACTAATCAATCATTTTTTGGTCATAACTTTTTTTTGGTAAAAGTTATGCATTTTCTGATTAATTATTCTGAAAGCTGACAAAAAACTTAACTAAATTGATTGATTGATTAATCAAAATTCGAAAAACACTAATCAATCATTTTTTGGTCATAACTTTTTTTTGGTAAAAGTTATGCATTTTCTGATTAATTATTCTGAAAGCTGACAAAAAACTTAACTAAATTGATTGATTGATTAATCAAAATTCGAAAAACACTAATCAATCATTTTTTGGTCATAACTTTTTTTTGGGAAAAATTATGCATTTTCTGATTAATTATTCTGAAAGCTGACAAAAAACTTAACTAAATTGATTGATTGATTAATCAAAATTCGAAAAACACTAATCAATCATTTTTTGGTCATAACTTTTTTTTGGTAAAAGTTATGCATTTTCTGATTAATTATTCTGAAAGCTGACAAAAAACTTAACTAAATTGATTGATTGATTAATCAAAATTCGAAAAGGCTAATCAATCATTTTTTGGTCATAACTTTTTTTTGGGAAAAGTTATGCATTTTCTGATTAATTATTCTGAAAGCTGACCAAAAACTGAACTAAATTGATTGATTGATTAATCAAAATTCGAAAAACGCTAATCAATCATTTTTTGGTCATAACTTTTTTTTGGGAAAAGTTATGCATTTTCTGATTAATTATTCTGAAAGCTGACAAAAAACTGAACTAAATTGATTGATTGATTAATCAAAATTCGAAAAACACTAATCAATCATTTTTTGGTCATAACTTTTTTTTGGGAAAAGTTATGCATTTTCTGATTAATTATTCTGAAAGCTGACAAAAAACTGAACTAAATTGATTGATTGATTAATCAAAATTCGAAAAACACTAATCAATCATTTTTTGGTCATAACTTTTTTTTGGGAAAAGTTATGCATTTTCTGATTAATTATTCTGAAAGCTGACAAAAAACTGAACTAAATTGATTGATTGATTAATCAAAATTCGAAAAACACTAATCAATCATTTTTTGGTCATAACTTTTTTTTGGGAAAAGTTATGCATTTTCTGATTAATTATTCTGAAAGCTGACAAAAAACTGAACTAAATTGATTGATTGATTAATCAAAATTCGAAAAACACTAATCAATCATTTTTTGGTCATAACTTTTTTTTGGGAAAAGTTATGCATTTTCTGATTAATTATTCTGAAAGCTGACAAAAAACTGAACTAAATTGATTGATTGATTAATCAAAATTCGAAAAGGCTAATCAATCATTTTTTGGTCATAACTTTTTTTTGGGAAAAATTATGCATTTTCTGATTAATTATTCTGAAAGCTGACAAAAAGTTTAACTAAATTGATTGATTGATTAATCAAACTTCCAAAAGCCCTAATCAATCATTTTTTGGTTCATAAACATTTTTTTTGGGAAACATTAATGCATTTTTTCTTGATTTAATTATTCTGAAAAGGCTGGCAAAAAACTTAATAAATTGATTGATTGATTATCAAAATTCGAAAAACACTAATCAATCATTTTTTGGTCACATAACTTTTTTTTGGGAAAAATTATGCATTTTCTGATTAATT